>OX419758.1:37033415-37704222 GCA_948567375.1 Lunularia cruciata
CTACCACAAGAGACTCTGTTCGCACACTGTTGATGGTTTTTGTCCTTGTAAAGTCTCCGCTCTCACACATGAGATTCCTAGCACCGAGAAAGGATTCTGACTGGCTATTTAATGATCTTACTTAAAATATTTCAATCATTACAGTACCTTAAATTAATTTTAATAGTTCTCAGCGAGCTCGACTTGATAATTTTGAGTCAACTATTGTTGTCAGATGTTTGGTACGCTCTCAAAATGATTTGTACGGGCATATATCATAGCTCTTTCACCACATTGCTGCAAAATTACTCGTTATGAGTCCGACATGCTTAGTGTAAATATTGCTTTTTAAAGCATATCTTTCTATTGCCTGACCTGCCACTTTCTATCTAAGACCGGTTCCTATGGACGTTACCTCCACCAATGGAGAATATTCGTATGGGAAAGGTATCTTCCGCGCTTCACGATAAAGAAGAATATGCTCAGTCTTCAGTGAGAGTTTTATTCCGAACAAATGGAACTGAAACTACGGATTTAAGAGGCCCCAGGATGTTACAATACAGAAATATATTGTGGCTGCGAACACGGTAAATCGAATGCCGTAGAGCAAACCTGTAACGCGCAGTAAGGAGTGCAGCCAGTTATGAGCTGCTGTATTCTCGGACACTTGCAGGAGCCGTCGATCTTGAACTCCGGAGGTCGATTCCACCATAAAGAAGTAGTTGGCGATTTCAATGACTCGGAGTTGCGGCAGTACGGCAGACGGAACTTGTATGTTCCGGTAGGACGTTTATGATTATGGTTTCCGATGATCTTTGCATTTTCGGGCGGCAAGAGGGGTACAACTATGCTCAACGGTGCAGACGGATAGGCTTTGCGCCGACTGCGGCAGGCGAACGCGCCTCTCCGTTCACGGCTCGGGCAGCTTAGGGTAAACACAGTAGGGTGCCGATGGATTAGCATAATCGTGCAAGATTATCATGGAAAGCGTCGTTGCATCCGTGCCATCAAACGACGAGATCGAACGGCGGGCCGGTGATAAGAAACCAGTCAATGTCGTAAGGAGCCAGTAGCGAGCGAAGGACGAGATTAGCGTGTAGTACTACGGAGTTGAACCGTTCGATGCGGACGCGGACAGTGAGGATGCAGTCTGGGATCTTGCAAGTGTACCTGCTGCGCGTGGGTGTTAGGTTGCCACCACGGGATTAGTCGCAGCGGCAGGTTGAGATTATGATGCTAATCGCAGTTGAGCGCGAGGGTGACCGGGGCGCTGGAGGGGATTAGGGTGATGAGGGAGGGAGATGAAGAAGGAGGGCGGGGAGCGCTGGGGCTCGAGGTGGTCGAAGACAAAGGTGAGAGAGAGACGGGAGTGCAGTGAGTGAAGTGAAGTGCGGTGGAGGGCGTTGTGAAGAGTTCAACCGTGGTGAGAGTTGGAGGACGAGTGGGACGACGAGATCGACGAAGAATTGAGACAGGAAAGTTTGGGGCCGGGGGGGGGGGGAGAGAGGGAGGTGAGGCAGGGAAGGGTGGAGTGTGGGACGGGGAAGGGTAATGGCGGGAGGGGGAGTAAGAGTGGCACTGCCAACAGCACCGTCCGGGACGATGGGAGGAGGAGTGTTGGCAGTGGGAGTGAAGGAGACGAAAGAGGGAGTAGTTGTGAAGAGCGAGAAGAAGAAGGACGGGAACGAGTGGACAGATAGAGCGGTAGATTTGCTGTTGGAGTTGTATGAGCAGAAGTGGAGAGGTGTAAGTTTCGGAAATCTGAGAGTGAAGGATTGGGAACATGTTGCGAGTACGATGGACGAGAGGTACCATTGGCAAGGAGAGAGGAAGACGTTTTTGCAGTGTAAGAATAAGATTGAAAACCTCAAGAAGAGATACAAGCTGGAGAGAGAGAAGAAGAATGAGGCGGGTGAGGTGATGAGCGATTGGCCATGGTTTACGCGCTTGCATGACATAATTGGGAAAGCTCCGAAGCAGGTTGGCCTGATCGAAGATTCTGAGGGTGGAACTCTGGCATTAGGGTTAGGGTCGACTGTGGAAGGTCCCGATGGCGAGAAGGAGTGCGAGGGTGAAGGCCAAGGTGGTGGAGTTCAACTCGGAATTGTTCCGATTGCAATGAGGGACGACAGCAAGATGAGAGCACTCACCGAGTCCCAGATCTCCAGCGAGAGAGCCAGTTTTATGGAAACGCCTCCTGGGAAGGACCGGAAACAGGGTTCGACTGCTGCGTGTGGAACGCGTTGCATGCAAAATGTCCCGGAGATTTCTGGGAAGTCCGCTCGTAAAAGGCGACGGAATACGTCCGTGCGCAGTCCTGTCAAGGACCTTGCCGCGAGTTTCAGCAATTTTTTCAATGCGATGGCAAAGGTTGAGGTTGAGCGAATGCAAATGCTGCGCGAACTGATCTCCAGTAATACTCGAAAGCGCCCAAGAATTTCTCCTTCTGCTTCCGACAACGACCAGGTATACCTGCCTTCCAACCTTTATTTTTTTCTTATTTACTTTTTTGTATCTTAGCTTTTGGTTAAGCCACTAAGTTGTCATCTTCTGACGCCTTGTGTTCTTGTTCCGAACGACGGACTATACAGTGCAGGTGGTGCTCAACGGCTGGTATGTCGACTGCTCCTGGACGAGATAGTATACATCAAAAGGTAAGGTTTAGTTTAGTTGTATACTCCAGGACCCTCACACAGCTCAATAACAAGTTTCACAGTTTAACGCTACCATTCGAGACTCTTGTTTTGACTACTCTCCTTCTAGAACCTTTCGTTTTTGGCTCTCCGTCTCTTATTTCCTAGCCTTCCCCGTGCTTTCGATGACTGAGGACTTAACCCACTCCTGTAACATGGAAAAGCCGTCTCCTGCTGTTTGGCTACTCCCTTAACGGATTGTGTGCTTATTCCACTAAGTGCTTGATTATTCTTTCCTCGTCTAAATCTGCGATTGGAGTCCGTCCAGATGAGGAAATCGTTTATTATAGTGGTATCTTTCCGGATTCCGTCGGAAGTATTCCGGATGTGGTAGATCAAACTTTAAGTATCGCTACTCTCAATGTTTTCTTTGCACTGATGGTTACAAATTTGAATATCGGACAGTTAACTGAGGCGCTTATGCCCACGAATCTGGAGATTGAGGATGTCTCCGTGGAGCACGCCGCAGGATTACAACTTGGAGCTGCCCGCACTCACTTCAAGTAGGTCTTTCCTCTTGAAAGGGATTTGCAAAAGTCATCGCCTTGAGATTGATTCCAAGCTTGCTTTGACCTCCTTTTAACGGTTTCCAGGGCTATCTGCAGATGCATCAAGTTTACTTTCACTTACCTGATGAGAAAGCGCATCCTCGCAGTCGTCTGTACAACATACACTTAACCTTCTCCCGATTGATGTGCAGCGTGAGGATTGTTTCACCATTATTCGAGGATCAAAGTCGGCTTCAACGGCATAGGATGGTCTACAAGATTTTGCAGGATGAGATGAAGGGTGGTGTCCACGCCCTGTCGATAGTTGCAAGAACCCCAACAGAGGCTGCAACTCGTTAGGATTACGCACAGTGAAGGCACACTGTTACAATCGATTGCGGTAGGTGGTTATGAAAGAGATATTAAAGATGCAAGGATGGTTTTGGGGCTGATGCTGTTTATTCCTTGCAACTATTCGGATGAGGAGTTGCTGCACAAGTTTCAGGAGCCGATGATAACCTTGCAGTGGTGGTGAAAGCAGGTTTGAGGCTGGCAGCTTACTACTGCCCTGACTGCTAGGTCGAACTTAATGTGTAACACGGGAACACATTCGTAGAATCGAAGTTTTTCCACCCTGAACGACACCGATTTCTCTAGGAGTAGGTCTCAGTCTGACCAAGATCGTCTCTTGTTACTTAAGAGAATTATATCGGGAGTTCAACGTGGTGTTGTCACTGCGCGAGCGGTGTACATGTTTAGACTGAAGAAGAGGAGAAAGGAATCACAACCCGTGGACTTAGAGAGACGGTTGGTGTCCCTTTTAATGTTCTAGTCGTCTTCCCTTTAGCTAGCGTTCGGAATGTTAGGCGACACGACACTTTATATTGTATACATTTTGTTCCAAACTTGTACCATTTTGACCCGATCTTGGGACTTTACCTTCTTATCATCCTTTGGGGCTCTATGTATAATTTTGGTCTCTTTTATTCCTGGAGGATCGTGTCACCTGTGCTGTTCTCTGTGTTTCCTGTATTGTTCTTCGATCTGCGCGACATAAGACTTTGACCCCACCAACGTGTAAGGAACTTTCCGACAGATATACCAGATCTGTGTAGATTTTTGAAATAGCCGGGAACAAGGCGGTGGTCTTGACATGGAGTTTCAACGCGCTGCGGTGCGAAATGGTTGGCCTGTTTATCAACCAGGTTGCCTTTAAAACTTGATTGTGCGGTTCTGACTTGCGTACTCGTGGACTTTGTTTTGTATCCATGGCTTGGTTCATTAGCAATGGCTTGGTTCATTAGCATGGCAATGGCTTGGTTCATTAGGGGCGCTTGTCCCTTTTAGCATAGCGTGCCAGTCTTCCGCTTGTAAATCCGGCCACTGCCTATGTTTACGTCGTTTGTGCGTCAAAAATACCGCAGAACTAAGTCAAAATAACAGAATCATATTTCAAGTCAATACTGCAGCACTGCAGATGTACTGCCGTAATCCTCATTTAATATTAGTGGAGTAAGCCGACTCTCTTCAAAGAGTCTTTCTTCACAGAACTTTCTCCATAGATCGCACCCTAGCCAATGCTCGATGGAAGATTCTTGGTCCATTCGCTCGCTAACTACGGTCGGATCGCCGATTCCCACCACATCGCCGCTCTCTTTAACTGTATTCTTCTACATAGCATCACTTGTTTTTGGACCGTTGTATACACTGCTTTCTAACTAGTCAATGTGAACGTACCAGTACCGTCAGCTGGTGGTGTAAAAGCTGGGTGACGATCATCACCGCAGATCTTCTCGCTGACTGTGAAACCCTGTAGCTCACAATGAAACGAGAACATCCAGGGAACTGAGCACGGCCAGCAACTCAACTCAGTTGCTTGGCAACTACGTCAAGTGGCTGTGGACCACAATCGGGATGAACCCCAGTATTTGACCGAGTCGGCTGTTCGCCGCTACACACTACTGCAGCGACGTACACGCCGTAGCCAAACAATATGGGACTACGTGTAGGCGGGCATACAGTGCGCGATGCACGCAGTCTGCTGCTTTTATGAGCAGCAACCTTCTGTGTAACTGACGGAAGCAAAAAATGTCAGATGCTCCGTTCCGTTTCGTGGATTTGATGTCATGTTCCTGCAAACTGTCGCTGGGATACTTCACTGGAGCTGCTGTCAGATCTACGACTAAGAGTTGCGCAATCATATTCTTTGTCTCCGCTGTAATGATATAAGCAAGACAACAATCTGCTGTTTGACAGTGCAAGCTATTATATTGTGCAATCTTGCATCGTTATAATGTGATTCTCGTTTCCTTTAATTTTCTCCGAGGACAGAACTTCAATGAAAAGATTAACAAAACACCAGGAACGCTGGGTACATAGCAAGGAACGCTGGATACATAGGTATCTTCATATAAAATTAGCTCGTAACGTAGTTGGAATACATAGCAAGAAAACATGTAAGGTTGACTAGACTCTCTATTTTTATTCAATATCTCTCTATTATTATTCTAGCCCTTGTACTATTAAGTGACACAATCACATTCCATGTTTCATCTAACTTAATATGGAGACTTAATAGAGGGCTCACCTATGTTCCTCTACTAAATTTCATGTCAAGAAATATGCTATAGTTTGGAGATGTTTTCATTGCAATTATATTACCAATATGCAACACCTACTCCAACTTATACTGAAACTTGACTTCTGAACAGGTTGTAAGTTTTTCTTTACGACTAATTTTCATTGAATATAAATCGGAAATTTATTGATAGAATATAAATTCCACGTTTATAATAGAGTTTGGAACCTAATGTTTAAATTTTCTACTAGTCTTATATAAAAATATAAAATTATGATAAGACTGGAAAACCAAAAGCTGAGCACGTTTTAAGAAGTACAAAGCTATATGGTAGGGAGAGGATTTCCAAGGTTGGCTCGGAATTAGGTTTCCTTGTGCGAGTTGTCAATTGTAGGATTAGTACTAGTGGTTCTCTTCTATTCTAAGTCATGATTAGGGTCCAATGGGTGACATCTAAATCTTGACTTTATCTGTTATGCTAACTTTATCCGTTGTAATGCAGTTTGGACTACTTTAGAATCCATATACCCAAAAACCATAAATAAAAATGAGCTAGATCAAAAGTTGTACATACTGGAAAATTTTCTTAATGCAAACATATAAGGTCATTCTCTCATACTCATAAAAGGATCCTCTAGAATCAAAGGTTCCTCTAAGATTAACCACCTTAATAGTGTCATTTTCAAATATGAGATCTAACTCTTTAATTAGCCATTTGAGCAATATCAAAGGCATTGTAAGCATCATGTTTAGTCAAGCTATGGACTTGACTTGCTTGACCTAGATTGTAAGTCTTGAATTGGCCAAACAATGTTAGATACAAATGGTGCGCATCACCACTCAAACACTTGTGAGATCTATACATATAAAGACAGTTTAGGCACTCGTTGGCGGTGCTATGCATAGTGAGCATAGTATTCTTAGTACACAAGCAGTGACTGAAAGTGAGAGTTATCTACTTGGGGTACATCCAAGTTGGTATGATCTACTTGGAATACATCTTTGGTCTACTTGGGATGTAGCTAAAGGACATGTGGAGCTTGTAGCCAAAGTTGAGGGAGTTTTTGCTTTGATCTTGTGGACTCTAATGGTTAAAAACATGACAATATTACTCCCAAGATTCTAGTCAAGTAACCAGTCCATATGTCTTCTACTTGTATGGTGGTTACAGAAGACAATTAAGAGCCAAAAAATGAACCAAATGTCTACAATTTAAACCCACATGCAGACATTATTGATATGTGGCCAGATTTTGACAACTAAAACTCAGCTAAATTGGCAAATCTCATGCAAACAAGCTAACTTACTGGCCTTCAAGGCATTCAAAACCTCTCTAGCCCACAACCTTGTGTCTCAAAGCCTTAAAACTCCAAAATGAGCTAAATGCAGCCTTCTTTGTTGCCTCTCCAAATTTGGTCAAATTTTCCAACTTTGGCAAATTACTCCCTACATTTAGTTGAATCTTTAAACTCAAACTCTACAAAATCTTTCACTAAATCTAAAGCCTTAATTTGGAAGAATATTTGCTTCAAACTCTAGATCCATGGCCATATCCACAAAAATAAAAAGTAGCTTTAGCTTCTTGCTCTCAAATTTCTCCCTTTCAAGTTGGAATATCAACTATCTATTAAATTCAAGCAATAGATCCAACATTCAAAGGTACCATAGATCATACAACCAATGGATACTCTCCAGATCAAATTTTTTCACTCAAGTTCCTTTCTCACTTCTCAATGTAATTACAAATCAAAATTCAGTTATAGATTATATATACTCTACCAACATGCTACTTATTACACTCATCAAGCTAAACCCACTCTAGCATAGAGAATCCATATTACACTAATCAGCTCTATCTACCATAGCAAGGAGCTCAAGGGCTCAATAAACAAAAATTAAGCTCTGTGGAACTCCCCTTCAAGATATACTCTTCTTGGGGAGACCAAAGAGTCAAGCCTTAAGTGCACATTGCATGACATATTAAATAATATTGATAGTGAAAATGGTGGGTCAAACTATGCAATCAAAAACCCTAATAGAATACACACTGCCACTAAGTAGTCCTTGAGTAGCTATTGATACAACTATTGATTTCAAAGATAATCATTCAAGCATCTTAACAAACTAGCTTAAGAGTTGTAAATATTATGACAACCATCTTAATAGTAGAAATTTCAAATATGAAATCTCACCCCTTACTTAGCAAGGATAGGCTGTATCCATAAAGTCTCATTCCTCTTAGTCACTCCGTGCTCCAAGTTGATTAAGTAATGAATACCTTTCCTCTCCTAAATCACTCCTTATTTACTCATTAAATTAAATATAGTAATTACCTTAATAAGTAAGGAATATCTATTTTTTTAAATCTAAATCACCTTATGTAATAAGTCTTCATATTGTCTTTTGGGCTCAAATACCTCCTTTGAAAACTTCTAAGTATAATCTTTAATATTCTAGTAAATTCTATTAATTATAAAATAATAATATATTTTAAGATCAAGTAAAATCTAATAGCTAAACCTACCTCCACTATCAAAGGTTACCTAGGTTGGTCAAGCCAATAGATTTTGAAAGTCAATTTGACTATGAATGTCCAAGATGGAGGTCTTATTCTAGTGTTAAATCTCCTAAAAGGTCCCATTTTAATATAAAATTCTCTTTTAGATGTTCACTCTAATATATCTTATTTAAAGTCCACTAGTGGTCTCATTTCTTGTCCTAAAGTTAATTATTACATCTTTCCTCTTATTTATCCATACTTAATTAAAGATAATGTAATACCAATAGTTAGATATATTATCTAGAGGTGAAAATTAGCTTGGTAACCTCTAGAAGGATGTTATATACCATGGACAAATTAGGTTAGATAGAGGTATCACCAAAAGTGTACTTTTACTAAGAGGTTGGAGTAAAAAATAGCCTAAAAACTTCAAAGCCAATTTTGGAGGCCTAAATAGATGAATTAGGCCTAAAAATTGCTCAGATTCATCCAAGAGGTAGAAAAGGATTGCCTTCCCTCCCCCCAATTTGTGTCACCAAGAGCTTTCCAATGATACCTCATCCATGCAATTTTGAGATTCCTACAAGAAGATTCCCTAAAGATTCTCTTTAGTCAAAGCTTGTTTGACCAACTAGATAGGATTATAACTAACATACCACTCATACATGCAACTAATCTAAGGGTAGAGCTTGCTGACATGTCACCAATCCCTATATCTAATCCAAGGGTGGAGTTTCCTTTGAGGGAATATTCTTTGCTATATAATAAAGACAAGGTGTTCCTTTGGGGCATCAGAGTTTTGAGTGTGAAGCTTTTTGTTTCTTCTTTTGGATTTTCTCTTGGGGGTTCTCCTATCCTTGGAACCTTACAATGGTATAAGAGTAGGTTTTTCAATCCAAGAGAGTGGATAACCCCTCTTGGAGGAACATGGACTACTGAGATTGAGTAATTTCAAGGAGAGAAACCATAGTGGAGTTAGTAGATTAGGAGTGTTTTGGAGAGAAGATGGGATGGAAGCTCATGGAGGACAATTTCTTGCACCTCAATTTCTGTTCTTGAATTGATTTCACATCAAGATTATGTATATCCAGCAAGAGCAAATGAGAGTATATCTCATTTACCATTTTGGAGTAGAATCTATGGATATAATGATGAATTCACCAAACCCGATGATTCTACCAATAATGATCTATAATAGAGAGTGGGATTTGACAATCTACTTTTTTGTGATGGATCTAAATGTACCAAATCATCTTTCTTTCAACACTCAAGTAGAAATTTGTTATGTGGTTAGACCAAAAGTGATATTTAGGGATTTTGTAAGCTGCAATTTTGGTGAGGAATAGTATCAAAGAGTGATAGTCTCTAAAGTTCCAATAGTAGTCCCAGTAGCATGTGTGCCCTCTTGAGTGATCATATTAACTTTCTATTGAAGTAAAAAGTAGTGTTTGAGCGTTGCCATGTGTAGGAATCATGGAACCACAACTATAGGATTTGATGCAAGGAGTGCATGGGATGTTGAATAATTTTTGGGAGATCAAGATGACCATGGAGGCATTGCAAAGTCAAGTACATAACTTTAGGAATGATCAAGCTATGCAAGAAGGGAAGCCATCTCAAAACCTAGTACCAATGGCCAAAGTACTTGGAGAGTCACTCATGCAAATGACACCAATCTTGGTCAACAATGAAGACAAATTGTTAGTATGGATGAAGAAGACATGCAATATCAAGCCTTACAAGGGGCAATGCTCCATGGGAATAGTAGAGAATGGGATTCAACAATGAATTGATACTTTTGATTATTCATAACAAAGATCACCAATCATTTTGCAGATGTGTTTGCATGTGGGTACTTGATCAATTAAGCTCTCACATAGTATGATGCTTGGGAATGAGTAATGTTTGCAAAAGGAAGAGAGTTCACTTGGATAGAAATGTAGGAAGGGTTGCTAAAGAACTTCCAATCCATGGATTCCATGCAGATGGCCAAAACTTGACTCTGGGAGTTGAAGTAGAAGAATAGAAAACAAAGAATACATAGCTGCATTTCTTGATCTACAAGTTGTAATAACCAACATGAGTCCAACAAAAGCACTAGATAATTTCAAAAAAGGGTTAAAAGAGCAAATTTGCCAAGAAGTAATGGTACAAAATCCTCACACTATTTTTGAAGCCTTTGCTTACGACCAGAGAATAAAAAGGGCACTTGGAGGAGGTGAAGGGGTAGTCCTAACTCAACATTATTGGGCTAAAACACATCATTTTGGTGGACTAGTTGTTATTGAATCGGGCAACATTTGGTTTTGAGACCAAGGAGCACAATCGCTCCAAGGAGATAAGGACGGGGAGAAGAAAAGAGAGACAAAGTTCCATGAGGAGAAGGGACTTGAGCATAAAAACATTTTTGTTTCAATTTTGGCTGAGTTCTGCATATAGCCATCAACTGCTGTGCTTGTCTCCCTAGAGCCTAGAGGCCCTAGCCTCTATACAAGCAAACTTTGAACAACATTTTAATACCAATAGCTAGACATATCATCTAGAGTTGAAAATTGGCTTGGTAACATTTGGAAGCATGTTATGTATCATAGGCTAGGTATATCAGATAGAGGAGTCACCAAAAGAGTACTTCTACTAATAGGTCACCAAAAGAGTACTAATAGGGCAAGAGTCAAAAATAGCTTGAATTTGAAATACCAAAAGCTTGACATATTATCTAGAGGTGGAAATTGACTTGGTAACATCAAGAAGTATTTTATGCATGATGGGCTAGGTAGTTCAGATAGAGGTGTCACCAGAAGTACTTCTACTAGTAGGCCAAGAGCCAAAAATAACCTAGAAATTTCAGAGCCAATTTCCAAGGTCTAAACGGATGAATTAAGCCTCAAAAATGTATAATTCCTCCTAATAGAGGATAGGCTTGCCTTACCTTGACCAATTTTGTCTCATTGAGAGCTTTCCAATGGTATCTCACCTATGCAATTTGGAGATTCCTCCAAGAAAATTCTCTTAAGATTCTCTTTGGTCAAAGATGGTTTGACCAACCAGATAGGATCAAAACCAACATGTTACCCATGCATGCAACCAATCTAAGGGTAGAGATTGCTTATAGGTCACCAATCCATGTATCTGATCCAAGGGTGTAGCTTCCTTTGGTGGTGTTCCCTTTGCTATATAACACAGTCAAGGTGCTCCTTTGAGGCATCAGAGGTTGAGTGTGAAATTGTGTGTTTCTTCTTCTGTGTATCTCTTCCTGTCTCCTTTCCTTGAAAGATTACAAACATAGAGAGATGATTTCAAGAGGAGGATGAGGAGATCACATTGGAAACTGAAGATCATTAGAAAATGTACCTCATGGACTTACTAGCTCAATGGAGAAGCAAAAAGAAAGGGTAGGAAGACAACGAGTGCGTAAAGATTAAGGAAGACAAGCTCGCAACTAATTGTTGTGAATGGAGTTCTAGAAGGTAATCAGGTGAGAATATTGATAGAAACTAGAGCAACAGAGAATTTCTTGTCTTGCTTTGTTACAATAAGATTGGGGATGGATCTAGAGAAGGATGAGAATGCAAAAGTAGAGCTACCTAATGGGTAAACAAAGAGGATTGAGTTGTTACTTAGAAAGGTAGCACTCTCTAGAGGAGAGTATCAAGAAGCAATTGAGTGGCAAGTGATATGGTTAGCTTGTTATGATGCAAGCTTAGTCATGCCATGGATGGAGCATCACAACCCTATGGTAGATTAGAGGAAGTAAGTAATGAGAACTCATCAATGGAAGATCATTTAGGTTAAAGAAAGATCACATTGGCAAGGATTGCCTCTTTATGTCATAAGGACAACAAATATCTATAAGACAGATAGATGTTTCATGGGTCTAATAAGAGAAATCCAGAGTGCACAACTCAATGGAAAAATACCAAAGAAATTAAAAGATATGGTCAATGAGTTTCAAGATGTCTTCTTGGATGATCTACCCTCAGGATTACCATTAAAAATGAGAGTAGATCATAAAATTGAGATATTTCTAGGGAAGATACCTCCTTTTAAAACCCATATTGTCTATCTTCTCATGAGTTGGAGGAGTGCAAGGCTCAAATTGAGGATATGTTGCAAAAAACGTTTATCCAATCCAATGTATCACCATATGGAGCTCTTGTCTTGTTTGTGAAGAAGAAAGATGGTACAATGCACATTTGTATTGACTATTGGAGCCTAAATCAACAAATGGTGAAGAAAAAATACCCCTTACCCCACATGGATGATCACAAAATTGCTTTTCAAACAAGGTATGGCCACTTTGAGTACTTGGTGAGGCCGTTTGGCCTCACCAACACACAAGCCACTTTCATAAGTTTGATGAATGAAATATTCATCTATACTTGGATAAATCTATTACCATCTTCCTAGATGACATCTTAGTCTACAATAAAACAATGATAGAACACAAGCAACATTTACAAGAAGTCCTCCAGATCTTATGATAAAATAAGTTGTATGCCAAAATCTCAAAGTGTAATTTTGGCAAGTTAGAAGTGGACTACTTTTGGCCAAGGATGCTTGTTGTTATGGAAACTGATCCATAAATTGCAGGAGCTCAATCATCCAAAGGCATCACCAGCACCCAAGGACTCAACTTTCATGATGGCAGGTTATGGATCCTAGATGCCACGGACATAAGAACCACCATCCTAGCAAAGTATCATGATTCTACAATTGTAGGTCATGTTGGAGTGGACAAGACCTTGGATGCAATCAAATGGCATTACTATTGGCCCAAGATGAGCAACAATGTGATGAAACACATTTAGAGTTGCCTACTTTATCAACAAATAAAGCTTCTAATCAAGCTCTCACAAGACTCCTTCAACACCTACCCACTCCTACACAATGTTGGGAACAAGTAAGCATGGATCTGGTTTGTGAATTGCCCAAGATCACCTTAGGGTTTCACTCTATAGTAGTCTTTGTCAACCAACTTAGCAAAATGATTCATGTGCATCCTATCACCAAGGTTGTGACTACTCCATAACTAGCTCAATTGTACTTAGATGCAGTCTCTTCTCACCATGGCTTGTCTCAAGGGCTCATCATCAATAGAGGCATTCAATTCACTAGTTTATTTTGGAGAAAACTCTTTGGTTTCTTCAAAACCAAATTGGCCATGTCCACAACTTACCATCCATAGACCGATGGACAAACAAAGTGAGCTAATTGCAATATTGAGAACATGCTCCGGAGCTTTACCATAGATGAGCAAGAGAGGTGGAACACCTTACTTCCACTTGTACATTTTTCTTACAATAATTCAATGAATGCATCCACACATGTCACACCGTTTGGATGCATTCAACTTCATATTCTTCCCCATTCTTTGTTGAATTCATGTAGTATCCTAGCACCTTGAGCTATTGCCACACATGAAGATCCACCAATATTCCATGTTTCCTTACTATGCAGATATGCTTTTCATTTGCCTCACTTTCTTTCCATACAAGACATTTGACCTTGTCCAACACTCATTGATGGCACGAAGGAATATGAAGTCAAATGTATTCTCTTGAAATGTATCCGTTGTACTTGCCATCTGTGTGTGGAATATCTTGTATAGTGGAAAGTGTACCCACTAGATGAGGCAATATGGGAGCCAGCAACCAACTTGATTGATGCACTTGTGTTAGTGAAATCTTTTGAGCAACAATTTTGCAATGAGGATGTTGTGTCTTAAATGGGTGAGGTTTGTAATACCAATAGCTAGACATATTATCTAGAGATGAAAATTGGCTTGGCAACATCTAGAAGGATGTTATATATGATAGAATAAGTATATCAGATAGAGGTATTACCAAAGAGTACTTCTACAAATAGTGCAAGAGCCAAAAATAGCCTGAAAAATTTTAAGTCAATTTTGGAGGCCTAAAGGGATGAATTAGGCCTCAAAAATGTGAAATTATTCTCAAATGAAAGAAAGAGTTGGCCTTCCCTCCACCTTTTTGTCTCACAAAGATCTTTTCAACGATACCTCACCCATGCAATTTTTGAGATTCCTACAAAAATATTCCCTAAAGATTCCCTTTAGTCAACGCTTGTTTAAACAACAAATTTGGGAATGGTAGTTGAGGAGCATGAAACATCTCTTGCTCAAATGTTTCCTTTGATGGTCTAGCATCCATGTTTTGCTACAACTCTCACTCTCAATGTACTCCTCCTACTTGAGACTCCTTTGACTTAAAATACCTCCCTTGTTATCAAATCTCCACCATCTATATACATCAAAGCCCTCAAATCATAACATAATTACACAAGTATATTCCATATGGCCAATCACTTAAATAGACACAAATTGATCACATGGAAAAAGCTCAATCTCAAAATCTGTCATACAATCTACTCTAACTTTATAGAGGTAAACCACACTAACTTACTTTTTCATGGGCTACACAAACCACAACACAACAATGTCCTTCCAACATGAAGAGTTTGAAAGGTAAAACCTTGTGCACTCTCAAGATGAAGTTGGATGTAGTCATATTAAGTGTTGTTAGTGCAATCTGTTGTATCACCCAGATAAAATGAACAGATTGAGGGTTTATAACCTCCTCTTTGAATAATATCATAACATAAAGTATCCCTATCCTAATTAATTGCCAAGTTCTCAAAGCCATTGGCATCACTATTGAAAGGTCTTTGCTTGTTGAGAACATGTGCTCACCCATCCAAAATTACAATAGCATCACAATAAATAGCTATAGGTAAATCTGGATCTATAAAGTAGAAAGTAAGGAGAGAAGGAGGTTGGAAAGTTGAAATTGATAGCCCATGGCCAACCAAGTAAATTGGAGATCCCAATCTCCCATACAAACCATACTTATGTAACCCTCTCTTCACCATCTACCTCAAGGTGATCTTGAGAGGTAGTACAATGATCAATCAAGGCCTTGTAACACAAGACCTAAAACTCTCCCAAGAACTCTATACCTTAATCAATCAAAAGTTCAACTAGTCCACCAAAATGACTAAGAACCCAATCTAAGAACAAGTAAGTTGTCCTTTCATTGGACTTTGTAGGAAGTACCACCAACTCAATCTACTTGAAGAAATGCTCCACCATAACCAAAACATACCAATAAAGTCCCACAATCAATGATAAAGGTCCAACAAAGTCCAAACTCCAATTGTAACAATACGGAGTTTAGTGACAAAATTAATCAAGGCTAACAAAGTAGCAAATAGGCCAAATTAGCCTAGAATATTCAAGAAGTATCTAGGAAAATACTTGATACCTTCCAAGTATTGAGTACTATGCATATGCCAATTGGTGACATCTAGGAGGAAGTTTCCTTGGAAGCTTCTTGGTTAGCTTAGCTTGCAAGTAGTCCCAAGTAGGTAGTTTCTAGAAGGAAGCTTCTAGAAGCTTCCAACTAGCTTAGCTTGCATGCCAAGTAGGCATCTTTTTGAAGGAAGCTTATGGAGAAACTTCTTGGTTAACTTGGCTTGCATTCCAAGAAAACTGCTAAAGGAAGCCTCTTGAGAAGCTTCTCAAGAGCTTTGTATGTTCCCTATAAATATCAAAGTCAAAGCTCATGCTAGGCATTTAGAGTTTCCCTCATTCAAGTATCCCAATGTGATCTTCCATTCTCCTATTTCTCTCCTTGGTCTTGGTCTTTTATATTGATCTATATTGATATCTTCATCCTTTGGATCTATGACCTTAACAACTCCTGTTTGTACCCAAATAAATACCATCAAAGCCTCCAAACGTATACATAGAATGGTAAATGCATACCAACTTAGCATCATTTGCTCAACTATCTCACCATACAAATGTGCTCTAGTTTGATCCTGTTGATTGAGATATGGGTTTCTACTCAAATTTTACTCCTATAAAATCAAAGCCCATTGGGCAAGCTCCTTAAACAGCATATCAAACTCTATCAATCACTTTAGTGGTTGATGATCAATGATGAGAGTGAAAAGGTTACCAAATATGTAACATAAAAAATCCTAGTGCCCACACTATTGCCAAACAATCTCCCTCATATGAACTTTACTTCTCCTCCACTAAATTGTTGGAGTGACCAGCATAGCCCACTACAAATGACTTCCCTCATCATCATGTTGGGTGACCATTTTTCCAAGACCCAATGTACTTTAATCAATATGAACCTAGAATGGTTGTCCTCTGATTGGTCTCCTAAGAATAAGAGTAGATGTCAACCTCTTCTTGAGCTTTAAAAAAGCTCTCTCCTATCCTATATCTCCCCAACACCACTCTTGTGTAAGTTTGGTTAGCTTGGTCAAGGCCTTGGCAATGGCAATAAATCCTCTAACATATTGGTAATAGAAGTTTTCCAACCTAAGGAATGCTTGCACTCTACTCAAATCTATAGGCCAAGGAATGTGCAATAGCCTCCACCTTGGTTCTTGAATACCAAGTCCACCAAGGTAAATAGTTTGCCCATCCAAATATTCAACTTGCTTATGGAAGAATCTACACTTCCCATGATATAATTTGAGTCCATGAGATCTCAACCCCTCAAACACCTCCAACAAATCTCTCTCATGCTCTTCCACAATAGTGTTATAGACCAAAATTTCATCAATATAACACCAAGAAAAATCCAATCTTGCTAAGATCTTGTCCATGACCCTTTGGAACTCGGCAAGAGTATTCTTTAATCCAAATGGTAAGAATCTCCGTTCATACAATACATCCTTGCCGTAAAGATCAATAGTCCAAAATGCTATCTTGGCTTGTCGTCTTCCTTGATCAACAATGGATGACATCTTGCTTGAAGCTCTAAAGTATTGCAGACCTTTGCATGCCCAATCTCATCAAAGATATCCTTTAGTGTATGCATAGTATACCAATCAGACCTAATATGTTAATTGATAGGAAAATAATCTCCACACATCTACCTTTATGTGTAGTTTTTATGTATATCCTTCTTGTCTAGCATCATTGTAGTTGAACCATACTTTCCATACAAAATCTACACCAAACTAGCCTCAAAAATATCTTTACTCTAGCTCTAAATCATGCTCTTTCCATATTACTATATGTGTAGAGACATAGAAAAATGGATGTATCACTAGTAGGCTCATTTTGAATAGTATGTCATTTTAGAGCACTGAAATCCTTCATATTGAAGGCAAAACACTCATATAGCTCTTCAAGAACCTCCAAACTCTGTATCTTTCCCCTCTTGTAAACTTGGGTCCAATGTTTGGCTCTCAAGTATCTGGTATAAGTCCATGTAAGAGTGGAAGACACATTGACTAAGCCCTTGGGAGAAATAATGCCATGTTTCCAATTGCTAGAGTCCCTAATCTTAGAGCAAATAGGATTAGACTAAAGACATTAAACTCCAAACACTATGCTCTACACTTTTTGGGAAGTGTAGGGCATAGTGTTTGGAGTTTAATGTCTTTGTAGTGAAGGAACAGTTCAAAGTTGATTGAATCATCACCTTCAAGAATAGTTGGAATTCATTCTTATTGAAAGTAATATTTTAATTCTCCATTTTCCATACTGCACCATATTGGTGAAAAAACACTCTTCTAAGACTTGTTCTTGCCTAGGAGGTTAAATAAGTAACAAGAAAAAATTGTCATTTGTGAATCTTCTCCCCAAATGTAGCCCCTTCCAATCCATATCCTCAAGGAAACAACATGCTTCTTGCTATTATACCACTTTTGGGTCAACATTATGTTACAAAAAGCCATATCAACATGATCACCTATGTGGAATTATAAGCCTAGTAAAACATTATAGTATTCTTCCACTATGGAACAAAGACAAAATACCTTGTCTTCTTGCTAAGATAATATTAATAAGATAGTATTTTAAGGATCAAGAATTTGAAATATATTCAAGGTAAACCATGCATATCTAATTAAAATGCTTGTACCATAGTATGGGATGCACAATTTATTAATTTTGTTGTTGTGTGTTATTCTAAGGGTTAATTTGTTCATAATTGTATTTTGATCTTGGTTCAGTATTTGGTTATGATATACTTGTTGTTTTTTCTTTTAGCTCAATTCAATACATATGTATAATTACATTCTTTATTCTTAGTCAAATGGTTAAAATACCTCTTATAATAAGTCATTACTCACTCATACATAAACAAAGTCATTATATATTAAACTTGATATCTTTGGTACTCCTTTGTACCTTATCCATGTTAGATTCTTAACATCAACATGAGAAAAGCTATTAAACTAAAACTTATTGTAACACATAATATATACAAGACCAAGACCAAGGAGAGAAATAGGAGAATGAAAACTCACATTGAGACAAATGTGGGAAAACTCCAAATGCATAGCATGAGCTTCGGCTTCCATATTTATAGGCAGCATACAAGACTCTTGAGAAACTCTCAAGAAGCCTCCTTGAGCCACTTTCTTAGAGTGCAAGCTTCTCAAAAAACTTCCTTCTAGAAGTCGTTTACTTTGCGTGCAAGCTAAGCTAGTTGGAAGCGTATAGAAGCTTCCTTCTAGAAGCTACATACTTGGAGTGCAAGTTAAGCTTGTCGTGAAGCTTCCCAAGAAGCTTCTTGTATACTTTTGGAATATTCCAAGCTAATTTGGCTTATTCTCTACTTTGTTAGCCTTACTAACTACATTGCTAAACTCAATATTGTTACATAATACATCTCACATGAACAAAATTAGTTCCTTGGTTCTTTGGCTAATATGTCTTTTTGCTCCTTGATCTTCACTCTTCTTTTATATATCAAAGATTTTTTTGTTTGATCGTTTAAATTACAAATTATAATCTTTGAATTTTGTCATTTCACAATCTTCTCCAACATCAATCCTATCTTCTTATCTAAGAATCTTATGTCATGTTAAATGCCTCTTATAACTCTTAATATCAACATTTTACTTTATGCAATTTGGTCATCTAAAGCAAAAATTGATTCTCATTCATTGCAAGAGTATGTACCCATGTGATTCCAAGTTCAATAATAGAGCATAAAGATCACGGTAAAGTGAATGCAAGAAATTAAATATTTGTATGGCATTTAAATATTTTGACCCAATATAATCCAATTTAAACTACATGTACTTATTGGGATTTTTAATACCAATCTCATCTATTAACTCAAGCAACTTCTTTGAATCCATCGTATACATAGAGATAATTGATTGGGAGTATAAATTGACTTCCAATTCACTCATTCCTCAATAAGTTCACTAAGTCTTTAATCAATATTATGTATAAAATAGTTTCCTCTTAGGAAATTTATCCAGTTCCTTTAACATCTTTGGTGTTAGATTCTCATCACAAAATGTATTGAATATTCTTAAAAATAATGGTGTTCTTAGTTTTCTTGAAGAGAATTTGTAAATTCTTTATGGTTAGTTGAATAATGAACTCTAGTTTCTCCTTTATAGATGAGCTTGCTTTGTCCTTATGCAATTAGTTTGAAACTTCCTCATAAATTTTGAGTTTATCCTCCCAATTGAGTCTTTTATAAATTTTTCTTTGTGACTTTAAATTTTTCTTTCAATCAATACTTCTTCTTCTTTGATTACCACTTATGTTTAATTATTTAAGGCTTGATAAGATCTCCATATCCTTCTTCTTATCCTATTTTTGTCATGGTTTCTTCCTTTGCACTTTGGCTTATAGATATTCCAAACCATCTTCCTTAAATGCAAATGGTTGTACTTCTTGAAATATTGAGATAAAATAGATTACTTAATTTGACAATTGATAATAATCTCCCACATAGTGCCATCTTGATCACTTTGGAATCCAAGAATTGGAAATTAGATATTCCTTAACAAAATTATTCACAAAATAAATGACCTAATGATGAAATATATATATGCTGAAATTAATAGACACATAGATATATAGTACTTCATATATGCAAAGCACTTGCAAGAGAACTTTGTAATAAGATGTTTTGTATTATACTTACAAAACTAGTGAATTACTATTTCTCATACATTACACAACTTGATTGCAATTGTAATGAGAAATACTAAGATACACTTTATGTATCATGCAGAAGGTATAAAGAACTCACTCATCCTTGTCTCCCTCCCTAATCCCACTATCACCATGTCCATCATCTCTATCCATAAGCACCCTCCTTTCCCTGCTTGCCATCCCTCATTCCCGTTCTAATCCATTGTCCATGTCCACTCTTTCCATCCTTGCCTATCATTCATGCACATGGTATAACGGACACGCCCATCCCTCCTTCCTTCCTATTCCCATTGTTTTCCTGTCCATCATCTTCATCCATGACTCCCCTCCTTTTTTTGCATGTTGTTCCTTGTCCCTCCTTCCTACATGTTGTCCCTATCCATCGTGTATGTTCCTACTTGTCATCTCTTAGGGAATTTTGGTGTATATACACTCCTATTATAAGGACCTAATATAAAAAGAAAAAATGTGTTTTAAAGGTAAATAATTGTTTTAGTAGTAATGTTCATAATTGAAAGAAATTGCACATGTATTATTTATCAAGACAACCATAATGATCAAGTCAATTTATGTCATTTCATTTATGAGTTGGTTGATATCCAAAAACTTAAATTCTTGGTATCCTTACATCCATTCAATCTTGGTTGTGTCAAAATATCATCCTCTTCATACATCAAAATTTGGAAACAATTTTACAACTATACTTAATGATCGTAAATAAAGTGTGAGTCAATTGCCATAATTTGCTAAGATATGTAATACATTTAAATTTCTATTTCTTTATTTCTTGATCTGTACAAAATAGATCTATTTCACCATTTAATTTCTTGTGCCTTCTCATATAGATTTATTTCCCTAGTTCTCGAGAATATTCACAAATGTAGGTTTTGTCATATGTTTCCAATTTATAATTCCTTGATATTAGAAATAGAAAGTGGGACTCTAGAATCATGATCAAATTTAAATTGAGATTCTTTGAGCATGGTTAATTCTCTACTTACTCTTAGTCACTCTATAGTATATGACTTTTCTCTCATTTACTCATTGTTGTATACTTTCCAATAGATGATATGTAGGTACGAATTCAGTTTTCTACTTCTTACCATTGTTGATAAGCCTATTCTTTCAACTTAAAGTATATTTTACCATTTTTTAGTTTATTATAACTATAACCACACCAAGTCTTAATATCTTATATAGAAGCAAGGATTTAACTAAGAAATCCAAAATCTCTAAATCAAAAAATTTGAGTCCTAAGTTTCAAATATTTTGCAAGTATGAAGTTAAGGATATTGGTTTACTTAAGTGTACAAAATTCACCTAAGTTGGTATTGACATTTTGTAGTTTGGATTTTGATATATTAACAAGAAATGATAAAAGATTACAAAGTCCAAGAAGAATTCTAGAACTTCTAAAATCCATATTTCTTGACATGTAAATATTTTATCATGGATAAAATTTATTGTGTTATTTAGTATTGTGAAACAAGAACAAAACATTATTTCCTCCTTTAAAGCTCAAATGAGTTGTCCATGCTTTTGGATGATGATCTTTTGAAATGTATTTTATATGCAGTGGTTGAAATATATAATTAGCTTTGGCTTAGAGGGTAAATTCAAGGACAAGTGCTTCCAAAAAGAAAGAATTTTTTTTACTAATGTTAGGTCCACTTTATGAAATTAAATGAATTATTTTAATTATTCATGTACAAAATTACAGATGCTTTAATAGAGTTATAATAAGAGGTTTTAATAATTTTAAGCAACTCTAGCAATTATAGTCCATGGTTGTATTCCTAAAGAGAATATTTTCCAATAGAAGAATCCTTTGGTGTGAGATAAGCATATATAAAGTGCTGAATCTTTACCTTGATAAATAAGCCAAAGTTTAATTTCTTAAAGATTTTGACATCCTTGGGTCTTTATTAATAGAAGCACTTGTTTTAAAAAATAGGACTAAGTGGCATAACCTTATCTAGGTGGTATAGCATTATTAATAAAACTGCATACTATGATCTTATCTTAAAACTAAAACATATGGTTGTATCTTTTTGTCTAACATGGATTAACCAAAGGATATGAAATACATTTAGTTCAAGAAGACACATTACTTGAGATTGCCCCTTTATTCACTTTGAAAAAATATTAATGGTATTTTAGAGAAACAATAATCAATTAAATCTCCTTTTTAAAGAACTATGTTTTATTAAATAAGATAACAAATCTCAAGCAGACATTCAGGTCTTTGTATTGTTATTCTTTCACTACAAAGGCAGATTATTATTAGAAACATAAAATACAACAAGGGAATACAAGTAAAAGATATTGTCTAGTATGATATGAAGAATATACTTTGGCAATGTTGAAGATATGCACAAGGTTAATTTTTGCACTATGTAGGTAGAAACTAGGCTATGGGAGGTTGAAACTTGATTGAGATAAGATTATGCTTCCATTAAGTGTGAAAATTTGTTGGACTATATTCTAGAAGTCCTTGTAAATAAATTATATTTTACTGAAATAATAACATTATATTTTATTTGTATTTGAGTAGTATTCAGGTTCAAAATACATATTCATGATATATCATTCTTACATAAGTAATCACTGGTTTTGTACTTTTTTTCTTGATTATTGTTGCATTTCTTTTCTTTTTTTACTAGAGTTGCATATCATATGATTTTTCTTAATATAATATACAAAGCTAAAACCAAAGTGAGTCCTTAGATATATGTGTTAAATATTGATAATAAGAATCATCAACTCTTAAGAAGCTCTTGTTTGTTATCACATTCTCTAAGTACAAACATTTCTTGTATATTGGGAGATATAAAGAGTAATCCACACTTGCATTTTAGTGTTATCAATTGTATTATTTAGAGTTGTGTTCCAATCATGTTATATATTATATTTACTATCATAAACATCATATAAGGTGACACAAGCTTCATCTCCTTAAAATGTTTGTCTCTTGGTGCAAATAAGAGTTTTAAAGAAATCAAATTTGATCCTTTTAATGACAATGGGATAAAAATTTATTAGTAAATTTAGAGGATGAAAAAATTAAATTAATAAGGAGTAAAGGACAATAAGTATTTTATAAATTACAGTTATGCATGTTCATATTATTGTATGAAAATAAATCAACTATATATAGAGCATGTAATAGATCATCATTCATGAGTAGAATTATTCATTTTGATATTTTGATGTAGATGATCTGATATATTTAGCTTAATATTCCAAGTGTTGCAATGCAAAGAATGAGTTTAAGAATCAACTCAAAAAATTTACTCAATACTTGTTCATTTGTGATCTTGGTCTCATAAGAAGCATCATGAATGTAACTTTACATTGTTATCAAGATTATGCCACATGTATTATCACCTCCCAAAATTGAGGATTTTTGTTTTTGGTTAATTTGGACTATAAGATCAAAACTTGTTCCCTTGTGATCTTCGTGTCATTAGAAGCACCATGAATGTAACTTTACATTGCTACCAACATTATGCCACATGTATTGTCACCTCCCAAAATTGAGGATTTTTGTTTTTGGTTAATTTGGACTATGAGATGCTTATCCTTCACTCAAGGTAGACTTCTAGTAGCAATAAAGATAGCACACCATTGAATTAGAAGATATGGAATCAACTTCACGACATTCCTAAGAGTCAATAATGACCATATTTACTAATAATACTAGGCAAAAAGTTCATCTAAAGTCAAAAGTTTAATCCAAACTCACTAAAAAATTTCCCATCTTATCTTGGCTCATTCTTTTTATATGAGCTATATTTGGACAATGGGAAAATCCTACAAAGACTTTTTACAATATAAGTCAATACACTCAATTCCAAATTAGCAAAATTCTTTAAAAGTAAAGCCAACTTATTATGAGTTATAAGTAACTCAAGGCTAATTTAAACGCTTTGTTACAATTTCTAGAATAATCTATCATTATTATCAAAACCAAACCAAATAATTTTATAAATTATCAATATAAATTTTTTATTACATTTACCTCTCTATTATTATTTCACTTTATCCTTGAAGTGATTGTCTCTTTATCTTCGATGTTACAACTTTAACTTATTATAGTTCATCCTTTCAATTTGTAGTCTCATTGATAAATTTTAAGTAAAATATATAATTGCACTAAAATTTGTTTAAGGTCCAAAGCACTGAAGCAAGAAAAATGTTATTCCTTCTTCAATTGAATGAAATCAAATAGTATTAGTATCAATTGCCTTGGAGTGCACTACCTACTCTTGCTTTATTGCTTGTCATAGCTTTCATTATAATTCCTTTGAGCATATTCTTCTCAATCGAAAGTAACTATTATTGCCTCCTTGAATTCCATAATCTGATCTTTCTTTGATATTATGATCACGTACATGCTTCTCATATGCATACAATTAGCTAAACATGTCATCTAGAGGTGAAATTTGGCTTGGTACCATCTAAAAGGATGTTATATATGATAGACTAAGTAGATTAGATAGAAGTGTCACCAAGTGATTATTTCCACTAATAGTGCAGGATAATAAAACACCCTTAATACTTTAGAGCCAATTTTGGAGGCCTAAACAGATGCAGTAGACCTAACAAATGGAAAGATTATAGCTTGCTTTCTCCTCCATCTCCCGCGCACTGTTGTTCATCTCACCAAGAGCTATCCAACGGTACCTCACCCATACAATTTTGAGCTTCCTACAAGAAGATTATATAAAAAATCCCTTTAGTCAAACTTGTTTGACCAACCAGACAGGACAAGAACCGACATGTCACAATTCAATGCAAATAATCAAAGGGTGGAGCTTGCTAACATGTCACTAATCCATGTATCTAATCCAAGGGTGGAGCTTCCTTTGAGTGAATCCTTGTTGCTATATAATAAAGACAAGATGCTACTCAAGAGCATTGGAGTATTGAGTATGGAGCTTTCTATTTCTTCTCATGTGTTTTTTTGAGTGTTCTCTTATCCTCTAAACATAACATCAAATGAGTGCTTTTTAAAAATAGGAAGATAAAAAAATAGATAATATATACTCAATAAAATACACAAATGAAATTGAAAAAACATAAGTGAGGTTTCAATTGTTGACTTATCTTGCATAAAATAATATAAATTCTCTTCTCCAAGTGATATTTAGCTTGTTCTAAATTTTTTATGTTTTACCAACATCATTTGTAAGGTTTGATTGGTTCTTTTTACCAAGCCTTTATAATTTTTCTTTTGATGAAATTGCTTTATGTAAGATAGAGAAATTTTGGTGCATGGTTATTACTATGATTTTTATAAACTCTTCTTTGCAATCATAAATCAATACTAAAGTGCAACCAAATATAGTTATACCTATTTAAATCAATCATTATACGCATTTGAAGAGTACATATAATATAGTCAAGAAGAGATAAATGTAAGTTGTTCACTTCCAATGTTAAAACTATATTATGTAAAGAACACATATAAGAATTTGATTTCATAAATAAGCTCACACATTATGCATTAAATGATGCTCATATGATTTTTAGATAGAACTCACAAAATTCCTTTACTAACCTTAGCACCTTAACTAAACTAACATCATAATAGACTTGCATAGACATCCACCAAAGGGAAATATAATGACATAATACAATAAATTTATCAACAATAAAAGGTTCAAAAAGAAATCTATTAACTTCATCTTCCTTTCTATCTCTCAATGGTCTAACATCAACCTATGTGGGAAGGTTATCTATAAATATAAAAATATACTAATTATTCTATAAGATTATATTGAGAGGATACAAAAACTGAATTCACTTCTTCTCAAATAGCTATAATGATGGATTGATAAGAAAGTTGAGATATAGCTAAGACTTCATGGCAAAAGGTTGATAAATATGATAAGTTTTACAATAATCAAGACAATTCATTGAAAAACACCTCTTCCAATGGTTCCCTTTATTTATAAGTTTGAAAGTTGTCAAATTTATAGTAAATTGGCCTCTACATACAAACCTTTTAGAATTTTGTATAGACTCTTCCTTGCCCATTACTCTTTGAAGTCAACCATTTAATCCTTGGTAAAATGATATTTTCAACCATTATTTAAAGTTTAGATCTTAATTCAAAACCCTTATTCTCAATACTATGCATTTGTTTAGATAGTTATCTTTCATCACAAAGAGTATATTGGAACCTGTTTAGTGACCAAAATGGCCAACAAATATTTATTCAAGAAAGAACAATCCACTATCTCAACTCCATTCTGATCATTGGCACAAGATAATAAATCCCTTTTTGTGTGTTTCTTCTTTGGTCTATACTCAATAATATAATTATGCTCAAATAATCATCATTCATCAAATTATCCTCCCTTTTGCATAAGGTTTGTTTTTTATATGTTTTCAATGCCATGATAGATGAAAATTATCTTCTTCACTCTAATAAATTTGTAAAACACCATCTTGAGGGGGGAAATAGGAGAATAGAAGATCACATTTGGACACTTGAAAGTGGGAAAACTCCAAATGCCTAGCATGAGCTTTGGCTCTCATATTTATAGAGAGCATATGAGGCTCTTGGGAAGCTTCTCAAGAAGCTTCCATGATTTGCTTTCTTGGAGTGCAAGTCAAGTTAATTGGGAAGCTTCTCAAGAAGCTTCCTTTTTGAAGTCGCCTATTTGGCATGCAAGCTAAGTTGGTTGGAAGCTTCCTTCTAGAAACTACATACTTGGAGTGCAAGCTAAGCTAGTGGGAAGCTTCCTAGACAGTTCTAGGATATTCTAGGCTAATTTAGCCTATTCACTATTTTGTGAGCCTTGACTAACTTTGTTGCTAAACTCCATATTGGTACATATTCCTCCACCGCTAGTTGGTGATGTAATTGTTGCCATTGAAGCTTCAAATTCCCAGATGGCCATTTGTGCATTCATGAGATGAGAAAGAGGCTCCCAAGTGGCATCATGAAGGAGATAGCCCTTCCAAAGAACCTTGTACTCTATATGTTGTTAGCGGTCGTGTTGGATGTGGCAATGTCTAAGTATACCATCCACTTTGTACTCGTCAAGATCATGGATAGGGATGGGAGGAGGAAGTGGAGGTTGGACACAAGAGGAAAATGAAGATGGATTAGGAACAAAGGGTTTTAACTTAGCGTATCTTCCAAGGTGCAATTTTCATTTTTAGTTTTTTCCATCAGTTTAAGGATGATAGGCCATGGACAAAGCAAGCTTGGTGCCGAGTATCTAAAAGAGTGCTTACCAAAACTTTCTAGTGAATTGAGGATCACAATTAGAGATGAGTATATACGGCATCTCATGATGCTTAGAGACATTGTCAAAGTAGAGTTGTGCTAATGTTGGAACATCCACCATATCAAAGGTTAGTGCAAAGTAGATTTGCTTACTAAGCTTATCCATAAATACCACAATTGCTATGTGACCTTGCTTTGTCTTGGGCAAGGATGTAATGAGATCTAAGCTTACGTGTTCCCATTGAGCAGATGGAATTGGAAGTTGTTGAAGGAGTCCACTTGGTTTTTTGTTGTTGGCCTTGGAAACTCTCACATTATTGGAAACACTCTGAAACATCTTGTGTCATGTTGGGCCACCACCATTGGGCGTTGGAGAGTACCCAAGGTCTTGTTTACACCCATGTGACCAACAATTTGTAAGTCATGGGATTCTTGGAGGCATACAAGTCAAAGATCACCCTTGGTTGGAACATTGATTTGGTCCTCATGGAATAGAAGGCCTTCCTTGAAGGAGAAGGTATTGTATTCCTTACCACTAATTGCAAGATGCCCTTGTACCATCTGAAAGAATGGATCTTGTTGTAGAAGTATCCTAGACTTGATTTGGACCTTAGAATCAACTAATTGTCGTAATTGATGTCGTGATGAGAGGAAGAGACTTCAAATCATGCCATCATTATAAGGTATTTTGGATGATATAGAACCAATTGGGTTTGTACTCAAGTTTGATGTCAAACTTCAATACAAACCTCCCATCAATCATATCGACTCTTCATGTGTTTCAAATGTAATGTATGCAACAAGGGCTTGTGATCAATTTACATAACCACTTGTTTCCCAAGAGATAATGCCTCCATACCTTGGTGGCATATACTATTGCTAGTTGTTCCTAGTCTCAAGCAGAGTAATTCCTTTCTGTTGTATTTAGATTACAAGACTCAAAGGCAATGGGATGTAATCCATCTACAAATTCTTGTTGCAACATGGCTCTAATTGCAAAGTTGGAAGCATCAAAATCAACCACACATGGTAGTTGAGGATCATATGGTTGAAGAATTAGTCTTGAAGACACCATATGTTTCAACTTTTAGAATGTGTCTTCATGCTTGTTTGGTCCATTGAAAGCTCAAGTTCGTCCTCAACAGATTGGTCAATGTTGCGGCTACATGAGCATAGTAGTAGATGAACCATTGATAAAAAGTAGCCAATCCATTTAATGCCCATACTTCAATAGCATCCTTTGGAGTAGGCCAATTAGTGATGGATTTGATTTTCTCCTCTTCCATCTTCATCCCCTTTGATGAGATCTTGTGACCCAAGAATGTAACTTCCTTTTGCCAAAAGGCACACTTTGCTTCTTGTATAAATATTCCACTATTGTAGTTGTCTTAAGACTTCTCGCATGTGATTCAAATGTTATGCCTCTATCTTGCTATAGATTTAGACATAATCTAAGAACACCGCCATGTACTAATCCAACAATCCATCCAACACCAAAAGCATATGATCCATGAAGAGTATTGGAGCATTAGTGAGCCCAAAAGGCAAAACTCTCCACTCAAAATGTCCATACTTTGTGCAAAAGGCAGTTTTTTGCACATTTCCTTATCAATGGAGATTTGCCAATAGTCATTGCAAAGATCCAACTTGGAGAAGTATTGTACTCCACTCAATTGATCAAGCAAGTCATCAATTCAAGGCAAAAGGTATGCATTCTTCACTGTCTATTTATTGAGCCCACAATAATCAATATAGAAATGAAGTACTCCATCTTTCTTTGGAATGAATAATATTGGGGCTCCCCAAGGAGATATACTATGTTGTATGAAATTGTTCTCCAACAAATCCGTTAGTGTTATTTGCAACTCCTCCAACTCCTTTGGTGAGAGTCAATAGATTGGTCTATTCATTGGAGTACTCCCTAGTACTAACTCAATCTTTAAGGGCATATCACAATTAGAGGGTAATCCCTTTGGTAGATCATCTGGAAACATGTATTCAAATTCTTGAACTATGTGGTCAACCATTGCTTGATGAGGCCCTTGACTCTCCTCGTATTCTCCTTGTGTAATTGGCTTGAACCACACTGCAAAAACAAATTTATCTTCCTCCAAGGCTTGCTCTATAGTTGCTTCACTAACAAACTTCCCATCTATGGATTCATCTTCCTTCATGACTCGCTCTATGGCTACTTTCCTGACAAACTTCCCATCTTGGGATTTCACTTCCTTCAAAGCTTACTCTATGGCTGCTTTCCTTACAAAATTTCCATCTTGGAACTGACTATTGTTAGGTGTCTTACTCAAAGGTGCTAGACAACCTAATTGGAAATTCCTACCTTGGTGTTGTACTTCAATTTGTCATTGGGTCCAATCAAATTGAACCTTATGACATTCAAGCCAAGGTAGTCCTAGAATGACATCATAGTGTAGAGGTGCCACCTCAAACCTCATACACTCTAAATACTCATTCCCAATCTTGAAGGTAACAAGATGGAAGGTATTGAATACAAAACTCTTTCTACCATCCGCCATCATCAATCTACTTCTAATTATTGGCTTGATAGGATTACCTAGTTCCTTTGCTAAATGCATAGATGTGCAATTATTTGAACTTCCAAACCCAGCCAAAATCCTACAACCACGATCAGATACTTCATTTGCAAAGTCAAGCCTACAATCTCATTGGCACTCATCAAGTTCCCAGTAGGTGGCTCAAAATCTCCTATTGGGATACCTCATTTCCTTAATCATTCTACTCTATAATTTCAATTTGGCCGACTTGTTGAGGTCACTCATTCTTGAGTGGACATTCTGCAATGCAATGTCCAATTTGGTAACAATAGAAACATCCACCATTTTGTCATAATCTTTCACGATCTATTGTGCCAAGTGGTCTTTTTTGGATGGCATCAATCTCCATTGGTATCGGCTCTTCTACCCATGTGTAGTGTGTGGATAGGTTTGGGGAAGGTTGAGGTTGAGACCAAGTTGTCACAACTAAGAAATCAAAGCACTCAGCCATCTACATGGCTTCTTCTAAGTCTTTTGGCTCACGTATAATCACTTCTAGTCTAGTGTGGGACTTCAAGCCTCTCACAAAGCAATCTATAGCTTCTCCATCTAGTATATACAGAATTTGCATAATGTTGTTTTAGAATTGAGTGATATAGCTTTTTATCAAGCCAATTTGCTTCAATTTTGCCAACTTAACTTGTGTGGCCTGCATAGTATTTATAGCTTGGAACCACCTAATTATTGCACTCCTAAATTCTTCTCATGTCAAGATTGGCATGAAAAACTGCCACTCAGCTCATTCCACTCGGAATCACCACCATAATTTAGCCACTCCATCCAATTAGCTCGAGGCCAATAAATTTTTTCTCCGTTCATCTTGAAGGTTTGTTGCTTCAAAGTAACATTCACAATCAAACACAAAACTTTCCATTGCACCTAGAAGGTTCTTGCCTTCAAATACCTTAGGCTTTGGAAATTGGATTTGCTAATCCACTTCTTGAACTAGTGCTCTCTCTACTTGCTCTCGTCTATGATGTTCTTGTTCATCCAACAATCAAGTAAGGTGCTCAACTTGTTACTGCATAGCAAGGATAACTTTGGGCATCACCCTCATGGCTTTTACTTGATCATACTATCCCAAATTTATCTAATTTATTACCACATAAATGCATCAAGTTCACCGTTCTCTATAAGTTACAATCGGAAGTATCAAAGGTTCCTCAAACAACAAGAAGCATCAAAGGTTCCTCATACAAGGTGATCATATGCAAAAAATTGTGTTTGAAACATGAGGTGATGAATTGTGTGAAATGATACTTGGGTAGTGCTTAGACACAAAAATCACACAAATTTGTTGGTCCACTTTTATCTTCTTTCATAATTGCATTACATTAAACTTGATAGATTTTCACTTAGTTAGAGGAGAAGGCACATCCTCTCTAAGTATTTGTACATTGTAGAAAAATAGTCTTTGATATATCTCATAATTAGATCGGTATTTTTCCATACATTTTAGGAATATCATCAAAATTGGTGAATTGAATTGAATTTATTCAATTGAATTCAACTCTATTGAATTTATTCAATAAATGAAGTTGATGATTTATTTAATAAATAATCAACTTACAAAAATAAATATATAGTGTTCATTATTGATTTATTTAATTCTTAAGAATCAATAGACACTCAAAGATGACCAATATTTCCTTGGAATAAATAACATGTGCATTTTACAATATGAGATACTATGTAGACAAAATACTTCATACTAAGCCTTATGAAGTTTTATAATTTTTTATGATTCTTTGCAAATTATGCCACATATATGTCTACTAATAGGTGAATTATTAAGAATCCAATCTATTCTAAATAACATTACTGATCAAACTCTTAAGGAAAATCATCAAGAAAAAATTTTGAAATTTCTTATAAAGTACCCCTACTATCTTTGATGCCTTCATCTACACATGATAAAATCTTCTTTACAATTTGATCCAAGCAAAAATATTATTATCTATTCCTTTGTATCTTGCTCAATAACAAGATTATTAATATAAATACATTTTAAGTTTGATATTTTTATAAATGAAGTCATTGCTTAAACATCCCAAACAAAGAAGTTTAAGTTTTGTAGTCCTTGAATTTATTTTCTTTGACCAATCAATTTAAGCATATTTATGTTAAATCCAATGAAGTACTACAATGAAATCATAGTAGAAGTGTGTTACTATGAATTTGTATGCTCTTATATAATCTCGAGAAGTATTGAATTAAGAGTCCAAAAGTAGGTCTTTTATTTCCTTCAATTATTTTAAATAGTTGAAAGTTATAGTAACAATAAACTAAACTTCCAATAATTGGTGCAAAAAAATTGATAGTCTCATAAATATTACATTACAATGGTACCATAATCAACAACAATCTAAAATATTACAAAAATATGGTATGGATCACACCATGGAGATAAATTATTAACTTTTATATATTGGACTCTCAATCCTCTTAGGCAAGTGCTCCTTATAAGCTATTTCATTGGTCATCTTAAGCATTGGCATTTTTATAATCACATAGCTCCTCTATGTATCAAACTCATGCAATTTGACTACTTTATCTCATACAGTTGGAAACTTTACAATATATTGTTCAAGGTTTTAGTAATGAAAGTATACCCAATTTTGTTGTAGCTATTTCTTATTGAAATTGATAAGTATTTTTCATTGCTATATATCGCATCTCCATGAGAACCATTTTATCCTCCTATATATGATTTACTTGTATGACTTTCATTATTGTGCATATACACATTGCTATACAACATACATTGCTATCAACATCACACATAGTATAGAAACACAACTCACATATAAGTCATAAAGGGATTCTAAAGTACCACAATAATTAGTTTGGTTATACAAATCAAATCAAACTCAATCAGATCGGTACTTGATTTATCACTCAATAATCTGCCAATAACTAGGTCTTGATTACAGTCAAGCCACACCTACACTACTTAAGAGACTCCAGGGGATGCTCATTGGCTTTCTATCCACTCTAGCCAAGAACTCAAAGGTCCAACAATAGAGAAGTGAGCTCTCAAGAGCTGCATTCCCAAGGTACACTCCTTATTTTGACTTAGCGCTTACTAACGGCACACTTGATAATGCAAATGGTGCAAGTGACGGTGGGTTCTACTATGTAGTTAGTACCCAAAACACAAAATCTAACGATCAAAAAGTAGTCTATGAGTAATTGCCAAAATAACTCTAACTACTATCATTGCTACTCTAATGTCCAAGCAATCTAGATGTGAAGCTACAAATGGCATGACAACTATTGTGCATATACATATCACTGCACAATATACATTGTTGTCAACATCACACACTTTAGAAGCACAACTCACACATAAATCATACATGGACTCTAAAGTACCACAATCGCCTTCCTAGCTAACAATTAGGTCACTCTAACTCTAGATAGCCATCTACTCCAAGTATATGGTATACCCTATGGTGGGCAAAAGATCAAGATGTCGGGTGCTATAGAGCTCCATTGTTAGTCGCTTATCTGCAATCTATACCATATAAAGGATGAACTAGCTACAAGTCAAGTACATTGAAGACATAAACACTATCCACGAGGAACCACCATGAGGGGAGGAGTCATACATACCATATGCCATCCTCTCAAACAACTATCACACACTAACATAGTAGTAGCTCCACTAGAAGAGCCGCATAACATACAATGCAAGCTTGCACATACAAGTGACAAGCTTGGGTCCATAGTACCATCAATGTTTGGGAGGTGGCATGGCGCACAATTGCACACATGATCCTTCCAAATAACACCATCACATCTTCCAACACAAGGACTCCAAATTGAAAAGCTATGTATATTCTCAAGATAATGAAGCTTGTAGAAACATGAAGTGTCATTGGGGCTATCTACTATAGATATGCATAGTCACCTAGATGAAATTGATAGACGAGGGTCTATAACTTCCTCCTCAAATGGTGACATAACATAAGGTATCCTTATGTTGAGTAATTGTCAAAATCTCAAAGGCCATCGGCATCACTCTCCAGAAGATCTTTGCCCATTGAGAACATGCGCTCATTCATACATTTGGATCATCCAAGTCCAACCCTACAATAACATCTTGACAAATGGCTACAAGTAAATTTGGATCTTGTCCATAGAGTAGAAAGTAAGGAGAGAAGGATGCTAAGGAGGCTTGCCAACTGAACCAATAGCCCATGGCCAACCAAGGTAATTGGAGATCCCAATCTCCCAAGTAGCCTCTCTGCAAACCATACTTCTGCAATCCTCTCTTCATTGTCTAAACCACTCTCTCTACTAAGCTATCTATCTCAAGGTGATCTTGGGAGGTAATAAAATGGTTAATCAAAGCCTTTTCACACAAGACATAAAAACCTTCCAATAACTTTGTACATTGATCAGTCAAAACCTCAACTTGTGCACCAAAATGACTAGAACCTGATCCATGAATGAGTAAGCCGTCCCTTCACTGGACTTCTCAAGAAGTGTCATCAACTTGGAGAAGTGTTCTACCATCACCAAAACATACCAATGATGTCTCACAATCAAGGGTAAAGGTCTACCAAAGTCCAAACTCCAATGGTATCCCAAGCCCATGATAGGTAATAGGTGTAATTATGACGTAGGAGCATTAAATGATGCTCTAACTCGGTCACAACCACACATCTAGCAACAAATTGCTAAACATAGGTCTACATACCATGCCACCAATAATGACTTTAGAGTAAGCTATATGTACACTTAACTCCAAAATGTCCTAGCTCCTCATGAGCACAATGGACCAATTGTAGTCTTTAAGATGGAAGTAATACTACTCAAACTCTACCATCCTCCTATACACGCAAAAGGTGTTTGCCCTCCAATCTGAACCGCCTGGTTTGTTGAAGAACATGGTCTCTCTCCTTGGCCCCAACTGTGCCACCCACAACACTAGTGCAAAGATAGTCTACCACTAAGACATCATCATGAATGTCTTGCTTAACTATACCACTATCTCCACTCTCTAGATTTGTGATCTCTATAACTTCTTTTGTATGCATTAAAAGAGATACCACCAAAGCCTCACAAAATATACAGAGAAAAGCAAATGCATGCCAACTTGGCACCATCTCCTTGTTTGTCTCACTATGCCAACATGCTCCAATCTGATCTTGCTGGTTGGGACATGGGTTTCTAATCAACCCATTTGCATCACTGTTCACCAATTTAGGTCTATGAATAACCATGAAATCATACTCCTATAAAATCAAAGCCCATCATGCAAGCTTCCCTAAAAGCTTGTGGGATTCCATCAACCACTTTAGTGGCTGATGATCAATGATAAGAGTAAAGGGGTTACCAAATAGGTAACATAGGAAATATATTATTGCCCATACTACTACCAAGCACTCTCTCTCATATGAACTATACTTTACCTCTGCTAAATTGTTGGAGTGACTAGTATAGGCCACCACAAACTCCTTTTCCTCATCATCATGTTGGGTGAGCATTGCTCCAAGCCCAACATACTCCAATCAATGGAAACTTGAAATGGTCATCCTTTGATTGATCTCCTCAAAATAGGAGCAAATATCAACCCCTCCTTGAGCTTTACAAAAGCTCTCTCCTGGTCATCTCCCCAAATCCACTCTTGTGTAAGCTTGGTCAGCTTTGTCAAGGCCTTGGTAATGGCACTAAATCCTCTAATATAGGGGCAATAAAAGTTTGCCAACCCAAGGAATGCTCACACTCTGCTCATATCCATAGGCCAAGGAATACACACAATACACTCCACCTTGGTCTGCTGAACACCATGTCCTCTGGAGTAGATAATGTCACCCAAATACTCAACCTACTCATGGAAGAACCTACACTTCCTAGGATGTAATTTGAGTCTATGAGATCTTGACCTCTCAAACACCTCCAACAAATGTCTCTCATGCTCCTCCACCATAGTGCTATAAACCAAAATGTCATCAATATAGCATTGAGCAAAATCCAATCTAGCTAAGATCCTATCCATAACCCTTTGGAACTCAACAAGAGCGTTCTTTAATATAGATGGTAAGAAACTCCATAGATATAACACATCCTTGCCATGAGGATCAATAGTAAAAAATGCTACCCTAGACTTATCTTCCTCCCTAATTGGCAATTGATGATATCTTACTTGAAGATTCAAAGTACTAAAGACATTTGCATGCACAATCATATCAAAGATCTCCTCCAGTGTAGGCATGGCATGTTGATCAGCCCTAGTCTATTGGTTGATAGGACAGTAACCTTTATACTTCCGCCTATCTGTGTAGTTTCCATGCATATCCTTCTTGGCTTGGATCATTGTTGCTGGTGTGTACTCTCCATGTGAAATCTCCACCAAACCAGCTTCAAAAAGGTCACTACTCCGGCTCTAAATCAATGCTCACTCCATGTTAATATATCCATATATAGACTATAGGGACATCAAAAAATTGATGTATCACTAATAAGCTCAATCCAAATACCATGTCCCTTTAGAGCACCTAAATCCTTCATACTAAAAAGCAAAACAACTTGTGTAGCACCTCAAGAACCTGCAAACTCTCCATCTTTCTTCTCTTGTAAGCTTGGGTCTAAGATTTGGCTCCCAAGTATCCTATGTAACTATTGTTGGCATGGAAGATGTGCTGACTGGCTATTACATTGGGTCCTTGGGAGCAGTAGTTTCATGCTCCCAAGCACTAGAGGTCCCAACCTCAATGTGAAAAACTCCCTCTACTCTTGTTGCAAGCTCCATACGCCATCTAGCTACATCCCAAGTAGACCAAAAGTGTAATCCAAATAGCCCATGCTCACCTAGATGGACTCCAAGTAGACCCAAAGTGTAATCCAAGTAGCCCATGCTCACCTAGATGGACTCCAAGTAGACCACTCTCCTTGGTAGCCGTTGGTTGTGTCCCAAGAATACCATGTCCACTCACTCCATCGCCCTCAATAGGCCCATGAATCATCTTGATAAGTATAGGGCTCACAAGTGTCCAAGTGGTGATACCCATAAAGCACATCCTAAGTTGCTTTGCCAAGCCAAGACTCACAATCCAAGTCAAACAGTTCAAGTCCATAACTTGACCTAACATTTGATGCTTAGATGCCCGTGACATTGTTGGAACAATAGTAATACTACTGCAAAAACCCATTGCCCGCTCTCTCTCATTGATGTTATGGTCTACCAACTACTATAATTATGAGTCCCAAACCAATCCAAGACCTCCTTCTCCAAAAAGAATGAGAGCATGGGAAACTCCCAATCCAAGACCTCCTTCTCCAAAAAGAATGAGAGCATGGGAAACTCGTAAGTGTGGGAAAAGTGGCTTTGGGCTATCCAACTAGGTTCACCATTGCAATAGCTGACCTATCAACCACTACTACTATCTAATACTGACATCCCACATCTAAGATGTCATCAACAATGATATGGTCTAGTTGTTGAATCCCATCATAAGCACATTGTAAGACCTCTTTAGGTAAGAGATTCATCCACCAAAGATAAAGACAATGAGCACGTGATCCCACTTTGACTGCATCTAACAAAATGGTAGGTCCCATCCAAGCATTGGCCTGATGTGTACTTGCTACCACTCGAGAATCATCCATCAAAGGGACATTTTCCAAATTGTAAATTGGAGAAAAAAATTGATGAACTTGGAGATGTCATAATATTTGTAACATCTCTCAAAAACACACCAAAATGAGGATCCTAAACACCCAAACCTTAGCTAACACATGTATGTTCCTAAAATGGCCATCAAGAAATCACCAAATGAACAAACCTATATCTCTCTGGATCATGCACCCCCATTAAAGAAGTGTTTGCTGGTAGGGCCTTTTGGTAATCCCTAACTATTGACATTGGTAATAACTCAAGATATCAAAGAGCCAAGTGTGCAACATGATGGAGAAAGACTTTCCTAGCAGTCCCATCTCTCTCCATATATGAGTACCTTTGTACTCATATACCCACCAATAATATTGCAACTAGTCCAATGCTAATCCCACCAAACAACTTCAATAGACATATTCCCTCTATTAGATATTGCTAAGCAATGAGTGTGGTATCTAAAGATGTCAAGGTAATCAACTCTAAAGGCTCATCCTCACACTCGTCTCCTGGTGGTACAAAGGCTCCACTCCAAGCCTACTACACCAACTAAACTGCATTCTATTGCAATGCCTCCTTTGAACTCCACAATGGAACATCCAAGGTGGATGGAATAATCTCACTCATACTCCAAATCCAAGTGATCTCCTCTAGTATTGGAGTATCCTCTACATGGGCATTTCCCTCCAATAAATCACCAAGCCAAGTAATAGAACCACTGAAAGCTGAAATTGAAGCCGCCATGGTCTTGGACTGTAGTGAGCAAAGACTACCATTACTAAAGCGTACTAGTAGGCAACATATTTGTCCCTCACCAAAATGCCAATCTAGTCTATAGGAGGCTATCTCTTCCCAATAGTCACTAATGAAACCCATGGGGTACAACACTACTCCCCCAACTAACACATCATATGACTCAACTATGGTTGCAGTGGCTTGAGCTCTCACCATAGAGCTATCAATCAGATGACTTGGTTGAATCTCAATAACCAACTCTCCACATGTGATGTATTCTCAACCAAACCAAAGACCACAACCAAAGTAGGTGAAGTAGCCTATATCAATGTAGCATCACGTACTCTATGTTGCAACTCCTTGTCCAGTATCCCATACCAAACTTGGATTGCATAGGCCTCAGTAGCTCCTTGAGTGAAACTGATTAGTTGTCTCATGCAAGTGTATGCCTTGTGTCGGCTCTCTCCAACATTCCATTGGAACTCCTACAAGCTCCTCAACGTGTTAGTTTGCATTCCCTGGTAGTTTTCCTTAAAGACTAGATGAACTCCATCATGGGGTTAAACCCTAGTACTATACCACCTCTTGTTGTAGTACCTCCACTTGTAGTAGCATCATCTCCAAGAGATCCACCACCGCTACTAGAGCTAGAACGCATGGGTACAGCCAATTTACCCCTAGAAACTTAGCTTGAAGTAATGGAGACATAGTTTGGAGACCAATATTGTTTCTATAGCTCAATCTCCTCCAAGTGAGCTCTCCTTAACTTGTGGTAGTTGTCCATTGGTAGACCTTCCAACTATTGAAACAAGCTCTTCCATGCCATGAAGGGTGTGAACAAAGTTGGGTTCCGCATCTGCTACAAACCACACCAACTATCAAACTTCTAGATGAAGTCATCTAACTCAATGGTACCCATTGTACCAGAATAATGCCTATGACCTTTGGAGGCCCCATAAATCTCATCCATGTCCCACAACAATGATGCGGACACACCAAGTGCACTCTCAACTAAATCAACTCCTATGTCAAACTTTGACTAAGAGATAAAGCTCCTCTCTCAGTGGGACATGAGATACAAGTTGATGTCGAGTGTCACTCCGAATAAACCCACTACGCACTACAATGCTATCTCCTTCAAAATCCCCACAAAACTCCATCTTGATAAAGTAACCAAGAATTGCAATCTGTAACTATAACGTCTAAAAGTACCTCACCAAGTGCTAACACCACCAAGTGCTAACACCTTCAAGTGCCAACATCACCAAGTGCCAACACCTCCAAAAGCCAACACCACCAACTAGATGTCACCGACTAATGTAGCTCTAATTACAACAACTACACTATGGGAAAGTGCAACCTATAACCTGCCATCATAACATGCACTCTCATGGTCTGTAGGTCATCACTTCTTGCCTCACCAGAGAGAAACACAAGTAGTTTGATTTTTCATCACTCCAACCTCACTATCAAGAGCACACTAGAGCACCAACACTCTTAATTCAAGGCACCTCACACAAATATAGTGCACGAACAATAAGCAAAGAATGGAGGGGGTTCAATCACAAGAAGGCTAAACAAAAACCCTCCATCTCATAAATCAACACCGGACGTATTCTATCACTATGTGGCATTTGACATAACTGGAGTACATGTCTACTTCCCAAGCTATGAGGATCACCAAGAATGGGATCAAATTTCTTCTCACCAAAATCTGACTTAAACACTCCACAAAATTTTACATAAATCTGATGTAAAATATGACATAAATCCCTAAAAATGGTTGACCACCAACTTCTCTACTAACTCTTCACTCAAGCCAAATTGAAAAATGGGTTGTGTCCAATCTCTAATTTGTGGGAGTGGGTTCCCAACTCCACCTTCAATTTCACTTTTTGAGCTTATCTTGCACTAGATTGGTCTTGTGTTTGCTTCTTGAGTTCAAAATCACAACTACTGCTTGAAATTGACTCTCTTTGGCTCCAAATTTGGCTAGCGCTTCCGCACACAATCACTCCTAGGGAAATCAGAAGTGTAATGAAGGTACCACAATCCACCGGGCTTGGAGATACCACCACTACTCTCAATTCTTGTACCCGATCTCCCTTTGACTCTCACTTCTCTATTGTAATCAGTTTGGTTACATAGCTCAAATCACACTAAATCATATCAGTACTTGATTTATCACTCAATAATCTACCAACAATTGGGCCTTGATTATAGTCAAGCCACACCCACTCTAGCTAAAGATTCCATGTGACTCTCACCGGCTTTCTATCCACTCTAGCCAAGAACTCAAAGGCTCAACAATAGAGAAGTGAACTCTCTAGAGCTTCACTCCCAAGGTATACTCCTGATTTGGACCTAAGTCTCACACCAATGGTCCCATTGACGGCACACTTGATGATGCAAATAGTGCAAGTAATAGTGAGACCCACCATGTAGTTAGTACCCAAAACAAAAATCTGACCATCGAAAAGAAGTCTATGAGTTATTGCCAAATTACCTCTCACTACTATCACTACTACTCTAGTGTTTGAGCAATCTAGATGCAAAGCTAAAAATGGTGTGACATTATATGGTGTGATATATAAGAATAATTTCTTTTGAGTTTGTATCCTTGCATGATTTATGGAGATATAAGTATTCAACACATGCAATATTGAAAATCTCATGATCACTTGCACGGCTCCTTCTAGTTGCTTAAGCTCTTTTATGACTATCTCTATTTTCAAATGAGTTTCCTACACACATATGAAATAATCTAATACTTATCCTCAAGAGATCTTTGCAAACAAATATTCTAAATTGGAACTACATAGCTCTTTACCAAACCTTCCTATATTAACTCTATAGTTAATAATATGTTACTTTTACTATAATGTTGACTTTAAATTTAGATGTGAGTTTATCCTCGTATCACTCCTACCAAGAATCACACTAAGCAAAAATATTTGCACTCCTCTTAATTTGCTTGGTACTTTGTAATACCTTCTAGTTGGCTTATCATGAATATAATTGGATGATCATCATTTGGTATGTTGTTAAAAGTGTTGTTTGTAATTTAATTAAAAATATCCATTCCGCTTGTAGTTATCTTCAAATTGAAAGTTTTTGCTAGGAAAAACTAACACAATTTACTTCCTCTCTAAATGTCACATCTTCAAGTTATGGGTAAGCATGGCTTTATAATGCTCAATCAAAGTTCTCAATATGTTATTTCATTGCCTTAGTTATAGTTTTATTTCTTATATTTTTCAACATAAAGACTATCAAAGAAAAGTAAAATTTATTTCTATGTTAAAAATTTTAAACAACATAATTCCATCTTCAACCATAAGTGAAAAACATAAGCACTTAAAAACTCATCTAACATAAATATAACATCCAAAAGAGTTTAATAGAACAAATATCTTGTGAACTAATGAATAGTTCAAAGGTATCCTATAAATGCAAAGATACCATTGATTTCAAGGTGATTGTTTAAGAAAACAATACACTCTACCCATCATATTTATACTCTTGTACCAATATAAAAACTACAACCAAAGAGATTATAGATAGTATAGAAATGTAGAAAAATAAATCCAAGAGAGAAGTAAAGAGAATATAAAATAAGAGATGGGTAGTACTTATAATGTATTGGGTGAAATTTGAATGCCAAAGATGATTGAAAAAATTATTATTTGTATTTGAAATTAGTAAAGATTTTCCTCTTGATAGACATAGTCATTAACTTTTAAGCTAAGGTACCCAGTGCCTTAGAAGCTTCCTCCATATCTTGCAACCCAAGAAAGTTAATGTGAACTTTATTAGTCTACTTGACTTTTATGAAATCATATATACTTTCTAACTATTCCTTCATGAAACTTCTTGATTTCTTCTAAAGAGTGTATTTTACAAGTTTCTATTGGATTGCAAGACTAGTTTATTTCCAACTGTCTTGACCAAAAAATTCAACATTTATCAAGTCTTCTTTACAAAGAAGTGATAGTTTTATAAATCTCAGGGGTTTATGTTATCCAATGTTGAACTCCATACAATCTTCTCAAAATTATATTTACACTTTTTTCCTTCAAAATACTTAAAGATTAAGCTTTTTTACTCATTGTTGTTGCATACAATGTGCCAACATAGGATAGGTAGAGCAAATCTATTGAAAGTAGAAGCTTAAACATACACAATTTGTTAATGCAAGTTGTTAAATAATTTGGTGTATCTATATGAAATAGATATATATCAACTTCACTCTATACTCTTTATTTTGGTAACCTTACTCTCATACAAATTAAGTTATAATTGGTTTAACATTACATACAAATTTTGTAAGGATATATTGTGTATATCTTTGTTAATATCAAGGTTATTCAAGTAGTTTGAAGCCAAAAGTTATTTTTCCTTGGTATTATACTAGTTATTAACTTGAGATGTATTATTCTAAAATACACCTTGAACATTTGGTGATGTGCTTTCATGTATGAGATTTTGATTATAATGATCTCATTGTCTACTTTTTTTGTGAATTAATGCAAATGAAATCAAAATTCAGCATATCTTATTCTTTTTTATGAGAAATACTAAATTTTGTGGACTATAATAAGATAGAAAGTTTTAAATTTTCGTTTTGAAAGAGACACCATACAAAATTCAAAAGCATTATTTGACTTGTCTTGTATATAATTATGTTGTTGAACTTTTCATATAATTTCTTATGAAAAGTTTGTAGGACTTATTATGAACAACATGAGGGTTGGATCAAAACTTCAAAACCATTCATAATGGGCCGTGAGAGAGAGAGAGAGCACACAAGGAAGATAAGAAATAATGAATAGTGAGAGGGAACTCCTCTCACATATACATAGTGTACATGTGTATCCTAAAATGTAACATAGCTATATATTGAGAATTAGCTATATTATTGAGAATTACCTAAGTCATTAAGAGCTTGGAATAGTATAAGCACTCTACTTCAACCTCAACTCAATATTCTATACACCAATGCAAAGTCTTAAAGTCTCAAACTCATCTCTAGATAGAGCCTTTATAAATATATGTGCTATTTTCTATCACATGCTAACAAACTTAAGCTCAATCTGCTTTACAAGAACCCATCCTCTTAAAAAATGATAATGCAACTCAATTTGCATAGTCCTAACATGAAATATATGACTACTAGCAAAATTAATGCTATTTATGTTATATCTACATAGTAAAATGCAATGTGAAACAAACAATCCACACCAATCTTAAGAACCAAACTCCAAATAACTTCACAAGTTGCATTGTTGACTCCATGATACTTTGCCTTGGTGGAAGAAAGAGCCATAGTTGGTTGTTTCTTAGAAGCCTAACTCACAATGACACTCCCAGACCCAAATGTGTACCCAAGAGTAGATCTCTTGTCAATGATACTCCTTGCTCAATCTACATTTGTGTAATAATTTAACACCAAAATGATCCACCAAAAATTACAATGAAGGCCAAATTGCAATGTGAATTTCACATATAAAAAAATTCACTTGAAAGCCTCAAAGTGTTGTTTGCACTAAGATTACATGAATAGGCGGATAACTCCAATTGCATGATTCATGTCAGGTTTGGTGATAGTAAGATAGATGAGACTACCAACCATTTGCTTATATCTATGAGGATTAGCAAGAAACGCACTGTCATCAATACCAAAGTGATGGCTTTGCTCCAAAGGTGTAGTCATAGGCTTACACTCCAATAGGCCAATATCTTCAACATGTCAATGACATATTAATCTTACAAACCACATATTGTATTCATCTTTAACAAACTCCACACCTAAGAAATATCTTAGTCCACCTAGATTCTACATCTCAAATTGGACCTTCAAGTGCTCTTTAAGGTGGTGCACTAGCTTCTTATAGCTACCAATGATAATGACATCATCTACATAGATGGTGATGATCAAATCCGAATTAGCTTCCCTTAAGACATACAAGGTAGGATAAGAAGGATAAATGGCAAATCCATGAGCTACCAATAAGGAAGTTATCTTCACATACCAAGCCCTATGTGCTTTCTTCAAGCCATAAATAGCTCTTTGCAACTTGCAAACTCAAGATGAAAATTTTGAATTCTCAAAACCAAGTGGTTGCACCATGTAGACATCTTCCTCAAGATCATTGGGAAATACATTATGGAATTCTGTTTGGTATAGCTACTACTATCCTCAATGAACTAAAATTGCAACCATTTTACAAATGGTTGTCATCTCATGACTAAATATCTCATCATAGTCCATGCTATATTGTTCAGCATAGCCCATGCCACCAATTGTGCCTTGTACTTGCTCAAAAAGTCATCAAAGTTATGCTTGATATAAAAGACCAATCTACAACTAATAGCCTTGTGATCAAAACGTGGATCACAAGCTCCCATATGTGTTGGTGATAGAGAGAAGCAAGTTTTACTTGCATGGCAAAACCCCAATGTTATTGTTGTAGTGCCTTTCCCAAGGTGGGGTTTATGCTCTTGCAAAATGGCAGTCACATATGCATGATGTGTAGTAGGAAACCTTCATGTAAAAATTTCCTAATAGGTTATTCCATCCATCATATTGTCTTGGACTATGTACTTGATTGATAGCCTCCTCTTGCATTGATTATCATGTAGTAGTCATCTTTTATGAGATGACATTTTGCAAATGGGTATCAAATGAAGGTGCAAGCATGTATTGAAGGACGAGTCTATCATCCTCATTGATAACAAATCCATTGGAAGTGGATACAATAGTAGAGGATAACCTCTTAAAATAATTGATAGGAACAATAGATTGAAAAACCTTTCCAAGTGCCTTAATGGATGTAGAGGAAATAGGAGTGGAAGTAGTACTCCTTGGGCTCTCAATAGGTGGTATAAAAACCAAAATTTTCAAGCTAATACAAACCAAGAGGGTAGCTCATCAAAGATAGCATCCAAGCTAATATAAAATTCATTGTTACCATACTAGAACATTTATAACCTTTGGAATCTAGAATCTATCCAAAAAAATACACTCCTCATCTTTGGATCTTATTTGTTATGCTTCTCATCAAGAATGTACAAAAGATACAACCAAAGACCTCAAGGAAGGAATAGTTAGGCTTATTGCCTATTAACACCTCCAAAGGTATACAAGATTGAACAACAATTAATGGTGTTTGATTCATCAAGTATACAACACGTGCAATAACTTCAGCACAATAAACCTTAGTCATGTGTTTCTTATTAAGCATGGCACATGTTGCCTCTACTATGTGATGATTCTTTTCCTTTGCAACTCTGTTCTATTGTGGACTATAGGTGCACATAGTTTGTCTCAAGATACCTTGATCTCTTGAGTATTGGTCAAATTCCTTAGAAAGGAACTCTCTTCATCCATCAGATCTCAATTGAAGGATACAAAAACTGAACCACTTCTCTATTAGTCTTTGGAAAGGTATGAATGTTGAAAGTACTTCTGCAAAAGTCTTACTTTTCAAAAAATAGACCCAATTATAGCAAGAGTAATCATCAACAAAAGACAAAAGTAATGGCAACCACCATTGTCATTACTTGTGTCTTTATTGATGATTACTCTTGATAAATCTCAAGCTCAATTTAAAAGCACTCCATATATTAGTATGCACTTATTCTAGGAGTTTGCTAGCAATTCTACCTTGGACAGTAAAGGGTTTTCTAGCTTGCTTGTCAAATACTTGACATACTTCACATGTGGTAGAAGCATCAACCCAACAAGTTTGGGTAATTCAATGACCAAACTAGAGGAGTGAAGACTTTTCAAACTTTGGGGGTTCATGTGCCTAATCCACTTGTGCTAGATGATAATTTCAGATACTATTGGACCATTGTGTTTATACATGATAAATTGTAAGGGAGGTACAAAAGCATCAAGTTGAATCAATACATCACTTGTACTACCTTGTGCTATAAGGTTACCATTAGCATTTTAAATAAAGCATCCATCTTTGCTAAAGTGCACTTGCATACCTTGCTCTACCAATTACCCCTATAGATAGCAAGTTTTTGGATATGGTTGGATATGGAGAAAATTTTGTAATCCTTTGAATAAAGAATGTGAAATAAAGAGTAAAATATGACTTGTATGTTGGATCTAGTGCTTAGTGTCATGTCCTATCACCATGTATCATGGCATATCAATAGGTTGAAAGGTAGTGAACCATTATGTGGTATCATGTGGGAAGTGGCACCAAAATCAATCACCTAGTCATTTTCAAGCTAGAATGTTGTGCAACTTTGGTGAGTGACTACCAATTGTTATTTGATGTCTTTTGTGAAAACATAACATACCTTATTGCTTGTGCTAGTCATTTTGCTTCTTGAAGTAAAATATATTAATGTGCCCTTGTTGACAATAGTAGTTGTAAGTATGGGTGCATGTCATCTATTTCGTCCTCTAGTATTCTACATCTATTGTTGCATTGCTCTACATCCACAACTAAGACAATTGCCAATATCATGAACACCACTTCTTGTAGCATTCTTACCTCAATGTCTACCTCAAAATCCTCCAATCATTACAAAATACAAGCCTTTTAGGACACTCTATGAAGAGTAAGAAGCACTTTTCAACAATCACATCTCCTCACCAAGTAGCATTATAACCAGCTCATCCTTCTTTGGAATCGTTTGGCTCTATAGGTGAAATCAATATCACAAATTGCTTGTAGTTAGGTATTAGATCTTGCAACAAATCTACAATTAGCACAATTGGATCAATTTTTCCTTCATATAGGCAAATTGATCAACATTTCTCTTCATGTGGTTAACATCATTATTAATGCATATTGAGTCTTTCTTAGCAATCTTACACTCTTGTAGCAATTGCAATTTTTTGGCTTTTGTTTCAAGCTGAAATAAATTTGCTAGAGCATCCCAAGTTATCTTAAGAAAAGAGAAGTCATGAATTTGACCAATAATTGACAATGAAACATACAACACAATATACTAGAGTGCTTGAAAAAATCTACATGTCCATGTTTCATATGTTGTTTCCAATATTCATCATTGGCAATCACAATTGGTTATGTATCCTCTTCTATCACAAGAATCCCATAAATTTTGACCTCAAGGGAATATTTGCATGCAAAATTTCCATATTGTTCAATTAAGCTTGTAAAGTTTTTCTCTAGTGGTCATACACATGGACTCTACAATTGTCATAATCTCAAAATTGTAGCACTTGTACTTCCAAGAATAATCAAGAACAATCAATTCAAGTATATCAACAATATTGACAAGACATGAAATTCTGAGATAAATAAAAATGGGATATCTTGACCCATAAAATCTAGAAATAACATTTTCTTGAAGGTGACCTTGCCCAATACACTAGCAAAAAAACATACAACTCCAATTGACTTGGAAATTTTCAAATTGGAAAATTACTAATTTCATGATTACTAATTAATAATTTCCTTTTTTTGCCAAAGGTGGCCTTTTGCTCCCAAAACTATCATTTGGCCCTTCAAAACAATTGCATAGTTTTTCAAAAGGCATTACTAATGGTAGAACAACCTTTGAATGTGTAATACCAAGAACTAGACATATCATCTAGAGGTGAAAATTGGCTTGGTAACATCTAGAAGTATGTTATGTCTGATGTGATATGTAGATCAGATAGAGGTGTCACCAACTGAGTACTTATACTAATGTGGAAAGAGCAAAAAATAGGCTCAATTTGTAATACCAAAAGCTAGACATATTATCTAGAAGTGAAAATTGGCTTGGTAACATTTTGAATGATGTTATGTATGATGGGCTAGGTAGATTAGATAGAGGTGTCACCAAAAGAGGACTTTTACTAATTGGGCAAGAGTTATAAATAGCCTAAAACCTTTAGAGCCAATTTCAAAGGCCTAAATGGATGAATAAGGCCTCAAAAATGTGTAGATCCCCCCCAATGAAGGAAAGGCTAGCCTTTCTTCATCCCAAGCTCATCTTATTGAGAACTTTCTAATTTTACCCCATCCATGCAATTTGGAGATTCCTATAGGAAGATTCTATTTGATCACAGATGGGTTTACAAACCAGATAAGATTAAAACTGACATATCACCCATGTATGCAACTAATCTAAGGGTAGAGCTCTTTGACATGTCACCAATCCTTGTATCTGATCCAAGTATGGAGTTTCATTTAGAAGATTCATCCTTGTTATATGATACAATCAAGGTGATCCTTTGGGGCATCAAAGATTGAGTACAAAGCTTTGTGTTTTCTCCGCTGTTTCTATTAAGATCTCTTATCCTCATAAGATTACAATATTTCACAAAAATTTAGTGTCTACCAAACTTGACAATTATGAGCAAGACATGTTTATGAATTGGGCATATAAATTTTGTGAAAAAAATGCAATCCTGACTTCTAAAATTGCAATTTTAGCTCAAAAGTGGTGCAATCAATGACTTTGATTGCATCAATGGAACCTTCAACTCTCCTATTACTCTCATCTATCTTTCTCTAGGTGAACACATCCTTACTCGACCTCTCATCTTTCTCATACCATGTAAAAAAACATGATGACCAGACCAAGACTCCAAGACCATTTATAATAGACAATGGAAGAGAGAGCACAAAAGGAAAATAATCAAGAATAAATAGTGAGAGGGAATTTTTCTTGTACATATATGATGTATATATGTATCTTAAACCCTAATAAACTGTACAACAAGAACCAAGTTACTAACCAAGTCACTAAGAACTTGAGATAGTATAAATATTTATCAATAGAAAAGGACTTGAAAACCTGTATAGTTAGATGTGTTTCAAGTCTATTACAAGTAATGACAACACAAAGACAAATTAAAAAATTAGTTCACATTGGAGGGTTTTGATGTATCTACATGGTTTTGTTTTCATCCCTTACAAGTTTTATAATAGTTTGGGAATTTTATATTGGTGTGTTAAGAGGCAATCTGCAATTTTGTATGGGGTATGTACCAATAACTGTAAACTATTGGGCTTTCTTTGCTTGTTGGATGTCATGTTTTCAAAATCTCCCATACAATTTTCCATGGACTATGTTTTACATGATTTGATCTTGTGGATCGTTTTTTATGGATCTTGATATCATTTCCTTAAAAATTCCATCAAGATTAGCATTCCTACTCAATTGATTAATCCAGTTTAAAGAATAATTCTATAAAGCATATCCTAAACAATAAGTGTTTTTCTCTCTCCTTGGACTTCCACAATAGTATCTACTTTGTATATTGGATGTATCTCATTTTCATGTAAGGCTCCAATATTCTATAATGCTACTTGTAAACACACATTAAACTTGCATTAGAGGTGGATATTTTTTTATGCATGGAAGTTATTCAATGAGTTTGATTGATCTTACAAATACACCAAAGACTACTCTCTTTGGAGTTAAAAATAAGTTTTCATTAGATGTTGTGGTGCAAATTGGCTAATACATTAGATAGTGATCAAAGTAGGTCTAATACATTAGATAATGATTTTGATAGTATGTGCATAACACTCACTATTATCCCAAAGTAGCACATTTAGGCTACATAAGCTGGTATAGTGCCATTCATCTTTTTGTGGGTAAAGATAAAAAATGTTGCAAGAAAAATTACTTAACTATTACTCAAGGATTATTTTGCTATTGTGTAAGGTCTAGCATCTAGAAAATCTTATGGTAAGGTATGCATCCATCTTTTGTACAATAAATGGTTGGTTCAAAATTTTTAAATGGGGATGATTTTGTGCTAGAGTTTGCAATGTTTTGGTGCAACATGCTTGCAATACAAGTAGCATTAAAATTAAAGAAGTGCATTCTCCCAAATTGTAAATGTTTTCTTTCTTACATTTTGTAGGTCACATATAACATTAGTATAAAACATGATGTAATCAATTGGAATTACTTGCATATATGTAATGACTCACTATCAATCAAATTATGGTAAAATGGCAAGAAATGGTCATTTTTACAAGAATACAAGGTAGAAATGACTAGAATACAAAAGAAAGTGTCATTATGGTCAATTATCTGTTTTTTCTTATGTAACCTTTTGGGTGAAACCATACCCAAAAGAGATTAATGTCACCTCTTGCAACACACTACAAAGAAAAGAAATCAAAAATCACTTTCACTATATATTCTTTCAAAATTATTCTTAAAGGTGATGGTTCATTTCTCAAAAAAGTCACTTTTCTTCATAGTCCACTTCCTATTGAAGTAGAGATTGGCTCAATGGTAATGAGTGCTCAAGTTTTTTAATGTTTTAGACTTCATTAGCATTACATTTATCATGAACGTACCAAAATATCATTAGCACCTCAAGCATAGTACACATGATGATGAATATTCCTATTTCTCAAGTAATTTGACTACAAAAGGTCTTATCACTCTAATGATTGAAATCATAGAGAGTGCATACCACTCTTCCAAAAAGGTATAATTTGAATGAGTTGTGGATCAATTGTATTTCTTGGCTTTTTATGACCATGGTACTTCATGATGCTCTAAGTCTTTGTTAACCACTCATTGCATCCCCTTTATCCTTCAAGACCTAAAGATCTAACACTCCAAACAATTCTCTTCACTCCAACACATGCATTCCTACTTCAAATTTCCTCACCACTACTCACACAAGAAAATAATCCATCACATTGAATGCAAAAAATACACCCAAAGATCATAGTGATCTTTCAATAAAAAGGTTTGTCTTTGACAAGTTGATTTCTTAATTGAACAAATGAACTTGGTTTATATTGGGTGAAAGCTCTTTATACTATTTCTACTCCTCCACAAAGTGATGTTTAATGACTAAGTGGATTTCTTGGTAACCTCTTGATTAATCTAACATCATTTGACTTAAGATCCCTATTTTATCTTAATCACTCATTGTGCATTTTAATAATATCTTATTTTAATCTAACTTAAGCAAGAATTGTCTAGGTGGCAACTGCTTATTAGCTCCTCAATTTTGTCTTCTACTCCCAACTTTTTCTTTAGCTATTGATCACAAAGGTCTTTAATTACAAAATGACCACTCACAAAAAGGTGTAGTGAGTTAACAATATACAATCACTAAGATGTTTGGCTTGAAAGATTTTGTGTTCACTCTACTAGATCATTGATCATTTTACACTTGGACTACTTAAAAATTTTAATTTTAAAAATCTGTACACTATTGTGAAGAATTACTATGAAGAACAATTGTAATGTTCTGAGGATATGAGAACAACAAAGAGAAACATAATAGGAGAAACACACAAGAAACATAAGGCTTCATCACTCAATACTCATATGCCCCAAAGGAGTACCTTGTCTTTATTATATTAGCAAAGATGATCACCTCAATGGGAGCTCCACCCTTGGATCATATACATGGATTGGTGACATGTTTATCCTTGTCCTATGTAGTTTGTCAAACAAGTTTGACTACAAAGAATCCTTGTGGAATCTTTCTATAGGAAGCTCAAAATTGCAAAGGCAAGGTATCATTGAAAAGCTCTTGATGAGATGAACAGAAGGGGGAGAAGGAAATACCCTTTTATCCAAAGTGAGATGATTCTTTCAAATTTGTAGGTCTAATCATCTATTTATGCTTCCAAAATTAGCTCTCAAGTTTTTATGGTGTTTTTACCTCTACTCTATTAGTGGAAGTACTCTTTTGGTGACACCTCTATCTGATATACTTAGACCATCACATATAATGTTTTTCAAGAATTACCAAGCCAATTCCCACCTCTAGATAATTTGTCTAGCTAAGGGTATTACAAAACCCTCACCTTTTGCAATTTATAAGAGCAATTTGATTTTTCTCTCTTAATCTCCCAACTAGTGCGGGAACTTTGGTCGACCACTTGCTCACTTCCCAAGAATATTCTGGAGGTTCTGAAGGTTCCACAATTTTTTGGGATATAATCAGGACAAAATAATGTTTTTGAATCACCACCTGCTTTTTCCAAAGAGTTTGTCCATACCGGGAATGCTGGATCTCCTCAAAGTTCTCCCATGACCCCCAATGCGTGACACAACAGAATATGTGCCAGAGTCCTGGGATGGACAACGGAGTGTGACGGCCATTCCAGCATAAGCTCTTAGTCGTATTGCCCTTTGCAAACTTGGATAGCCAGTTTTGTCCAATGTACTCTTCTAGTCCGTCCAATGTGGCTTTATGCCGTAGTAGGTCAACAAGCAGCGGTCCATATGGAATAGAAATAGAAAGCATATTGACACGTTTGACAGTTCTGACGGTCGTTATGAGGAGTTCCATACGTATAGAGCATCACAATGGTGTAGGAATGTTGGATCTCCTTGAAGTTCTCCTGCGACCCAGACGCATGACATAGCGGAATATGTACCAAAGTCTTGGGACGGACAACAGAGTGTGACGGCCATTCCATCATATGCTCTTAGTTGTATTTCCATTTGCAAACTTGGATAGCCAATTCTGTCCGATGTGCTCTTCTAGTCCATCCAATGTGGCTTTACGCCGTAGTAGGTCAACAAGCAACATTCCATATAGAGGAGAAATAGAAAGCATATTGACGTGTTCAATAGTTCCAACGGTCATTACAAGGAGTTCCATATGTCTAGAGCATCACAATAGTGTGAAATGCTTTCCATTTGAATCAACATTAGATGAAGTGTCCATCTTCCATGCATACTATTTTGTGAACTTGAGGAGTATTATCTTTTGTATATCTCCAAAATGTTGGCTTGTATGCTTCTTAAGACAAGTGAATACTAATAAGTGCACTAGTTTTTAATTATTATACATCTTTACCTCTAGTATTACCTTAGGTCTTCAAGTTATGTAGTTTAACTTGACAAGGAAAGCCTTTGCAAGTTTTTTTGTGTGCTCAATCATTTGGTTTTCCATAACTTCTATTTTCATGAGCACTTAAGCGCATTTCTCCTCTATCTTAACATGTATGGCTTTAATCTCTCCTTCTAGTTGCTACTTCACTTATACACATATGAATTCTTCTCTCTCCTCTTGTTGGTTACCCTGCTTGGTTAGCTCCTCTATATGAATTTTGGCAAGCTCTTTGTGGTTCCAGTGTAATCTCATCTCATTGGTAACAATCTTGATTCATGCTTGCTTCAACTTGGTCTTGAATGCTTATTTCCTCATCTTGAGCACAATATTGTTCCTCATATTCCACTTGTTGTTACTTGATCCTTAGATTGAGCACCAATACATATATATGCATTTTATGTAGAACTCCAGCATACTTCTTTCATCTTGTTTGCTCTACCTTGCTCTACTTTTCCATTGTATGCTCTAGCTCACAATAGTTCACTTCTTTGGTCTAGAGCTAATGCTTGATCTTCTTGAGCTCCTCACAAGCTCTTGTCTTCTCTACATTGGCCGCTTGAGCAACCCAACAAAGGTGGACGACCAATTGTGCATGGTTAGTGGTCTCATTTAATTCCCAATAGCAAGGAAGAATTGTTTCCAACTTGTGAAGAAGAAGACCTACCATATGGGTCACCTCCCACAAGAAGGGTCTTTGTTCATGGTTGGCTTGACTTACATATTCTTTAGCTTGTGGTTGGCTTTTGTAAAAGACTGAAACCAAGGAGAGAAATAGGATAATGGAAACTCACATTGGGACACTTGAATGAGTGAAAACTCCGAATGCCTAGCATGAGCTTTGGTTTTGGTATTTATAGGTAGCATACAAGGCCCTTGAGAAGCTTCTCAAGAAGTTTCCTAAAGCCGCTTTCTTAGAGTGCAAGCCAAGTTAACTAGGAAGCTTCTCAAGAAGCTTCCTTCTAGAAGCCGCCTACTTGGCGTGCAAGCTAAGCTAGTTGGAAGCTTCTAGAAGCTTCCTTCTAGAAGCGACTTACTTAAGGTGCAAGCTAAGCTAACCGGGAAGCTTCCCAAGAAGCTTCCTAGATACTTCCAGAATATTCTAGGCTAATTTGTCTTATGTGCTACTTTGTGAGCCTGACTGACTTCGTTGCTAAACTCCATATTGTTACATATTCCCCCGCCGCTAGTTGGTGACGTCCTCGTTGCCAGTGAAGCTTTGAATTCCTGGATGGCCATCTATGCATTGTGGAGGTGAGAAAGAGGTTCCTAAGTGGCATCATGAAGGGGATACCCTTTCCAAAGGACCTTGTACTCTGTATGTTGGCGACGGCCTCATTGAATATGGCGACGTGCAAGAATATGATCAACTTTGTACTCCTCATGATCATTGATAGGGATAGGGAGAGGGAGAGGTTGGACTCGAGAGGAAAAGGAAGAGGGGTTAGGAACAAAGGGTTTCAACTTGGAAACATGAAAGACAGGATGGATACGCATGTGATGAGACAAGGCAAGACGATAAGCAACAGGAGAGACAATTTGGGTGATATCAAAGGGTCCTATCCAATTAGGGACAAGTTTAAAAACTTGGGTATCAAGTGGGAGAGGGAGGTTACTAGAGGATAGCATGAATTTATTATCAACTTTGAAGGTGAGATCTTGACAATAGTGGTCTACATATTGATTTTGGTGATTCTGAGCAACAAGGAAGTGAGACTTGGCTTGTTGGAGAGATTGGGATATAGTGGTCAAGAATGTGGAAGTATGAGGAACCTGAGATGGAGGGGGAGCAAGAAGAGAATCTGGAACAAGCGGATCTTGGCCAAAATTGAGAAAGAAAGGAGAGAATCCGGTGCTTGCCTATTTGGAATTGTTGTTGGCAAATTCGGTAGCGGCAAGACATTCATCCCAATTGGATTGATCATTATAGATCATATCACTATCACTATAGATTAAGATATCATCTAAGAACACTACCACGGACTGATCCAATAGTCCCTCCAACACCCAATGCATCTGATCCATGAAGACTGCTGGAGCATTAGTGGTCCGAAAGGTAGAACTCTCCACTCAAAATGTCCATACCTTGTGCGAAAGGCAGTCTTTTGCACATCCTCTCCTTCAATAGGAATTTGCCAATAGCCGCTACAAAGATCTAGCTTGGAAAAGTAGCGTGCTCTACTTAATTGATCAAGCAGGTCATTGATCCGAGGCAAGGGATATGCATTCTTCACAGTTTGCTGATTGAGCCTATGGTAATCAATACAGAAATGAAGTCCTCCATCCTTCTTTGGAACAAAAAGTACCGGTGCTTCCCATGGAGAGGTACTATGTCGTATGAAATCCTTCTCCAACAACTCTATAAGTGTTGTTTGCAACTCCCCCAACTCCTTTGGTGAGAGCCGATAGATTGGTCTACTTACTAGAGTACTCCCTGGCAATAACTTGATCTTGAAGGGCATACCTTGATCAGAGGGTAATCCCTTTGGCAGATCATCCGGAAACACACCTACAAACTCCTGAACTATCCGATCAACCGTTGCTTGATGTAGCACCTGGCCCTCCTCATATTGTTCTTGTGCAATCAGCTTGATCCACACCGCAAATATAGACTTATCTTCCTCCAAAGCTTGCTCTATGGCTGCTTCATTAACAAAATTCCCTTCTAGGGACTCATCTGTCTTCCAAGCTTGGTCCATGGTTGCCTTCTTGGCAAACTTCCCATCTTGGGACTCATCTCCCTTCCAGATTTGCTCTATGGCTACCTTCTCAACAAACTTCCTATCTTGGGACTGACTATTCTTAGCTACCTTACTCAAAGGTACCAGACAACCTAATTGGAAATTCCTACCTTGGTGTTGTACTTGAATTTGACGTCAGGTCCAATCAAATTGAACCTTATGACATTCAAGCCAAGGTAGACCTAGAATGATATCATAGTGTAGAGGTGCCACTACAAACCTCAAACACTCCAAATACTCCTTCCTAATCTTGAAGGTAATAGGATGCAAGGTGCGGAATGCAGAACCTTTTCTACCATCCGCCATCATCAAACTACTTCCAATCATTGGCTTGATAGGAATACCCAATTCCTTTGCTACTTGCATAGATATGCAATTCTCTGAACTTCCAGAATCAACCAAAATCCTACAACCCCGATTAGATATCGTACCTTGCAAGTGAAGTAAACTTGCATAGGTCAAGCCTTCAATCCCATTGGAACTAATCAAGCTCCCAGTAGGCGGCTCAAAATCTCCTATTGGGATTCTTTGTTTCCTTGATCATTTTGTTCCACAAATCCATCTGGGCAACTTGTCAAGGTCGCCCATTCCTAAGTGGACATTCAGCAATGCAATGTCCAACTTGGCAACAATAAAAGCAACCTCCATTTTGTCGTAATCTTTATCTATCTGCTGTGCCAAGTGGTCTTTGTCTGATACCATCAATCTCCATTGGTACCGGTTCTTCCACTTGTGGTATTGGTAGGTTTTGTGTAGGTCAAGGTTGAGACCAAGTTGTTGCAACTAAAGGATCAAAATGCTCAGCCAATTGCATGGCTTCTTCTACGTTTTGTGGCTCTCGCATGGTCACTTCCAATCTGGTTCATGACTTCAATCCTCACACAAATCAATCCAGAACTTCACCTTCTTGGATATCTGGAATTTGCATGATGATATTCTGGAATTGAGTGATGTAGCTTCTCACTGAGCCAATCTGCTTCAACTCCGCCAATTTATCTCATGTAGCTCGGGTGGCATTTATAGTCTTAAATTCACCAAGTATTGCATCCTTGAATTCTGCCCATATCAAAATCAGTGTAACAATTTGTCGTTCCGCTCTTTCTACTCGGAATCGCCACCAAAGTTTTGCCACGCCATCCAACTGGCTAGAAGCCAAGAGAATTTGTTTCCGCTCGTCTTGAAGATTGGTGGCTTCAAAGTAACGTTCACAGTCAAACACAAAATTTTCCACTGCGCCTGGAAGGTTCTTACCTTCAAACACCTTGGGTTTTGGAAACGAATGCGATCTTCTCCATCTCAAACTGGCGCTCTATCTATCTATTCTCGTTGTTGCTGGTCTTGTTCATCCAACAATCGAGTAAGATGCTCAATTTGTTGTTGCATTGCAAGGATAACATCCGGTATTGCCGCTATTGCTACTCTCTATTCCACTACCCTCAATTTGTCTAGTTGATTAATACATAGATACAACACGTCCACCGTTTTCCATAAGTTACAACTGGAAGTATCAAGGGTTCCTCTGACACGGTGATCATATGTAGAAAATCCTGCCCAAAGTGTGAGGTGATGAATTGTGTGAAACGATGCTTTGGTAATATCTGGACATGAAAGTCCCAAAGGTTTGGTGGAAGTGGATCTGGTGGTCTATAAATTCCATCCATCCCATTCTTGCTCTGATACCAATGTAAAAGACCAAAACCGAGGAGAGAAATAGGAGAATGGAAACTCACATTGGGACACTTGAATGAGGGAAAACTCCAAATGCCTAGCATGAACTTTGGCTTTGGTATTTATAGGTAGCATACAAGGCTCTTGAGAAGCTTCTCAATAAGCTTCCTCAAGCCGCTTTCTTAGAGTGCAAGCCAAGTTAACTAGGAAGCTTCTCAAGAAGCTTCCTTCTAGAAGCCGCCTACTTGGTGTGCAAGCTAAGCTAGTTGGAAGCTTCTAGAAGGTACTTACTTAAGGTGCAAGCTAAGCTAACCGGGAAGTTTCCCAAGAAGCTTCCTAGATACTTCCGGAATATTCTAGGCTAATTTGTCTTATGTGCTACTTTGTGAGCCTGATTGACTTCGTCGCTAAACTCCATATTGTTATAGCTTTTCTCATGCTCCTTGGTGGGAGACTAAATGCATGTTGTTTCTCTTACTTCCTTGTGAGTAGTGGTCTCATCTTTGGCAACTCGTGCATCTCTTTCTCCTTCTCCTTCCTATATGCATGCTTGGATGGACTTCTCCTCTTGGCCTTCAACTTCTCTACTTCCTTTTTCCTTAAGATCTCACTTACAACATTTTTGAACTTGATTTCTTCTTTTGCTTGTGGTTTTTGTTCTTCTTCTAAAAACTCTTTCCCTTTGGCCTAGATGCTATTACCATCCTTAGCCTACAATGGTCTAGCTTGTCATCATTTTCTTTATAAATGTTGGTCAAGGAGGATACTTCTCCATCTATTCAAAGATATGTTAGTATTGGAGGACTATACTTCATCATGAGGACTTTGCTTTGCTTGTGAATGTTCTCCTCCTCCTTTGCAATTTACCTCTTACCTGTTCTACAACCAAGTCCTTTCATGTTGGTGCCAATTTTGCACCATCTTGATGAGGGTATGCTTATGATTTTTAGTCCAAGGAGAGCTTGATACAGGTGAAGGACTCCTCACTTGCCTCTTCATCTTGTGACATCTCTAACATCTTGCCGACACCCTCTTCCTTGTTCTTTCCTTTATGATCTTCTTCCATCATAATGTCTTCTACTACATCATGATTATCTTTGTCTTGATCTTCTTCAAAGTAGTTGTTAATTACTTCTACCTTTTGTTTCTTTGTTCCTTGCACCTTTGGTCATGCAAACAACTCTTCTCACTTCTATAGGTACCCTAGGGTGTTGTATAATTCCTCCACATGTATATATATGTTCTTTGACTTTAGATACTTTGCATTGGCTAGTCTATATTTCTCTAACTTGATGGTTGCTTCTAGATGTGTACAAAAGTATCCCACATAGTAGAAATGTGTGGTTTCAATAACTTCTATCTCTTCTTATAAAGCAACTTCAATGAAATGTAGAAGTGTATCACAAATGTTGATATGAGCATGACTCTACCATCTTTATTCATGTCATCTAACATTTCTTGAACTTGTCTTTTAGACATCTCCACAAAGTTCACTTGTTGTCTCTTGTGAAGGTTCTAGATGAAGATTGCTTGGCTTATGTTGGCAAAGGTGGTTTGCTTAGATTTGGATAGCTTCATCATGAACTCTGTAATCACTCTTTGTATGGGATCCTTGTATCCACCAATTCTCCACAAATTGCTTACCTTTTCTTCCTTCAAAGATGGCTTGGTTTTTGCATAGAGCCTACCCTTGGGTTGAGTTTACTAAGAGTATATAGTCATTCTATTGTTATGACAATGGACCACAAGTTCGATCACCTTCCACCAATGTGCTTAAGTCCATGCAAATACATTCCTCCTTAAAGTTTCCAGCTCAAGGTCACGATCATCTCTAATTTCTTTAATCATCGCCAAATCTCTCATATTCTAATTCCACAACACAAAATCAAATTTCTTTTTGTATATGATTTCCTCCTTACAATGGAGTGCACACTTATTGACTTTTTATGATTTTGGAATCACTTTTAGAAGCACTCTTTTGGGCTAAAGAGCCATAGTGCTTGCTCATAATCTCTTGGGTGAAAATATGATCTATTGTAGGTATAGGCTCATCCAATCTCTCAAGCTTTCAATCTTTTGTCTTTTGGGCCAAGGAGCCATAGTGCTTTCTCATAATTGCTTAGGTGAAAATATGATCTATTGTGGATACATGCTCCTCCAATCTCTCAAACTCTCAACTCTTGTTGCTTGTCAAAAAAATCAATGGATACTAAATGGGTAAATTCACAAATTTGAGAAGTTGAAAAGAACTCACTATACAAGCTAGGGCCTTGTTTTTATAGCTTAGGCCAACCATTTGGGAATTTGGCATGCAATCCGTGGTAAAATTTATTGTTAGCACATGCTAGCATCTTGGCCAATTCAAATAGTCATTGATTTTTATTCTTTTTCTAGATGCTAATGCATTGAAGTTGTTGGAATTCCCTAATATTGAATGATTTTCATGCTAATGAAAGTCCATACCAATATCATTTGGGATGGAATTTTTTTTTAAGTACTTTGTCATAAGGGTCATTAGAGTTGAGGACTTATGATCACAAATGTAGTAATCACAAATGCTATGATCACAAAGTATACAAAGTAAAAATCATGAGTAATATGATCATGACCACAAGAGTCACAATCACATAGGTCTTCATCATCTTATTCCTTGGTTGCATAAGAACCATAATATTTTTCTTTAGTCAGCTCCTTGTCCTCTTGCATGATTACCTTCTAGGCCAATGATAAGTAGTGAAATCTTGTATTCTAGCATTGAAAGTCTTATAACCTTTCAATAATTTATGAAAATCAAAATAAAAAAGAAAAATGGTACTCTAGTGCAAAGGTAGGTCACATTAATACATAGATGCACATTTATAGTGTTTGCTATAAATATTGCTTTGCAATATGAAATTCAATAGCCCAATGCTACCTTGTAGAGAAATACTTGGTTTTTTAGCTACATTGATCACATTGATGGTAAACTCTACTACATCAAACAACTAATAATATAGCTCCATGATTGCTACTACAACAAGAGAAATAGCCATTTACTACTTCAATAACATTGTGGTTATAAATCACAATATACTCATAATTTATGTGGATGTAGGATTTCTGAGTTCATTTCATAATGTCATGTGCTTAAAAATCCATCACTTTGGCAATCACTGGCATGGATATTTTTGAAACAACAACCATGACATTTTTCAAGAATATGTATTTGGCAATCTAGGTTATATGTGTGTAGAGATGTTTGTGCTCTAGTATAGAAGAGCGGTTGAGAATACCCAAGCAAAAAATCTTGTGCTATAAGCATTTAACATGTGATGTCCAAAGAAGCATTTCAAGGTCAAGTGGATGATTGATGATACAAAAATCCATTTGAGAGGATTTAAACTTTATGCACCAATCAATGTGATATATTTACATTGATGTTTGAATCTTTTTGGCATCTTAGTAGTTTTATTCATCACTCTAATTTGGATTTTTTGATTGCAGATTTTGGAAATATGGTTGTTCAAGATTTTGTTATTGATGGATTTGTGAATGGTTGATCATTTGGCATATAACAGTGCATTCATATCATTAATTTTTTGCCCATTCTTCATTATTTCCTTTTTGGTACCCTCTTTCTCTATTAGCCTATGTGCATTTTATCCTCCCATGCAATCTTCTACAATTTAGTCAATCTTCTCCATATTCTCTTGATTTTTGTCAAGGTGCATCCAAATGCAATTTTTTTCCTCTAGATTAGTAGGAAAATTTTAATTGATTTGAGGAAGATTGTACACCTCTTGGGAGTATTTTACTATTTTAAGTGCATATTGAGGCAATTTGGACATAGTTATGTTGCAAGGAAGGACAAATAGGAAGTGGTTAGGAAGAAAGGAGCAGAAACAAAAGACAAAGTTTAGTGTAAGGCATAAGTTGGGGACTTTTATCAACCTAGCAATTTGAAAGGATACAAGATTATATGTGCATTAAGGTCAAACCTTGTTTATAGTATCTTTGAGTCTTGAAACCATAAGTCAGATTGTACTTGGAGTTACAAGAGAGTTTAACAACCTTCAAATGGACTTATAATAGCCTATGGTTGCAACATTGAGTATTCTTGATAGGCATGTAATTGGAAGAGCTGGAAGGAAGGAAGGAAGGAAGGAAGGAAGGAAGGAAGGAAGGAAGGAAGGAAGGAAGGAAAAAGAGAAGGTTTACAAGCATAAGTTTAATTTTCACCCAAATATTTTACTTTGGGTGCATGTAGCATAATACATTTTTTGTATCTTTTATCTAAGAATGCTTGATGTTACAAGGTTGCATTGTTAAACCTTGAGGTGATCTAGTAGCTTGGAAGAAATAAGCACTATCTTCCATGAATATTTATTCCTTCTTGTGATAACATGCATTTTGTGTTCAAACAAGTTGCATCTTTGTTGTTTCTCTTGCTTGTTTGTTGCTTGACCTCTCAAATTGTATGTATGAGTTCCAATTTTGATCAAAATATGAGATCAAGATGGAGTTAGAAAATAACCTCCATAATTTAATTTTTTACTTATTTTGATCACTCAAATTCTTTTAGTAAAAACTCCAACTTGTATTGGTATGTATTGCATGATCTTGTGATTTGCTCAGTGAGTGAAATTAGTGGTAGTATATACATTGATTTCTATTGTATAAAATGTGAGTGATTATCTTGTGGATCAAATGCTATATGAGCAATCCAAATATATTCAAGTAGTTGGCCATGTGGATTAAAGTCTTTTTTGCATCCAAAGCTATAATATGTATATAGGTTGTGGAAGATCAATAAATAATATAGTGTTTTGAGTCTTATAAATCTCAAGTGGGAGTAGAATGTTGGTTTGTCCAAGAGGTGTAGTAGAGTGTCAAAACTAGTGCAATGGAGTGTGAGTTTGATTGAGAAATGGTTTTGTGCTCTTGACATACCTCTCTTAAACCCTTTTCTCATCAAGTTTCAGATCATGCACCGTGGTCACTTTTTGGTTTTCATTTGTAGTGCTGACTATGGAGAGCCTGGATCCTATTATCCTCCATGTGCTTACTTGTGGATAGGTTTGGGAGTAAGCTAGCATAAAAAATGCTCAAGGCCTTAAAGGTGGACTTTGGGGATCCATGTGTCAAAGGATGAGTTACTAAGTGTCAAAAAAGCAAGGATTTGGATCCCAACATGTTGAATTTAGGGTTTCCAACATTTTGGGAAGTTTAGGAAGGCTATGTGTGAAGAAAAGACCACAATTGAAAATAAGAGCAAATAGACTATGATGTGGAAACCAAAAATACTATATTTAGTCAATTTTAGCAAGATGTGATTGATTACGCAAGGGGGCATAATTCATACCCAAGTGCAAAATTTAAAAGATTGTTAGTGTTTTGTCATAGCTTTACATGATTTGTCAACGTGGTTGGAGATTAAATAGGATTTTAATTGTTTTGAGCTTAAGAAATACCACTTTTCAATTTATCTCAAAACTAATATGACCAATTGAAAGGAGTACTTTAAATCAAGGTGTTGGAAGTGGAGATTATGATCAAATTTGGGTTCATAATCACATCTCAAGTTTTGATTTGAATGAGCCTTTGAAATTTTTTAGTATTGTTGGTGGTTAAATCTTGTGCATTTGTATTCAAAAATTTCATGTGAATTACTCATATAAAGAATCCAAGGTCTTGGATCAAGTATATATTTGGGTATATCAAGCTTAAAAGTTAGCATAACTTTGGAATTGATATATATCTACACATTGGAATTGAATTAAGATATCAAACTTCACAAAAGTTTAGATATAGGCACAAACAACTATTGTGAAAAACATAGTTTACTTAGGGTTTATAGGTAGTAAGATCTGATATAACAAACTGTATTGAAAATAACATCACTAGTTTCAATGAGTTATGCTATCTTTGACTTTGATTGAATGTCAATTTTTTCCATCTAAAGGTATAATTGAAAGTAAAATAGCTCACTAAAGTTTTTCTTATTGTTTTTATGAATCCATTTGCCAATATTTTTTTGTCAAAGCTGTGGAAGAATTAGGATTACAGCCTAGATCAGGGTTTCAAATCTAGGGTTTAAACTACCAAATTAAGTTAAGTTCAAGACATTGTTGATGAAGATGTAGTGGTTGGATTAGAGCTTGCTTTATATCATTGGAAATCATATATTGTGTGATTTTTCATTGAGGCTATAACATTTAAATCAAAGCTATAGAAAATAAATTATCCAAGTTTAAGTCTTTAGTTATTTCTTCTATAAGAATCACCCAAAAAAAAAAGCATGGCAAAGAAGCCACATCACCTTTTTGACAATCATTTAATATTAATATTAATATTTCATCAATATTACAATCTTAAAAATCCACAATATAGTGCATGATTTTTATAAATGAATGCAACTTGCACAAGATACACCAAAACACAATTTATGGAGCATTCATTTATTAGATCCTCATCTCCTTACAAATTTCACTAAAAATTAATTATAGAGTTTGTTATTTAACTTGTAGACATCAGTCAGAACTATTTCTAAAATATCCTATTGTATATTAAGTTGGTTTGGATCAGTGTGCAATTATTGCAATTAGGTTCTTTCTCTTTAGGTATGTTGTGTATTTCTCCTTGGCAATGTTTGAAGTGATGAACAAAAATCAAGAATGCATGTTGTGATGATAGGTTAGGTTGCCTTTATTCTGCTACTTAGTAGAAGGAACATTAAAATAGTGGTGTAAGCTTCTATTAGTGGAAAAAACAAGTGGACCTAAATTATCAGTGGTAGGTATATGACCTCCTATTTGTAAGCTTCACAACTAGGCACCCAATGTATTCCCAAAGAGAGAAAAACATAGTAAGCCAATAAATTTGATGGTTCTCTGAGTAATTGGGTTAGATTTGTTATTTCTTGAGCTTTCATGCCTCACACCTTTCAAATTTTGAAATATTGATGTTGTTTGTCATGGAAAGGAATGAACTTGGAATGGATTGTGTATGCTAGTTATCTTTCCCCTATAGATTGGGTCTCAAATCAGAATTTGAGTTTTCCTTTCACTTTAGTTTTTGCTATTAGCTTAACTATATATTATGGATAACATTGTCTTTAATATTTATAATTGAACACCAATTTATGTAATCATCTAAAACAACAAAAAGGCAAATTGTACTTAGATCTTGAATAGAAAGATTAGGTTGACTAAAACGATTATTCTACCATCACAATTTGAAAAAGCTTATAGCTTATTGAAATTTGTTTGCTTTTCTTTGCATCTAAAAGATATTATATATGTGAATGTACAATGGTAGAGCTTTATCAAGCGGCTGAAAAATAGAGATCCACAAGAGAGTGTGATCAAGAATCAACATGGAAAAACAAATAGGATGTGGGAAAGGATATCATGAATGAATCCAATGCATGAAGCACTATAAATATTCAAATGAATAGATGAAATGTCAATTTTATTTTACATTAGTTAATTTTTGCTTTTTCTAGAAGCTCTTTATTTTTAATTAAATTGTTGTCACAACAAAAAGAAACATACTACAAACCTTTACTTACCATTCAAGCTGGTGTCTCTCATCTTTGCATTTGGACTTTGATCTGCTCAATTTAAACTTATCTTTCAACACTTCAAACTTCTAAGTGGATACTTCTACTTGCTACTAGAAAGCTCAGACAATAGGTTCCTTTCCTTCGATGTTTTTGCCATTCTTGCCAAAACTTGAGTTGCTTTGGGTTGTAGTTGGGCTTTTATTTCTTTGGTTGAACTTGTAGACATTGGTGTACAAACTTTGACCTTCATTTGGGTTATAGTAATGAATGATGAATTTGATGGAATCAAGGAGTTGTGAATGAATTAATTTTTGTATTTGATTATGTTTTGCCTTGTTGGTTCCAACTCTTTCAAAAGTTACTCATTTTGCATTGATGTTTTTTTGCAATGGTAAATATCTTCATTTATAATGTGCTTTGCAAGGAGATCCAAAGAGTGCGTTCATAGGGCAGCTAATTTTGTACAAATGGAACTTGTTTCTCTACGGGAGACTTTTAGCTTTGAAAAAGTCACCAAAAAAAGATTTCCAAACTTTGGAGTGCAGCTTCTGAATAACATTATTCTTGCTCTTACAATACTCCAAAATGTGTATGAACTAGCGTTCATAACTAGCGTTCATGGTCTCCTATTCTATCTAGATTGCGACCTTCTTCTTCGCCGTGGGATTGCAGTTCTCCTCCATGGCCTCCATATGTCTAAATGACCTTTGTTGTCGTCGGACACTCCAAAACTCAATCGTGTTGTATTATGCACCTTAGAAACGTAGTCATCATCACGGTAAACTAAACATGTTCCCGCAACCGCGAGTTCAACCGTAAACTTTCCAGTTTGAACCCTAAAATTTATTTCCCGTTAGATTAATTTTCGCGACTTTAAAATAAACTAGCTTTACTTTACGGATGATGTTTCCGATTGCACTGAAATCATATTTTTTTGAGTGAACACAGTTAAGACTTAAGATTATTCCTGTTTACAATAGATGTTTCAGAAATAGTTATATTAAGTTTCATAACTTTTCATATAGATAGTTACGAAGCATTGACTAAATGGGTACGGTATGTGACGGGGTAGAAAAGTATCGTTATGGAGTTTGGGCCTTAATAGTAAGTTCCTTATTATTAGGGCACTCCATATGAGGTGGTTTGTAGAAAATAAAGAATAATGTTAGAGAATATATATGGTAATCAAAAGTTGATAAATTTATGCAATAGACGACCAAGAATACAATTTATATGGGATTTAATATGTTAATTTAGGATTAAATGGGATTTTTCTCGTTGTTGCTCGTCGCTACTCATCGCTGCTCATTGTTGCTCATCACTGCTTGTTGTTGCCGGTAGCCGCCTATTGCTGCCCGTAGCCGCCTGTAGCCACTCGATGGCGCTTGAAGCTCAAAGCTCGTTGACGCCCGTACACGCTCGTTGCCGTTGGTTGACACTAGTAGACGCTTGTTGCGGGTAGTTGCTTGATAGTGCAAGTTGATTTTGCATCCAAATGTGAGTCTACATTGTAATCAGGTTTTTGCTAAATTTTTGTTGCACTTTTGGAGTAAAATGCATTGATCTTTAATTAATTTCTTGGCTGCGATAAGATGATGCAAATCATTTTCCATAACTCGCGCTATCTCCCTCACCACACTAATATATATGGATATGAACCAACGCACCAATGCAAAACTAAAAAACACACCGGTTTAGTTTACTAACAAGAGCATTTGCACAACATTCGCTGATGGTGAATTTGAATTTGAACAGTTGAGAGCGGCATTTTGGATCCGCCAAAAAATTTCATAAATCACACTCTAAGAATCATCCACCAGAAAAACATGACAACTCTCTCAAGAAGGCACATCATCTCTTTTGATAGTCATCTATTTCACTATGGAACTCCTAAACATCCGTAGTATAGCGTCTGATTTTATAAATGAATGCAAATTACATGTTATATACCGTATAATAATTTATGTAGCATTCATTTATTAGCACCTCATCTCCTTACAGAGTTCACTAAAAATAGTTACAAAGTTTGTTATTTATCCCGTAGACATCTGTCAAACCTATTTCTGAAACCCCCCATTGCATGATCTGTTTTCTCATTGGATCTAAGGCCACTCCTCTTTGTTTCATGTTCTTTACTAAATCCACAAACATACATGAACAACCAAAAAAGTTTCTTTCAGTCTGGTTCTCAATGATTGTTTCATTTGAACCATTCGATTGGTTTTCAGGAACCAATTTATGAAACTATAACAAGTGAAATAAACTATACTTAGAAAGTTGAAGGAGCCATTATTAGACTGCATTATTAGACAAGACCGTCCTAATGATTCCAGGCATATTTGATGGAGCACAAGCTATGGTTTGCAGCTACACATGCGGATGATTGCAAGCTTTGTGGCACTTGAAGTACCTTCAAAGGGACGTCACGTCAAATACCCCTGCGAAATAGCTTTAGAAAATGATATTTCATTGCTTTGTGACGGTCTCCAAAAAGCAAAGTTTTACATCCTAGGAGCACAAAAACGAGTTAGAATTGTACTGTCATCAAACCAAGGGTTTAGCTGAGGACGCTGAAAACCTGGAGCTAATTGAATGGAATGGATATGCGATTTTCCTTTCTAACATTGAAATTTGAGAAACATATTGCGTACCTGGAGCTAATTGAATGGAATGGATATGCCATTTTCTTTTTTAATATTGAAAATTGAGAAACATATTGCGTATCTAATCGTCAGTTGTGCTACGTTTGAGTTGCTTTTAGCAAGGCATATATGAGATAAGATATGATGTCGTATAGTCAAGAAATAGATATCTCGTCCTTTCCAGAAGTGAATTGAGAAGAGAAGATGGGATATACAAATTTGGATTGGACAGAAATAACGCGATAGGATCCCATTTCACGCTAATATCGAAAGAAGTACGAGAAATACGGGATCGAAGGCAGCAGCGCGAGGCTGGATAAGATCGACGGCAGAGAAGCAACCAAGATGGTTTCTGGACGGGGGACGTAGTGACCTTTGGATACCAAATCCGAGGACCAGGGGAAATCGAGAGTGAATAGAAAGAAAAAGGCCAGCCGCGAGTCCCCGGGAACAACAGGGAGTAACCAGGGGTTAAGGGGACCGGGTTAAGGGGACCGGGTTAATGGCTGGTCTGGAGGAAGGAGGTCGAGCCGGGGTTGTGGGGGCGCGCTTGCCCTAGAGAACAAGGAGGTGCTCTGCGTGTTGCTTTGCTGCAGCCAGGCCCTGGCTTGGCTTCTCGAGCTCTTCCCTGACCTCTGTCTGTGTGACAATTTCCTCCTCATTCTTCATTTCTTTACACCTGAACAACTGATTGAACGATCGCTTGCAGCACGAGGCTGTAATCAGCTCTCCCTCTCTTTCTTTCTCCTTCTCTTCTTTCTTCTTCCCCTCTTCCTAAAACCTTCTTTTCGTCTTATTCATCTCGATTTTCTCCTCCTCCCCCCTTAATCTCTTTCCCCGCCTCTTCTCCCGTTTTTCTGTTTTAATTTTTTTTCCCCCTTTTCTAGGGAGTTAATTGAAGTTTCGGTTTTGCTCCGGTTCTTCATTGATCCCCTATCTTCTTCCTATTCTCCGAGTTTCTTATTTCTTCCGGTCGTCTGCAAGGATCCTCTTTCGGAAGTTCGGTTTCCTTGCTTCGTTCTTCGCTCGGTTCATCTCTGCTCGAACCTGTTGGCTCCAGGCTCAAATGACTTTCTTATCATCTGCACGCAATGCTGTACATGTCTGAGCTTGGTGTGATTGCTCCTGATTTGAATTCTTAGGCAGTGGAGTGGAGAAGACTGAAACGCGTCGCGGTGGCCGTTCGCACTGGCCTTGAAAGGGAAGGGGATAGAGTGGTGAAAAGCTTCAACCCCGTGGTTGATTCTCCATGCACGGCCGACCTAGTTTGCTTCCTGATCACACACAAGTGTGAGGGGAGAAGCGGATCCGTGGATCCGTCGTCAATTATATCAAGGGGAGCAATCAATTACATTATATATGTCCCATTACCAATCAAAGGGAGACCGGAGTGAGGCACAGCTGAAAAAGGCTGGAAGATCCAGTGGTCCTGGGCATCAGAGATCCGGAGTTCCATCCTCAGCTGTTAAGGGTGGAGGCGCAGGAGGGCCCAGCCCTTCAGGCAGCGCCCACCCTGCCCCTGCGGCCCCTCTAGGTGGTTCTCAGCCCCCCGCAGCTGCACTTCCTGCTCGTCCTACGACTCCTGCCTCTTCCACGAATCGTGGGTGAGTTGAGCTGCTGTTCCCCGCAATTCGTACGGATTTGAAAATATGCGAACAACATGACGTATAATCAGTGTCTTTTCTTTCAGTTTTACGAATTCATATTTCTTTGTTTTTTGCAATTGCGTTCATCCACCCATGATCAGGCGTCTTTATCTGTGCCCTCCCAAGGATCTTCAAGCTAGCGTTTCATGTTCGCTCCACGCATCAGGGCCCAGCGATTATCTGGTTTTAGGTCTGAAAGAAAGTCGGGGGAGCCTATGCAAGTGATTGTCCCCGGAGGGTTGATGGGAACTATGAACAAACAAGAGAGTGTAGTCAAAGTCTGAGAAGTCCTGCATCACCTCCTATCTCATATGTACTGGATATGTAGCTGGATATGTTGCATCCGCTGCTGGACTTTCAGCGTTGATTTTCGTGGTCCAGGAAAGTTCCGATCTTCTTTGATAAGATAGTTTAAGACCTCTCCAGAGGCGCAATTTACTGAGAAGTCAGGTTGTATCATGTCCAACACAAGAAGAAGAACTCTTGAGCAATGCTCTGCGAATTCCTTTCGGGAGTTTGATACTGGGTCCGGTACGAGACTTTCTTAGTCCAGTCACAGTAAATGCAAGCGAAGGATCCACAAGCTTCTTCTTTCAGTTAGTCTTAGTATGAGCATTCGGAGGGCTTGGCCAACTCCTCCAGGACTCTTTTTTAGGGATATCTTTCTTTCTTTGAAACTACCGATGTAGGTTGCTTTTGTGGCCCTGCGCGGAATTACGAACCCGGAAATTATAAATTTCATAGATTCGTACCGTTACGGTTCCATCAACATATACTGAGGATATTCTGGTCTGAAGTACTCCGGTGTAGGCATCACGGAGTGCTAGGTTGTGACTTGTACTTCATCTGCTTTTGGCAGTGGAAAGCGGGCAAGTGGACCAGCTGGAGCTGCAAGAAATGCTCCTAGTGGGATTCCTGCCGACTATGGCGGAAGTCATAAGGCACCACAGTTCGCAGGGCTTCAATATTCCAGTCAACCATCGCAGCAGCAGCAGCAGCAAGGTTGGCACTAGCACCTCTCGTTCATCAGGTTTTCTAAGGATTTGTAATCAAAATCTTAGTCTTAAGTAGATATTCGTCACTTTGTTGAGACCTCGAGCTCTACTTTAAGTACTCAAAAGAAAGATCCACTGTCTCACTAGCAGCGGTGGTTCGGCAAGGTTTGGGCCCCTCAGACGCTCATCAACACCCGGCGACGAGCACTGGGCAGCAGCCAGATATGAAACAAGCAATTCGACCATCTCAACCGGGGTCTTCAGCTGGAGGTGCACCTCCTAAGCAGCCCTATGTTGTGGGATCTAATATGGCGTCGGGAGCTGCTGGGAGACCACCACCTCCGTCCGTACCTCCATCGAAGGTTGTTGGAGCAGAGCCTGTTTCACCGCTTGCTACATCTGGTACGTATCGTGTTGAGGACACGACAAATTTGCATAGCAGTATCGCTTTCGTCGGCGGATAATTTGATTAGTTGTGTCAAGGCTTGTCTCTTCATGCATTGATCTGTTTTAACAGGTCTCTGGCGCGTCCGGGTTCCAATGTTCCCTATCTAAATTAGTTCTCATTCAATTTTGTTCATTCTGCTGTCATTCACAGCAGTTGATACGTCCCGAGTGCCGTCATCGCCGATCGCGTTTCAGTTTGGAAGTATAACCCCAGGTTTTACTGGGGTGCAGGTATCCTCATCCGATCATCTTCTTGGTTGCCGTACGTTGGAGTCTTGTTCAAGTTCATTTTTTCGGATGAAGGGCGGATAAGCAAGTGCATTAATATTGGAGGCACATATCCAGATTTTGTTTGATCTTTTGGGCCTTATAAAGGTTGTGGAAGTCTGTCCGAGGATTTCATAATTGGCATCATTGTCTGACATGATGACATGTACAGATCCCGGCTAGGACAAGCTCTGCTCCTCCCAACCTGCACGAACAAATGGTGGACGAACAAAAGCAGGTAGTGTGAGGCCCATAAATATTGTGGCTAAATAGAGAAAGCCTAATATGGCATTGTATGTGGTTTTTCAACTGTCTTCTGAAAATGCCCGAAGTTCGAGGGTCAGTCACAGGGCTGATACATTTGAGCTGCATATCTAAATGGACAGGAACGCTTGCGTGACGCTTCTCGAGGGAGTGGGCCAAGCAAAGTGCCAATGGTCCCATCCATGCCACCGCAATCAAGGGTATGGTGTTGACAGATTGCCTGCTGGTTCTGCGTCTAGTTTCGAGTAGATATCTGCTGGCCAGAACAGCGCCGTCGAAGAATGCCTGAATTTTAGATTACTGCATGTTGGGACTTTGTTCGTCACACTACTTATTTAAGATAAATTCAAGTCTATTTGAGCGGAAGTGCTGAAGTGGATCTACTTAAACTCGTCATGCCCTTCGATCTCAGGTCCCCCAGGTCCCCCGTGTTGTCACCATTACCACCGAACCGCCACCGGCAGTTCAACAACCAAACATTGGCACCCTTGGAGCACCTACTGGTGTGCCACCCTCTGGTGTAGCAGGAGTTCAGGCGCAGCAACAAGCTAATCATCAACCTGGACTAGCACAACAAACTGTACAGTATTCTCAAGGACAAGTACATCCTGTCCCTCTACAAGGACATCAGTTGAATCAACAACACATGCCGAACCAGCAGCAGATGCACATCCACTTGGCTGCACAAGCCCAGGCACAAGCGCATCATTCCCATCAGCAAGTGCTTGCTCAACAGGCTTTGCCTCAGCAGGCATTGCCGCAACAAGGCATGGTTCAACAAAACTTGAGTCAAGGGATGAAATACGCTCAATCAATGATGACACCTCCCCACGGGGCACAGATGATATCTCAGCAGATAGGAAATCCTATGGCAGGACAGTTGTCTGGACAACAAGGTCCACCGCAAATGACTCACCAGCTAGGTCCTCAGATGGGCGGCACTATGGGAGGGCAGCTGCCTCCAGGTATTTCCGGGGCGCAGTACGCGGCTGCAACAGGTCAGTTCATCCAACCGCAGAGAAGCAGAGCAGTGAAGATTGTGCACCCAGAAACTCACGAAGAACTAAGGTTTGATGCCAAACAGAAAAAAGGTGACCCTTTTCTGGATGCAGGTTCCTCAGCTTCGGCATCTGTTTCTGCTGGTCTGCCTGTGAGGGTCGCTAGCAACGGACCTCCACAACCCCGAGCTCCTGTAACATATGGTAGTGGGCCTCCTCATCATGGCATGGTTCCGAGTTACTTCCAACCCATCCAAGGCAGCTACCCTGCTCCATACTTCCAGTCAGTGCCACCACCCAAGAGTGGTGTTCCCACAGCTGGAGGTCCTCCTTCAAATACACCATCTGTTCGGTACGGGGCCTACGCGCAAACTCCTGCTTTCTTGCCTCACTCTGGAGCTGTAGCGACTGCAGCTGGAAGTAAGGTGGTGCCAACTGGTGGACTGGGTATCAGTATAGCGAGCTCTGAACTATCTAGTGCGACTCCGTCTTCGCCGATTGTAGGAAGTCCATCTGGTAGCGCTCCCTCTCCACCACCACCAGCCCCGCCAGGTCAGACGAGTGCTGTGCCGGTCCCAGGACGGGTTACTCCTTTGCTAGCTCAACCAGGCGGAAATCCTTCTCCGTCTTCTAATGGGCGCCCACCTTCAGTTTTGGTTCCAGGCCCTACAACAACCACTACTGCAGTTCCTGTAACTCCTTTAGCGAATTCCACGGTAGCATTTAAGTTCGGGGATGTGGAGACTTCTGGTTCAACTTCTACGGGAGATTCTTCTGGTGAAAATCTGCCTGCTACTCAAAGCCAAACTTCTTCTACGAATGGGTCCTCATCTACAGCCGTAGCAGAAAGTAGTGCAAGTGCTCAAACGGCAGAGGGTTTGACCTCGAGGAGAGATGCTCCGAGCAGAGCCGCAACTCCAAGCACTCTAAAACCAGTAGTTTCAGTGCCCCTTCCTAAATCTGGCAGCGTGCCATCCGGATCAAATGTGAGCAGTCCTAAAGTTGCGAGCAGCGGGGTATCCGCTACTACAGCAGAGAAGTCAAAAGCCGAAACTTCGAAGCCAGCAGTTATAAGTCGGGAAAATTCAAGGAAGCTGTCTAAGAAGGAGAAACAACAGAGGCAGCAGCAACAGCAGCAACAAGCCTCAAGTACTACAGCCGCAGCCGAAAACGAAGCAGACAAGAAAGTAGAGGCCACTTATGCCGCCCCAGTGGTACCTGCGAGTGTCCAGACTGGTACAGAAAAAGTCTCAGCAGCTTCTCCTAAAGTAGCTTTGCAGCGGACGCATTCCGGTGTACAATCAAATCCAGCATCACAGGTCACAACCAAGTCGAATGCATCTGGAAAATCTGAAGAAGGGAAGGGAACACCTAAGGTTCCGACGGAATTGGAGAAACGAGCTGGTTCAAAGTCGTCGGCTCAGTCACCTTCCAATTCTGAGGTCGGCACCTCAGGGCAAGCTCATGTATCTTCAGACGGGGAAGAAAGTTCTCGCAAGTCCATAAGTAAGCAAGGTTCAGGGAAATCTTTGGCTTCTTCGAAGAGTTTGGAAGGGAAAGATTTATCTGTCGTTGATGCTTCATCAGGTGGCAAAGCTCCTAAACTGAGCTCTTCATCTGCAAAGGCTCTTGCCACCACCTCTGCAGTCAAGGAGGCTAGTGTGTGGCAAGGGGGAGAAGTTTCACCCAAGAAGGTTCAGGCCCCGAAGCCATCGCAGAGCAATGAAGCCTTGAAGGAGACAGTCGAAAATGTCGCAGGGGAGATTCCCACCAGTGTGCATGATGTTCCCATCGCTCCGCAAGAGGAGGTCCTGGACTTCGAACTTGTCAGTAAGATGCAACATGCGTCGACTGAGGCAAAAGACTTGATCGCTGATGCCTCCACCTCACCCAACGAAACATCGGAATATATAGAGGTTGGTGTTGATAGCCTACAGGCGGGACAAATGGCTTCGAACGACAAAACCAGCGCGGATAAGCTTCGTTTGAATGGTAACTCAGATCTTGCGGCCCCTTCCTCACTCCCACTGGAGGAGAGAAATGAGACAAAGGAGAGAAATATTGATGATACTCCCTCTGAAACTCAAGTTGAGGAGGTTCCTGTTGAAGTCATGCAGCCTATCGAAGACAAAGGAACCATCGTGGAGCCAACTCCCCTAGCCAATGTCACAGGAATTGGTCCAAATGTCAAGAGTGGTCACCTCCCTTCTGCAGCATCTGAATTAGAGAAAGTGCTGGGAAGTGAGAAGATATCTCTTGTGGAAGCTGTGGCTAAAGAGAAGGAGACTCTGGAGAGTTCTGAACTGTTTGTGTTCAATTACAACTCACCGCCTTTAGAGACTGCACGGCCGAAAGGTGTCACTACGGGAGGAATCTCTGATATTCATTCCAGTTCTGAACCGAGAAAGTCGAAGTATAAACCCAGTATTTCCGTAAACGTAGAGAACCTCTTGGAAGCCAGTGACAGTTATGGGTCGATTAACCCATCAGGTGATGAGGGAGGTGACGCCCAACGTAGCGGTGATAATCCTGGAATTGATGACCATAATTTGAGAGAAGGTTCAGAAAGCTTGAATTTTACGGGTTTAAATGCTGAACAGGAGAGTACATCTTCAGCTGCTCCGGAAGTGAAGGCAGGTGGCAGTAAGAAGAAGAAGAAGAAGGAGATATTTGCAAAGGCAGATGCTCAAGGCCCTACTGCGGATTTATTTACCGCTTACAAGGCTCCCGAGGAGAAAAAGGCCGACGAGCAGGTAAAGAAAGCTGAAACACCAGGTTCCTCTAACACTGGCGGTGATTCGAAGAAGGACTCTTCATCGATTTTTGAGAAACCAATCTTGAAAGAGTTAGACGACTGGGAGGATGCAGCTGAGCTCCCAACTCCAAAGATCACTCCCGGTACTACAAATGCTTCATCTGACGTCAGTGTGGTCGCAGGAGAGGCTCCTAATCCTGGTCCTTTCGGAGTTAGGAAGTATACGCGAGACTTTTTACTAACGCAACAGAGCTTGCACCGGGACTTGCCTGCAGAATTTGAGATCAGAGCCGATATAGCGGAGTTGTTACTGACCCGTGAAGGACATCCTGGCGATGCATTGCCGAGCCCTGGACGTGGTCTAGATCGGCAGTCAAGCGCTGGTGCTCGTCTTGATCGGCGAAACAGTAATGTCGGTGCCGAGGAAGATCGATGGACCCGGCAGCAGCCAGGCGGTGTCTCCTCTCCTGGTCGTGGACCTCCCGATGGTCCCATGGGAATGGCTGGCCCTCCTGGTGGTTTCAGACCTGGTGGACAGGGTAGGAATGCTGGCTTGATGGGTATGCCACCTGGCATGAGACCTAACATGGGGGGCCCTCAGGGCATTATGCCCATGGTAGGTCTTCTTTCCGGTGGACCTTTGCTTTCACAGCATAATCAGATGATGATGCAGCAGCAAAACCCAGGTCCTGGAAGGCAAATGGGTCCTCAGGGTGGTATTGATGCGGATCGTTGGCAACGTGCTCCGGTTGCGCAGAAGGGGCTTATTCCCTCCCCCCGAACTCCGTTGCCAGCTATCCATAAGACAGAAAATCGGTACCAAGTTGGAAAGATTTCTGACGAGGAGCAGATGAAGCAGAGGCTCATCAAGGGCATACTAAACAAGCTAACACCGCAGAACTTTGACAAGCTTTTTGTACAAGTGCAAGGGGTCCACATTGACTCTGCAACTACATTGACTGGTGTGATCTCGCAGATTTTTGATAAGGCACTCACGGAACCCACCTTTTGTGAGATGTATGCCAAGTTTTGTGTCCAACTTGCTGTCGAGTTACCGGAGTTCACTGAGGACGACGAGAAAATTACCTTCAAGCGTGTTCTTTTAAACAAGTGCCAAGAGGAGTTTGAACGGGGAGAGAGAGAGCAGGAAGAAGCGGAGAAGGTGGAGGAAGACGGTGAAGTGAAACTCACGGCTGAAGAACGTGAAGAGAAAAGAGTAAAAGCGAGAAGACGAATGCTCGGTAACATTAGGTTTATCGGTGAGTTGTACAAAAATGTGATGCTTACTGAGCGTATCATGCATGAATGTATCAAGAAGCTTTTAGGGGAGTATCAAAATCCTGACGAAGAAGACGTCGAGGCATTATGTAAACTCATGAGCACCATCGGTCGCATAATTGACCATGCAAAGGCGAAAGAGCATATAGATGCATACTTCAAGAGAATGGAGAACCTCAGCGAAAACTCAAAGCTTTCTGCCAGATTGAGGTTTATGCTGAAAGATGTCATTGATTTACGGAGAAATGCATGGCAAGAAAGGAGGAAGGTCGAAGGTCCGAAGAAAATCGATGAAGTTCATAGAGATGCAGTCAATGAACGGCAAGCCGCTGCCTCAGGAAGAGACCGTATGCAACAGCGGGGAGCTATGGCTCCAGGTGGGGTAAGGCGGCCAGGAAACGACTTCATGCGTGGTACTCAACCTCCAATGTTCCCTGCTGGAGGACAAATGGTTGGGAACATGCCAATGGGAGGAATGCGAGGAGCACCAATGCCTCAAGGTGCCATGCGCGGTGGTGGTTATGGGCAGGATGTACGTATGGAGGATCGCCTAGTTATGGACAGGCCTGTACCGATGCCTCTCTCTCAGAGGCCATCTGATGAAGGTCCGCTTACGCTGGGTCCTCAGGGTGGTCTTGGAAGAGGAATGGCATCAAGAGGGCCGCCTCTTGTGTCTGGTAGAAGCGCGTTGGCCGATGTGCCCCCACCAATGTCTTATGGGGAAAGCAGACGGGCAGGCATGGGGCCAATGTCAGGTTATGGAGCCGGAATGATCTCTGATCGAGGTCCATACGGTGGAAGGGACGATGTGCCAATGAGAGGTGCAGGGGCTGAAAGACCCCTTGGTCCTCCTGACCGACCTTTACTGGAGAGACCCCATGGGCCAGACAGACTTGGGCCACCACTTTCTGGGAGAGACATGCGGGGTCCGGAGCGTCCACTTGAGAGACCCAGGACTCCTCTTGGTGGTGGCGGAGCGATGAGACCAATGACACCTCCGGCTCCAGTTGCCCAGCGGCTAGCGCCGACAGCTGTTACCCTTAGTGAAGACGAATTGAAGAAGAAAAGTTTGTCAACTATTCTCGAGTTTTACAGGTTTGTTATCCTAGCTACTGGCTCGAGCTCCGTGTGGCTTTCTGTTTGCTTCTTCAGTTGTATAGTAGTGTTGAAAAGGAAACTACTTAACGCTATTGACCTTCTAATGCAGTGCTTCCCTCTTTGAAACAGTGTACGAGACGTTAAGGAAGCAACCCAATGTGTCGACGATTTGAAAGCTCCCAAATTCCATCCGACAATGTTATCGATGTGGGTAACTGATGCTTTGGAGAAAAAAGATACTGAACGGGAACTTCTGATGAAGTTAATTGTACATTTACGCCATACCGGTTATGGTTCCCAAGAGGGGGTCCCTCTTGTAACCTCTGATCAAATCTACAAAGGGTAAGATCCAGTTTCCGTTAGTGGTGTAGGCTAATCAATCCGGTTATATGTGTCGGTCGCTTATCACGTCTTTTACTGCTCTTGCTTTGGTTATTTAATTCTTTATACATCTGTGAAGTCTGACTTCCTTCCCGCTTCCTTATGTCCAAACATCTTCAGTGTTTGCTAACTCCGGAACTGTATGTTGGTGTGCAGGTTTGAGATAGTTTTGTCAACACTAGAGGATATTACAGTGGACGTGCCGAGAGCACCCGACTACGTCGCTGGAATGTTTGCAAAATTGATTGTTGCTGGAATATTCTCACTCCCTGAAGTGGGCAAGTTATTGAGGGAAGGTGGTATGGATGCAGGAAGTCTCCTCAAAGGAGGAGATGCCTTAATCATATTTGGCGGTGTTCTAGATACTTTTAGGAAGGAAAAGGGAGAAGATGAAATGATTACCATGTACAGGACTTCTGGACTTTATCTCGAGAACTTTCTCTCCCCGGACCAGAAAAGACAGGGAGACTATTTTGAGTCATTTTTGGAAAAGAAGTGCCTGCAATGTCTTTATCCTGTAAGTGGTGAATGTGGAGAACGGTCTGATACTTTAGCAAGGATTTAGGATACGTTGCGGAGGTTCTTATTGTAAGAGACATGTCCTGTCCAGTCCGGTCCGGTCAGGTGGGTGGAACCGAGTTCTGTACTCGGTTTTCATGTGTAGTTTTGCTCTAGGCAATTCTGTAGTGAAGCAAAACCCGTTCGGAGAACTTGGTTTAGACGCACAGATAGTTCTTATCATTTACGCTTCTAGACGCTCGAAAGTTTTATGGACTACTTGATTAATCAATATCTAGAGAGATCTGTATTAGCTACTAAGTAAGTAGTCGCGATCGATTCATTTCAAGTACGCTACATCATGTGAACCACTTGTTGAACTTATCTGCTGGTGTACAACCTATTCGCATCTTGTGAAGAGTATATGACGCTCATATCCCTCTCGCGTTGCAGATGATACCCGTGGAGAGGTACTTGAGGGGCGCGTTGGATAGAGATGAACCAGCTGCAGACATTTTGAAGTGGATGGAGGTAGGTATTCTTTTACGCATCTTTACGGTTGCATGTCCGTATCAATGTCAAGCGTGGGAGGGTTAGGCGTGGAGGGAACATATTCACTCTGAGATATTAAGTTATACGGAACCAACCATCGGAAATTGGAATCTTTTTACGAATGCTAAGATCGGGGGATTTATCCAGTTCTCTCGTACAACCTACAAGATCTTGAAGATAAGATACTATATTGGATGTCTTCTTTTCGAGCCTTGGCATCTAGGACGGTTTTGAAATGAGCACGATTTAGTTGTCACAATCCACGTCAGAGTCAGTCCCGGTCAAAATGGGAGCAGATATTGTTCGGTGAACGGCGGCTGTTCCCATTACTCAAATATATCTTTAGGACGTTTCCACGACATGGTTTTCACATGTTACATTTGTAATAAGCTCTCTAGTAACAACTTTAGTCCCTTCTTACATTCTCTTCTACAATAGTGCACAGCAGAAGTTTTTCTTCTGACTCTCTGTTGTGCTCCAACAGTTGGCGATTTTTGTGATCCTTCAAAATGTGATCTCGAAACAGCCTTTTAACATACTGGCACCTTTCCTTATTCTTGCAGAAGAATGTTCCCCAACCGACTTGTGGCGAACCTGCATTTTTGCTTATGATCATGAAGCAGGTCTTGAGATATTCTGTACCATTTGAAAACAATAAACTGGCACCCCATTTTGAGGTAGATTTTCGCATGGCCTGCACTCCACTACCTTCTTGAAAACTGGCTCTTGGTTTCCTGTCCACCAGTACAGTAGAAGGAATCCTCAATGTGGTGTCTTGTTCTGGTTGAATTGCAGAAGAGTATAGAAATGAAGATAAAGAAGTACGCCAGCCTTATGAAGAAGTTTGCCGGCGGGAAAGCTAAAACGGCCGAAGCGAACCAAAGACAATGTGAGTTGCCACATTTCTCCACCAGGTCTTGAAAAGCAGGATAGAGAATTGGGACGATCTTTTTAGATTGTCGTGAATTGGACGTGGAAAATTTGTTATCAAGCCTACTGGTCCATGGGGCCCCTTCGCTAATGCACATACTCTCGCTTTACTTTGTGTGTAACAATAATGATCATCCCGAAGGAATTTGAAGCTTAAAATAGTAGGAATGGTCTTAGGCAGGAAATGCTTACACAGATCTCACTGAAAGCATCCAGACTTGAATAAGATTACAGGTAGAGCTTGCGGACCAAAGGACTGATTAAGGACTTCAGCGAGAGCCCTTTTACCTGGTTGTTAATCTGTTGTCACCATTACTGTCTTTTCGCGTAGGACTAACACATATATAAGTGCAGCCCGATTCATGCTAATCATGCTCGAAAATCCTTTTCTCTATATAGACCTTGTTGCAGTGCAGCTCTTTGGAAATGAAGTGGGTTACGCACCTGGATTGTTTACTCCCCTGTTTTCAAGCCTATACAAAGAAGACGTAAGTATTTGTTGAGTTATGTCTCGTCTCAACTGTGATCATGTCTGTGTGTAGGCACATGTAACGATTTCTACCATGCTAACTTGCTTTGTCTAGTCGGAAATGCTGTTGACTGCTTGAGATTGGCCCCGAGAAAATAGATTGCTGTCTGTCAACTGATGGTCTTCTGTGAATTCCAGGTAATTTCTGAGCAGGCATTTCTCAAGTGGCAAGATGATGTTGAGGATTCCACTCCAGGAAGGGAATTGGTGGGTTAAGTTGTTTTTCCCTTCAGGTTTGAAGTGAGATGTTGTTTGAGTCCTCAAAGGAAATTTCTCACTGAGGTTTCTTGTCGTTGTTATTAGGACCGGTACTTGAATACACGCTGACGCTGACAATGAGGCTGATACAACTTTGTCCCTGTACGCAGATTATTAAGGACGCTTTTAAGTGGTTTCGCTGGCTGGTAGAGGCTCCTGAAGACGGTGGAGAAGAAGAAGACTGAGTTGTCATTTTTTTTACTTCAGACATCAGAGCTTATAGTAAGGTATCCTGGAAAATGTGGGAGCGGATATGTGTACAGCAATCAAAGAGACAAATATGTTGTAGGTTACAACTTTCCCAATTTTTCATTGAATTATTTAGGGAGGTCATGTGGGCATATCTGTCCTCAGGTGGATTGTTGCAATAGATGCTGTTGTTTGGATTAGTTCCATTTACAAGAGTGTACACATCCATGAAATATAGGCGAGGATGGATTCATGCCACTAATTTTTACTCGAGCAGGGCCGAACCTTCGTGTCTTCTTTTCTTTTTTGCTTGCTGTCATACATCCATCATTTGCGATATGGTTTTCAACAGTCTAGAAGGTGCCAATTGCGCCTCTTACATAATTGTGGGTTCAAATTATTACCATACTATTTTGGCGAGCTTCATCTGAGATCTGCGAGGGGTGCATGAAACACCCAACTATTTCTGTTTTTCTATTGTCTGCTGTACTTGGTGGGAAAAATTCTGCTGCTATACGCCTGTGTCATCTGATTGTCTATTCACTTGTGAAAGAGTATTTGCGGCCGCCCCCGTAATTTGGCTACTGGTATTTGGCAAGAGGAAATGATATTACCTCTTTTTCCAACTCTCGCATGCGAATTACGTTATCAAGTACTAAAAGCATCCTTGGTTTGCTTCCCCCTTTGCCCACTTCATATGAACACTATATATCATTTGTGGTAGGGGAGTTTCCTGATGTAAAATGCGAATTGTGTTTTCTTCTGATCTCTGTTCAAAATACTTCCGGGTTGCTGGCCGCATTCTTGTTTGACTAGTAGTAAAGGACGCGCCTCGAATGCATTGAGATGTTGTACTACCAATGGAAAGAAAACGACCATCTGGATACCGAACTGAGGCAAAATGATAGGTTCAAAAGATAACTACCTCACGACAAGTTCTATCTACGAAGTGTGAGCACTAATTCAAATTCCTTAGGATGAAGGATAGGATCAAAGGATAACTACCTCAAGAGAAGCTCTGTCACGAATTGTGCCGTAACTCAAATGCGTTGGTGGGAAGGATATATTGTCCATTAACACTCACAGCCTACCCTAAAACTCGTGTCTGCTCCACAAAATAAGATCATTAACTTAAACCGTGGTGGTCTCACTTCTTTACGATCGTCACTCACGTCTACTTTCAATCTGGAAATCTCCACTACCTCTGTAAGAGAACTTTTACACTAAAAGTGCTACATACCCATTCGATCACAACTTCATGTGTGAGAGTTCTTCCAGCACTTATTTCTATCTTCAACGCAGGAAGGAGAATACCCTTGCAGGATATCCTCACTTCTTTACGATCATCACTCACTTCTGTCTTCAATTTGGAAATCACCATAACCCCTGTAGGGTAATCTTTATACAAAGAGTGCTACATACCCATTCAGTGCCAACTTCATGTGTAAGACTTCCTCCATGACTTATTTGTCTTTAATTTGGAAAGGAGGTTTCCCTTACAGGATAACCTTTCCACGAGACCTACATACCTACTTAGTCCCAACCTCATGTGTGAGAGTTCCTCTACGAAGGACCTTTGCTGCTAGGTAATAGAAGAAAATCTTCTAAGTAGTGTGCATTCATCATAGAGCAAGATTTTCAACTCAAAGTAAATGTGAATTTATCGCAACACCGTCCGGATACCCAGTCTTTTATAACCAGGTTTCCAATATCGTGGGCGATGCATAATTTATAATGCATAATACATAATAATGGGACATCGAATGGATGGATGATTAACACATCGAGCAAAACTAGGAAAGAAGTAAGAATATATTCTTTTTATTTTTATTTTTTTACCTCACTAATAGTTTTGCTCTCTATCTGTCCTAGATAGTAACCTTAAGTAAACAATATAACAAGTATAGCAAGTAATATTTTAAATATTGAACCTTTAAAATAAGTTCTAGAGAATGTATTGCTCTATCGTTTATATTGTTTACTTAAGGTTACTGTTATACTCCTCTTGAGATTTAACGTGTACTAAGAGGTCCTTTATACGAATTTTTTAACTTACAATTCCTTGCTATTTGATACTTATAATATTTTATTTTATTTGTAGCTATAATTTTTGTACTGAATGGTCTGTTTTTATATGAAGACATTCTATCTTATATGAGAGTGTTGCAGAAAGGTACTTTCTGATTTTAATAATCTTGTCACTAATAATAATAAAAAGGGTGTTGTTTCTTATGATTTTTTAATTGAAATTTCTTGTATAATAAATTTGTGGCTTTTGATATAATGTCTTGTTGTTCCTTTCAAACATTTTATATTGGTCATTTTTTCTTGTATGAATTTATTCTTGATGAATTGGATATAATTATACTTCCTATTTAAGATGTAAATTTTGGTAAATTTATTACTTTTGAAATTGTTGTGTAATTTTATGTACACTCATTATTATATAAATTAAATTAAATAATTCAATTTACTCAACATGTCTATTATTGGAGTTTAATTCAAATTGCCTAATGAGTGTTGGCCTTAAGTCCATTATAATGAAATGGAGAATTGGATTCATAGTTAAATAAGTGATTACATTCATAGTTAAATAAATATTAAAGTAAAGTTAGCACTATTGTCAAAAGAAAAGAGCAAAATTATAAATATAAGATAATTAAACTACATTCAATCAATTTTGTTGAGTGGTTCATTCAATTCAGTTGAGATCATTGGCCCATGATACCACCACTCATACACATCTTAAGAGTAGCAATGAAGTTGAAAAATTAAGTATTTACTCATAAACACTAAATTATATATGTTCAACTAAGTTTTTAGTATGTGATATTCAACATAGTTATTATGGAAGAATGTACCTTTTAAAAACATATGAAAGAATGAAAAATAATATTCTTATTATTAAAAATAATACATGCATTTTGAGAGCATTTTACTAGATTTGGCTTGAATATTGGTTGGAAAAATCTTATCAAGAGCTTGTAAAAAGGTACCAAAATAGCTTAATCTAGACACCAGTGTACTTATTAATCTTCCATAGGTTCCAGTGTCTCTTTCTTTATTCTATGCACTAATTGTAAATTTTGAGAAAATAAGACTTAGTTTGTGTGCAAACTCACATAAGTCTTTTTGAGTTCACAAGTATTGTGAACTCAAAAGGATGTTTGTATTTTTTGAAGTATTTTGATAAAAGCTTTCCAACTATATCAAGATTAGTCCAAGTGCATGCTTCCTCTAAGAGAAATTTCCTTAAATGTGAGTCTTACCTTCATAACTTTAGGAGTTTATCATTTGCAAAACCTATTGTCATACCATTCTAATTACCTAAGTGCATAGAAGACTCTCTTTTTTGGTTGAAACCATCTTGATTTCCAACAACATAACATTATTATAAGTACATACATTCCATTTGAACAGGTTTATCTCTAAACATATGAAGTATAGTGCTTCATATCACAATTGAAATATTTGCTCCAATTTAAATCTTGAGGTTCTAAACTTAAAGTTTTCATCTTATATTGAGTTTTCTAGACTTCCAAATGTTAGTACACATCTGATAGCAAGATTTGGACACACTAAAAAGAGCACTACACAAAATGAACTTATTACAATCTCAATAGTACGCAACCATCATATTTTTATATTTTCCTCTTATCTTAATAATAGTAAACAACCAGCTTTTGATCTTAAAATGCTAATAGCATAATGGTAGTGTATAGGTTCATACTTGTAATTTCCTCATATTAGCACAAACCTTACAGTGTGGTGATCATCTAAGAGAATGTATATGCATTTCAATAACCATACAATTCTACTTAAAATATGAGCAAAGTGGACATATTCTTAAAATTATGTTCAACAATTATACCTTCTTTTAGTACCTTTTGATAACACTCCTAATAACTCATATTTATAACAATAAAACAAATCTTAAAAAAGGAGTTCAGAGTTTGTTCTTTAAAGCACTTTATATGCATAATTCCAACGATAACAATTTAAGATTTGCATTTAAGGAGCTATCCGTATGATAGTAATCACTAGTTAGGTTGTGGCTTTTGAGACTAATCACACTAATATAATTTGTATATGTTATAAGTAAGAAGGAAAGTTTAATTTTACTTTGTGTAAGTCAATGGATAACAAGAACAAAGAAGTTAAAGATGATTTTTAATCCACATTATGATGTATAGAATCCTTTGTCTTAGTTAATCAATTTGTAGGAATAAATAACAAACAAGAATGTAATAGAAAGATATGTAATACAACAAAGTTATAAAATATTCATATATATTATCTTTAAAGATTGAAAAACATACAAGATACTTCTTCTTATGATAGCAATAATTTACCATAAGCAATTTTTCTCATGAAATTCAAGATAATTTGAAAAGCATACTTACTTTGGCAAATTATTAAATTATATGGTTTTTTAATCTTATTTTTTACAAATATTTAATTCTAAGAAGTAAATATATACTTAAATGTGATGATTTTGTGGTATACTTTCGTGTTGTTTTAACTAGACTATGCAGTAGTGTAAAGACAAGATAGATATACTAGAGTATTTAGAAATATCAGCATAATGATATCAAATCACGTCAAATGAGTAGGTTGCTTGCTTATGTAGTTTTGAGAAACATGATCTATATACCTTCTCAAACACATTGCAAGAGAGTGCAAAATAAAGATGAGTACATGCCTCTTAATAGTTTCTATAAGATAGATTTGTCATTACTATGAAGTTAATATGATATATTAATTACATTTTAATTAATTTTTGATTTGGCTAATTAAGTGAAATGTGATAAATTATTTTTTAAATGCCAAAATTCCAAGTAAATATAGATTTGAAGTTTATGAAGAATCTTGAATTGATAGTTATATAAGATCAAGTTTTTTAAACACTGAACTTTTTTATTTTTTATAATATAAAGGTTTTAAATTTTGTAATTAGATTGTTTAATCTTCATACTTATATTATATTGTTATATGAAATGTGCTTTATTTGGGCATGTTAAAAATACTATTTTAAAGTGAGTCCTTAAGATTTTTAGCGTAGAATGTATCATTAATTGTATAAACAAGACCATCTTGTTATGACAACCTTATTTTTATTTCTTGTATAAATTACTATTTAAATTTTGTAGATTGTAAAAAGATTTAAAGAAATAAAAGAGCTAGCAAAGTAGAATACATAGTATTATTTGGATAGATATAATAATGTAGGAACACTTATAAATGATATAGATGAAGACAATATTTGTATAGCATATTAAATATTTTCAACTAGTTAGAAAGACAGTCAAGTTTTGTTTTAGTAACAAATATAATATTTTAGGATATATTTTTTATTTCAATGTATCCAAATTGACACAATCTTAAAATTATAGTTTTTTAATGATCATTAATAATGAGATGGTTTAAAATGTGAGATCAAATACTATCTTTGATGGTCGATCTTTGATGGAAAAACTAAAAACAATACTCTATCTTATAAATAAAATTAACTAGAGGAAAAAAAAGACAAAGACAAAGAATCATATAATTTTAAATAGATATATTGGTGGATGATGGAGGAAAAAACAGATTTTAGAGCATTTTTATATTATATATTCATAACTGAATAGATAACATAACTAGCAAAATCAAAAAAGATAAATACTACACATTTCCTTGTCTTATTAGAGTACTTGAAACATCAATATAGTATGGTGAGATGAAGATTCCTTACATGTTAGCAGGTTATGACATGATTAAATTTATTATAAGCACATTCTGGTTTTTTCTTATTAGTTTATAGTTCACTATTTCATGTGACTAAAGGGAAATTGGATCTCTTTATATATCAATGAACTTGCAAAATAATGATGAATATTTATATTTTTTATGTATAAGATCAACCTATAGAAAAGTGCACCTATTAATAATGATATTTATATGATAATATCATATTATATTATGCTATGCAAAATAATTATGGAGTAAATAAAGATAGTGATATTAATAAAAGTGTTTTTTTAGTTATAACTATCTAAATCTAGTCAATAATACACTTGTTGATTATAAGGTTAGGATATCAAATATGCTTAGTAATAACAAGTTTATCTTGTGTTGTAAGAAAATACCAAATTATTACACTCTATATGGAAAAATGTGTCAATCTTGAGATTAAACTAAGTGAAATTATCTTACAATAGCAATGTTGTGACTTTTCTTTCATGGTTGAATAGCAAATTTTTAGAATTTCCTTCTAGATTTTCCATGAGCTTCTAGAATTAATTTAGTTCATATATGCTATCCAATGCTACTATAATGATCTATTATTATAAGGATTAGTCACTCCTTGAGGCTTTATTTTACAAATGATACATGCATTAGTAAGAAGAACCAATTTTTACCTATATTGTATATTTTTATTTTTTTTCAAAGTTAAATTAAGAATCAATATGGAGTTCTAAGTGAAGTGAGAGTTCTACTATATAAATATAATTATTTTAACTATTAGCATGAATTACCTCCAAAATATTTGCTAACATGCTAAATGATGATTTTGAGTCCAAGATTTATTAGAGATTTGGTTTGGTTGATTTATCATAGGATATTTCAAAATTTTAGTTATGTAAACATTATTGTTCATATTACTCCATAGGATTCTTAAATCTATATAAATAAGTTCTTTATTAGATCTCAGATTATTATATTTGGACTTTTAGATGATTTTTGGATGTGTAAGCTAGATGTTATAACTCTTCAAGTATGAAAACAGTCACAAAATGACATTATATATGAAATGATTGTTATATTGAATCATATATGAAATATATGACTTTTATATATGAATTTTTATATAAGAGTTTTTGGTAAGTGATTATTGCAAATGAGTAGGTTAAGAGGTGGATAATAAATTTCAACTTCCATGTAAATTTTCTTTCAAAGATTCATATAATACAAAAAAGCTTAGATTCATCATTAAATAATTTGTTTACTTGTTCTTATCATTGACTTTGGTTTCAATTTGCTTAAAAGATCATACATTCACTAGTTGTGTTAGTTGCTTATCAATTTGTACATCTGTCTGTCATCATATTGGAAAGTTTGTACTTTCTCAAAGAAAAGACTCTTGTAAGCACAAGAAGTTAGCTAAGCAATTAACTTATTTCTTAACTTTAAAGATAATACAACTTTCTAGAACTTATCTTGACTAAGTATTTAAGTAACTATTTGATTCATTCAACAAGATTGATCATCAGGAAGTATGACATACAAAATACATACATATATAGCAAACAATTTTCATCATATAAGTTTTGGTTATTTCTTAATATTATGAATTAAATTGTATATCACCCATAAGAATAAAAGGCAATGGAAACTCTATATAAACCAAATAGAGAACTATAGTACATTCCAATCAATTTGAGGGACCATAAATTTGCAAAATCAATCTAATTGATCTGATTTATATCAAATACTTTTAGATTATTCTAATTATACACATTTTCTATTTATTTATGATTTTTGTAAGATCATAGATGAATTTTTTGATCTTGTAATTCATATTGCTGAGCTTATAATTGATGGGTATAGTGGTTACAATTTATGTAGGACCCAATTAAAGACCAAATATTTATGATGATTCATTTAAGATTAGTATTGTATAAAGATAAGTATGGGTTATAATGCACTCATAATCATTGTCGTGGATTTGCATGGTAAAAGATATTAGAGATAGATATGATTTTTTATAGAAAATCTTTTAAAACTTATATTATCCCTGTAAGAACGGAGTACTCTTTCAAAAAAAGTATTGATTTATTTTTCACTAAATTTTGAGATACTTAAAACTGGTAGGTATTTCCTTCAGTTATATTTAGCTATACAAAATAATGAATTATATAAATATAAATATCAAAGTTAAATTAAGAGATTTAAAAGCAAGCAATAGATATCTCTAAGTGACTTTTAAAAGTTTCGATTTTCTACCCATTGATTAATATTTCTATGTGAAGGAAACTAATACCTTAATTACAAACTCTAAATATGACAAAAGAAAATATTAATAGGCTTACAAGTTTATTACTTGTTGTAGAACACATGGAGTATTTTGAAGAACCAGTTATAGATTGGAGTTAGTTTTTATATATATTGCACTAGCTTTTGGGCAATTTGCACCCAATTTACTTTGCATGATAATATCAACTTCTTATTTGGGTTTTTGTTTCTTCGGATGAATGATGGTGGCGGCATGTAAAGAAATTGATCTAATTTTGTGGATATATTGATTAAGAATACATTATTTATTTAGATATATGAAAGATAGTTTATGATATGAAGAACCCAAATCAACCTGAAATATTATTATGATAAACCTATATACTCCAATTATTTCCCATTTGTATTTCAACAAGTCAAAGTCACTTTATAAGAAGGAGATTTCAGGTTTCACTCCAATAAGTAGAAGTCACTTTATACAAACGATGTCCCCTAACAATCAATAAATTTTGTTAGCGTTTTTGGAAGTCTCTTTATTTTAGACTTTGTTTCTAAAAGAGGCATACAGTAAATATAAATTAAACTAAAGATAGAATTTTCATGTGCTCATAGTTCAAAATTGAAGAAGTGTGATTGCAATTATAATCCAAGATTCTTTTATTGATATAATTGAATTGTTGCCCAAAAAGAAAAAGAGCTTTAGTATTGACTATCTTGTTTCCATTCTAAAATATAGAATCTATTCAACTATACATCTTATGACTAATTTTAATATGATATTAATATCAGTAAATATGATACTTATATTTATACTTAAAATCAAAGTAAAGCAATAAAAATTAAAAGATCCTATCAAGCCAAACAAGTCTAGCTGAAGCTTAGCATATTCTAAATGTTAAAGAATTGGATATGCTTTAACGGGTGAAATTTAAATGAGAATATACTACTATGTTCTATCACCAAGTATACCTTCTATTAATGTTTTATTTGCTAGTAATAGTTTTATTTCAGTATTCAGATTTGCAAAATTCTCTACTCCTCTATTAGCGTTTTTCTTTTCATTGATATTCATAAACAACTGAAGCACGTAAGTAAACTAAATCTTGGAAGCTCTAAATGAATCTTTGAGAACCGTCTAGAGCTTATCATATATATCAAATAAAGATTGAATACCAATAAATACAAGATGAAGGTTCCAAGATGAAGATTACATGAAGACATGAGATATAAAACCTGGTTATCTCACGAGTTATTCTCCTTTTGTTATTAATATTTATGTAGAATGGAGTTGACTAGAGAAGAGAGAAATACTACTTTTCATATGAACTTCGCTAAACGAAGGTACATGACATATAAAACCTAGTTTGTTTCAGTAGTTATTATTCAGAAGAGAATAAACACACAAAAACTCATGCTCTTTTCCCCTTTTTGTTGTATTTATATTTACATCCTTGTTCCGCTTGATGGCGTCTTCCCATCCTTAGAGTTCCCATTTTATGTGGATCCATTTTATTATTTGTTATATTTATACGCTGAGGAATGGAATGATAGAGAAGTGCGAAATAGGACTTTTACTATGGACTTCGTGAGAAAGAATTACGACAACAATTTTTAATGGCTTTTGGACAATTTTAGTGTATGTGGTTTAGTGCTTCATTTATCTGATCCATAAAAAATAAAAAATAAAATATAACACAAGAAAGTTGTAATATATCAGTGGAAATAAACACCTACCCTACAAGAAAAAACAAGAAATATGTCATTTATACGTTACTATTATTAAATCAACTGCAAAAAGGGCACAGAAGGTACATCAAACTCGAAATAAGAGAAGAAAGCCGACCTCATAGAACACAAGAAATAGAAGTAAGTAGAACTGACCTAATCATCAGGTACCTGTACTAAACATGATAATTGCAAATTTTGCGTAATCACCCTTAGGGAGGGTAATTAACGAGGCTCAGTTTCGTCCAGTTGTTCCGGAGTACAAGTACGGGTTAAAAGGAAACGAACTGTAGAATACGGAGAAGGTGGGAGCCATTTGCGGAAAGTATAGCGAAAGACGACAATGAGGATAGGGGCACCTCTCGATTTGGCGCCGGAGCCATCATTGGTAATCACCACAGAAAAAATTATTGCTGTTGTGGGAGAAAATTGACGCGAATTTGAAATTGCCGGGCGGCGGGGCCGATCGGACGGCCGCTGATTTGCGATGTGCGAGTCGCGATCTGAAGGCCGCGCCGAAGGAGGCGTAGCGTGGGAGGTGGTAGAAATCAAGAAAGAAAAAGGCAGCAGTAGCAGTAGCGCGAGGCAGCACATACAGTAGTATTGCTGTGGTGCCACACAGGGGGAGAGGGGATGCGGGGAGATTGATTGATTGATTGTTTGTTTGTTTGTTTGGGTGATTGATTGAGTGAATCAATGCATTGATTGAAAGATGAGAGGAGAGGAGAGGAGAGGAGGGAAAGGAGCGCCATAGCTGGGAGGGGAAGGGGCGTGAGGTTGGGTGGAGGGGGGGGGGGGGGCTAATATACTGGGGGAGAGGAATTATCGTGGGGGTGCTGGGGGGTCCGAAATTGGGCGTATTTTTGCTGGAGGGGTGTGCAAATTTCTTTAGAAATCTTGTATCTTTGGGATAGGGGGAAGGCATATTTTTGGGGAGTAGTAGAGGAGAGGAGATGGATGTGGGCGTGGGAGGGGCGGGGCAAAGTAGGACCACCCTCATAGACTTGTAAACCCCATACTGAGCAGCGTGGTTAGGGCCATCTGTGGGTGCGAGCGATTGATATTCGACTCAACCTTTTCTGTGCACTTCGAGTGAGAGAAACTGAAAGAAAGAAAGAAAGAAAGAAAGACCAGACCTCGGCACCAAACAGTGAAGTGAGTAGTGGCGCCTAACTGTCGGCACATGTCTTCTCCTCTTCTCCCTTGCACCTCCTCCCTCACTTGTCTTTCTCTTCTCCAGAAAATATCCGTCTCCTCGACCTCGGCATCTCTGGTCCCTGAGATGAAGTTTCGTTTCATGGCCTGTTCCGAAGTTGGATATTGTGGTGGTGGTGGTGGTCGCTGGATATCTATACCGTATCGGTGCTGTGCGCTGACTTCTTGATCGATTCCTTCTCTTCTACTACTGCATGGGTTTCGTTCCTCGTGCGCGCAGTTCATAAGAACAAAGTCAATTTCGTTTGTCACTGTTTTGTTCTGGTGGACAGAAGGTGTCTCGGAGCCTAACTTCCACCGAAATGGACTACTTCCGCTCGTTGGCATTCGTTCTTTTCGGTGGACGTTATAACCTCTGATCTGGAGTCTGATTATAGTTCATGTGTGGATATGACTTCAGTCCGTTTGTCAGTTTGGTTTCTGCATCACTTCTTTGAACCCTCCCGCTCTGTGTTGTAAGCTTTTTCTACCAATTGAATGCCCATTTGTCAATTGTCTAGCGGGAACAGGGTGCTCTAGCTACTGAATTTCAGTTGTTGCTAAGTCACGGCTGATGTCCCTTTGTAGTTGGTGTCATCTGAAAACTAGTGTTTGAACTACAACTCTTTGTGGATTCTTGCTATTCAAAGCGCTGTCTAGCTCCCCTCTTCTTAGCCAGGTAGTGCAGAGGTAAATAATAGCGCCTCTGGTCCCCGTACTGGAACCTCTTGTAATGAGGGTTGTATTACTTCATCCTGGTGTGTGCATATAGAGCAACCCAACAACGACTGGCAAACTCGTATGTTGGGGTCGTATTGGGGCATTTGAGACGCCTTGGTGTCTTGAAGCGACGAGAGCTGGCTGTCGATATCTGGTGCCGATGCGCGACGTGGAGTTGACGTGGGGGGACCAAGGCAGACCATGGCGTCTATACTGGGTAGTGAATGCTAGGTTTGAACGCTTCTTGAACCTTCTTTATCCTGGGTAGGCCGAAACGAGTGTCGCGTTTTTCATCTCTCCCATGGCTTCTTGCGTGGCGATGTGGAGCACTTTGTGCCTCTGTCGTTATCAGTATGATGATTGGGGAGCATTCCATCCCGCTCTTCAGTTTCCTTTCCATTGGTGCGATAGTTGGAGCACACTACTCTGAGGAATTTTGTCTTTGGGCTTATTTGCTACAGCCTAGGGCTCGTCTTGAGTTCCGCTTTCATTCTTCACGAGCATTTGGAATCTGGGCCGAGCTCAATCGGCTTACAGGATCTGGTTCTTCCTAGCGTATTAGATGTCCATCGTGAGTGAGAAGGTGGTGCACATCTCTCAGTGTCTTTCAAGTTAGCAAAGGTAGCAGTCGGACGGGCCTTTTATAGGAACTCCTCAGGTCATACACGAAGGTGGGAGCAGGGCCTTTCTTAGTACTGGCACAGGTCTGCTTCATGAAGTTTACAGGATCAGGCGATCTGGAGAGACATTGGCCCGTCATCATGGGGTCTCCACTAACAAGGTTCTAATAGTCGAAGTTTTTCACTCTTGGAAGGTTGACTAGTTTCACTCTTGGGAAAATTCGGCATGAAAGGCTGAAGAAGGTGCCAGTTAGTCGTGGCTCCCCCATGCGTGTGTTTCAGCTCCTTTGTCTGTAAAATAAAAGAGCATCTGTACGACGATGCAACAGCCTTGTTACACACGTGTCGGATTTTGCGCTTCTAACTTTCCGTAGGAAGTAGCGCCATTTATCTAGCACTAATCAGTCAAATGAGCAGCTACTGAATTGCATGGACGTTTCTCGGGGCTAGACACTGTGAACAGTAAGCTAGTCGATTGGACCGTTTCTCCAAGCAAGACATGTTTTAACGATGTGTCTTCACTAGCTCCATTTTGCATTGTCAACCTTGTGGAATTGCTCCTCTCTTGTGGTGGGCTGGACCTGGGAGTCGTTCTGTCATACTTTTTCCAACAGTTTTCTCATGACATGCAGATTACAGGCCAAGTGTGTTAGCTACTCATCTTCGGCTTGGTGGAATCGAGAGGGTGGATAATGGCTGAAGAATCTCCGGTAATTTCTTCACCACCTTGTGCCTGAAAACTGAACATGGAAAAGGATTATATTAGTGTGATTCTTCAATAGAACTCAGGATCTTGGAGGCTGTCTTTGCACGTGATTTAATACTAGTTCGTGTTTTCAGTGTGTATCGTAAATTTCATGTTTGTATGAACTACGTGTTGCAGAGCTGTGAAATCAGCGATTCCACCAGCGAACTCGCTATGCAACTGCTTGTAGTGTTGAAGGACTGTAGAGAAGCGAACAGTGTTGTTTAGATACTTACCTGGCCAACACCATCCCGTCAAGGACATGGTTATCACATGGGAGTTTGGGAATTGTCGTGGTGACCTCAGTGACGTTGCGATTTGCAGTCTTCAAAAAGGAGCTGAGTTTGACTTCGATTGATCTGAGAATCCTTGGTCAACTTCCAAGGCAAATTTTCAGTACCAACTATCAGCAACGGGGAGGCGAAGGAAGAGCGAGATGGTAGAAGGAGGGCCTGAGGGTGCTCCTCCTGTCAAGAGGAAGCGAGGGAGGCCAAGAAAAGCCGATGTCCTCGCAGCTCAAGCTGCCGCTGCCGCCGCTGCTGCTGCAGCAGGGGATGGCGGAAATGGGGTCCTGTCCCTGGTTGCTGCACCCAGTGCAAGTCCTGCAGTTCCCTCAGCCGTTAAGCCGGACCCTAAACCCAGGAAGCCAAGGAAGAAAAAAGGTGAAATGGTGGGAGCAGTAGTCGGTGTGGATGCTAATCTTGTAGGTAAAACTGTCACTGGTGTTCTCGACGGTTCATTCGATGCAGGGTATCTGCTCACAGTTAGGGTTGGAGACTCTCAGACATTTCTCAGGGGTGTTGTTTTCGGACCTGGTCTTACCGCTCCTGTCATGAAGGACAACGACGTTGCTCCCCATGCCAAACACGTGAAGAGGGATGAAACCATTCCCCTTCCCCCAGTCCCCCATGTCTTGGTAGCTCCTGGTACCGTCGCTGTGCAAGCAGCCGCAACAGCTCCCCGAGTTCCCACTGCTACTGTTCAGGCAGCCGTGGTTTCACCGGCTGGGTCTGTCGTTGCTGCTGCAGCTCCCGGGCCTGTTGCCACTGGTTCTGTCCTAGTAGCAGCAGCTGCACCGGTCGTAGCAGCAACAGATGGGAAATCTCAGACGCAGGCGCCAGCTGCCCTCCCGGTAACAGGCTCCCAAGGAGTTCCCACTACTGTGGCTGCCTCGGCTCCCCTTACAGCTCCCACTGCTGTTCCAACAGGTGCCTAGTCAGTCCGTGTACCAATTTTGTTTGTCCGGTGTCTATCTTGGAAAGCAGCCGAGACACCTAGGCACGAATTAGTGACACCAATTTGTAGGCGCAGCTCATTCTGACCTCGACAATAGGAAGATGAAAAACCTGAGGTTTTTGGCTCTGCACGTTAGCTTGAAAGATGTAAACAAAGTTACAGTCAGAAGAAATAGAGAAAGTTTTCAAGTCATCAACATGGCTGTGCAGTTTTGTTTCTTTACATCCGATTCTTTCTTCTGGACCTGGTGTGGCTTAGTTTTGGGCAAGTAGAGGTTACTGGGTTTTTTGGCTGAACGCGTCGTGGTGATGATCAATCAAAGTCATGGACTTGGTCGGAGATAGCAGGCATTATGTCGATCATACGGTCTGTTCATTGAGCTGTTTTCGTAGGTTCGGTTCTACATGATGAGGAAAGAGCATACTGTGGAATGCGTCCTGTATGTATGACTACGTTCCTAGGATTGTTCATTGCGCTATAATTCTCGTTGCTTCCGCCTGCCCATTCTTCTTTTGTGGAATGACGGAACCGATTACAGTTTCTGGGGATTATTGGACATGGAAAATGCACCACCGGGGTCGGACTAAACAAATCAGCAACGGATGTGCTTGTAGTATCTGATGTTCAAGAGAGGATGTCTAAGCTGTGAATGTTTGCATTAGTTATGCACCTTGTGAGGTTTTGAAAGAAAAAGGCGGGGTTTCCTAGTGATGCTGCGAAAGCCCGTTGCACTGAAGATTGCAGTTGCACATACTGCAACCGTCTGTTGCATACGTCTCTGATGACTGCGATAATCTGGTAAATCTTTAGACAATTCTCCTTGTAGTCACACGTCCTTAAGCGCCAGAAACACGTGTTGTAAGCATTGTATCTCTGCCTTGTTTGCCTTCTTTGTAGATCATCTCCACGGATTAGAACACGTTCTAGTGAACCTCTCACGTACAGCCGGTACAACCTCTCACACACTCCTTGAAAACTCTCCTGAAGAATATCCGAAATATTATAGAATCACTTTCAAACTTCTCTTTCAGGAGAGGAGGATTTTAGCTGGTAAAAGGAATCCCGGTTGCACCCTCAAGGTTTGACGGTGAACAAGATGCAGGTTTCGTCATTTTAATTTTGACATGATTTTAAACGTGGGATAAATCTTGGTAGTGGAGTTCGGTCATTCACAAACTATTAAGGCGTCTTCTTCGCGTGAGTTCTTCCCCGCCCTGTGGACATAGTTGCCATCCCCTAGCCATTAAAGATAAAGTTGTCGTCGATCATTGCATGTATAAGAAGTTCCGGTCAGCGCCTCTCTGCGGGTAACCTTTGAATCGTTTCTTCTTTCCAGAGTCAACTGAGTTTTGCAGAGCGATTTGGAAGCTCGGAGTTTGTCCGAGCTGGTTGAGAGGTGGATTGTCACCGCGTCAACCGCATCTGTGTCATTTCTTTTGAAGATTCTGAGTCAGAAATTAAAGAGAAAAGCACATGTTCCCGCATCTTTTGTCATGAACTTGATTTTCACATTGACCTTGTGAAATAAAGAATCGTGTTCCTGGATCGACATCTCAACTCAAATGACGTGTCCATACAGCTAATACTCGCTGTGACAATTGACCAGGGCATATATGAACTTAAGTTCACGTACTAAAATTTTCGTGTAATGAACGTTGCAGGTAGATATGATCTGCGTGACTCCTTACCGTACATGTAGCAACACAGAGACGTGCGTGGAAGCCCAGTAAGAATGTAGACGGACCCTCCGGTGTTGCAAGAAGACACCATAAGCAGTCACTTTCTGCGCGCCTTCGAAGGCTCCCATCCAAGAGAAGTTCTCTCCTGATGGTGAAACTTCTCCCGTAACTTGCTACGTCGCCAGATTAGCAAACTTCACCATCATGCGAAGTCGAGGTATTCTCCTGTGCAGGGTTCGCGCCTGTAATGTCAGTAACGGATATTTTTCCTGGAGCTAATTTTAGGGATACGACTCCTTTAAATAAAAGGCTGTGCTTGAGATGCTAACATGTGGCAAGGAAGGCGCGCGATAATATACAACAAGCCGGCTGTTGATTTGATCAAATGCAAGTGGTAGTCCGTTACGGTAGTTGTTTTAATTGATCACGCGTCTTCCCGATTCAGGCGGCAGTGGAAATTTCGCGGGCGCTCAACTGTTCATTGTTTCTTGACTCCTTCTTACTCCGTCCGTTGTACTGTCTCCCGTCCACTCTCAGCTTTATTGTGTGGTTTCATCCATCCGGTCTGACACGTTCGAGCAGTAGGTGGTATGTCATTTGCGAGGTTGAGATTTACGACACTCATGTGAGTCGACATTTCGACTAATTGATATTTCTTCTTTTTAATCAGCTTTTATTTTTATTTTGATTGTTGTTTACCAGAAATATATCGTGAGTCAAATACAGTCTAATGCAATTTTTTGGTAATTGCATCAAGAGGACATTACGAATCTACACCCCAAGAGAACAGAAAATTGGCAAAATTTACAAAAATTTGTCAAAGAGACGAAGTGATATTTGGTACTATTGTCTCCATCGACAATAGTAAATTTCAAGAGATGGATACGCATGTAGAAACCCATTTCTACATGCGTATCCATCTCTTGAAATTTGTAGGTAAAATTGAATAGAAAAAGGGCGAAGACCCCATCAAGCCGTACAAGGGAGAGACGAAAAAGGTAAAACTGAATGATATTTTCAGTTTTAAAAGTTGGATAACTGGCTCCAAAGATTTCTATCGAGCTCTTTCCTTTGTACACAATGCCAGCCTGTTATAATGTATAATGCAATAATCGAGCAAATGTAGTGATAAAACCACATGCAATAACGCGCGAAGTGGACAAGAATTCCAGATATTACTCTCTGGTACGAAGAATAATAAACACAATTGACAAGTACCTCTTTCCGGATTTCAGTAACTTGGTTTCTAAATAAAAATAAATGATTATATATATATATATATAGTATTGACTGAAATATCTTGAGCTGCAGAAAAGTTAGTCGAGGAGAAAAAGGAAGCTCATGAGTGCTTCGCTTTCTCTAGAGAATAGTCTCTACGATAGCGTTCTCTTCAAGAATTAAAACTCCTGATGAGGTAGACTACTACTAAAAGAACAAAGAATTTAATCCAAGGAACAAAAGACTTCTTCGACCGACCTCTTGGTTACCCTTGCGCGCAAACAATCTCCGCATTGAGAAAGCATTTCCGTCTACTTTTCAGCCAAGACAAACAGAGTGCCAGAAGGACACACCAGCAAATCTACGCCAAATAAAAAGAGAGGTGATAAGTGGAGAACCCCGCGTGAACGAGTGGGTTACCCCCGAACATCGGCAATTTGTTAATTAACAATAATTCATTTAGCTAATCCAGTTTTGTAAAATGTTTAGTTTTGGGCTAATCTACGACGACCACCCGAGACGCGTCTCACGGTACCCCCGTACTCATAGAGCATAGGCCATAGCTGGTAATCGCGTTAACAAAGGACACGCACGCTCAATGAAGTAATATATAAGATGAGGACAGGATGATGTAGGGAAATACAGTAAGCATAATCTATGAACGTCTTCGCTAGGGAACTAGTACTGAATTGTTCAACCTGAATTTGCGATAACAACTTAGAGAAAGTAATACATGACTAGTTCCTTGCATGGTACTCAAATTCATGACAACTTAGAGAAAGGAATAGATGACTAGTTCCTTGCATAGTAATCCTAGTAGAGACGTTAACTAATCGATGTAGCTTCGAGGCCAGACGCAATCGGTGTGACTAGTCTTACTTTGGCAAGACACTTCATGAGTGGCCTCAAAATAGATTCGGAGTTCATTTGCTACACATTATTTATCTGACCTAAAAAGGTACCTGTCAGATTTTATATTTGGAAAAATAAAACCCTAGGAGGCTGATAGCCGGTGGAAACATATATAATAAAAGACATCACCTTCTGCACTTCGTTTGACCAGAATTCCAGATAGGTTAAAATAGGGAAAAGATGAATAATAAATAATGCATCTATTATGGCTGTGAATTAAAATTGGTGCTATCCTCCTGTTTGGGTTAGGTGTGATCTCCATCTTTACCATAGAAGACAAAAGCAATGTCAGGGTTGAAGTAAATATTCAATGAAAGGGTAATATCATATTTACTTTGCTAGTTGGTAACTTTCCTCTCCAAATTTGAATACAGTATCTCAACTGTATAGAGTTCATCATATACGAACTACAGATGGTCGTATACGAACAGTACAAAGTGCTGCATGTCAGGATATACTCCATAGCCGAGGAAGGAGGTACCGTACGGGTGACAACGCACCACTTATGACTTGGCGTGCAGGTGAATCCACACAAGCAGAGCATGAGTCATCATGATATGCCGGCATCTTAATAGATCCCGGGAATTGATTTCTACCGTTGGATCAAATCTTGGCAGCATACACGTCAGCAGGGCATGAGCTGGCGGAGTCTTGCTCGTTTGTAAGCCTGTTCTCATTACTCAAGAATGCGTTTCAAATTTCTTCGATTATCTTGTCCATTAATATGGTACTTACTTTAAGCGCATTTTGGTACTGTTCAACTCATTATTGTGCATAAATATCATTAGCATGATTTGAAAAGGTCATATGAGTTTTGATATCACATAATTATAACATTCATTCAACTTCACACATTTCTCTTAAGGTTCAGATTTCAGAAGTAGAGAGGAAGAATTTGGACGCTTCTTACTTATATGCAAAGGACGTAATAAAACATGCCTCCCTCAGACCAGATCACACCAAATTTACCTTTACTAATGAATGTGTGGCACCCACAATGTGTGCAGCACTTTTACTCGTTTCTTCTTGAACATGTGAGAACTTTATTCAATCCAGCACTACAAAGTATTACTGCTTTGAACATACTCTCCCGCAACTGCTCTATAGTTTAAATCTAGTACGAAGACTTATAACACCACTGTAGCAAAATCGGTATTTCTTCAATATGTTGTTGACGTATGTTCATAATCTGAATGTGGCACGAATTGTGAGCAAAGTAAGAACTTCACACTAATCTAACAACATAGTCAAACTTGTCAGTTTAAATGTCAAGATATGAATATAGAGAACTAAACTTGATGCATTGTAGGGCCCTGTAGCAGATTCTTTATAAGGTGAGTGTGTTCTTTTCAGTTCTTAAAACAAATATCTATATTATAGTTTACTGATGACGATAGTGATGTACATGGACTGAGATATCTAATTATTTTATACAACGGAATGGGTGTTCGACAACATGTCGGGGTCAAACATAATGCCATGTAAGATGGCATTCTAAATTATTGAGCGGTGCGATTAAAGGGGGAAACATTTGAAAAAGTAATATACTTTGTCGGCCTGGAAAAACTTTTTGTAGTCTGGGGAAGTCTTTTTTATGCGACCACCACCACCACCACCACCATTAAATTCAAAGATGAAGATTGTAATTTCCAGAGTACAATGTACTCCATAGAACAGTCAATTTCTTTCTTACAATGCCATAGCTTTAAAGATCTCACAACTTCTGCACATGCTCTAAGTAGTTTACACCATTACTATCATAGCTCTTTAGAGGGGTTTCAACTTCCTCCGAAATCACTGGATCGTTACGCTAATGGATCGAGTTCCATAAATACAAAAAGTAGAATAGATACATAATTAGTTGAAAGAGATTGTCAATACATTTGTATGTGATAAGCAAAATAAGAATAAAATGCGTACAATCGATTTACAACATTTTATTGGCTATTTTCACTTCCTTCAAACTTAAAACTTTCACAAGATCATCTATACAACATTTTACTGTTTTGCCACGCGCTTCCGTAGTATCAAAACAGGCGAATTGGAACCCTATATCAGAATGCTTATTCTTTCATTTCATTAAATGTACAACATACAAGAGCATGATGAAGTTAAAAGTACGAAATGACCGATTTTACTGTGTCTTCAATATAGGCGAGGAAGATATACAAAGAGAACACCTCACTGGATTTCTGTGTTGAATGCTTTCTCGGTTGATGAAGGTTAATGTTCCTGAAAATTAAGTAAAGGATTGAAAAATAGTGAATCTTGAGAGTAAGTATATCGAAAGGGAAGAAGTGATATTTTCACATCGTGCTTTTGAGATTTCCACACCCCTCGATATATCCGAGCGATGGCGTTGTCACTCACGAACGACGAAGATAGGTGATCCGACGGCGAATGGAGGTCACCATGCAAGTGATAGTATAGAATTATAAAAAACGTGGGTGTGTAAATATCAATTCCCATATTGGAAAACAAATAAAGAATCTAACTTCCCGCATGACTTAGTGTAACAAGTGAAATACCTATGAGAGACTTCACCATGACTGAAATAATTACACTACAGAATTATTGATATTGATGTTGAATAAAGATTTATATATGTAAGGGCAACTGCGTAAAAAAACAGAAGGATTGGAAGACCCCATCCAGCCGTACAAGAGAGAGATTTAAAAAGGTAAAATAAGGCTAAGCCCCAAGAGAGTCTATATGAAAATCTGCTCTACCGCACCTAAAATATCCGAGCAATACAGTGCATATGGTCTACAAACGAACAATTGGAACGTCCGAACAAATATCACTTAATGTGATTGTTCTCTTCTAGATTGTACCAACCATTACCCTATATAGAGCAATGGATCCACGCGATCTAAAATATGATACAAAGTATGAAAATGAATGGTACACTGACATAGCTTTCATATAGATTTCATGCTCTTACTTTCGCTGTATTCATTTTCTTTAAGTGTTCCCCGCGGTTAAAACTCACCTTAATACGTGCATCAGACGAGTACCATGATTGGTTTATTTCCTCTTATGATGGCACTCTTCCGATTCATCTGGTAAGGTGCGTACAGTTGAGAACACTCATGAAAGATAATAATGAAGAAACACCGTCTACAATTGGGCGAGCAAAGGAAATTCAAATAGAAAGTTTGAAGAAACAAAGAAGCATGTAGCCGAACTTAAGGTCTTAATGTCCTGCATTGTAGTATATCTTTCAAGAAACAAGTTCAATTATCTAGATTTTCATTGTAACAGGTTAAGATATCTTATTATTATACGTGTTTTGGAAGGAGTGAGAAGAGTCATAAAGTCACGTCTTCACCGTCACAAGACGGGAGGAGTAAACAGGAAATGAATGGGACGGTCACTAAAAGAAAGAGAAGAAGGAAGAATCCATGCATGAAATCTACTTGAAAAGAAATAGTAATGGGTCCAACATCTTTCACACTCACAAGGAGGAGAAAAAGGCGACCGCGTAGGATAAGATGGAAAGGAGAGGAAGACGTCTTCACGACAGACAGGACGGAAGGAAGAGGTGAATCGTATCCCATCTATGCGAGATAAGTTCAGAGATTTTCTAAAGGGTCAATATCTTCTTCGTGTCATGTGTCTTTCACCGTAAGTCACAAGCTATTCACATACACGAGACATAATCTGAGAAATACTTCAAGTATTTTGAGGGTCCAGAGTCGTTCAAAGTCACGTCTCTCTTTCTGATAGCCACAGGAGGAAGTAGAAATAGATAGAAATGGGACGGAAGGGAGAGAAGAACCATGTTGGATATGCTAGTAGCTCTGGGGAAGGACAAGACTGGTGTTACATTACATGTACAGGATTTGAACTTCAAAGTCAGAAATGGGACGGAAGGGAGAGAAGAACCATGTTGGATATGCTAGTAGCTCTGGGGAAGGACAAGACTGGTGTTACATTACATGTACAGGATTTGAACTTCAAAGTCAGCATAGTATGAAGCTCTTGAACGTTGTATCTCGAGTTGTATGCAGTTGCTCCTTCAGTATATATTGAGTTATCCTGGTTTGTTAGATGGACAAGGGTCCATTACTCTTTGCTCACATGTGGCGAGAAGAGTCTGCGTGTGCCTCTTAGTCCTGCAGTCGACTTCAAAGGTGACAAACTCCTGTGAATTTGAGCCTGATGGATGATTTCAAATCTGAAACCATCCATCAGTTGTTCGTACTCTGTATGTTCTTAAGGTTATTGTCTGATGGTAGATTTTCTACCATTCCACCTGGGATAATGCTTAATGATTACACGCACATGCGAGGGATATGACATGAGGTCGGTGAATGTTCTGGTTCAGCTTTTCGTAGAGCTTTAGCAAAGTCTAATATTACCTTAATCCTGGAAAATTCTTTCATGCTCTAGCATGTAAGGCTGTGTAGCGGAGATTCCATCATTCTTGATACTCTTAAATGCAGCTACTTTTGGTGGCATTGGAACCACAGAACCATGAGCATACACGCATATCCTCAAACTGGGTATACCGTACGTCCCGCTAAACGCTCCTTCATAAATCCACGGCCCGAACTAGATTTCCAACACTCCGGCCTGAGAGGAGCCGTAGTTGAGGCTGCGAAGAAAGGAAACAATCTAGAGATCAGTTATCAAGCATAGTTCTGTATTACAGTGCAACGGTGTTGAGATGCAATTCTTCTTTCCGGAAAGCATAGGCTTTCCCCCGCAAGTTTCACGATCATAAATGTTCTTAAACTCAACACGAAGGTTTGAAGATCGGTTGTAGTACCACAGAATCACGAGTTGGAGAAGGACACAGAAACCATTACAGCATACTAGTAGCCGCATTAAACAGAATATAAATCTAATTTCGGCAGATAACCATCTAATGTGTCCAGATTCATATTCGAGGCAAGTGGCACACTCAGATATAAATATATGACAAATTCAATAAGTAAATCCATTATTTTTATTACAAGATCAGCACTTCCGATATCAGACTACTTTCAGACGGGGTCTAATGATGTCGCACTGCATGACAAGTTTAAAATGAGCTAGGCTAGTAGTAGAAATATGTAGTGGATCAAAGGATCTACTTCACCTGAATTACACTAGAACGTATAGAACATATTACGTAACGGGATACAGAACCCGGTTCTATACCCACGTCTGACTCTGACTCTCGATGGTAAAAATTGTCGGAACTATCAAGTACATAGAGAGGCAAGCATGTGTAAGTCTGCCCCCAGGGTTGGCACAAGGTTTATGATGCATCAATGGTTACATATACATTATACATTGGAAGTCTGAGCAACTGTAGCAGTTGAAAACGAAAAATGAAAAAGTGATTTAGTAAAGGCATGGCATGAAAAGGTTTGTACACAAAATGTAACCAAGTCTCATAAAAATTATGAGACTGTCCCCCGGAGCGAGTGTATGAGGACTGGGATTAACCCCTGCAAGCTCTATGTCACCATCGGTCTTTCAACACTCATATCCATCTGGAAAGAGGCAGTAAAACTATGAAAATATTGAGTACTGGAATACAGAACACTTTGTAAACAACCCAGTTCCTTACCCACGTCTTACTGGACTTAGACTTTTGACAGTGACGTAGTAAAAGTTTTCATAACGGTCAGTTACATAAAGAGGGAAGCACGTATTTGCATGCAGATAGGGGTTAGTACCATGGCAACCTTCATGATTATCTAAGCCTAGATATGTGAGAATAGGAGCAGAATCGTTCGGAGAACTGGGGATCCACACCCACTTAGGACAGAACCGATGCAAACCGACGACATGCAGATATGGTGCAAGTGAATGCATGTAAGTCTAAGCAACTAGGAATTGGAAAAAACACGCGTTGGATATCAAGGCGAAGCGAAGATCCAAGTCTATGCATAGATATGATGTAAAACATATGTACCTGCAAGGAAGTGCACCCTTGGAAAAGCTGCCTCTTTCACCATCAGTGAACCGTTAGTATTAATACAATGAACAAATATTTATACCTCTACAACGCCTGGGCTTAAACCGATCCGACATTATGCAGACAGCTGCAAAAGCTGTCGAATGGGAGGAAGCACGGTAAGCACAAATTGGTTACCGCAGCTCAATCCTTGCAAAAAGTTGATTCCCAAGCACCAGAAATCATATCGTTTCTGTTTAGGGGTTTAGCATGTCGTATCTACCTGAGAGCTGTCATCAATAATAGCACAACCAGCACAACCAGGAGATGGAAATGAAAGAAAAAGCTGGAGAAATGCGAAACTGTTCCAGTCTTAACTTTACTTACACCATCAAGTTACAAGCAACGATATGGACAAGTGAGCAAGTTCGTGAAAGGAGATCCTTTCTAATTTACAACATACCGGGCTCCTTCTTTATCAGTGCGGTCGAACTCCGTCCAGCATGAACTTGGGGTAGATCCGAGGTAAGTGACAGCTAGATCAGCACACAGCCAGTTCCCTGGCTGTACAGAAAGGTGTCCTAAAAGTCATGATTGAAAACCATACAAACTGTGCGAAACAGAGCCATTTGATTAAACAATGGTCGCGGATGAATGAATGGGACCACCAAGCATCTGCTTTGATGAAGAAGCATGACCTGAACTGCTGCGCATAGGACCACTAGAAGGGAAAACAATGCCGTCATTCCTTCTCACTAACTTTACATTGGGTGCTACATCATTCGTGTTATTGGGAGGCAAGGCAACTGATGGCTCAAACAGTACCCCTCGAAAGACCATATCAGTATCTCCAACTCTTACAGTAACCAGATAGCCCGCATCAAAGGAGCCATCCACAGTGCCGCTTACAGATTTCCCAACAAAACCTGGATCCACTGCCTTTCCAGATCCCTCACCCTGCTTACGCATTCTCCTTCGCTTGGGTTGTCCATCTCCATTTGATGGTGCAGTCCCATTACTAACTTCACCTTTCACAAGCTCACCATTTTTCCGAGGTCTTCCCCGTCTCTTCTTAGGATGACCAGAATCATCATCCATTTCAATCTCGGCCTTCGTTCTCCTTCGCCTCCTCCGCTTGGGTGCATTTGGATCCACTGGTAATTGCCCAATTAGATCAGTTTCATTTTGAGCAACATCAATATATTCTTGTTTGTCCTGATTACCTAACTTCGCCCACTTTTGACCAACGATGCGTTTGATTTCATGGCCATTTGCTACTGGATTTTCATCCTTAATGGTGTCACGTATTTTGGAGGCAAAGAGATTGAAGGCCCTGAGCTTGACCAATTTACCAACACTGCTTTCTTTTTCTCCAGCTATCTTCTTTTCATCTGTTCCGCCATCCAAGTTGATCACGTTGGTGGCCTGATCTTCCATGACTACAGCTTGTCCCCTGCAGCATGAGAAGAACGAAATGAGAATATTTCCGAGAATGGAACTTGACTTCCTGCTATGGCGCAAAACTTTCTTCTCCATAGGAAATAGAGGAAAACACAGGTGTAACAGAGGTATGTTTTGTGTCTTCCCCATAAATAAGAATTTCAGGGGTATTATTCCACATGGAAAGCTTCTACCAGTAGGATACTAGATCATTACGCCTGGGAGGCGTATAATTTATTCCTGCAGATGATCTAAGTTCCAAAGTAACGCTATTATTTACACCGCACATATGAAAAGTGCACCACAACGTTAACTACAGCAAAACTTAGAGGGGGGTTTTGAAATGTAAAGAGGATTTCAGCCGGTCAAAGAACTCTACATATATACAGAACATCAAGAGTGTGGAAATGCTATGCTATGCTATTCCAGAACGGATATATCTACATTAGATTTGATATTATACACTCTTACCTGCTAAATCAGTGTTGCTACGTTGCATCGGCGACAAGTGATATCTGCATTCATTTTTGCGCGGATATATATACATGGAATCTGTACTTACTCTTCAGCGGATACAGACTTACAGGAGAACATTTTCAAATGGACTAATCCTTTAAACTCAAATTATCAGCAAATCAATATTTCTGATGCTGATGGCCCAAGTTACGAAGTTGTAAAAAACTTATTTCTCATCTTTATCATCAACTGGACACCATTCACAATGACTTATCTGGATAGTATTCAAAAAGAGCTAAGTTCCTTTACAGCTCAGTTCCTCCTCACTATCAAGTAGATTATCAACAGAGGCTGAAAGAAAAAGCAAGTCCAGAGACCGACAATGATGATGACACTGATCTTACCAATATATTTAAGATAACTTAAGTCATTAATCATTGATAAGAAGCCGAAGTCGAAAAATGCCAGGAAAACAAACCTTCTCTAGAATCACAGACGTTGATCCTGTCGCAGGTCAAGAAGGCACATATTTGCATCAGAAAGCTCAATTGCCTCCTCCACCATACTCTACAGGCCAGAGAGCTCCTTCTTCTTTCGTCCACCAAGCGAGCCTCACATAGTGTATCCTCCAAGCTTCCTCTTCGGCAATTTTGCGACCCCCGTGCCGTACACTCTATCCCCTTCCTATTCGTCTTCTCACCTCGTCTGTCACCTCAGGGGCGTCACGGAGCTTCCCTCTCTGTCTGCTGCAGCTTTGAGAATGAGTAGGCTGTGAAAGTCATCGACAGAAATCGAAATCAGCCGAACTCAAGAAGCAATGGAGCTTCGTTAGCACATAATCTTCTTCCTCAATCGCTTAAGCGGGTGCTGTTTTCTTCTTCACCCTTTCGCAGTTCGTTGTGACTAGCATAGAGTGTGCTTTTCCTGTTTGTTTGCTTTTCGTGTCTATCTTCTTCTTCTGCTGCTTCGGGCTCTCCATTGAAAGCGTGTTCTTCTTGTCTTTCCCACCGTTACTATCTTCGCAACTCCCGGGGACAATTTGCTACTCTGTATGCCTACCTACAGTAACTAGGGTTGGTCTGGTTACTTCCAGTGTCGGAGAACCCCGGCAGTCCAGAGGAATCCGCTCTGGCAGATTTTTGATGTCCCAGGAGTCTTTGTCGGGAAGGAAACTTGCCATTCGCGAAACTAGCCCATAATGTTTAGTCGCCGGTGGCTCCATTCTTCAACCGGGAATCGAACAGGTCCCGAGACGGATCTCCCCGAGCACTGAGATTCTAGACATTCCTATGGTGGTCATTTTAACCGGAGACATCGTTGCCAATTTCTGCTTCTCGTTAGGTTGTGGTTGCATCGTATATAAGTTAACAAACTTAGTCCGGTTGAAGCGGGAGACATAAGAATCTCGACCACTAGAGTACTAAATGAGCATCCTTGTAAACCGCATTGTTTCGTTCAAGTGGATAAATGTGACAAAAACACTGAATATGTGGAACTTGAGAAATATACAGCATCTTCTTTGAAGCTTGTTCAAAAATAAGCGTGAGTATCGACGCTAAAGAGAATATTATCCAGCTCCTGTTGAACCTAGCGTTCAAACAAAAGATCGAACATACCATGCCATCCCCCTCCTCGCCTTAGATTGAATTTGTTGGATTATTCTACCCGCCCTTGGTCTATTCGTGGATGACCATTCATTCTACTAACACTCTACAGATGATGATATCCAAACACATTCATTTAATCATTACAAAATCCAAAGTCCAACGTCCAAGGATATACGTTTAAGAGGGAAATCATGGACAGACAAAATCGTGTTCGTTTCTGCCCAGTAAAAGGCTTCCTTGTCCATCGAAACCCAGTTTGATATTGGCATTGTAAGAAGTCTGAATGGAAATAGCCTAGTTTTACAACTTAATAACTCCTAGTTGATGCTAATAGGATAATTGCTAATCGGTAGTGCTAACGCTAATTGGATTCCCTTAGTGTCCAATTAGCCTCCTGAAGTTGGAGTAATATCGCAAAGAAACGATGACGGTTTCGAGTTATTCGACGTCGACGCAAACTGCGACGATGAGACGAGAGCGACCCACGGAACTCAACCACATACTCCAAGCGTGGAGGTCGTACACCACCACCACACCTTCCAAACCGCCTTCTTAGTGTAGGTTCTCTTTTCTTCTGTGCATTCCCATATAAGAACGGTGAGTTCCCGGGGGAGTCACGTGAGTATTTGCTCCTACAATACCATTTTCTCGATACAGGAGCAATCGAGGACCTCCGTCTTGGAAGTTAGAACAAAGGTCCATCGTGCGGCGTCAAAGGGGTGCTTGGGGCGAAGATGACCCGAGACCTCCATGGAATGTAATTTGTATCCTGGATGTTGTCCATTCTATCGCGTATGGTACCGACTAAAAATATGTCATTGAAATTCTAGGCGAGTTCAGCTGCTGCTCCTACTTCAACTCAACGGCTTAGGGAGGGTTTGTACTCTCGTAAATCTCCTTATCTGAAGTACCTCCGTTTCCACATATCACAGCAAAGGCGACCCGCGTAGGATAACAAGAAGGGCGGAAGACCCCATTAACCATAAGAGGTATTGGGCTAAGCCCCAATACTTGCCTAAGATGCCTTATCTACGTAAGACTCTTGTGTACATATTATTAGATTATCTAAAGAAGCATCACTTAATTTTATTGCTCACCTATGGATTGTATCATCCAATATTATCTATAAAGCAATGGGTGGACATTATCTAAAATATGTTACGGTTTAGTAAAATGAGAATGATACCCTCTATCTTTTACTATGATTCACTCTTGTGCGCTTATTGACAAATGTGTCAAATACACTATCCATAGTTCCATATAACTCCAAAGCTAGAGGAACAAAGATGTGACCTTGTTGCATACCAATATACTTTGAGACCTTGCACACCCAACACCCTTCCAAGAGGATGAATAATCAATCCTTCCAAAATTGCATCATGAGTAGGTCACTAATCACAACATACACTATTATCACTTGATCATCTTGGACTAAATATAAATCTGCCCTAATTTGCATAGTCTGTACAGAATACCAGCACTCCTTCCAAGCAAGATATCCACTCTCTCATTCTATGGCAAACACAATATCCTTGATGGCATCATGGGTAGTTATCCTCTATCTTCTAAAAGGAAATCATGTAATATAGGTCCCTATTGCATCTAGTCTAAAACAACACTCACAAGTGAGTAATGAAGATACATATTGGTAGTACCAAACCTAGATAAAACCTTAGTGCTATAGAGAATGTAGCTAATGCAAGTCGGAATGCCTAATGCACCGTCAAGCTAGGATCCAAGAGCCTACATGCATGCTAGAGCAAGAGCAAAGACATACTCTAGTAGCACAAGGGATGGATGAGTCAACTAAGAGCAAATGTCGAGTATGCTAAAACTAATGATCCATCAAGGAAGAATGCAAACCTTGGGTCAAATCAAGAGGTAAGGAAATGAAGGATAGAACATATCCACGTATCAAAAGCCTTAATTACATCTTTTTTGGGTTTTTACAATTGTCTAAATTCACTCTCAACGCTATGGTTAAAACTCCTTTGCCTAGAATGGATTGACAATTATTTTGAGATTGTTTGAATCAAAGTTTAAAGCATTGTGAATATGTCAAAAGCCATTGGAGAAAGTATTTGCATATATATTCTAAAGATTATTTCCATGTCCAATTATGAAAAATTGATGAACCCATGTAATGTAAAGAGAGGAAATTTTATGACTTCATGATCAAATGATTCTTGAAGACTATTTGGTTCTTAAAGTTTCCTTGCAAATTCCATGTTGTCAACAAAGGAAGGGAATTTGCAAGAACAATGTTGCATTTTGTGCTGGGTTTGTACATATCTATATAGCCACTTCCTATACAAGATGGAGGATCCACTCTTAACCCACTACCATAGTGATGACCATGGTTAAATGTGCAAATCCAGCACATGCTGCAACATCCTCTCTTGTAAATTCCCTTCTTGAAGGGAATTTGAAAAGATGTGGTAATTGAAACTATTGGATTCCCACTCCCTATTGACTAACAACGTGGAATCTACACAAAATTCCAAAAACTAAACATTATTCAAGATCATAAAACTACATAAGTTCCACTATTTGCACATATTCATCAAATTTGCATACTTTTAAATGTAAATGCTTTATTGAGTGATTTCTTAAATGTTTGCATCACTTTGAACTTTGAGTCACACAATATTGAAGTAGTTATTCAACCCATTCAAGGTGTAGAAGACGGTGCCATATTGTTATGATTGTTTATGGGTAAATTACAAACTTAGCACAAGATTTAATAAGAGGTTTGTGTAAGTGGAGGTCTTTAAGTTGTTGGGGTTGACCTAAGTGGAATTCCTTTAGAAGCAATCAAGGGAGTAGCAACTATAGGGTTGAACTTGCATTTCTACACCCTCAATGAGATTTGGCATCCTTCTTATCAACTACTCTCTTTAAAATAAGGTTGTTGGAAGGATTTACACTCTTTGTTGAAAACTCTCCGCTTGAAGAGTGTTGTTCTTGCAAGGAAAATTCAAAAACCAGCATATTTTAGAATCATCTAATCATGGAGCCACACAAGTCCCTATTTGCATGACTTCATCAATTTTACATATCTATGGATGCAAATATTATCTCAAGTGATTTCTTAAATGTCAATATTGTTGTGAGATTTGAGTCAAAAAATATCAAAGTAATTATACAGCTTTAAGGTGAAAAAAAGTTGAAAGTAGCCATGAATAAATATGCAAACCCAATACAAGATGTAGCATCTCCTCTTGCAAAATCCACTCTTCAATTTGTGGACCTTCAACAATCTTTTCAAAAACGTCATCTTAAGAATCGGAGTTGATGAAAGAAGATGTTGCATCTTGTGTTGGGTTTTTACATTTACTCCCAACATTATGGTCACATCTTCTAAATCTTAATGGGTAAGATAATTATTTTGAAAATTTTGACTCAAAGTTCATAGGAATGTGGACATTTAAGAAATCATTTGAGAAACACAAGAATGAAAAATTGATGAAGTCATGCAAATAGCAGAACTTGTGTGGCTCCATGATCAAATAATTCTAAAACAATAGGTGGTTCTTCAATTTCCCTTGCAAGTTTTCCATTGTCAACAAGGAGAGAAACTTCAATCTTTTCAAAAACCTCATCTTTAGGAGTGGATTTTGCAAGACAAGATATTACATTATATGTTTGGTTTGCATATTTATCCATTATCACTCTTGATATTATTGCACTTGAGTAAGAATGATATTGCATATGCATTGGAGGTGGCCATAAATAAGTGTTTAAACCTAGTATAAGATGTAACATCCTCTCTTGCAAACTCCACTCTTGATGATGATGATGTTGTTGAAAAGATTAAAGTTTCACCCCTTGTTGACAACATAAATCTTTCAAGGCAATTTCAAGAACCAAACATTATTCAAAGATCATCTAATCATGGAGCCGCACAAGTTGCACTATTTGCATGGCTTCATAAATTTTGTATACTTATGGATGCAAAAACTTTCTTGTGTGATTTCTTAAATATATGCATTGCTTTGAAATTTAAGTTGAACGATATCAGAGTAATAACCTCAGCATTAAGATGTAGAAGAAGCATCCATAGTGTTAGGAATGGTTGTGCATAAATGTGTAAACCCATTAAAAGATTCATCATCCCAGCTTGCAAACTTGACCTTTCAATTTGTATTACTTCAATCTTTTCAACAACATCATCTTCAAGAGGGGAGTTTTCAAGAGAGGATATTGCATATTGTATTAGGTTTGTGTATATTTCTCCATAGCCACTCTTGCTATGGAGAAATGCTATGGCCATTTCTTCCACACTTTAAGGAGTATATACTTGCTTTAATATTGTATGACTCAAATTCACAATAATACAGATATTAAGAAGTCAATTGAAAAACTATTTGCATCTATAATTATGAAAATTTGATTAAGCCATATAAATAATAGAACTTGCACGACTTTATGATCGAATAATTTTGACAATATTTTGTTCTTGAATTTTCCTTGCATATTATTATTGATAAAAGGTGTAAAATTCAATCTTTTCAGCAACTTCCTATGTAGGAGGAGAGTTGACAAAAGGGTATGTTGAAACCCATTGATACTCAAGATACAAAAGATGAGGATCAATATATTAAATATGCAAGTTCTCACTCAATTGCTTTTGGAGGGATTGTATTCTATTGAAGTACCTCAACCTTCACAAATCCTATTTGCATCTTATGTTGGGTTTGCATAATTTTGCATGGACACTATTGGCAATATAGCCAATTCTTTCTCATCTTAAATGGGTGGAATAATTACTCCAATATTGTGCAACTGAAAGTCTAAACAATTTGGACATTTAAGAAATCATTTAAACAAGTGTTTGCATCCATGGCAATAAAAATTTGATGAAGTTGCACAAATAGTGGAACTTATGTGACTCCATGATTGGATAATTAAAAAAATAAATTTGGTTCCTAATTTTTTCTTGTAAGTTCTATATTATCAATATGGAGTACTAACCTACTTCAATCTTTTCAAGAACCTCATCTTCAATAGGGAAGTTTGCAACAGAGAAGTGGACATTGCATCTTATATTGGATTTACACATTTATCCATGACCACTCATAACACTAGATTCAAGATCCATGCTTATCCAACTATCATAATATCAAGAATAGATATGGATAAATATGCAAATCTAGCATATTTAACTCCTTAGCATATTAGATGCATCATCTCCTCTTGCAAACTTTGCTCTTCAAGATTTTGTGCAAAAATTGAGATCATTTCCCTTGTTGACAACATAGAACATGTAAGGAAAATTCAAGAACCAAACATTGTTCCAAAATCATTTAGTCATAAATTTGCATAAGTTCCACTCTTTGCACGAGCTTGATAATTTTGGATACAAACACTTTTTAGAGCAAATTTTTTAAATTTTTGCATTACTTTGAACCTTGAATCAAAATTAAAACAACTGTATAACTCATTCATTATGCAAAAGAAGAGTTCATAATATGGGAATTTTAGCCATAAATAAATGTGCAAATCTAGCATAGAAAGTAATTGGAGTTTATGGAAGTGAAGGTATCTCAATTGTTGTGGTTGATAGAAGTAAAATCCCTCCAAAGTTAATTGAGATAGCAACAATTATGCAAATGAACTTGCATCGATGAGATGCTGATTTTTATCTTTTTTATCAAGAATCTAGTGAGCTTCAACATCCTCTTTGGAATACTCTTCTCTTGATAAGGTTGTTGAAAACAAAATTGAAGCACAATTCCCTACCAAATATCAGTGTTAGTTTAGAACTTGCAATTTTTTTAAAAGAATCTATTATTATTCTAAAATCATCTGATTATGGAGCCATGGGAGTTCTACTATTTGCACAACTTTATCAAATTTTCATACTCATGACTGCAAACCCTTTGAGTAATTTTTAAATGTTTATATTACTTTAAACAATGTCTTAAATGTATGCCTCACCTTGACCTTTGAGTCAAAGCAATCCTCTTTTGCCAACTCTACTCTTGAAGATAAGGTTGTTGAAATTCCACTTCTTGTTGTTGACAATGTGGAATCTACAAAGAAAATTAGAGAACTGTAAACATTGTTCCAAAAGAACTGCAAACATTATTCCAAAATCATCTGATCATGGAACCACTTCAGTTGCACCATTCACATTGGTATTGCTATGGATGCAAACAATTTCTTGGTTGATTCCTTTAATGCCCATATTCATATTCGTTGAGTCAAAAAATATAAAATTTAACTATTTAACCATATCACAACAAAAAAGGACCATTCACCGTAGTAGTGGGAGTGGACATGGATAAATGTGCAAACCCTAATTTTCAATTGGGGTTTCAAGAAACGGAGTTATTTCAGCTGTTGGGGTTGACAGAAGTTTAATCCATCTAGAAGCAATTGAGGGAGCAGTAACTATAAATTTGACTGAACTTGGATCTCTCATAGGTTGATTCCACCTTTTGCTTCACAATCGTCAGATTGGACTAAAGGTTTACAGTCTTCCTTGATGGAGCAACAATGTGAGCATATGTTACATTCTCTCTTAGTCGACTTGTCCATTCCTAAGGTTACTAGAGCACGTCTTACTAGAGCAAGAGTGCAAGCTCTTGGATCCTAGCTTGACCTTGCATTAGGGCATTCTGATTCGCACCAACTACTTTCTCTACAATGATGAGGTTTTTCCTAGGTTTGGTCCACCCATCTGGATATTCATTACTCACTTGTGAGGGTGGTTCTACACTAGATGCAACAGTGGTCCACATGACACGGTGCACTTTTGGAGGATAGAAAATAGCTACCCATGATACCATTAGGGACATAGTGTTTGCTATGGCACAAGAGAGTGGATACTTGGCTTGGAGGGAGCGTTCGTATGCTTTGCAGACGACATGTGTAAGAGCAAACTTATACTTGGTCCGAGATGATCAAGTGACAATAGCAAATGTCGTGGTTACAGACCCTATGCGAGATATAGTTTTGGAGGGAGTGATTACCCATCTCCCTTGGATGGGCAGCGAGTGCAGCATCAGGTCGCAAGGTCTCCAAGTATAGGGGCATGCAGCGAGGTCACCTCTTTGTTCCTCTAGCCTTGGAGTTATATGGAGCAATGGACACGGCATTTGACACATTTGTCAAGGAGTGCACGAGAGCTTATCATGTTAGGCGTCAAGGGGTACCACTTTCACTCTCATACTTTATAGCATATTTTAGACAACGTGTGTCCATTGCTCTACAGAAGGCAATGGCTGGTGCAATCCATAGGAGAGCAATCACATTAGGTGATGTTTCTTTGGATGTTCCAGTTGTGTGTAGACCGCACAACTTGCATAGCTCAGATATCTTAGGTGCGGTTGGGCAGATTTCTCATATAGATTCTGTTGGGTCTTCCCATCCTTTGTTTGTCCTATGCGGTCGTCTTTTACTTACATATGTTGATTCTCATCTTTCTGCATTCATTGAGAGTTTAAATATTCATAAATGTTATGCTGTTAGTAATCAAAGCATTTGGACCGTTCATGCTAGCAAGTTATACCTCGAGTATTTAGGTCACTAGATTGCGTTTATATTCCTGCTTAAAAGATGAAACGATGCGGTCATCTTTTTCCAAAATTAAAAGATGAAGAGAAGTTCACAATAACATTGTTTCTTGGGTACGTAGGGCTCTTCAGTCTCCAGAGTTGCAGTAAAGTTAAGGGAATGAAGGCATATCGCGTAAAACTGTCACTGGAGCGTTTATAGGAGTTCTGTAGCTAGAAATGCAACCACCTGTGACTCTGACCGTGAAAAGGTAACCACACCATTTCTGGAGTGAACCAAAAATAAAGGGAAAAAGGTGACCGCGTAGGAAAAATGAAGGATGGGAAGACCCCATCAAGCCATACAAGGGAGAGACAAAAAAGGTAACATGGGGCTAAGCCCCAATAGAGTCTGTATGAGAAATCTGCCCTACCGCACCTAAGATATCCGAGCTATGCAAGTCGTACGGTCTACACACAACTGGAGCATCCAAAGAAACATCACCTAATGTGATTGCTATCCTATGGATTGCACCAGCCACTGCCCTTTGTAGAGCAATAGACACACGCTGTCTAAAGTAAGCTACAAAGTATGAGAGTGAGAGTGGTACCCCCTGACGCCTAACATGATAAGCGCACTCCTTGACAAATGTGTCAAATGCTGTGTCCATCGCTCTATATAACTCCAAGGCTAGAGGAACAAAGAGGTGACCTTGCTGCATGCCCCTATACTTGGAGACCTTGCGACTTGCTGCTGCACTCGCCGCCCATCCAGGGGGATGGGTAATCACTCCCTCCGAAACTGTATCCCGCGTAGGGTCCTTGACCACGACATCCGCTACTATCACCTGATCATCTCGGACCAAGTATAAGTCTGCCCTGACACGTGTTGTCTGCAACGCATACAAACACTCCCTCCAAGCTAAGTATCCACTCTCTCGTGCCATAGCAAACACTATGTCTCTAATGGCATCATGGGTAGCTACCCTCTGTCCTCCAAAAGGACACCGTGTCATGTGGACCGCCGCTGCATCTAGTGTAGAACCACACTCACAAGTGAGTAGTGAAGATGCAGATGGGTGGACCAAACCTAGGCAAAACCTCATCGCTGTAGAGAAAGTAGCCGGTGCGAGTTGGAAAGCCCTAATGCATGGTCGAGCTAGGATCCACGAGCGTGCACCCTTGCCAGAGCAAGAGTGTAGACGTGCTCTAATAGCCTGAGGAATGGACGAGTCAACTAAGAGAGAATGTGGCGTATGCTCACACTATCGCTCCATCAAGGAAGACTGTAGACCTCTAGTCCAATCTGACGATAGTGAAGCAAACGATGGAAAACCCTCTTGTGCTTGTGGGGATAGACTATCTCTCGTCTGCCGCAATAACACCTGGAGAGAAAAGGATCCTCCCTCCACCTTTGTCACATAAGTCTCCAAAACCGGCCTATCAGCAACCACAAAATGAGAGGCAAGTAGGGGTGCCGAGAGAGCCCAACTACCCAAAAATGCTATAGTTGCCATCTCCTCCATAGAAAGCAAGCCAACCCCACCACATGAGATCGGTAGAGCCGTCTATCTACGTGCCAAATCTCCTGTCACACACTCAAAAGTCCTTGGTCCAATAATATCACCAAAGACTCCCATAATCCTCCTATCAAATGCTCTCAAACGTGATAGGAAGGTCGGTGAGGGGGAAATTGTACGGATGAGGTAGGATGGTCGACGAGCAATATTGGAAGAGAGTATACCAAATGCCACCTGCGGATCTCCTAGTAATGGAAGGTCATCTACATGGAGAACATCCTCTGCAAGGGCAGCGTCCAAGAAGCGTGTGACAAAATCCTCCAATCCTACCGGCACTCCAAGAACACGAAGTCCATCTGTGGATGTGATACACCACTCTGGAAGCTCAAGGTAGAGAGGGATACCTAAAGGGGACCATGCCCTACACTTTGACACCTTGAATCTCAAGCGTACCAGATGTAGCTTGGTAGTCAAGTAGTCAAAGGCCTGCCTAATCTGATCTACAGGGCCTATGATATGTGTATCATCTGCCAAGGAGGGAAATACACAACCTGGCATGGCCAAAGTAGTAGATAGGAGAGCTCTAAAGTGAGCCATGGCAAATAAGGGCCCCCCCAAAGGATCTCCCTATCGTGTACCAACAACTGACTCCAAGACGGTGACTCCCTCCTATGAACCACCATGTTGGTAGGAAAGGGAAGCAGGAGAGCCATAAAAAGACCGCACAAAAGGAATGAGACTCGCCAAGGATCCACCAGCCTCCCTAAGCTCTCTAAAGATGGATGCACGTGAGACGCTATTAAAAGCGTTCTCAACATCCACCTGTAGGACAACCCACTCCAGATGGATATCTAGGAGTGCTCTAATGCCTAGAGATATAGCCTCACATCCTCCAGGTGTAGCTACTCCAAACTAATGTGGACTAAGGTGCTGTCGAAAGTGAGAGCGATGCTAAAGGACAATGGTACGACTGACCAAATGCAAAAAGATCTCTCCAATAGCAATCGGTCTAATGCCTCCCGTGTCCTTCTCAATCGCGAGAAGTCTACTAGCACCTAAGACCCGACTAACAGACATAGGAATGTCTCCTCTCGCTACTGCTGCAACCACCTGAAACAACTTGGTAAAACCACTAGAAGGATCATCTGCCTGGAAGCAATCTCTAAGGTGCTCATAAACCATCCCTGACAAGCCTCTTGAGGAAAGGCAAGGGGCAGTGCACAATGCTTGTGCAAATAGCGACCTATCAAGACATAAAGGCTGCTCAGGCTGATAATCTAAGACCTCTAGTGGTAGTCCTTCTATTGCTATAAGATGTAATGAGCGTAGGGAAGAGATGGTCTCATTAGTAGAACTCGCTATAGACAAAGGGTGTAGCGCTTGTGCTGCTCTACTAAACTCTCCCGCCTGACCCAATGTCCTACATCGTCGTAATCGAGTGTAATCTATGGTATCTTGTGGCAATGCCTGTCTCCTAAATCGTGTAGCCCTAACAGACTCTTCCTGAAGCGCTGCCCAATCCCCCGCTCGGAATCAACAAAATCTAGCCACCACCTCTCTATGCCCCGCGCGTCCCCCTCTAGCATAACGAAGACACCATCGAGGGAGTAGGAGGAATAGGAACCACGCTAACTCGTCCAAGAGATCACGTGCCAAACGATCCAGTGGTAGGCAAAAAGCCTGTCTAGCCTCATCATGGAGTGTGTGGGGTAGCCTATGACATGGAAAACTAGTCTCAAATAACCCCAAAATGCAACCCGCCTGAGAAGCTAACCACTCCCACGACTCGATCAGTATCCCTGGAACGATCAACGAAGGTATAGAAGAAGAGTGCGTAATCCTGAGTGTCACTATTGTCGATGCGGTCGCTTGTCTCACGTGGACATCCCAAGTGGTCCAATCATAGTCCTTGTGCATCCTTCCCACATGGGTCTTTACCCCTTGCGAGGTAAAGCGTTGGTGACACACCGGGCATGGTGTATCCTGACCCGCTCTAGGCGACCCCACATGGGAAGGTGTAGCCATGGCTAGCACAAGAATAGTGATAGTAACACATGATACTCCTCTCCATATCTCCCCATATCTGCAAAACCACAACCCCTCACATCCCAACTCACATAAGAAAATAATCTCTCCAAACCCTAGAATCTATAAACTCTCATAACTTTCAATTTCCATCTCCAAAATTTTTAAATTAAATTCCCATGGAATTTAATCACAAAAACCAAGAGATTAGAAATGAAAATTCACAACCCATCACTCTCAATGTATAATGATCACTCTCAACCCTAAAAAAGCTAAAAATCTTCATAACTTTCTACTCCATTCTCCATAGTCTTCAATCTAGGTACCAATGGAACCAAAATTGAAAAACAAAGAGAATTGACTATTCACTCAAATACTACATGCTAGAGAACATTCAGAAATTATCAAAATTGTCTAACGTCTCTCCCTCTCCTCTCCCGTCTCCACACTCTCCTGCATCTCCCCCGCGCCGACTCGATGACTCATTCATCACTCTTTCATCACTAAAGCATCATTGAGGATGCGGAAGCAAGGATGAGGATTTTGTCTTCTGTAACTTTAGAGACTTAATATCTCACAGATGTTTATATACCTGAGCGCAGTAGGGAAGCTTTCTCCTACCGATATTACTGGAACTTAGCCTCATTTTTGCTCTTTTGCCCCGTCCTTATACGGGGTTGATAGGGTCTTTCCATCCTGCGTGTTTTTTACGCGGTCGCCTTGAAACAGTTACGATGTTCGACATCCACTTTTTTAGTGCTGAACGTTTAACATTTGGCGGAGGATTTTCATTATGTATCGAAGGAAAAAACTTCGATACATATTGGAAGCAAAGGAATCGTCCATAGAAAGTTTATACGGTTAGTCCTTAAAAACCCCAAAAGCAAGACCCTATAATGTTCCGTTTATTAGGATAAACCTCCAAGGATTATCCGATACAGTACCGGCAAACATCAGGAACTCCAATTGGATATGCTTCTGTAGCCGAGAGATGTTTTCCCATCCTTTGCCTCAACGACCTACACCTTTGCCGTCGCTTTACGAACAGTATATGACGCCATCCATCCGACACGGAAAGATTCGCGCAGTTTGAACTCATACCCCGCAATTTGCATCATCCAGCTGTGGGATTAACGATTCATTCCATTTCACCTACCTGTAAGACTTTCTTACCTTTGACTGTAAGATCCCTCCCATCCGCTGGTGCTGCTCCACTACTGCTGTTCAGGACTAGCTAAAAGATATCTAGGTTTCAGCAATCACACCAATTAGTTGATGTTCCCGTGAAAGCATTGTTCGGACATAGACTGCCTACACCCGTCCCGTGCTGAAGTGTGCAGGTAAGATCTTATGGATCCTCCTCGCTGGGTTGAGTACGCGTGCTTCAAAGACAGGGCTCCGCTCGCTGTGTAAGAAGTACGCATAACTGTGTACCGGAGTCGGTCGACTTAGGCTTTACCCTGGTAGATCATAACAATCATCCTTGGCCATTTGCTATGTCTGATAATCAGTCGCGATTCTCACAGCACAGCGTTTGTCACGTGGGAAAGGCTTTGTCTCATTTGCGGGTTGCCACTCGCGCCTAAATCTCGCCCTTGATGGTTCGGTTTCTTCTGCATTAATGGTTCAGAGCACTTACAGACCGTGAAGCCGGTCAAAGATACCGACTGGGGAGGTCCTCACTGGTTGCTAGAGCATCCAAGCATCTTCTCGGCGGAACCAACCAACCAAGTAACTATTTGGTAAGTTAGGGGAACCGTTGGATGAGCCAGTAAGCAGGGCACGATCGATGCCAGTCAAACATGGACCGGCATTTCATTGGCTCCACGACGCTGGCCACATCCTCATGCATTTGACATTCTTCCTTTCCCAGTGTCGAGCTACTTACTCACTTCTTACTGTGGTGACTCTACCAGCTATAAACCCCCCCACATGATTGGTTCTGCAGCTTTACTCTCTTTCAGCATGGGGCTACTTTTGCACTGGCTCTTTTGAAGTTCTCATCGCATACTGATAGGAACAATCTTCTTCTGATTTATCTGTTGGGTTTCTCTGCCAGCATATATTCCTGTTCTTTTATTTTAAAGGGTGATTCATTTTCCACGTACACTTGAAGTACTTATCCTTATGTATATTTTCGAGCTTATAGGCGATCGCGTAGAAAACACGAAGGACGTGAAGACCTGTACAAGGGTGAGACAAACGAGCTAAAATGAGGTTAAACCCCCAGGGGTGTTTTTTCTCTCTCAAGAGTATTGATATGAAAATCTACCCAATGAAAGACTACTTGTTTCAGAATGCTTGAACATGTTTGAGATTATTAGCTGAGGTTCACCGCGTGGATGTGCTAGAATTATTAAAAGTCTAACCAGTATCTTGCTAACGAAGAAAGGCGACCGTGTAGGATAACAAGAAGGATGTGAAGACGGAACCCATCAAGCCGTACAAGGATACAAACATACGAGGGATATATTTAAGAGCTAAGCAGCTATATATATTTATAATCTGGAGCATCTGCTACCGCTCAACGAGTTGATAGAATATTTTGGACTAATAATGTCCTTCGTTTGTTGTTGAGAAGTTCCAGGTGTCCAGGTTATTATGATACCTGCATGCATGATTCGTATAATGTTTCTAAAAAAGTTATGCATGGAGCCATAATGTCAGAGGAATAGTGTGCTAAACTCTTTCCAGGCATGATTAATTTTTCGTATTTAAATTGGATGAGGATCATGTGACAAAAGACACTGACTTTTATATTTTATCTCCGATATCTTAGGTGCGGTAGGGCAAATTTTTCATAGATTCTATTGGGGCTTAGCCCCATGTTACTTTTTCTTTTCTCTCCCTTGGACGGCTCGATGGGGTCTTCCCATCCTTCGTTTTTTCCTACGCGGTCGCCCTTTTTTTCTACTTTTATCATGCACCTGTTACTTTATCCCGCTGTGACTGTGCACTATGCTTACCTCCATTATTACGTTGGCTGCGTACGGTAACGAAGACATCTTCCGATAAGTGTACCTCATCCCATTAGTTTGAGAAATAAAATAAGATTGGGAACGACTCATCTCTTGTTATATGCTATATGACTTGTTATCAAGATCATAGACAACACGGCTCCGATATGGTATTACCAAATTATTAAGTGATTATAAATTATTATTTTCGGATGGTTAAATTTTTCTATGTGGTGTATAAAAAGATGATCTACGACATGGTATTTTTTCTCTATTTTTATGCATTTTTATAGTTCTGTGTAAGTCATTTTATATAACTTTTTGAATATTTTGCTAGTTATTTGTGTGAGATTGTTCACCTGCGATTGCTTGTGGTCTTTGTGTGATGATCAATAAATTCTATAGAAAATGACTTTCTTCCCATAGCATTTCTGGAGTAGAATTGAAATCCCTAACACGAACAAGGTCATTGGCGTGCATGAAATGGCATACAAAATGAGAATGCGAAAACTTTACCAAGCCTAACAAGAAATATCAAAGGGGCTAAATGAAGTTAAATCTCTCTAACTTGGCACTAAATAATCCAATGGATATTTTAATCCAGTGGAATATAATTTAGCATGATTGTCTCAATGTGGATTATTTCATTCCGTGCTTATTTATGAAACAATAGATACTTGATCTCAAAGGTTCTCCATTGAGCATCCGATACTTATTCTCTGAAGTAAATTATATTCCTTGTCTACTATAGTAAAATCCAATATGATTGCTGACAAACATGTTTAATTCCATGATGATGACTCTCTATCATCTAAGGCAAGAGGAATCTTGCTATATACCTCTATATTTTACTTGAAGTACAAATAATGACCTTACTATATAATATACATTTTTTTATTTTAATTTCAAAGACTTTAGCTTGTATATCTTCATTCACTACATATCCATAGACAACGACTCATTTCAAGACTAAATCCCGTGGTTTATATCAAGGATTTGTAACCACTCTCACCTGGTTATTTTTAATCATATCAATGTTACTCTAACTCATATGACTGCAAGAGTCCATGACAAATTCGCAAAAAAGATCCTCATAATGCTCAACCGTAACCAAGCAAAGTATAGAAAGTGAAATTCATTGGTAATGTCTTTCAAGTAAAAGGGAGTTGGGTATAGAATATTTTCAGGGAAATATCCATTGTCTGATATGAAGAATGTGATTTATTTTTTTGAATGAATATTACTTGAGATATTGTGCTCAAAGAAGGTGTGCCTTTGCAAAATCTCTCACCACAGTGAGTTCGTAAAAGTGGACCCATGACCTTTCTATATGTCACCTCATGCCTCTTCACACTAAAGTTGATTACGCTTTTTTAATTGCTTAACTATTCGATCAAACACATACGTACAGCAAATAAAACTGAAGATATGCTTAATTTGTGTGTTTGATCGGAAATGAGTAACCGTCAACGGGAAACCATCAACGGGGAAAGCAATCAAATGCCATGATTGAGGAAAGTGTATAAAGTAATATCTGATTTTCTAATAAAATAATAGTTTATTTGCGAGAAGCTAAATTTGCTATTTATGAGCAATTGGTGGACTTCACATCTGATTAGACTATCACACTCTTAATATATGGCAAAGGTAATGTTTTAGCAGTCAACGGCTGAGTAGATGATCAAAGAGAAGTAATGCTGGTCTTTCTTTCTACAAGGTATATTTGTTTGTGCAAAAATTAAAGAATGTATTATGGTATAATTCATGCAGGATAATTATATTGTATGTACTTTGAATATACTAAACGGATGGCGGATGCTCTTGTATCCATCAGCCTTTCTCTTTTCTCTCCTGAAAGTGTTGCTCTTTGAAAAATATATGTAATTTATACCAAAACTCACCGATAAACCAAAAATTAAAAGGAGAAGAAAAGGAAAAATATGATAACTAACAATAGCATATCAAGTTTATTTAGAACTAGTATCTGTCTCCCATGTATAAACATTACTAAAATGCGACTTTTATACTCCGCTTCAATGAATTATTTTCTATGTACTATTAAAGCTATGAAGTTACCGAATGTTAATCCCTCTTTTAAATTCAAATTTCTCATATGTATAACGAAAAAATAAATTATAGCACTTAGTTTAGAGGATTGCATATTTCATTGTTCAATAATTAAATGATAAACCTTGTAGGTGCATGGCTTTTTCCTATTTGATATCCTTGTTTCCACTTTGATATTATGTTGTCTTTGAAGCTCATGTGAGAAGAGATATCTACAAATTTGAAGGATTAAGAATTCCAAATTCTGAACAAAATTAGAAAGGAAATTACTGATTTAGTGAAAAAAATTTACAAATTTTTCTGGCCTGTCAAGACCTTTCGTGTATATTTATTGGCATCATAAAATACTTAATTGTATAAATAAAAAAAGGTATTCATTTACTTTATCCAAGAAGAGATGGTTATAACATCATGCATAATGCAGACTGTAGATTATAATATATATTATCTATCTATTCCATTTGCTCTCATATCAAGGCAAAATGACGAAAAGAGAAGAGAGGTTTTATACGATAGTATTGTACATTATATATTTTCAAGTATTTAATATTGTTGAAGCTCTTTTGAATGAATTTTGTAACTTGAAAATAATTCTAATTGATCAAAATAATTATTTTTCTTAATAATTTTTGGATAATATTGATATTTACATGAAAATAGTAATACTTGATAACTAAAAAAGACACAAAGTTATATCATATATAATAGTACATCACCATAGATCTATGAAGATTGATAATATAACTTGCTAAGTTGCAGGCTTTTCGAAACGGAGAAAAGAAACATTTTGCATGATTACCACATAAGTTCAAGAGTTGATTTTGTTGATTGAGATCATAGTAACAAACATAGAATTCTTTTAGACTATATCCTCAAATAAAGATACAAATGTGTTGGATGAAAGTATGCAAACTTGAACAAGTATTGCTGAGATTGAGAGCACATCTAAAGAGCCGCGAGAAGATGGATGGAAGTTATCATTTATATGAAAATTGGATACTTGACTATGTACCTTTTGGCTTTAAGGGCTGGATGCGCTGCCAAGCTATCTTACTTCCCTTTGTCCCCTACTACAAGGGGACGGGGGATATGGACGGAGATGTTCCTGGGAATGGGATGGGGATTTTGGATGGAGTTATTGGAGACGAAGACAATTGGCAATATCATTTAAGGAGATGGAGACAACGGATGGAATTGTTTTGGGGACAAAACAAAGTGTGAGGCAACGATATATGTTCAAGAGGGTCCTTTTTGCCTTCTGCAGCATGAACTGGGCTAATGCTGATTAATAAATATACAATGTAATTTTAAAAGCATTTACTTTTTAGTTACTCGTTTTTTAATCACTGGTACGTTTTACTAGAAGTGAAAACTATTGAGACTCTCACTAGAAATTCAGCTTGAAGGATTTATTGGAACCAATTTAATTATCTCTATCCATCTTGCTCTCAAGATGAATATTACCGAAGTTCAAGATAAAAATTCATAAGCACAAAACTAATTTATATTAATGCAAGTACTCTCGAGCAAGTATATATAACTGATTATCAAGGGTTCACTGATTATCAACAGTTCACCTAATACTTAATAACGGTGAACGATGTAAGAAAAGAGGGTATTTACAATCGAAGGTCCAAACAAATTATAAATGAATATTCGCCTTTGGGACGGGTTCCCGAGTTTTACAAGATGAAAGAATTTTCAGTTTCTAAGACAAGGAAAAACTGAAGGGATAATTATAGAAGGAGTACTAATATATACACACGAGATAGATTGTTAAACTAAATTTCTTCGAAAGCAGGCGACTAGGGAGGAGGTGCTTGGGCCAGGACGCTGCCGCAGTGGATATCCTTGGCCTTCTAGGACGCTTACATACGTTCACGGCGCGCTTCTTGGGCCAAATCCCAACTTCATTTCTCTGTTTTACTGTATTGTGGTTACTACGCCTGATCAACTTGATGATATTGCCCCAAGGCCTTGATCTTGATGTCTTGATCGGCTAACACGATCCAGAAAAGATATATGGATGAATGTCCTTTTAGGAGAATGATGAAGAATACACCTAATCGACACAAGGGCCAAAAGTGTTTCCCGTAGGTGGACGTGGACGTACTGAACCAAAAAATTCTCTAAATTTAATTCGGGACGTACATGTGTTTGACTTACTTTCTCAATGTGTTGTTGAAATCACTTCTGTTGTCCATATGTCTCTATTTCTCTTTACTTTAAATGTAACGTTTTAAATAAATAAATAAATAAATAAATAATAAGAAAGAAAGAAAAAAAAGAAAGAGGGTGTGAAGTAAAAACTAATTATATGATCATCCATTTTGGGCCAGAACTCTATAACTTCTTCCACATAGTGACTAAACTGTAAGCAAGCACAATCACACCATAGTTTGTAGAGATACTCCTCTGATATCTATATGAAAAGAACAAGAAGATAGTAATGGTCGTCTGACCACATGGCTTGACTTAACCGTCATTTTTGGATGATGAGTTAAATAAATAAATAAACAAATAAATAAAAGATTCACTTTTCTTTACTTGGTCAAGTATATTCCACCCTTGCAATTAAAAAAAAAACTTCAACTGTAAGGGTAACATGTTTGGAGCCTTGCCTCAAACCCCTTACACCCGTAGTAAGTAGAGAACGAACAACCTTGAATTCAATTCTGGTATTCGTTCGTGATCTAGTTTCTAGTTTCCATGCCAAGGGAAAAAACAAACTTCCCGGTGAGAGGTCATTGAAAATGGCCACCAACTAATTCTTGAGGGACAACACGACCCTCCACCACCACGTCAGCGACGAAATGCCGCTCCACGTCGTCCCACCTCTGCCAGGTCAAGGCACAGATATAGACAGCGTGGTGGTCAGAACTTCTTTCTCGACAGGCCTCCGTTGCCGTGTTGAGAAGATTGAATTGCTCAACTTGGTTGTAATCAGGTGGGCCTCAAACTGCTATGAATGTTCCCAATAACCCTCACATGGACCGCGGTTAAAATCTGCCGTGAAGGATACATTCATGGCAATGTCGCTGCAGGCTCGTAGACTTGTCTTGCTCAATTTACACAAAGTGACAATGTTAAGGACTGAATTTTCAGCGTCAGAGATTTTGGATATAAGAACGAAGGTTATTCAGTATCATAGTGCGGCGCAAAAGCTTTGTTTGACAGGAAATTCTTCATATGAGAGGAGATTGTTTGGTTTGTCAGCTGTTAGATGTAGTACTACCAGTTGTCGAATCGCTTCAATTGGCGTAAGCACTAGAAATTCGGAGAAAAAATGGAGAGGTGCGAAAGTCGTTGAAACCACCGCAGTCTCTCCCATTCCTCATGGGAACCGTAATGAGGACTTTTTGGCAGATGAGAATGTCAGCTGGCAATCTTTGAAGTTGTCTCCGGAACTATGCGAAGCTTTGATGCGGACTAAGTTTATGCGACCATCTCTCGTACAGGTACGATATTTTAGCCGTAATCTGGCACAGCCTGTTCTAAAAGTCCCTCTGAATTGAGAAGTTTTAAGGTTTTGAGTTTGAGAGGAGAAAATTCCGAGCCGCGAGTATCTTTTTTTTCCCCCTTTTTTCTCTTGAATAAAGTATATAATGCACAAGAGAGGACGAGAAACGTAAACATCACCCATGATTCCTAAGTCTGTGATGTCAGATGGTAGTATATCTACTCTCTCCCATCAGAGGCGTAGAAATTGAAATTGAAACACCACTGCATCTAAACATACAGTCACAAGCTGTGGAAGGAGAAGGAGTGGGCAGTGATACCACTACAGGGAGGAGCTGACTTTAAACTTTCTGAAAGGTAATGTTATCTTAACAGTGAATTGCTCGTTTGCAGGCTTCTAGTATCCCTACCATCTTAAGCGGCCGAGACGTTATTGTGGCTGCGGAGACTGGAAGCGGAAAAACACATGCATATCTAGCACCCATCTTCCATCTGATGTTAAGGAAGCGCAAAGAGTATGACGAGGCGCAAGCAAAAGATGAGGAGCGCAGAATCCCTCGCGGTTTTGCATTAATTTTGTGTCCCAATGCAACTTTGTGTCAACAAGTTGTTGACATGGCAAACATGCTTCAAAGTGATCAAGGAGTAGCTATGCTAGATGCAGTTGCCATCTGTGGGGGACAGGTAATTGAGTTTGGCGTTACAGGTTAATCTTTCAAATATTTGAACTTATTCTGCTTTTGAATTCTCTGAAGGTTGGACTAAATTCCCTTTTTTCTGATCCCTTCACTTAGACCCTATCATACTCTTGACAGGGTTGGCCAATTAAGCCACCGGACATTGTAATCGCCACTCCTGCTGCTGTGTTGAATCATCTCTTTGCCTATGACCCAAGGAGGCGTCGGCGCAAAGCTTTCATCCGTGATGCATGCTGTGTGGTATGTGTTGAAATCTTACTTCCTCACCTTCTTTGTTGTGTTTTTTTGAGTGTCACAACCGGGAGCCACCGACTTTGAATCATGCTACATGTATATGACAGTCATGAGTGTTCCATTCTGCAAAACAAGCGTTACATGGTTCTCTTTCTTGGCCCTGGTTGTATTGTATCTGATAAGAAGGGCAGGTTTTTGATGAGGCAGATATGCTCTTGAGTGGAGGCTTTGCACGAGATTTGGATCATCTGATACAACTGTTGAGGTTAGAGGAAAGACAAGTGGCAAAATTATGGCAATTTGGGCCCTTAAAACCTGAACGGGGCACTGAGCCTTGGACCGACTTTAAGGCACTACCGGACGCTGTTGATGACGAAGATTTCTCCGGAGGTGAGGAGGAGAATTTAGAGAATGAGGACGAAGAATCAATTTCTGCTGTCGACGAGCCAGAAGTTGGTTCAGCAAGTTCTGAGATGGGAGATCAGGAAGGAAGTGTAATCAGTAGGAGCTATTGGCAAAGCAAAAAGCTATTCAAGAGAAGTAAACAGTACATATTTGTGGCTGCTACGCTTCCAGAAAATGGGAAGAGAACACCCGGTGCGCTTCTTAAGCGGATGTTCCCTGAAGCTCAGTGGGTAAATGGGAGCTTTTTGCACTGCCATAGTCCAAGGTTATTACCCTTCCACCCTGAATCCTGCAGTGGTCTCAGTTTGAAGTAATACATCTGGAAGCGTCCCTTTAATTGTTTTAAGTATTCGTATTTCTATCTGATCGAAGAAACAGAGTAAGCTAATGTTTAGGTTTTCAAATATTCTTCTGAGTATGGTCATTGGACGCTGAACTTGTGATTAGCAACTGAAGTGAATGTCATGAATCATCAACAGGATACAGCATAAGTGGATGGAAGTCTCGGATGAAACGAGAATCAAGGCTTTACTAGGGGCTGTTTCGGAAGGGGGAAAGAGTGGAGGGGAAGGTGGTGCAATCATGAGGACAATGGTTTTTGCCAACAGTGTAGATGCCGTGAACGCAATTTCTAGAATATTCACTAAAGCTGAAATACCCTCTTTTTCCTACCACCGAGACATTCCGATGGAGGAGCGCATAGAGATTCTCAGACGTTTCCAACATGAGGGTGGCTTGTTGCTTTGTACCGATGCAGCGGCGCGTGGCATAGATGTACCCAACATTGGCCACGTTGTCCAGGTAAACTTTCTTTTATGCCCAAGCTTGCTGCACCGTGGAAACCATGACAACAACACAAGGCACCGTACACACCTTCTATGTTTGGAGTTCATGAAGCACGTTGGTTCGGTTTCGTCATGTCGATCCTGTTTCACAATTATTCGTTCAGTTTCTCATACCATGTTAATCATGCCAACACGTATTTGTGTAGCAAGAGGCATTACAATAGTCTCGTATTTGAATTTAACAGATAAAAGCTCAACAAATTTGGTGTTCTTCGTGCATTTTAATGTGTAAAGTTTACTTTAGGAAGAACACATCTGTCGCTTGATACCGGGTATCTAGGATTTGGTCCACTTCTCTAAATGGTCTGCTTCTCCAAAATATTGACGATCTTTCTTTGTATGCGTAACGCTTGTTGCTCATTCTAGGCTGAGTTCGCTTCATCAGTAGTAGACTTTCTACACAGGGTTGGCCGAACTGGAAGGGCAGGGCAATCAGGGATGGTTACAAATCTTTTTACTGAAGCTAATCGTCCTCTCGTGGAAGCTGTTCAAAATGCACTAACCAACAAGCAATCTGTGGTACGTGAACGTATTAGATAGCAGAGAGGCGTGCTGTCATTTCCAAGTATGGTGTTGGTTCCTCTTTTTGAAGAATTTATCCTCATTGTACTGCGTGGTGTGCGATAGGATGGAGCCTTCAGTCGTAAAAGGAGTTTCAGAAATAAACTCAAGAAGTATGGAAAGGAACGGCGAGGTAAGGATGCATTCTTTCACCACTAATGTATCTTAGGACACATTAGTGGTGAGCGTCGCTGTATGTGTGAGTATGAAGAACACTGGAGTCTCGTTTGCTGCAGTGGGAAGAATCAAAGGGATTTCCTGCACGTTGTATATCGCAGCTGTTCACGTGTGTTTTCTATGGATTGTTTCTGCTCAACAGGGACGCCGCGTGAAGCCACTCAAAGCAAGTAAGGTCAAAGTTACTTGCAAGGTACATCGAGCGTTGGCTTTTGCAAGTTAAAACGACGTGATCGTGCGTGGGATCTCTCCGAAGCAGCAAAAGAAGCATAGAGGAATCAGTGCCACTCCCGACATAATCTTCCGTCTGTGGTTAACATCTTCTCCTTAACAAGCTACAATTTTATCTTTTTGCACTATACTTACTGACGTGGTACAGAAGGTCTGCACAAGATCGTTCTGCTCACACAGTTAACAGCTCATTCATCCATACGGTTTGACCAACGATCAACTTGGAACAGTTTCGAGTCTAATGATTGCATCTACATTATGGACGGGTAAACTCAAGTATCGCAAGCAGCTATTAGGTTCACTAAGATTTCCAGAAGGCAAAGCACCAACATTGCGTCTGAAGATCTGGACGGTCATACCCGCTCCCTGTTTGAGCTTTTACTTCGTACGTGAGGAGCTGGTTGTATCTTAATCTCGAGTGTCAGGATAGGATAGAGAAATACAGGTAAGTGTATGTTGCCATCAGGTGGCAATCATAATGAGTGAGCCAAAATCTTTAACTCGACGATGTTGTAGAAAGGGATCCACTGGAGGTTGCCCCCAGTATTTCATAACTCTGAGTACCATTTTCTTTTAATCTAAACTCAAATCTATTGATGTCGTTTGGTATTTATGTTGCTCGGTCTCACAACATTGACAACGTCTCACAAACTTGACGCTCAAGTTTCACTATCATTTTCTTCTGTAGGTTTATTATGTAGGCTTTCCTTCCAGAAACTTTTTGCATCTCACTTGAAGTGTGTAGATCTTACATAGAGTTTCGTGCAAGAATAAATTAACATGGCTACGATTGTTATCAGGAAACCCATACAGATTCAAATCAAACTCATCTGAATGTAGGCAGGAGACTTGAAAACCTGACCAATGTAGACTAAGTCTCAAAAAAAAACATTGTATATACTGACGCATAGTTCATTTTTACATCAAATTAATACTCCGCTTATTCAAAGTAGGAAGGGGGAAACATAGAAGTAGAACAATTTTTCCTTCCACCCGTAAGTTTTCTAGAAACCTCTCATTAGATTATTTAACCTTATTGTGAAGTTTCCATGTTATCGGATGCGCACGAGGATTGCATGAAATAATCGTACTCTGTGAAAAAATGTTCACAATGAAATGGTTCGTTAGAAGTCCGAATATTACTTTTTAGTTAGTATTTACATAGTGTGGTAGCGTTTCCTGTGCAAACAAAACCACACAAAAATTATATACCCCGCAGTAAAGAGAAAAAGAATACAAAGCACTATGGAGTGCTAGAGGAAACTGAGCACGAAGCCCACTGAAACTTAGGGTTCACAAACTCATGCCAAATCTAGACCCCAAGCCAACCAATGGGGAGTCTTAAAGCAAACAGTTGAAAAGCAACAAGAAAACTACAGTTGGACAGTGTGATAAAAGTCCCCTAATGATATATATGGTAAGTAAGGAGGGTCCTAGACACGATGTGCACTCTTATTGTTGCTGCTAGTCTATAAAGACTCCAGGCTTGAGAGTGTTGTATTGTGATTGAGACTCTCTGCAAAAAGTATGAGGTGAACATGGCTTTGGAAACAACAAAAGCCCCTCTCCTCTATGAAAAACCTCATGCTATTTCCTTTAGCAATCCATCAAAATGGTGATGAAAATGCTCAAAAATCTTCACCGCTAAAGGAACAAAGGTATTAGAGTTGAGATGTGGTGCATAATGATCTTCCTTTCCTCGAGCTGTGTTGGTTGATGTTGCTCCTGCCAAAATTCCTACTTGTGCTAGAGTCTTTGCTTGGGGGCTTTGCAACCACCATATCATACAAAGTATGTTGACAATTAATGAATGTATGATGTTAGCTCTCACTCGACGTGGAGGTCTCTTGGTAAGTCCAACCACTGCTTGATCTGTATTTGGCATTGTGTAGATCGGAGGAGTTGAGCTATTATATGGCATCATGAACTTTAGAGGACTCTCCTTCTATAGTACACTCATAATAGATTTATGCCTTGTGTGTCATATGTGGAACCACAATTGCAATGGTTTGGAAGCTCTAGCAAGGCCGGATGAGGGAGACCTAAATGTAGGCAGAGTGTAGTGGAAAACTCTTCAAACATGAAAGAAAATCCTCTATCAAAGAGGAGGCATGGAACCAAGCTCCAAAGCATTTCACTCCATAGGAAAGAATCCTAGCTTGTTAGATAAGGGCATGTCAATGATAATGTTTTTGAAGGTGTGTGTGCGCTCATTGATGCTTGTCTAAATCTGCTTGGAGTCCAGTGAAGAAAGTCGGTGAAAGTTGGGATTATTGTGCATCAAGGCAAAGTTCATGAGCCAATTATAGATATTGTGAAAGTCATGGGTGCTTGAATCCATTGTTATGATAGGTTCAATAGAAAGGGACGACCATGATATAAGAAGTTGTTGGTTAAGCAAGAGGCCACTAGGACCCATGCACCTATAAAGGTTGCTTTTGCAATGGTCTCTTGTAGTATGAGATCACACAACCTCCCATGGCCACGGGTAAGGGTATCTATAGTCTACACCACTCCTTTGATAGGTATGGGAGCGTACATGACCTTAACAAAGTGAAGAAGGTGCATTGTATAGTGCTATAAAAAATGCATAAGTATGGCATAAGTGATTTTGTAGGAGGATTTTATGCAAGCTAGATAGGATGCTCAAGGGAGCTAGTTAAGTGCTAAGGTGGAGCAGGCTACATGTGTGTTCCTCAACCTAGGAAGTAAGTGAACATGGGTATGGCTTGCACTAGTGTGTTGGAGATGAACATGTTGTAGTAATCTTCCTCACCTAGTGGAGATCCCAATACTCTTATACCTCTTATTAGTGAAAAAGGCGACCACGTAGAGAACATGAAGGATGGAAAGACCACATCAAGCCGTACAAGAGAGAGTCAAAAAAGGTAAAATGGGGCTAGGCCCCAATAGAGTCTATATGAGAAATCTGCCCCATTGCACCTAATTATTAGGGACTATAACCTTGGTGGAAAATCTAAGGGAGTGAGAATTGCAAGTATGATCTATAATTTGCATTTACAAGTTTGGACCTATAAACCCAATGTCTCTAAGCTATGTGTGAAAGCCACTGCAACATGGATCACATCTTCCAAAGAGCCTAAGGATGCATGTTTGGACTATAAACCTAATGTCTCTAAGCTATGTGTAAAAGCCACCGCATCATGGATCACATCCTCCAAAGAGCCTAAGATGTGGCTGTTATCACAAATGGATGGAAAGAGATATGATGGAAAAGCAACCATGACCACCCATAAAGCTATGCAATGAGTTATAATAAATAGAGGTCCCCATGGTATGTACCCTTAGTAGATGTAAGTTGCATGAAATCTCTTGTGATAGTATGATGACTATACAACAAAGGGATGTCTATATTGTAAAATATGCAAACAAATGGAATCAAGGAGGGGATTTGATCCCCTATTGAGCAAAGAGCACCAAAAAAGTTGGACAAGAAATGTTATTGAATACATTAGAGTCATCCACTTGGACAACCATCCATTTGGGCTTGAGATCCAAGGGTGCTTTAATGCCAAAAATAACCATCTTGTAACCACCTAGAGTGACCACAACAAACTGATGTGGAGACAAAAAAGAAGAAAAAGAATGTAGTAATGATAGGCAAATAAACAAAATGGAGAAAGATATCCCCAATAGCAATGGAGCAAACACCAGATATCTTCTTTGACATGGCAAGTAGACAAGATGCACAAAATAGATTGGCTGCTCCAAGAAGCACTAGAACCAAAAAATACATTAACAAAAAGCAAAGAGAAGAATAAAACTCAAATATAGAGTGTTTGGAGATAGACAACCATGTAGTTATTCAAAGACTAGTTCCGATGCACACCTATTGAGAAATGTGTAGAATGAAGTAAAGTATGAGAAAAGATGGACTCCATAAGTTGAAGCTCCTCATCTAGCTTATAGTCATGGAGTAAATTGAGGAGCTCCTCCTTGTCCTATGGATGGAGCATTTGTAATGTAGATAGAGTATTGAAAGAGAAAAGTGTTTGCCGAGAGGGAGCTAGTGCTTGGATTATGCATCTATACTCCCCTACTTGGCCTAACATCAAGGAGAGATTGAGGCAACAATGCTTTAGGGGAGGGGGCATGGGCCTATAGGGAGTATGCTATCCTCTTAGTTGTTGCTTAGTCTTGTATGGTATACTCATCTTGAAGTGCTGACCAATATCCTCTCAAGAACCTATGAATCCTAGAGGTGGTCTCACGATGTCATGATGCACCTCCATGTGCTAATAGGAGGAAATTATATTATATAAAGAGTGCTAATAAGGTCCATATAGATACATCTCTCCCCTACTCATCAACTAAACTGGCTTGCAATAAGATGGAGAGGGTGGAGCCCATAAGCTATTGTAGTGGCACAAGTATCCTAGTATACAAAAAAGGTCCAAGTAAACTCAGTAAGAATGCATGGATAGGATCTAGAGAGTGTAACCAAGAGTAAGAGTCTGGTGGAGCCTAAAGAGAGAGGAAAAGTGTACAAAAGAGGTCCACTAGAAGAGGTGGAGTGGTAGTCTATGCCCTCATCTATAAGCATCTAGCTTGTCTTTGGTGCTATACTAAACCAATGCCTACTTATGGGCAATCCGATCATGACTATGTAGGTCATTGGTAGGGTGGTATGTAAGGATTTGCTAAGGGTACACAGAGAGGAATCTAACTATGTAGTAGATGATTATATAGATTTTCTATTGATACTAATGGTTGTACTAATTGCTTGCCATTGTATTGTGCTTCAAAGTACTTCCAATAAGGGATCAGTATACAAGGAGTACAAGAGAAGAATGATGGTCAAAGGCACAAAAGTAGAAAAACAAAGTAATGAGTTCATAATGTATACTCTACTTTTGTGAGATTCTATATATTCTTGGACTTTCTCATTCATTGCTCACTACTTTGCACAATATTGTATTCCTCCTACTTCATTTTGATTTTTTGATATTTCTTTGCCCATGTCAAAGCTTCCTTGTTATAGATACCATCTCTACATTTTCCTAAGTTACACTATTGCTTGATATTTCCTTGCCCATAGCAAAGTTGTCTTGGTATAGATTCCACCTTTCAAGTTTTTTTCAATCTTGGTGTAAATTGCACCTCCAAATTTGCTTGATGTGCTCAACTTCTCCCAATGATAGAGATTCCTATTTCAACACTTCTTTGTAGTTTGACCTCAAGTTATAATATTTCCTTCTCATGGCAAACTTCTACTTCAAGCTAATATTAGCTATTGCCACCAGTTCTAAGTTTCTCCAAAGTTGCCTCCTATCTCCATAGCTATAATATCTTTTGCTATTTCAATTTGGGAGCAATAATTACATGCTACTAGTATAATACTCAAGTCTTGTTTGAATTAATCAAAGCTCCCATTTTTCCTTTCACTTTTTATTTAGCTATTCCTTTTGAACTACTATTGTTGTTGGTGATGCTTAGCCACCAGGGTGTTGATATCATAATTACTTGCTAGCAACCATAAGACAAACTACTACTAGTGTAGGTACTCAAAGTTCCTCATACACTACTACTCTCTAGTTGTTCTTTGTTCAATCATTCTAGTATCCATATTAGTGGAGCTCTTGAGCTATGGCAGAGCACGGCTATGGCAAACTCACACAAGTAGGGAGGCTACTACAGGTTTGATCTACAATCAGACAAAATTATAGGAAGATGACTAGCTTGAGAAGTGATTGAGATTAGTACTAGGATCTAAGAGACTTGATAGAGTGGTAGAGAGTTTGAAGAGAAAAGAGGAAAAGAAAATAGAAGAGAAAGACTGAAACAAAAGTTCATATGGTTATGTTTGTGGTTGGGTGTGTTGCAAATGGCTTTATATACATGTGTGCTAACCTCCATTCTCTTTGAGCTTATAGACCTGAGAGATTAAGCTGTAGGATGCTTTTTGCCCAATTGATTGAGTTTGGTAACAATGATGACACCTTTAGAGAGCAAAAATTAAAGGTGAGCTATTGGAATCAAAATAGAGTGAAATTTAAAAGGATCAATATCAATAAATTTGGGCTTAGATCAATTCAATTAACTTGAGTTGGCTCAACTTCTCTAAAATTAGATTACATTAGGCTAGAATGGCTTAATTATTGTCCTATTTTGTAGCTAGCTAGAGAGACATTCAAAATCATTTCCCCTAACCTCACTTGTTAGAGTGCGATAGATTGTTGTGGCCTAAATGATGCCTCAAGCAAGTCTACATGATATTGAAAGGCTTGGGAGGGTGGTGGAGTGGTTGAGGAAAAAAGAAAACAAAAATAGAGCATGCAAGAATGTTCTACAATAAAAAGAATCTGTCAAGAGACAAGACATTTGTTTATTGCAAGAAACAAGAAATATGCAATTGTAGCTTTACCTAATGAATCCAAACACCAAGGATGTCATGGATGAGGTTGGGTTATTCTCTTGCCATGATTGATGCTTGAGGAGCAGTTCATCCTTAGGTTGTGGTGTTGCATAGAGCATTCAGGTTATAATAGGAAAATATGCACTCATTCAAGGTGGAGGAGAGAGGAGTTTAGGATGAATAGTCAATTAATTAGACATCATGGGAGATCAAAACCTAACCCATTGAGGAAAGATTATCATATAATCCTATTTTCTAGATAATAGAAAGGCTAGAAGGCTACTTAAGTACATTTCTTCCCATTTCTTGTTACCTTTATAGAAATTTACAAATTTATGAGAAACCAATAGAATTGATTTTAAAATTGAAAGGTTGGGTGGAATGCAAGCATAGAGTTGTAGCTGAATGTGCATTGGAGATAATGCTTTGTAACAATATGGATTTTAGCAACAAAGTTAGTTAGGGCTAACATATGTAACAAGGTTGTGTATACAACAATATGGAGTTTTACAATAAAGTTAGTAGGGCTAATAGAGTAGCAAATAAGTCAAATTAGCCTAGAATATTCTAGAAATATCTAGGAAGCTTCTTAGGAAGCTTCTGGCTAGCTTAGCTTACACCCCAAGTAAGTATCTTATGGAAGGAAGCTTCTAGAAGCTTCCAACTAGTTGTAATACTCCAAAGACAAGAGAACTCCTCAAGAGAGATACAAGAAAGAAAACACAAATTTCACACTCAATCCTGCGATGCTCCTTTAGAGCATCGCAACACCTTCTCTTATTATATAGCCAAGGAGGATCTCCTCCAATAAAGCTCTACCATAGGATTAGGTATATGGATAGGTGACTTGTCAACAAGTTCCACCCTTAGATTACTTGCTTGGATGGGTGACATGTCGGTCATGGTTCCATCTGGTTGATCAAATATAGACTTTGATTGGAGAGAATCTTATAGAAATCTCAGAATCACATGAAGTACCATTGGAAAGATCTCGGTGAGACAAACCAGGGGGAGGGAGGCCAAATTTTCCTTTGATGGGGAGAGGTAACCACTTTTTCAAGGCCTAAACCATCCGTTTAGGCCTTTGAAATTGCCTCTAAAGTTTTCAAACGTATTTTGGCTTCTGCTCTATTAGTAGAAGTGCTCTTTTGGTGATACATCTATCTGATCTAAGTTCTCCATCATGTGTAACATCCTTCTAGATGTCATCACCCCAAGTTTCACCTCTAGATCATATGCCTAGCTATTGATTCAAAAGTTTCCAAGCATGTTTTGATTTTTGGCATATTAGTAGAAATACTCTTTTGGTGATACCTCTAGCTTATCTACTTAGTCCATCATGTATAACATCCCTCTAGATGTTACTAAACCAAATTGAATCTCTAGATTATCTATCTAGCTATTACACTAGCTTAGATTACAAGTCAAGTAGGCGGCTACTAGAAGGAAGCTTCTTGAGAAGTTTCTCGATTAACTTGGCTTGCACTCCAAGAAAGTGCTTCAAGAAGCTTTCTAAGAAGCTTCTCAAGAACCTTGTATGCTTCCTATAAATACAAGATCCAAAGCTCATGCTAGGTATTTGGAGTTTCTCTCAATCAAGTGTCCCAATGTGAGCTTCCATTCTTCTATTTCTCTCCTTGGTTGTGGTCTTTTACATTGGTATCAGAGCAAGAATGGGATGGATTGAATTTACGGATCACCAAATCTATTTTAGCCAAACCATTGGGATTTTTGTGTCCAAGTACTATCCAAGCATTGTTTCACACAATTCATCATCTCATGCTTTGGGCAAGACTTTTTAAATACAATCACCTTGTCCAAGGATTGCTTGGTACTTCCGGTTGTAACTTATGGAGAACAACGGACATGTTGCATCTCTGTGTTACTAAATTAGATAGATTGGGGGTGGTGTGATACAATAGTAACCATGGTGGCAATGTCCAAGGTTATCATTGCTATGTAATAACAAATCAAGCACCTTTCTTGATCGTTGGATGAACAAGATCATCAATGACAAGAGCACACAAGAGAATACTAGTTTGAGAAGGAGAAGACCAAATTATATTTCCAAAACCTAAGGTTTTTGGAGGCAAGAATCTTTTGGGTACAGAGGAGAATTTTGTGTTTGACTACAAGTGCTATTTTGAGGCTACTAATCTTCAAGACAAACAAAAATAGATTCTCTTGGTTTCCAACCAATTGGATGGAGTAGCAAAGCTATGGTGGCAATTTTGAGTGGAGCAAGCTAAATGGCAAATTTTTGCACAAATATTGACATAGGCAAAACTCAAGAGTGCAATAATTGGTTTATTCCAAGCTATAAATGCCATATGGGCTGCATTAGATAGGTTGGTAGAGTTGAAGCAGATTGGCTCTATAAGAAGTTATATCATGTAATTCTAAAACACCATCATGAAAATTTCAGATATATTAGAAGATGAAGCTATGGATCTATTTGTGAGTGGCTTGAAGTCACAAACTAAATTAGAGGTAACTATGCAAAGGCCACAACACTTGGAGGAAGGCATGCGGTTGACCAAACGCTTTGATTCCTTGGTTTTAACAACTTGATCTGACCTTGACCTCCACAAAACCTACCAAATACATTACACAAGGGTGGAGAAGCCAACACCAATGGAGATTGATGCCATTTAGCAAAGACCACTTGGCATTGTAGATAGAGAAAAATTGCAATAAAATGGTGGTTGTTTTTATTGTTGCCAAATTTGACATCACATCACTAAATGTCCACTCAAGAATGTGCGACCTCGACAAGTTGCCCAAGTGGAGATTGTGGAGCAAAATGATCAAGGAAACAAGGATCCAAATAAGAGATTTTGAGCCATATGCTGGAAAGTTGATTTGTTCCAATGGGATCAAAGGCTCAACTTATGCAAGTTTGCTTCACTTGCAAGGTATGATATCTAATTGTGGTTGTAGGATTTTAGTTGATTTGGGAAGTTCAAAAAATTGCTTGTCCATGTAATTAGTAAAGAAATTGGGTATTCCTATCAAGCTAGTAATTGGAAGTAGATTGATGATAGCAGATGGTAGAAAAGGTTTTGTATTTCATACCTTGCATCCTGTTACCTTCAAGATTGGGAAAGAGTATTTAGAGTGTATGAGGTTTGTAGCAGCACCTCTACAATATGATGTCATTCTAGGACTATCTTGGCTTGAATGTCATAAGGTTCTATTTGATTGGAACCGACAAAAAATTCAAGTACGACACCATGGTAGGAATCTCTAATTAGGTTGTCTGGTACCTCTGAGTAAGACACCTAAAAATAGTTGATCCCAAGATGAGAAGTTTGTTGGGAAGGTAGCCATAGAGCAAGCTTTGGAGGATGATGAGTCCCAAGATGGGAAGTTTGTCAAGAAAACAACCATAGAGCAAGCTTTGAAGAGAGATGAGTCCCTAGATGGGAAGTTTGTTGGTGAAGTAGCCATAGAGCAAGCTTTGGAGGAAGATGAGTATGTTTTTGCAATGTGGATCAAGTCAATTGCAAAAGGAGAATTTGAGGGAAGTTAGGAGCCCCATCAAGCAATGGTTGATCAAATAGTTCAAGAGTTTGTGGATATGTTTCTGGATGGTCTACCAAAGGGATTACCCTTTGATTGTGGTATGCCCTTCAAGATTGAGTTATTGCCAAGGAGTACTCCAATGAGTAGACCAATCTATTGATTCTCACCAAAGGATTTGGAGGAGTTGCTAAAAACACTTACGGAGTTGTTGGAAAAGGATTTCATATGACATAGTACCTCTTCTTGGAGAGCACCGGTATTATTTCTTCCAAAGAAGGATAGAGAACGTCATTTTTGCGTTGATTATTGTGGGTTTTATAAACAAATAATGAAGAATGTGTATCTCTTGCCTTGAATTGATGACTTGCTTGAGCAGTTGAGTGACCACAATACTTCTCCAAGTTGGATCTTTGTAGTGGCTATTGAAAAATCCCTATTGATAGAGAGGATGTGCAAAAGACTTCCTTTTGCACAAGATATGGACATTTTGAGTGGAGAGTTCTACCTTTTGGGCTCACTAATGCTCCAATTGTCTTCATGGATAAGATGCATCGGGTGTTGGATGGACTATTTGATTGATACATGGTGGTGTTCTTGGATCATATCTTAATCTATAGGAAGACAATGATCGAACACATGAATCATGTGCAAGAAGTCCTAAGATGACTACAATAGTGGAAATTTACTACAAGAAATTGCAGTGTGCCTTTTGGCACAAGGAGGTTACCTTCTTGGGTCACAAGATCTCATTGGAGTGGATCAAGATGTAAGAGGAGAAGTCAAGACCATTATTGATTTGCCTACTCCAAAGGATACTATAGAAGTATGGGCATTTAATGGATTGGCTAATTTTTACTGGCGGTTCATCCTCTATTATGCCCATGTGGCCGCACCATTGATTGATCTCTTAAGGAAGAACTTGAGCTTTTTGCGGACCACCAAGCACCAAGAAGTATTACAAAAACTGAAACATATGGTGTCTTCAAGACCCATTCTTCAACTATATGATCATCAACTATTTGGTGTGGTTGATTTTGATGCTTCTAACTTTGCAATTGGAGCCGTGTTATAGTAGGATGTCCTAGATGGATTTTCATCCCATTGCGTTTGTGTCTTGCCGACCAAATACAATTGAAAGGAATTACTCTGCTCAAGATTAAGAACAACTAGCAATGATATATGCCACCAAGGTATGGAGACATTATCTCTTGGAGAAACAAGTGATCATGCAAACTGATCACGAACCATTGTTGCAGACAATATGCTTGCAACACATGAAGAGTTGATATCATCAATAAGAGGAGCAACTCCAATTGTTTGACATCAAACTCAAGTACAAACTAGGCTGGTTCCATGTCATCCTTGATGCCCTATCATGACGGCCTGATTTGAAGTCTCTCTCTCTCTCTCATCACAACAACCATTACAATGGTGTCAATCAACTCCAAGGTCCAAAATGAGTTTAGGTCAACTCTAAAACAAGATCCATTCTTCCAAATTGTACATGGTAGTCTTGCAACATGCAATACAACACCTTCTCCTTGAAGGAAATCCTTCTATTCCATGAGGACCAAATATATGTTCCAACCATCTCTGACTTAGGCGCCTCCAAACATCTCATGACTTATCAATTATTGGTTACATGGGTATGGACAAGACCTTGGGTACTCTCCAATGCCAATGGTGGTGGCCCAACATGACACAAGATGTTCATGACTTTTTTTGATCATGTGAGAGTTGCCAATGCAACAAGGCCAACAACCAAAAATTGAGTGGACTCCTTCAACCACTCCCCATTCCAATTGCTCGATGGGAACACATGAGCTTAGATCTTGTCATGTCCTTGCTCAAGTCAAAGCAAGGTCATACAATGATTGTGATGTTTGTGGATAAGCTTAGTAAGAAAATCCATCTGGCACTAACCTTTGATACCGTGGATGCTCCAACATTGGTGCAGATCTACTTTGACGTTATCTTCAAGCATCATGGGATGCCTTGTGTACTTATCTCTAATTGTGATCCTCAATTCACTAGGAAATTTTTGCAAGCACTCTTCCTTATACTTAGCACCAAGTATCAATCTCAAACTAATGGACAAATTGAATGTGCAAATTGCACCTTGGAAGATATGCTTTGTGACTTTGTCAACATCCACCATATCAATTGGGATGAATGTTTTGCAACTCCGAAGTTTGCATACAATGATTCCAAATAGGCAAGTACCATGTTCTCTCCTTTCTTCCTCAATTTTGGACAAGATCCACTTGTTCCAGATTCCCTTCTTGCTCCTCCTCCATCTTGTGTCCCTCATACTTCTATTTTCTTGACCACCATATCCCAATCCTTCCAACAAGCCAAATCTCATCTCTTTGTTGCTCAAAATTGGTAGAAAAGATATTTCAACCACTATCGCTGTGATCTCACATTTCAATTTGGTGATAACGTCATGCTCTCCTCTAGTAAACTACCACTCCCACTTGATAGCCAAGTTTATAAACTCACCTCTAATTGGATAGGACCCTTTGATGTCACCCAAATTGTCTCTCTTGTTGCTTATCTTGCCTTGTCTTGTCATATGCGTATCCACCCTATCTTTCACATTTCCAAGTTGAAACCCTTTGTCCCTAGCGTATCTTCTTTTTCCTCTTATGTCCAATCTCTTCCTCCTTTGGTCCCTATCAATGATCATGAGGAGTATTAAGTTGATTGTATCTTTGCATGTCACTACATTCAACAAGGCCGTCGGCAACATACAGAATACAAGGTCCTTTAGAAAGGGTATCTCCTTCATGATGCCACATAGGAACCTCTTTCTCATCTCCAGAATGCACAAATGGCTATCCAAGAGTTTGAAGCTGCAATGGTGACAAGGACGTCACCAACTAGTGGTGGAGGAATATGCAACAACATGGAATTTAGCAACAAAGTTAGTTAGGGCTAATGTATGTTATAAGGTTGCATATGTAACAAAATGGAGTTTTGTGACAAAGTTAGTGGGGCTAATGAAGTAGCAAATAAGACAAATTAGCCTAGAATATCCTAGAAGTATCTAGGAAGCTTCTTAGGAAGCTTCTTGTCTAGCTTAGCTTGCACCACAAGTAAGTAGCTTCTAGAAACTTCCAAGTAGCTTAACTTGCAAGTTAAGTAGGCAAATTCTAGAAAGAAGCTTCTTGAGAAGTTTCTTGGTTAACTTGGCTTGCACTCCAAGATGTAGTTCAAGGAAACTTCTTGAGAAGCTTCTCAAGAACCATGTTTGCTCCTTATAAATACAAGAGCCAAAGCTCATGCTAGGCATTCAAAGTTTCACTCATTCAAGTGTCACAATGTGAGCTTCCATTCTCCTATTTCTCTCCTTGGTCGTGGTCTTTTATAGCTTTGCACGAGGAAGAAGAAAATCAGAGAGGGATTTGGATATGGAAGGAGATGAAGAATGAAGAGAAGTGGCTTAAAATTGAAAGAATATTTGACAAGACAAGAATGGGAGAATTTACTAGAGCAAGGGCATTAGAACTATGAGAACATTAGAGTGTGAGCAATTAGAGTTGGCCTTGTAATGACCGAGCATCAAAGTTTTCCAACACTAGAAGGGTTGAGTATTAGATGAGGTGGAGTATGTAGAATGATGGTTCTCATACAACAATAGATAGGTTCTCTCCACATCCTTCCCTAATTTTATTTTATTTTAATCTTCTCACCATCTATTTCTTTTTTGTGTGTGTATTTGCTTTAGTGGGGGATTCTTGTCCCATTCATATGTTCTTTACATGTGCTTTCATGTCTTCTTGGGTTATGTAGTACCTTCCATGTAGCTTGTTGTGATGCCTCCTTTTCAATCTTTAGCTAGGATTCCTAAAGGAACTTCCTTAGACTACACTCCTTACCTAGCTCCTCATATGTGCACTTAGGAACTAGGTCTTGGCGCCACCTTTTTGGGCACTCACCCTCAGTTGCCCAAGTTTGCCTTCATGGCCTCACCTCAGTCTCCTCACTCCATCCTCCATCATCCTTTGTGGAGGAGTCTACTCTAGTAGATATCCATAAGGAGGATCCTACGCCCATAGATATACCACTTCTTCACTCCTTCACCACGGATTCTCATATGGAGGATTCCTCTCTACAAAATCCTCACCTTCCTACCATCTCTTGCTCTACTCATCTAGCTTCACTACCACTTCAAAGTGTGATATCCCTCCTCCCCTTCAGAGTGAGTCTACCATCTCTCCACTACCAAGCAAGATTCCTCCTACTACACTACACCACCCCATAGTCTTATGCCTCCTTCCACTTCAATAGACATCCCACCACCACATATCCACATATCTCCTCTAGTCTCCTTACCACATTCCTACATACTCCCTCATCAACAACCCATATAGTCATGCCAAGATTGCACTTGGGTATGCATTGGCTTAGCACAACATAGGGAGTGGGTTAGGTGCCTACAAATGAGAGCTAAGGCAACTATGCCACCTTCTCCTTTGGATCCCCTTTAGATACCAAACTTCTCTCTTCAAGCGCCTCCGGAGTCATACTCTTGGTTACACACAATTCTATTCAGGCTTTCTTACCAAGTTTACCTAGACCTCATATGTACACTAAGATACTTATGCCACTTTGGTAGCTTGTGGGATCCATATTCTCCATCCTATTACTTGTTATCTTAGCAAATAACCAAGAAAGAGATGTCTCTACATGGACCATATTAACGCTTTTCCCAATTGATCTTACTCCACCCAACACATGGGAGCACATTTGGTCATCGTGAGACTACTTGTAGCAATATAGAGTTTAGCAACAAAGTTAGTAGGGCTAACAAAGTAGAAAATAAGACAAATTAGCCTAGAATATTCTAGAAGTATCTAAGAAGCTTCTTGGGAAGCTTCCTGGCTAGCTTAGCTTGCACCCCAAGTAGGAGCTTTTAGAAAGAAGCTTCTAGAAGCTTCCAACTAGCTTAGCTTGCACACCAAGTAAACAGCTCCTAGAAGGAAGATTCTTGAGAAGCTTCCCAACTAACTTGGCTAGCATTCCAAGAAAGCGGCTCAAGGAAGCTTCTTGATAAGCTTCTCAAGAGTCTTGTATGCTCCCTAAAAATACAAGAGCCAAAGCTCATGCTAGGCATTCAGAGTTTTCCCTCATTCAGAGTTTTCCTTCATTCAAGTGTCCCAATATGAGCTTCCATTCTCCTATTTTTCTCCTTGGTCTTGGACTTTTACATTGGTATCAAAGCAAGAATAGGATGGATGGAATTTATGGACCACCAAATCCACTTCCGCCAAACCATTTGAATTTTTGTGTCCAGGTATTACCCAAACATTGTTTCACATAATTCAGCACCTCACGCTTTGGATAGGATTTTTGCAATGATCATCTTGTTTGAGGAACCTTGATACTTTTGGTTGTAACTTATGGAGAATGATGGACGTGCTACATCTATGTGTTAATAAATTAGATAAATTGGGAGTAGTGGGATAGAGTAGTGGCCATGGCGGCAATACCAGACATTATCATTACTATCTAGTAACAAATCAAGCACCTTACTCAATTGTTGGATGAACGAGACCAACAATGACAAGAACACATAGAGAGAGCACCAATTCGAGATAGAGAAAATTGAATCCCATTTCCAAAACCCAAGGTGTTTGAAGGAAATAATCTTTTGGGCATAAGGAGAATTTTGTGTTTGACTGCAAATGTTACTTTGAAGCTACCAATCTTCAAGATGAACAAAAATAGATTCTCTTGGCTTCTAGCCAATTGGATGATGTGGCAAAACTTTGGTGGCGATTCCAAGTGGAGCAAGCTAAGCAACAAATTTTTGCACTAATCTTGACATGTGCAGAATTTAAGGAGACAATACTTGGTCGATTTCAAACTATAAATGCCACTTGAGCCGCACGAGATAAATTGGCAAAGTTGGAGCAAATTGGCTCTATAAGGAGCTACATCATGCAATTTCAGAACATCATCATTGTAACAATATGGAGTTTAGCAAAAAAGTTAGTCGGGCTTGTGAGCTGGCCTGTCTCTCACTCAAGATGAACCTCTGATGGCTATTATGGTAGCGCACCATGGACTAAGAAGGCAAGGAACCCCAACTCCATCATACTCCTCCAAGGCTAACACTCCAAGACTCAAGATATTGCTCACTAGAGAACTCAATGAGAGAGAGATAGTTATAAATGAAAGAATGATGAGTACCTCCTCACCCCTTGTTTATATACTTGTGAAATAGTTACATACCAAAGTTACTAATTATTGGAGTAACTCAAGTTACTAGACTAAAAGTCAAGTAAAGTCAAAAAGTAGAAAGGAATATCCATTCACATGTGCATATTCCACTAGCATGTGATCTTATCTTGACCCAACTACTAAGTCAAGGATTCCTTCACATGGGCTATCCTTGGACTAAAGAAGAATCCAAAACAAAAAGGCTTGCGGGCCCAAGAGTTCTCAACTCTTTCCTCAAAGCCAAACACCTAGGAATAATACCAAGTCAACACACTAAAATCCAAAATAGTGGTGCTCATCTTTTCTACTTCCTCTAAAGTAAGGTCCCTTCTATCTTAGCTATGAATAACTTTATCTAACCATGACTAATATAGAACCATCCTTTATCTCTATGTAAATAATATCTCTCAAGTACTTGTAATACCAAGCTAAATATCACAATACCACACACATGCACGAATGGGTGTTACAGGCTTACAAAGTAGCACATAAGACAAATCAGCCTAGAAAATTCTGGAAGTACCTATGAAGCTTCTTGGGAACCTTCCCGGCTAGCTTAGCTTGCACCTCAGGTAAGTAGCTTCTAGAAGCTTCCAATAGCTTAGCTTGCACACCAAGTAAGCGACTTCTAGAAGGAAGCTTCTTGAGGAGCTTCCTAGCTAACTTGGCTTGCACTTTAAGAAAGCGGCTTGAGGAAGCTTCTTGAGAAGCTTCTTAAAGGCCTTGCATGCTACTTATAAAAACCAAAGCCAAAGCTCATGCTAGGCATTCGGATTTTTCCCTCATTTAGGTGTCCCAATGTGAGTTTCCATTCTCTTATTTCTCTCCTTGGATTTGGTCTTTTACATTGGTATCAGAGCAGGAATTGGATGGATGAAATTTATAGACCACCAAATCCACTTCCACCAAACCATTGGGATTTTTGCATCCAAATGCTACCCAAGCATTGTTTCACACAATTCATCACCTTGCACTTTGGACAAGATTTTCTACATATGATCAACATATCTGAGGAACCCTTGGTGCTTCCGGTTGTAACTTATGGAGAACGGTGGATGTGCTATTTCTACATATTAGTAAATTAGATAGATTAGGAGTAGTGTGATAGAGTAGCAACCATGGCAGCAATACCCAATGTTATCCTAGTTATGCAACAACAAATCAAGTAATCGAGCACCTTACTTGATTGTTGGATGAACAAGATCTTTGACGATAAGAGCAGGTGGAGAGAGTACCAATTCAAGAAGGAGAAGATTGGATCAGATTCCCTAAACCCAAGGTATTTGAAGGCAAGAATCTTCTGGGTGAAGTGGAGAATTTTGTGTTTGATTGTGAATGTTATTTTGAAGCTACCAATCTACAAGATGAGCAAAAACAGATTCTCTTGGCTTCTAGCCAATTGGATGGAGTAGGAAAGCTATGGTGGAGATTCTGAGTAGAGCGAGCTGAATAACAAATTGTTGCACCAATCTAAACATGGGCAGAATTCAAGAGCGCAATAATTAGTCGGTTCCAAGCTATAAATGTCACACGAGTTGCATGGGATAAGTTGGCAAAGTTGAAATAGATTGGCTCTATAAGAAGTTACATCATGCAATTCCAAAACACCATCATGCAAATTCTAGATATATTAGAAGGTGAAGCTCTAGATTGATTTGTGAGGGGATTGAAGGCAAGCACCAAATTAGAGGTAACCATGCAAGAGCCACAACACTTGGAGGAAGCCATGTGGTTGGCCAAATGTTTTGATTCCTTAGTGGCAACAACTTGGCCTGTGAGCCGGCCTATCTTTCACTCAAGATGAACCTCTGATGGCTATTATGGTAGCGCACCATGGACTAAGAAGGCAAGGAACCCCAACTCCATCATACTCCTCCAAGGCTAACACTCCAAGTCTCAAGACATTGCTCACTAGAGAACTCAATGAGAGAGAGAAAGTTGCAAATGAAAGAATGATGAGTACCTCCTCACCCCTTGTTTATATACTTGTGAAATAGTTACGCACCAAAGTTACTAATTACCGCAGTAACTCAAGTTACTAGACTAAAAGTCAAGTAAAGTCAAAAAGTAGAAAGGAATATCCATTCACATGTGCATATTCCACTAGCATGTGATCTTATCTTGAGCCAACCATTAAGTCAAGGATTCCTTCACATGGGCTATCCTTGGACTAAAGACGAATCCAAAACAAAAAGGCTTGTGGGCCCAAGAGTTCTCAACTCTTTCCTCAAAGCCAAACACCTAGGAATAATACCAAGTCAACACACTAAAATCCAAAATAATGGTGCTCATCTTTTCTACTTCCTCTAAAGTAAGGTCCCCTCTATCTTAGCTATGACTAACTTTATCTAACCATGACTAATATAGAACCATCCTTTATCTCTATATAAATAATATCTCTCAAGTACTTGTAATACCAAGCTAAATATCACAATACCACACACATGCACAAATGGGTGTTACATTTACCCCTGGACTAAGTTTTCACTTTGTCCTCAAAGTGAATGCCTCTTTACCTTCTATGGTACTTCTTCAACTTATCATGGTTAATCTTTTCAAAGTATCTTCCTCCCAACTCCTTGAGATCATAGGTGTAATTGCCACACACCTTCTCCAATATGAAAGGTCCAAAGTACTTTGGCAAAAACTTCTTTTGCACCCTCTTGAATCAAATGGAATAAAATTTTTTTACTCAATCACCTTCTTTGAAAGGCTCCACCTTCTTCTTGCCTTGCCTCTTGTCATAGCTCTCCTTTTGTTTCCTTTGGGCTTGCTCTACTCAAACCATAGCAATTGCTCTTGCCTCTTCCAACTCCATGAGTTGATCCTTCCTTGACTTCTTTGCATCACCTCCTTGTGCTTTCTTCAATCTCCTATGAATGCTTTGGAAGGTAAGAAGATCAAAGTGAATAGGTAAGGTAGACTCAATACTATATACCAATTGAAATGGAGAAATCCAGTGGAAGTCTTCATGGTTGTCCTATACTCCCACAAAACTGCATGAATCCTCTTGTCCTAGTGATGTTTAGCCCTCTCCATTTCTGCATCTTTGGCCAACATCATGCACAAGGTCAGATTGGTTCTCTTTGCCAAGCCATTGGAATTTGGCTTATAGGATGTAGTTACTCTATGTGTGATAGAGAAATGTCGTAGCATGGCTATAGTAATGCTTCCTATAAACTCTCCTCCTCTATCAAAAACCAACTCCAAAGGGCATCCAAATCTAGTGATAATGCGTTCATAAAGAAATCTACCAACTTCATCTTCATTCTTGTCCCTCAATGGTCTAGCCTCAACCCACTTGGTAAGGTAATCAGTAACTACCACAATGTACCGATTGTTCCTCAGGGTTCTATTGAGAGGTATTCCCCACTTCTCAAAAGGTCCTAGCAATGGAATTGATCTAAGTGGTGGAGTGGATGTAGACTTTCTAGCAAAAGCTTGACAAACATGACAAGTTTTGCAATAATCAAGACAATCCTTGATAATCCATCTCCAATGCTAACCTACATCTAGAATCTTGAAAGTAGTCACCTTTCCTGCAAAGTGTCCTCCACACACTAAACCTACATGAAACTCCTTTATGAGTATGATAGACTCTTCTTTACCCACTACTCTTCAAAGTAGACCATCTGCTCCTTGGTGAAAAAGAATATCCTCCACCATTGTGTAAGGTTTAGATCTTGCTGCAAGGGCCTTCCTCTCCTTAGCATGCATCCCTTCTAGATAGTTATCTCTTGTCACAAAATCCACAATCTCCTTGTACTCCATTGGAACCTCTTGAGTGATTGAGATTGTCATGAGCTCTTCATCCGGAAACAAATCATCCATTGGCTCATCTCCATCATGATCATAGGCTCTAGATAACAAATCAACATTGTTTCTTTCTTGGCCTATCCTCAATGGTGTAGTCATACTCAGCAAGAGTATCATCCACCTTGCTAGTCTCCCTTCAACATTAGGCTTGTTGAAGATGTACTTCAAAGCCTTGTGATCTGTGACAATGGTAGCTTTCCCTCCAATCAAGTAGTGTCTAAACTTCTTGAGACCAAAGATCACTGCCAACTCTTCTTTCTCCCTGACAGAGTAGTTCTTCTCTGCTGAAACCATCTGCCTACTAGCATGAGCTATTGGATGATCATGCCCATCTTGGTCTAATAGACTAAGAGTGCATCCTATAGCTACATTAGAAGCATCAGTATAGAGGATGAAAGGCTTACTCCAATCAGGTTTAGCAAGAATTGGAGCTACACAAGGGATTGCTTGAGCTCCTCAAAAGCTTTGAGAGCCTCCTTGTCCTCCAAAATCACCATGTAATCTACATCCTTCTTCATGTGGATGGTCAATGCATAAGCTTTGTTGGAAAATGAGAAGATGAACCTCCTATAGTATCCAACCATCCCCAAGAATTGGCATAACTTTGTCAAGCTTGAAGGGAATGGAAAGTTTGAGATTTTCCTCAAGATCAAATACTATTCCATCCTTAGAGATGATGTGCCCCAAAAGTAGACATTCTTCACATCCAAAAATGCACTTCTCTAGTTTGAGTGATGCATTTGCCTCATCCAAGCATTGCAAGACTTGATTAGGTGCTCAAAGTGCTCCTCCTTGCTCCCATAGACCCAAAAGTCATCAATGAAGTCTCTCACAAATTTCCCAATGAAAGGTTCAAATACCTTGTTCATGAATTGTTGGGCTGTGGCTGGAGCATTGCAAAGCCCAAAAGGCATGACCCTGAAAGCATAAGTTTCCCAAGGTGTGGTGAATGTGGTGAGTTGTTGATGCTCTGGTGCAATCTTGATTTGGTTATATCCACTATAACCATCTCCAAAACTATACCTCTCATGACCTGCAACCTCCTCTAAGATCTCATCAATGAATGGCAATGGGTAGTAGTCCTTCTTGGTAATAGCATTGAGCTTCTTGTAATCCACACATACCTAAAGCTTGCCATTCTTTTTCTTCACAATGACATTTGGAGAGACACATTCTGCATTCTCTACCTCAAAGATAAATCTGGTTTCCTTGAGCTTATCAATCTCCTCCTTCACAACCAAATATATTGGTGGGCTAATGCAATGTTGCTTTTGGCAGATTGGTCTTGCATGTGACTCCACCTCTATCTTGTGCTCCTCCAAGGTGATGTCCTTCAAATCCTTGTAATTAAAAGCAAACACATGGATGAACTTGTGGAAAATCTCCTCAAATCTCACATTCTCCTCCTTGGTAACATTTGGACCATACTTGAGGGTAGATAACCTTCTCTCTACCTCCTCAAGTGTCAATGTTGATTTATCTGGGTCCTTCAAAACCTCAAGCTTAGGAGCAAAATCCATAGCACACAAAGGATACACATCTGAATCAGATTCAGATTCATCTTCCTTCGTGGAAGTCTCCTCTTCCATGCTTGTGTACACACCTGAAGCTCCTTCTTCAAAATTTGATTCCCAATAATCAGAAGATTGTGTATCTGAATGTGAAGTGTTGGTGGTGTTAGTCATAGGAACTTTGACTCTATGGTTTGATGGCCCAATCCTCAAGTACCCTTTTTGCCATCGATCAGTTGTGTGTGTTGCTCTCAACCATGGCCTCTCAAGAAGTAAGTCATAGCTTGAATTCTTCAAGACTTGGAAAGTCATGAGATTTTGAACTCCCATAACTGAAACTATCACTTTATCCATCACTCCTACTGGTCAAACTGGTTGCTTGTTTGCCATGCTCACCACAAATGTTGAAGGTCTTAAGGGTATCATACCCAACTTCTTCATCAACATTTTTGACACGGCATTTACTGTTTATCTTCCATCAACCAATGCATCTTTGATATTGTGACCATTCACTCTCACATCAATCTTGGAAGCATATTCACAAGCCTCCCATGGTGTTGGCTTGGCATCCACCACCCCCATTGATACTAGAGCTTTTGCTTTCTTCTTCCTCTTGCTCCTTGTAGAACTCAAACCAACTCTAAGCTCCTTTCTCAAGGTAGGGTTCAAAGCAATCAATTGACCCACTGTGATGTTAGCCTTGTGACTACCAACATCCTCCAACACATTGTAGTTCTATTGTTGCTTTGAGATCAAGAAGTCCTCCATCTCCAACTTCTGCCTTGGAGTCTTTATTGTTGATGGTGTTGAGGTACGAGTGCTCCTAGTAGACATAGGAGTATCCTTTCTTGGAGTAAATCCTTAAGAAGAGTGAACATCCTTTGCAAAATGAGCTCTCTTCTTCTCTTGTGCCAAAAGCTCCAAATTAAGACCCTTGGAGTTTGAGCACTCTCCCTTCTCATACTTTCTCTCAACTTCATCTATGGATGCTATCCTCTTACCTTTGTTTGGATTAAGAGCCACTTGGGTTTCACTACCTCCCTCTTTCCCTCTATTGGCTCCCTCATAACCCCTTCCTCCATGGTAAGTGGAATTTGGGCAATTCCTTTGGATATGGCCTCTTACTCCACAACCAAACAATTTCTATCATTGAAAGTGTTGGCTGGTTGGCCTCCTCTATATGGATAGTTTCCATAACTCCTAGGCTCTCTCCCTAAATTCTGATCCACCTCTCTCTTCTCCCATAGTTGCACTACATTGATCTTGAGATCCGCAAGTTGTTATGTGATGGTTTGAAGTGGATCCTTTGGTGGAGGTGCAAGAACTGGAGCAACTACTACTTGTGGTGCAACCCTTGCCACCAAAGTATCAAAAGTTCCATCATAATTGTAGCCTTGAGGAGGATGCACAACCTCCTTCACCACCAAATCACTCTCATCCTCTTCCAAACTCTCCTCCGTACGAATTGCGATCTTGATAGCTTCAACCTTGGAAGAAGGTTTCTCATATCTCACCTTGCTTCTAATTTGTGGTCTCAATCCTCCCACAAAATTCTTGGTGAGCATGGCCCCTATGCCAATCATAGTAGTCTCCACATCATCTCCACCCTTCCTCAACACTATGCAAAATCTAGACTCTAACTTTTCCACTCTTTCCACATAGACCCTCACTTTCTCTCCATCTCCATGCTTGAGAAAGGTAACCTCACTCATCAATCTTTCATAACTCTCATCAGAAGAAAGTTCTCAATGATTACTGAAGTCAAAGTCTCCCAAGACTCTTCTTGCCCATCTCTCCTCTCTCTCTTTTGGTATTCTGACTCATACCATGTAAGTGTTGCATCCTCAAAGAAATCTAGTATTAATGAGGCCCACTCATTCTTTCTCCTCTCATTGTTTCCTATGCAAGCTCTCTTGAAGTCTCTCACAAAGGCCTCCACATCTTCTCCATCCTTGCCAAAGAAAACCGGAAGTTTCTCCATCTTAACCCCTCACTATCTTTCTTTTCTCTCAATGTTTTTTTTTCTTTTCTCTCACTCTATAACTAATAGAGTATAAACATGAATAACACCATCTGAGAATAATCCACTCTAGGGAACACAAAAGGTTCAAGTTGCTCCAAGATTTCTATAGCAAAATCAAATCCTAGAGTGCATATTAATTTAACTCTCATGGATATTTTATCCATAAGTTGAAAGATTATCTCTATCACTAATCTTGAGAACTAGCTGATGAAGGTGGTAGTATTTCTGTAATTGTACTAAGACTCTCTCCAAGATCCTTCACCAAAGTCTCCAAAAGTGCTTTTACTCCACTACAATCATATCCTTTTGGAAGTCCTTCCACTCCACAAACCTCACACAACTCCTTGGTCTTAGATCTTCTCCGTCCCAATCCTGGTGAAGAAGGTCCAACATGCAAACCCAAGTCAAGTAAGCCTCTCCTTTCCCTCAATCTCTTGCTCTCAAAGGTCAATGGACATGAACTTGCCTTATGTGCCTTCTCTCCACATAGAAAGCACTTAGACTCACTCTTTCTTCCAAGTGGCGTAGGTTTTTGGATCCTCTCAACACTCTCTTCAAATTCTATTTTAAACTCTCTTTTCCTCAAATCTACCCCTTAAATCACCAAAAACCCTTTGGGAACCTTGCATAGTCTCAATTTCCACTCTTGATGACCTTTTATGTTCCCAAGATGAATCTAAACACTCAAAATGCTTTTTGTTGCTCTCAAACTCCTCATGCATGAGGTCTCCACTCTGCAGAATTGACCCTTCCTCACAATGTCACTCAAATCTCCCAACCAGTATGTGAAAGTCCTCTCAAATTTTGCACATGTGATCACAACTCTAGGGCATCCCTCCCTGAAAAGTTTCAGATCTTTTCATTGAGCCATTTGGCCTAAACACTTCTCTATTTTGCACACATATTCCAGATGTGGTCTGAAAACCACCCCCTTTAGTTTAGAAACTCATAACTCCTTGCACAAGAATGATCTCTCTCTAATGTTTGTGGAAAAAAGTAGTATACAATACAATGAATTTTCTTGGAAATTTTCAAAATAATTTACTAAAAATTGAAGAAATGGCAGACTCTGTACAATTTTCCAAAGAGCATGTAGTTGCAGGAGCACTTTACCCTATCAACTTTCAAAAATTCTAGCCTAGTGCGCATAATAGCTCTAGCAATAATTTTAAGTGTGCTAACTGAAAGATAATCCAAGTTATCATGTGTAGAAATTTCAAGTCCAGATCTCAAACTTGAGATTTTGCACAAAATCACCTTAATACCCAAAACCTGCAATCCACCTCACACAATCTCTCCAAATCCTCTCATGTGTATAAGATGTACAAAATCACCTCAAAGACATCATTATGAACTATAGGGTATACAAATGGATCTTGGTTCTCTAACATAAGTTCAACCATCTCTTCTCCTAATGTTCTCTCAAAGTGAGCTCTCATAGCCTCCTTTTGCCTAATGTAGAATTGAACTCGGAACATTATCTTGCCTCCTAGAGAGGTCCCGGCAACGGTATAAAAAATGTGAGCCGGCCTGTCGTTCACTCAGGATGAACCTCTGATGGCTATTATGGTAGTGCACCATGGACTAAGAAGGTAAGGAACCCCAACTCCATCATACTCCTCCAAGGCTAACACTCCAAGTCTCAAGACATTGCTCACTAGAGAACTCAATGAGAGAGAGATAGTTGTAAATGAAAGGATGATGAGTTCCTCCTCACCCCTTGTTTATAAACTTGTGAAATAGTTACGCACCAAAGTTACTAATTACCGCAGTAACTCAAGTTACTAGACTAAAAGTCAAGTAAAGTCAAAAAGTAGAAAGGAATATCCATTCACATGTGCATATTCCACTAGCATATGATCTTATCTTGACCCATCCATTAAGTCAAGGATTCCTTCATATGGGCTATCCTTGGACTAAAGAAGAATCCAAAACAAAAAGGCTTGCGGGCCCAAGAGTTCTCAATTCTTTCCTCAAAGCCAAACACCTAGGAATAATACCAAGTCAACACACTAAAATCCAAAATAGTGGTGCTCATCTTTTCTACTTCCTCTAAAGTAAGGTCCCCTCTATCTTAGCTATGACTAACTTTATCTAACCATGAATAATATAGAACCATTCTTTATCTCTATATAAATAATAACTCTCAAGTACTTGTAATACCAAGCTAAATATCACAATACCACACACATGCACAAGTGGGTGTTACAGGCCTCGACCTCGACCTTGACCTCCACAAAGTCTACCAATACACTACACACAAGTAGAGGAGCCAGCACCAATAGAGATTGATGCCATTCAACAAAGACCACTTGGCACGGAAGATAGAGAGAAACTATAACAAAATGGTGGTTTTTTTTTGTCACCAATTGGGGCATCGCATTACGGAATGTCCACTCAAGAAGAGACAACCTCAACAAGTTGCCCAGGTGGAGGTTGTGGAGTGGAATGATCAGGGAAACAAAGAATCCCAATAGGAGATTTCAAGCCGCCTATTGGGAGCTTGATTAGTTCTAATGGGATTGAAGGCTTGACCTATGCAAGTTTGCTTCACTTGCAAGGTACGATATCTAATTGGGGTTGTAGGATTTTGGTTGATTCTGGAAGTTCATAGAATTGCATGTTTATGCAAGTAGCAAAGGAATTGGGTATTCCTATCAAGCCAATGATTGGAAGTAGTTTGATGATGGCGGATAATAGAAAAAGTTCTGCATTCCGCACCTTGCATCCTATTACCTTCAGATTGGGAAGGAGTATTTGGAGTGTATGAGGTTTGTAGTGGCACCTCTACACTATGATATCATTCTGGGTCTACCTTGGCTTGAATATCATAAGGTTCAATTTGATTGGACCCGATGCCAAATTCAAGTACAACACCAAGGTAGGAATTTCCGATTAGGTTTTCTAGCACCTCTGAGTAAGACACCTAAGACTCATCAATCCCAAGATAGGAAGTTTGTTGAGAAGGTAGCCATAGAGCAAACATGGCAGGGAGATGAGTCCCAAGAGGGGAAGTTTGCCAAAAAGGCAACCAAGGAGCAAGCTTGGAAGAGAAATGAGTTCCTAGAAGAGAAGTTTGTTAGTAAAGCATCCATAGAGCAAGCTTTGGAGGAAAATAAGTCTGTATTTGCGGTGTGGATCAAGCCGATTGCACAAGAACAATCTACAGAGGGCCAAGAGCCTCATCAAACAATGGTTGATTGGATAGTTAAGGTGTTTGCGGATGTGTTTCTAGATGATCTGCCAAAGGGATTACCCTCCAATCAAGGTATGCACTTCAAGATCAAGCTATTGCCAAGGAGTACTCTAGTGAGTAGACCGATCTATTGGCTCTCGCCAAAGGAGTTGGAGGAGTTGCAAACAACACTTACAAAGTTGTTGGAGAAGGACTTCATACAACATAGTACCTCTCCTTGGGAAGCACTGGTACTATTTGTTCCAAAGAAGGATGGAAGACTTTGTTTTTGTATTGATTATTGTGGGCTCAATAAGCAAACCGTGAAGAATGCATATCCCTTACCTCAGATCAATGACTTGCTTGATCAACAAAGTGGAGCAAGCTACTTTTCCAAGCTATATATTTTTAGTGGCTATTGGCAAATTCTTGTTGCTAGAGAGGATATGCAAAAGACTGCCTTTTGCACCAAGTATGGGCATTTTGAGTAGAGAGTTCTACCTTTCGGACTCACTAATGCTCCACCAGTCTTCATGGATCTGATGCATTGGGTGTTGGATTGACTATTGGATTGGTCCGTGGTGGTGTTCTTGGATGATATCTTAATCTATAGCAAGATATTCTATAGAACACGTGAATCTATAGAACACGTGAATCATGTGCAAGAAGTCCTAAGACTACTACAACAATGGAAATTTTACTACAAGAAGTCAAAGTGTGCCTTTTGGCAGAAGGAGGTTACCTTCTTGGGTCATAAGATCTCATCAGAGGGGATCAAGATGTAAGAAGAGAAAATCAAGGCCATTACTGATTGACCTACCCCAAAGGATACTACAAAAGTACGTGCATTCAATGGATTGGCCAGTTTTTACCAACGGTTCATCCATTATTATGCCTATGTGGCTGCACCATTGACTGACCTCTTAGGAAAGAACTTGAGCTTCCAATGGACGACCAAGCATGAAGAAGCATTCCAGAAGTTAAAGCATATGGTGTCTTCAAGAATCATTCTTCAACCATATGATCCTCAACTACCCCGTGTAGTTGATTTTGATGCTTCTAACTTTGCAATTGGAACCATACTGCAACAAGAATTCCTAGATGGACTCCATCCCATTGCCTTTGTGTCTTGCTGACTCAATACGGCTGAGCAAAACAACTTTGCTTGAGATCAAGAACAACTTGCAATGGTATACGCCACCAAGGTATGGAGGCATTACCTCTTGGGGAAACAAGTGATCATGCAAATTGATCACAAACCATTGTTGCAGACCTTACACTTGGAACACATGAAGAGTCAACATCATCAATGGGAGGAACAACTCCAATTGTATGACATCAAACTTGAGTACAAAACAGGTTGGTTCCATGTCATCCTTGATGCTTTATCATGACAACATGATTTGAAGTCTCTTCCTCTCATCACAATGGCAATTTCAATGGTGTTAGTTGACTCCAAGGTCCAAAACAAGTTTCAGTCAGCTCTACACCAAGATTGCTTCTTCCAAATGGTACATGGTTACCTTACGGCATGCAATAAGGAGTACAACACCTTCTCCATCAAGGAGGGCCTTTTATTCCATGAGGACCGGATCTGTGTTCCAGCTAAAGGTGATCTTTGACGTGTGCGCCTTCAAGAAGCCCATGATTTACCCATCACTGGTCACATGGGTGTAGACAAGACCTTGGGTACCCTCCAATGTCAATGGTGGTGGCCCTACATGACACAAGGTGTTCAAGAATTTGTCCAATTGTGTGAGAGCTGCCAATTTAACAATACTAGCAACCAAAAGCCGAGTGGACTCCTTCAACCACTTGCCATTCTATCCGCTCGCTAGGAGCATGTGAGCTTGGATCTTATCACATCCTTGCCAAAGACAAAACAAGGACACACCACAATTGTGGTGTTTGTGGATAAGCTTAGTAAGCAAATCCACTTGGCACCAACCTATGATACCGTGGATGCTCCAACCTTAGCACAAATCTACTTCAACAATGTCTTCAAGCATCATGGGATGCCACGTGTACTCATCTCTGACCGTGATCCTCAATTTCCGGGAAGTTTTGGCAAGCACTCTTCCAGATACTTGGCACCAAGCTTGCTTTGTCCACGGCCTATTATCCTCAAACTGATGGACAAACCAAACGTGCAAATTGTACATTGGAGGATATGTTGCGTGCCTTTGTCAATGTCCACCATACCGATTAGGATGAATGTCTTGCAGCTGCAAAATTTGCCTACAACAATTCCAAATAGGCAAGCATTGGATTTTCTCCTTTCTTTCTCAATATTGGCCAAGATCCGCTTGTTTCAGATTCTCTTCTTGCTCCTCCTCCATCTTAGGTTCCTCATACTTCCACATCCTTGACCACTATATCCCAATCTCTCCAACAAGCCAAGTCTCACCTCCTTGTTGCTTAGAATCACCAAAAACAATATGCAAACCACCATCGTTGTGATCTCACCTTTGAAGTCGGTCATAAAATCATGCCATCCTCTAGTAACCTTCTTCTCCCACTTGATACCCAAGTTTGTAAACTTGCACCTAATTGGATAGGACTCTTTGATATCACCCAAATTGTCTCTCTTGTTGCTTATCAACTTGCCTTGCCTTGTCACATGCGTATCCATCTTGTCTTTCATATTTCCAAGTTGAAACCCTTTGTTCCTAACCCCTCTTCCTTTTCCTCCTGAGTCCAACCTCCTACTCTTCCTATCCCTATCAATGATCATGAGGAGTATGAAGTTGATTATATCCTTGCATGTCACCCTATTCAACGAGGCCGTCGCCAACATATGAAGTACAAGGTACTTTGGAAAGGGTATCCCTTTCATGATGCTACATGGGAACCTCTTTCTCACCTCCAAAATGCACAGATGGCCATCCAAGAATTTGAAGCTTCAATGGCGATACTGATGTCACCAACAAGCGGCGGGGGGAATATGTAACAATATGGAGTTTAGCGACAAAGTTAGTAGGGCTTACGAAGTAGCACATAAGATAAATTAGCCTAAAATATTCCGGAAGTACCTAAGAAGCTTCTTGGGAACCTTCCCGGCTACCTTAGCTTGCACCTCAATAAGTAGGTATAATACTCCGAGGACAAGAGAAGAGAGAAAACACAAATTGCACACTCAAACATTTGATGCCCCAAGGGAGCACCTTCTCTTTATTATATAGACAAAGAGGATCTCCTCCAAGGAAGCTCCACCATAGGATTAGTGACATAGATAGGTGACATGTCAGCAAGCTCCACCCTTGGATTACTTACTTGGATGGGTGACATGTCTGGTCTAGGTCCTATCTGGTTGGTCAAACAAGCTTTGACCGGAGGGAATCTTTTAGGGAATCTTCTTATAGGAATCTCAAAATCACGTGAGTAAGATACCATTGGAAAGCTCTCAACAAGAAAAATCAGGGGGAGTGAAGGCCAGCCTTTCCTCTATTGGGGGGGGGGGATATGTATATTTTTGAGGCTAATTCATCCGTTTAGGCCTCCAAAATTACCTTCAAAGATTTCAGGCATATTTCGGTTCCTACTCTATTAGTAGAATTCCCCTTTTGGTGATACCTCTTTCTGATCTGTTTAGTCCATCATGTGTAACATCCTTCCAGATGTTACCAAACCAATTCTCACCTTTAAATCATATGTCTAGCTATTGGTTCTAAGGTTCTCAAGTCTATTTCGGTTTCTACCCTATTAGTAGAAGTACTCTTTTGGTGATACTTCTATCTTATCTATTTTGACCATCATGTATAACATCATTCTAGATGTTACTAAACCAAATTTCACATCTAGATCATATGGCTAGCTCTTGGTATTACAGTAGGTTCTAGAAGGAAGCTTTTAGAAGCTTCCAACTAGCTTAGATTGCACGCCAAGTAGACAGCTTCTAGAAGGAAGCTTCTTGAGAAGCTTCCTAGTTAACTTGGCTTGCACTCTAAGAAAGTGGCTTGAGGAAGTTTCTTGAGAAGCTTCTCAAAGGCCTTGTATGCTACCTATAAATACCAAAGCCAAAGCTCATGCTAGGCACTTGGAGTTTTCTCTCATTCAAGTGTCCAAATATGAGTTTCCATTCTCCTATTTCTCTCCTCGGATTTGGTCTTTTACAATCATGTAGATTCCAGATATACAAGAAGGTGAAGTTCTAAATTGATTTGTGAAGAGATTAAAGTCACAAACCAAATTGGAGGTGACCATGCAAGAACCACAAAACGTGGAAGAAGCCATGCAATTGGCTGAGCGCTTTGATTCCTTGGTTGTGACAACTTGGTCTTGACCTTGACCTACACAAAGCCTACCAATATAGTATGCATAGGTGTAGGAACCAACACCAATGGAGATTGATGTTATCCAACGGAGACCACTTGGTACAACAGATAAAGAAAGATCGCAACAAAATGGTGGTTGTTTTTATTATTGCCAAGTTTGACATTGCATTGTTGAATGTCCATTTAGGAATGTGTGACCTCAACAAGTTGCCCAAATGGAGTTTGTGGAAATGAATGATTAGGGATAGAAAGAATCCCAATAGGAGATTGTGAGTCGCATATAGGGAGCTTGATTAGTTCTAACGGGATTGAAGGCTTGACCTATGCAAGTTTGCTTCACTTGCAAGATACAATATCTAATCGGGGTTGTAGGATTTTGGTTGATTCTAGGAGTTCAAAGAATTACATGTCTATGCAAGTAGCAAAGGAATTAGGTATTCCTATAAAGCCAATAATTGGAAGTAGATTGATGATGGCGGATGGTAGAAAGGGTTCTACCTTCCGTACCTCGCATCTTGTTACCTACAAGATTGGGAAGGAGTATTTGGAGTGTATGAGGTTTGTAGTGGCACCTCTGCACTACAATGTCATCTAGGACTACCTTAGCTTGGACATCAAAAGGTTCAATTTGATTGGAACCAATGATAAATTCAACTACAACACCAAGGTAGGAATTTCTGATTATGTTGTCTGGCACCTCTACGTAAGACACCTAAGAATAATCAATCCCAAGATGGGAAGTTTGTCAAGTAGGTAGCCATAGAGCAAGCCTTGAAGGGAGAAGAGTCCCAAGATGGGAAGTTTGTCAAGAAAGCATCTATGGAGCAAGCTTTGAAGAAAGATGAGTCCCTAGATGGGAAGTTTGTTAGTGAAGCAGCTATAGAGCAAGCTTTGGAGGAAGATAAATCTATTTTTGTGGTGTGGTGTGGAATTGCACAAGAAAAATTTGAGGAGGGCCAAGAGCCTCATCAAAAAATGGTTTATCAGATAGTTTAGGAGTTTGCGGATGTGTTTCTGGATGATCTGCCAAAGGGGTTACCCTCCAATCAAGGTATGCACTTCAAAATTGAGTTATTACCAAGGAGTAATCCAATGACTAGACCAATCTATCAATTCTCACCAAAGGAGTTGGAGGAGTTGCAAACAACACTTATGGAGTTGTTGGAGAAGGACTTCATACAACATAGTACCTCTCCTTAGGGAGCATCGATATTATTCATTTTGAAGAAGGATGGAGGACTTTGTTTTTGTATTGATTACCGTAGGCTCAATAAGCAAACAATGAAGAATGCATATCCCATACCTTGGATTGATGACTTGCTTGATCAATTGTGTGGAGCACAATACTTTATCAAGTTGGATCTTTGCAGCAGCTATTGACAAATCCTCATTGATAGGGAAGATGTGCAAAAGACTATCTTTCACAAAAGGTATGGGCATATTGAGTGGAGAGTTCTACCTTTTGGGCTCACTAGTGCTCCAATAGTCTTCATGTATCAGATGCATTAGGTGTTGGATGGACTATTGGATTGGTATGTGATGGTGTTCTTGGATGATATCTTAATCTATAGCAAGATAGAGGCAAAACACATGAATCATGTGCGAGAAGTTCTAAGATGACTATAAAAATGGAAATTTTACTACAAGAAGTCAAAGTGTGCCTTTTGGAAAAAGTAAGTTACCTTCTTGGGGCACAAGATCTCATCAAAGGAGATCAAGATGGAAGAGGAGAAAATCAAGGCAATTATTGATTGGCCTACTCCAAAGGATGCTATAGAAGTATGGGCATTTAATGGACTGGCTAGTTTATACCGACGGTTCATCCATTATTATGCTCATGTGGCTGCACCATTGACTGACCTCTTGGAAAAGGACTTGAGCTTCTAGTGGACCACCAAGCACAAAGAAGCATTCCAGAAGTTGAAACATATGGTGTCTTCAAGGCCCATTCTTCAACCATATGATCCTCAGCTACCCTGTGTGGTTGATTTTGATGCTTCTAATTTTGCAATTGGAGATGCCAAGGTATGGAGGCATTATCTTTTGGGGAAACAAGTGATCATGCAAACTGATCACAAACCATTGTTGCAGACCTTACACTTGGAACACATGAAGAATCAACATCACTGATGGGAGGAGCAATTCCAATTATTTGACATCAAACTTGAGTACAAACCAGGTTGGTTCCATGTCATCCTTGATGCTCTATCACAACGACAATTTGAAATCTCTTGCTCTCATCACAACGGCAAATACAACAGTGTCAATTGACTCCAAGGTCCAAAACAAGTTATGATCAGCTCTATAACAAGATCCCTTCTTCCAAATGGTACATGATTTTTTGATAGCATGCAACGAGGTGTACAACAACCTCTCCTTCAAGGAGGCCTTCTATTCCATGAGGACCGGATCTATGTTCCAACCAAAGGTGATCTCTGACTTGTGTGCCTTCAAGAAGCCCATGATTTACCAATTTTTGGTCACATGGGTATAGACAAGACCTTGGATACCCTCCAATGCCAATGGTGGTGGCTCAACATGGCATAAGATGTTTGGGAGTTTCCTCAATCATGTGAGCGTTGCCAATGCAACAAGGCCAGTAACTAGAAACCGAGTAGACTCCTTCAACCACTCCTTATTCCAACTACTCTTTAAGAACATGAGAGCTTAGATCTCATCACCTCCTTGCCCAAGACAAAGCAAGGTCATACAACAATTGTGGTGTTTGTGGATAAGCTTAGTAACCAAATCTATTTAGCATCAACGGTTGATATTATGGATGCTCCAACCTTGGTGCAAATCTACTTTGACAATGTATTCAAGCATCATGGGATGCCGCCCGTGTGTACTCATCTCTGATTGTGATCCTTGCTTCATTGGAAAGTTTTAGCAAGCACTCTTCTAGATACTTGATACCAAGCTTGTTTTGTTCATGGCCTATCATCCTCAAACTAATAGACAAACTGAACATGAAAATTGCACCTTGGAAGATATGCTTTGTGCCTTTGTCAACATTCACCATACCAATTGGGGATGAATGTCTTACAATTATGGAGTTTGCATACAATAATTCTAAACAGACAAGCACCGGATTCTCTCCTTTCTTTCTCAATTTTGGCCAAGACCCACGCATTCTAGATTCCCTTCTTGCTCTTCCTCCATCTCAGGTCCCTCATACTTCCACCTTCTTTACCACTATCTCCCAATCCTTCCAACAAGCCAAATATCATCTCCTTGTTGCTCAAAATTGGCATAAAAAATTTGTGGATCACCATTGTCATGATCTTAGCTTTCAAGTTGGTGATAAGGTCATGCTCTCATCTAATAACCTCCCTCTCCCACTTGATACCCAAGTTCATAAACTCACCTCTAATTAGAGAGGACCCTTTGATATCATTCAAATTGTCTCTCTTGTTGCTTATCAACTTGCCTTGACTTGTCATATGCATATCCATCTTGTCTTTCATGTTTCCAAGTTGAAACCCTTTGTTCCTAACTCCTCTTCTTTTTCCTCTTGAGTCCAACCTCCCCGTCCTCATGTCCCTATCAATGATCATGAGGAGTACAAAGTTGATTGTATCCTTGTGCGTCGCCATATTCAACGAGGCCATCGACAACATACAAAGTATAAGGTCCTTTGGAAATGGTATCCCCTTCATGATGCCACATGGGAACCTCTTTCTCATCTCCAGAATGCAAAACTAGCCATCCAAGAGTTTGAAGCTTCATTGGCAATGAGGACATCACCAACTAGTGGTGGGGGAATGTGTAACAATATGGAGTTTAGCAACAAAGTTAGTAGGGCTAACAAAGTAGCAAATAAGACAAATTAGCCTAGAATATTCCAAAAGTATCTAGGAAGATTCTTGGGAAGCTTCTTGGTTAGCTTAGCTTGCACGCCAAGTAAGCGGCTTCTACAAGGAAGTTTCTTGAGAAGTTTCCCAATTAACTTGGCTTGCACTCCAAGAAAACTGCTCAAGGAAGCTTCTTGAGAAGCTTTTCAAGGGCCGTGTATGCTCCTTATAGATACAAGAGCCAAAGCTCATGCTAGGCATTTGGAGTTTTCCCTCATTCAAGTGTCCCAATGTGAGCTTCCATTCTCCTATTTCTCTCCTTGGTCTTGGAGTTTTCCACTACTTCATTGATGCATAGGTTTTGAGAGGAGATTGGTTGACATTGCAAGACAAGTATACCACATGCATTCATGTAGCAACTAGGAAGGTATTAGAGCCTACTCAATCCTATGCACCTCCTCTTAAGCGCCATTGCCTTTGTAGAGCCTTGATGTTAACCCAAGTTGAGGAGTATAGATGAGTGGCTCAAGCTCTAGCTCACTTCTACCTAACGCCTTTCTCTACTAATACATTGATTGCCCTATTCACCCTCCACCATTGTCTCTCCACCCTCATGCAAAGGAAGAGCTCCTTCATTCCTCCATGATTACTAGCCAAATGAGGAGTTTCAATTGACGGAGTCATCTTTGCTCATACACTACTTCACTCTCCACGTTTCTTAGCAAGTAGGCCTTTAGATCTTGTCTTTGAGAATCTTCAAGATTGCCTTTCCCCAAACACTCAAAATTTTGGCTTCCACTTACTCTTTGCATTTTGTCAACATATTCTTCTAGTTTTGTGCCCCATAGTGTAACTCATCTTGTTGGTGCCTCTCATCTCTTTGCTCTCTCAAAGGAGATGTTAGGTGTGTGCTCCATTGCTATTAGGGATGTTTTCCTCTATTTAGTCTCTCATATCATTTGCCTTCAATTGCAATGCTCTTTTGCTTTCACTCTATCTCCACATTATATGGAGATGTGAGACAGTTATTACGGGCAGTATAGCATCCTTGGACCTCCATCCTAATTGGGTGATTGTTCAGGTGGATTTCTCCAATGCTTTCAATACCATATCTTGCTTAGCTGTGTTTGGGCACTTTGCACTACAAGAGATCAGATCCCTTCTTTGATTCCTTTTGTTTGCTCATTTTATGGTATGAAGACTCCTCTATTGTACAATCACCATACTACTATAAGATACTTCACCCATATAGTTTTGGTTGAGGATACTTACCAAGGGATACCCTTGGGGACATCTCTTTGCCTTAGTTAACTGCACAGCCTTGAGAAAGAGGTCAGAAAAGCTTTTCCTTCATATCTCTTTCCCCCCTTCTCAGATGAAACCTATATCTTGGGACCCTTAGAGGATGTGGTCTAGGCTATAATGGTTTTCAAAAATAGGCTATAATGGTTTCATAGGTTTACAATTCTAAACTCATAAATGCAAGGTTTGGAACCCTCAAGTAGCTTTCACTCCCTTAGATTTTCTAATATGCTTTCAATTCCTATTAAGAGGTCAGAGAGTTTTACGATCTCCTCTAGGGAAGGAGGATTATTGTAGCTCCTTCATCTCAAATACCTTGGGATAGGCTACATCCCATGCACACTTACTCCCTAGGTTGGGGAATGCACATGTGTCCTTCTCCATCATATGCATTCCCCAACAATGCATGTTGCTATCTTTGTTTAGTCTCCTACTTAGCTTGAACATACCCTCCCACATAGGTACTACTATCACAACTATACACTTGTGATAGCACTATTTTTCATACCTTTTCTACCTTGCTAAGGCGTCCCACAACTATCATAGGAGTGTAGACAAGAAATGAGCTTTGGCTTTGGTATTTATAGGTAGCATACAAAGCCCTTGAGAAGCTTCTCAAGAAGCTTCCTCAAGCCGCTTTCTTAGAGTGCAAGCCAAGTTAACTAGGAAGCTTCTCAAGAAGCTTCCTTCTAGAAGCCGCCTACTTGGCATGCAAGCTAAGCTAGTTAGAAGCTTCTAGAAGCTATTTACTTGAGGTGCAAGCTAAGCTAGCTAGGAAGCTTCCCAAGAAGCTTCCTAGATACTTTTGGAATATTCTAGGCTAATTTGTCTTATGTACTACTTTGTAAGCCCGACTAACTTTGTCGCTAAAATCCATATTGTTACATATTCCCCCACTGCCAGTTGGTGATGTCCTCATCGCCAGTGAAGCTTCAGATTCCTGGATGGCCGTTTGTGCATTCTGGAGGTGAGAAAGAGGTTCTTATATGGCATCATGAAGGGGATACCCTTTCCAAAGGACCTTGTACTCTATATATTGGTGACGGCCTTGTTGAATATGGCGATGTGCGAGGATGCAATCAACTTCGTACTCCTCATGATCATTGATAGGGACAAGAAGAGGGGGAAGTTGGACTCAAGAGGAAAAGGAAGAGGGGTTAGGAACAAAGTGTTTCAACTTGGAAACATGAAAGACAAGATGGATATACATGTGACAAGGCAAGGCAAGTCAATAAGCAATAGGAGAGACAATTTGGGTGATATCAAAGTGTCCTATCCAATTAGGAGCAAGTTTACAAACTTGGGTATCAAGTAGAAGAGGGAGGTAACTAGAGGATAGCATGACTTTATCATCGATTTCAAAGGTGAGATCACGACAATGGTGGTCCGTATATTGTTTTTGGTGGTTTTGAGCAACAAGGAGGTGAGACTTGGCTTGTTGGAGAGATTGGGATATAATGGTCAAGAATGTGGAAGTATGAGGGACCTAAGATGGAGGAAGAGCAAGAAGAGAATCTGGAACAAGCAAATCTTGGCCAAAATTGAGAAAGAAAGGAGAAAATCTAGTGCTTGCCTGTTTGGAATTATTGTAGGCAAATTCTGCAGCTGCAAGACATTCATCCCAATTGGTATGGTGGACATTGACAAAGGATGCAACATATCCTCCAATGTATGATTTGCACATTTTTTTTGTCCATCAGTTTGAGGATGATAGGCCGTGGACAAAGTAAGCTTGGTGCCGAGTATCTGGAAGAGTGCTTGCCAAAACTTCCTAGAAATTGAGGATCACGGTAAGAGATGAGTACACATGGCATCCCATGATGCTTGAAGATATTTTTGAAGTAGATTTGCGCTAAGGTTGGGGCATCCACGGTATCACAAGTTGGTGCCAAGTGGATTTGCTAAGCTTATCCACAAACACCATGATTGCGGTGTGTCCTTGTTTTGTCTTTGGCAAGGATGTGATGAGATCCAAGCTCACATGCTCCCAGTGAGTGGATGGAACGGTGAGTGGTTGAAGGAGTCCACTCGGCTTTTGGTTGTTGGCCTTGTTACGTTGGCAGTTCTCACATAATTGGACAAATTCTTGAACATCTCGTGTCATGTTGGGCCACCATCATTGACGTTAGAGGGTACTCAAGGTCTTGTCCACACCCATGTGACCCACGATAGGTAAATCATGGGCTTCTTGAAGGCGCACAAGTCAAAGATCACCTTTAGCTGGAACATAGATCCGGTCCTCATGGAATAAAAGGCCTTCCTTGATGGAGAAGGTGTTGTACTCCTTATCGCATGCCGTAAGGCAACCATGTACCATTTGGAAGAAGGGATCTTGGTGTAGAGCTGACTGAAACTTGTTTTGGACCTTGGAGTCAACTGACACCATTGAAAGTGCCACTGTGATGAGAGGAAGAGACTTCAAATTAGGTCGTTGTGATAAAGCATCAAGGTTGACATGGAACCAACCTGGTTTGGACTCAATTTTGATGTCATACAGTTGGAGTTGTTCCTCCCATTGATGATGTCGACTCTTCATGTGTTCCAAGTGTAGGGTCTGTAACAATGGTTTGTGATCAGTTCGCATGTCACTTGTTTTCCCAAGAGGTAATGCCTCTATACCTTGGTGGCGTATACCATTGCAAGTTGTTCTCAATCTTGAGTAGAGTAGTTTTGTTCAGCTGTATTAAGTCAGCAAGACACAAAGGCAATGGGATGGAGTCCATCTGGGAATTCTTCTTATAGCATGGCTCCAATTGCAAAGTTAGAAGCATCAAGATCAACCACACAAGGTAGTTGAGGATCATATGGTTGAAGAATGGGTCTTGAAGACACCATATGCTTTAACTTTTGGAATGCTTCTTCATGCTCGGTGGTCCACTGGAAGCTCGAGTTCTTTCTCAAGAGGTCAGTCTATGGTGCAGCCACATGGGCATAATAATGGATGAACCGTCGGTAAAAACTGGCCAATCCATTGAATACCTATACTTTTGTAGCATCCTTTGGGGTAGGCCAATCAGTAATGGCTTTGATTTTCTCTTCTTCCATCTTCACTCCACTTCCTTCAAGGTTTTCTCTATGGCTACCTTCTCGACAAACTTCCCATCTTGGGACTGACTATTCTTAGGTGTCTTACTCAGAGGTGCTAGACAACCTAATCAGAAATTCCTACCTTGGTGTTGTACTTGAATTTGGCGTCGGGTCCAATCGAATTGAACCTTATGATGTTCAAGCCAAGGTAGACCTAGAATGATATCATAGTGTAGAGGTGCCACTACAAACCTCATACACTCCAAATACTCCTTCCCAATCTTGAAGGTAACAAGATGCAAGGTGCAAAATGCAGAACCCTTTCTACCATCCGCCATCATCAAACTACTTCCAATCACTAGCTTGATAGGAATAGCCAATTCCTTTGCTACTTGCACAGACATGCAATTCTCTGAACTTCCAAAATCAACTAAAATCCTACAACCCTAATTAGATATCATACCTTGCAAGTGAAGCAAACGTGCATAGGTCAAGCCTTCAATCCCATTGAAAACTAATCAAGCTCCCAGTAGGCGGCTCAAAATCTCCTACTAGGATTCCTCATTTCCCTGATCATTTTGCTCTATGACCTCCACTTGGGCAACTTGTCGAGGTCGTCCATTCTTGAGTGTACATTCAGCAATGCGATGCCCGAATTGGTGATAATAAAAACAACCACCACTTTTCACAATTTCTCTCTATCTGATATGCCAAGTGGTCGTTGTTGAATGGCATCAATCTCCATGGGTATTGGCTCCTCCACTTGTGTGTAGGGTATTGGTAGGTTCTGTGGATGTCAAGGTCGAGACCAAGTTGTTGCCACCAAGGAATCAAAATGTTTGGCCAACCACATGGCTTCCTCCAAGTGTTGTGGCTCTCGCATGGTTACCTCTAATTTGGTTCTTGTCTTCAAGCCTCTCACGAATCAATCTAGAGCTTCACCTTCCAATATATCTAGAATTTGCATGATGGTGTTTTGGAACAGCGTGATGTAACTTCTTACCGAGCCAATCTATTTCAACTTTGCCAATTTATCTCATGCAGCTAGTGTGGCATTTATAGCTTGGAACCGACTAATTATTGCACTCTTGAATTCTGCCCATGTCAAGATTGGTGCAAAAATTTGTCATTCTGCTTGCTCCACTTGGAATCTCCACCATAGCTTTGCTACTCCATCCAATTGGCTAGAAGCCAAGAGAATCTATTTTTGCTCATCTTGTAGATTGGTAGCTTCAAAATAACGTTCACAATCAAACACAAAATTCTCCACTACATTCAAAAGATTCTTGCCTTCAATACCTTGGGTTAAGGGAATCTGATCTGATCTTCTCCTTCTCAAAATGGTACTCTCTCCACCTGCTCTTGTTGTCGAAGATCTTGTTCATCCAACAATCGTGTAAGGTGCTCGATTTGTTGTTGCATAGCAAGGATAACATCAGGTATTGCCGCCATGGTTGCTACTCTATCACACCACTCCCAATCTATCTAATTTATTAACACATAAAAATAGCATGTCCATCGTTCTCCATAAGTTACAACCGGAAGCACCAAGGGTTCCTCAGATATGGTGATCATATGCAGAAAATCTCGTCCAAAGGCGAGGTGATGAATTGTGTAAAATGATGCTTGGGTAGTATTTGGATGTGAAAATCCCAATGGTTTGGTGGAAGTGGATTTGGTGGTCCATAAATTCCATCTATCCCATTCCTGCTTTGATACCAATGTAAAAGACCAAATTCGAAGAGAGAAATAGGAGAATGGAAACTCACATTGGGACACTTGAATGAGGGAAAACTCCAAATGCCTAGCATGAACTTTGGCTTTGGTATTTATAGGTAGCATACAAGGCCCTTGAGAAGCTTCCTCAAGCCGCTTTCTTAGAGTGCAAGCCAAGTTAACTAGGAAGCTTCTCAAGAAGCGCCCTTCTAGAAGTTGCTTACTTGGCGTGCAAGCTAAGCTAGTTGGAAGCTTCTAGAAGCTTCTTTCTAGAAGCTACTTACTTGAGGTGCAAGCTAAGCTAGCTGGGAAGCTTCCCAAGAAGCTTCCTAGATACTTTTGGAATATTCTAGGCTAATTTGTCTTATGTGCTACTTCGTAAGCCCGACTAACTTTGTCACTAAACTCCATATTGTTACAATATGGGCTTCTACTCAACCCATCTGCATCACAGTTCACCACTCCAGGTTTGTGAATAACCATGAAATCATACTCTTGTAAAAACAAAGCCCATTGTGCAAGCTTCCTTGAAAGCTTGTTAGACTCCATCAACCACTTCAATGGCTAATGATTAGTGATGAGAGTAAAGGGACTACCAAACATATAATAATGGAAATGTGTTATTGCCTATACTGCTGCCAAGCACTTTCCTTCATATGAACTATAATTTGCCTTTGCTAAATTGTTGCAGCAACTAGCATAGGCTACCACAAACTTCTTCTCCTCATTATCATGTTGGGTGAGCATTGCTCCAAGCCCCAACATACTCCAATTATTTTAAACTTGAAATGTTCATCCTTTGGTTGGTCTCTTCAATATAGGAGCATATGTCAACCTCTCTTTGAGCTCTAGAAAAGCTCTCTCTTGCTCATGTTCCCAACACCACTCTTATGTAAGTTTGGTCAGCTTTGTAAAGGCCCTGGCAATGGCACATAGTTGCAATAGAAGTTTTCCAACCCAAGGAATGCTCATATTTTGCTCACATCCATATGCCAAGGAATATGTGCAATAGCCTCTACCTTGGTCTGTTGAACATCAAGTCCTCCAAGGTAGATAGTGTGACCCAAATACTCAACTTGCTTATGGAAACACATGCACTTCATAGGATATGATTTAAGTCCATGAGATCTCAACCTCCCAAACACCTCCAACAATTGTCTCTCATGCTCCTCCATAGTAGTGCTATAGACCAAAATGTCATCAATATATCACCAAGCAAAATCCAATCTAGCTAGGATCTTGTCCATGACACTTTGGAACTTGACAAGAGAGTTCTTTAACCCAAATGGTAAGAACCTGCACTAAGATAACACATCCTTGCCATGATGATCAATAGCCTCAAATGCTATCTTGGACTTATCCTCCTCCTTGATTGGCAATTGATGATATCCTACTTGTAGATCCAAAGTACTAAAGACTTTTACATGCCTTATCATCAAAGATCTCCTCCAAAGTAGGCATGGCATACCAATCAGCCCTAGTTTTTCAATTGATAGGATGGTATCTCCACACATCTGCCTATCTTTGTAGTTGCCATGCATATCCTTCTTGGTTGGCATCATTGTAGTTGATACATACTCCCTATGTGAAATCTCTACCAAACCAGCCTCAAAAAGGTATCTTCTTAGGCTTTGAATCAATACTCTCTCAATGCCAATATATTGATAGGGACATTGGAAAATTGGTGTATCACTTGTCAACTCAATCCAAATACCATGTCCTTTCAAAGCACCCAAATCTTTCATATTGAAGGAAAAACAACTTGTGTACTCAAGAACCTCCAAAGCTTTTGTCTTTCATCTCTTCTAAGCTTGGGTCTAAGATTTGGCTCCAAGTACCCTCTGTAATTGTTGTAGGAGTGGGAGATGTAATGACTAGCTGCTACATTGAGTCCTTAGTAGTTGTAGTATCATGCTCCTAACTACTAGAGATCCTAACCTCTATGTAAAAAACTCTCTCCACTTTAGCTACAAGCTCCACATATCCTCTAGCTACATCTCAAGTAGACTAAGGGTGTAATCCAAGTAGACCATGCTCACTTAGATGGACTCCAAGTAGACCACTCTCACTAGTAGCCACTGGTTGTGTCCCAAGAATACTTTCTCCACTTGGTCTATCACCCCTAGCATGTGCTTGAATCATCTCGATAGGCACATAGCTCACAAGTGTCTAAGTAGCAATGCCTATCAAGTGCATCCTATGCTGCTCTGCCAAACCAAGGCTCAAAATCTAGGTCAAATGGTTTAGGTCCATAGCCTGACCTAACATCTAACACTTGGATGCCTCTAACATTGCTAGAATAGCAGTAATACCAATGCAAAAACCCATTGCCCGCTCTCTCTCATTAGCATTGGTCTCCACCAATTATTGTAATTGTGCATCCCAAACAAGTCCAAGACCTCGCTCTCAAAAATCATGGGAGCTTGGGAAACTTGTAAGTTTGGGAAAAGTGGCTTGAGGTTGTCCAACTAGGTTGACCACTACCATAGGTGACTTATCAACCACTACCACCATCTAAGACTAGCACCCAACATCCAAAATCTCATCAACAATAAGGTGGTCTAGTCGTTGAATCCTATCATAAGCGCGTTGTAGAACCTCTTTAAGTAAGAGGTTCATCCACTAAAGACAAAGACAATAAGCACGTGATCCCACTTTGGCTGCATCTAATAACATGGCAAGTCCCATCTAAGAATGGACCTGATGTGTAATTGCCACCACCCATGTGCAAGAATCACCTATCAAAGGGACATTTAAAAAAATGTAAGCTAGAGAAATGGACTGATGAACTTGGAGACGTTGTAGTATCCTTAACATCTCCCAAAACATACCAAAATAGGGATCCTAAAGACCTAGACCTCAGCTATCACATATATGTCCTTGACATGGCCATCTAGAAATCACCAAATGAAAAAGACCATTTCTTGCTAGGTCTTAGACCTCTTACAAGGAAATATATGCTGGAAGGATCTTTTGGTAACCTTGATTATTGACATTGGTAGTAACTCAAGATATTGATAAGCCAAGTGTGCCACATGACATAGAGAGACTTGCCTAGCAATCTCATCTCTCTCCACATACAAGTACTTCTGTACTTGTGTACATGTCTGTAGTATTGTAACTGGACTAATGCTAATCTCTCTGAACAACTCTAATAGACATACTTCCTCTATTGGATACTACCAAGCAATGAGTGTGGTATCCAAAGATGTCAAGGTAAATGACTCTAGAAGCTCATCCTCACATTGGTCTCTTGGTGGTACAAAGGCTCCACTCGAAGCCTGTTACACCAACTGATTTGCATTTTGCTAAAATGCCTCCTTTGAACTTCACAATGGAACATCCAAGGTGAATAAAAAAATCCAACTTGTACTCCAAATCCAAGTGTTCTCCTCTAGTATTGGAATATCCTTTGCATTGGCATTCCCTTCCAATAAGTCAATAGGCCAAGTAATAGAACCACTAAAACTAATGTTTCCATGGTCCTTGACTGTAGTGAGCCAAGACTACTACTATTGAAACATATTGGTAGGCGACATACCCATCTTTCACCTGACTGCCAACCTGGTCTATAGGAGGCTATCTCCTCCCAGTAGTCAATATTGAAAACCCATGGGGTATAATATTGCTCCTCCAACTAACACATCATATGACTCAGCTATGGTCGCAATGGCTTGAGCTCTCACCACAAAGCTATCAATTGGATGATTGGGCTGAATCTGAACAACAGGCTCTCCAAGAGTGATGTATTGTGTAGAACCACCTCCTAGAGATGTTTGGATCTGAAATGGACACCTCTCTACATTGGTCTTCTGTAACTCCAAAGCGACAACTGCAACCTTTCCCAACATAAGGGGCTACACACGAAAGTCTAGTAAGACCCTTTGTGGTGTATAGACCTTCCTTGAAGGTCCCACCAAACAAAAAATCCTCCTTTGGTTATCCTACAAGACAACTCTTATGGAGTGTAATGTGTAAACCATGCTTGCTCAAAGGCCGGTCTAGTTGGTAATTCCTCTAATCTAGCCGTTATTGCCTACCATAAACCATTGTTTGTTGAGCGGATCTCTTGCTCCTCAACCAAGTCAAATCCACTATCAACCACCTTTGCTCCATTAGTATGAACCATATCATCCCTATTTTCACAAAGCGTGGCAACCAATTGGAACATTACGGTTGGGTCAACTCCAAACATAATCATATTGTTGGCTGAGAATAATAGAAAGTACATAATCAATTGAGCCGATCCTAACATTGAGCTAGACTCAATCAATGTAATAGAAAGTGGCTGACTATTAGGTATTCTATCATGTAACCCATCATCACCTACTCGTGGTAGGTGGTCTAGGACCCATGGATGTTGTCTGTAGTGCCTTAGAGAGTGTAAAAGACTAAGGAAGTCTGACTTGTCTACTAGCCTCTTCTCTTTGTGGATCCAACTCTACTGATGCTCCTCTAAGCTCTAGAGCACATACTACACTCCTAGTCATTGTGCCAGAGGCATCTACCTGCGTTGCTCCATACATGAAATCCAAAATATCTCTAGCACTAGCTTATGAGGTGGAAGCCTCAGCACCCAAATCTAATCTCCTCTAAGCTATGGCCATGCTAGCCAATCTTTGCTCCAATTGCTCAATCCAAGTATCCATGGCTATATCAAAAGTAAGTGTAGGTACTACATCCCTACTAGGTGGGGATCTTCTACCACCACCTTGTCCTCCATGACTTGGAGCTCCTCTACCACTCCGTAACTCCGGGTGTAGGTCAAAGCATTGGTTATTAGTGTGACCAAATCTATGGCAATGCTCACATTATCTCTATGTTGGCTATGATGCACTAGAGGTATCAGATTTGCTACCCTGACTGCACTCTCCTTGGTGGTGAGGTCCACCACAAGTCCAACAAGCAACATCACCACTCACTAGCTACCACTTACTCAAAAATGAAGGTAAAGGTCTAGATACACTAGGCCTTCCACTTGCTCCATAGGATCTAGGCTGTCCACCTTGTCCTCTAAAACCGACATGGCATGGTGCACTTTGTTGCAATTTGGGAGAAGTAACAGCTATGGATGAGGTCTCCCTACCAAATCCAGATGTCACCACTTTGTCCTCTACCGTGTTGAGCTCAATACGCTCAGCCAAACCAAAGACCACAGCCAAAGTAGGTGAAGTAGCTTGTAACAAGATAGGATCGTATATTCTACATTGCAACTCTCTATTCAGTATCCTATACCAAAATTTGACTTCTTAGGCCTCAAAAACTCATTGAGTAAAACTGATCAGCCATCTCATGCGAGTGTATGCCTTGCGTAGGGTCTCTCCAACCTTCCATTGGAACTCTTGCAAGCTCCTTAGCTTATCAGTCCACACTTCTTGGTAGTTCTACCTCAAACACTTGAAGAACTCCACCATGGAGTACCCTGGTACTAAACCACCTCTTGTAGTAGTACCTCCACTCAAAGTAGCATCTCCAAGAGATCCACCAATGTTATTAGAGCTAGAACTTGTGGGTATAGCAAATCTACCCTTAGAAACCAAGCTTAAAGTGATGGAGACATAGTTCAGAGATTAATATTGTCTCCATAGCTCAATCTCCTCAAAGTGAGCTCTCTTGAACTCATGGTAGTCATCCATTGACGTACCCTCCAAGTGCTAAAATAACCCCTTCCATGCCATGAAGTGTGTGAACAAAGTCGGGTTTCGCATCTACTGCAAATCACACCAACTATCAAACTCCTAGATGAAGTCATCCAACTCAATGGTACCAACCATACTAGATTAATGCCTAGGGCCTTTGGGGCCCCATAAATCTTAATCATGTCCCACAACAATAGTGCAGACACACCAAATGCACTCTCAACTAAATCAACTCTTGTATCAAACTCCAACTAAGAGTCAATCTTCTCCCTCATTGGGACTTGAGATACAAGTTGATATCAAGTGCCACTTTGAGTAAACTCATTGAGTATTGTAGTGTTATCTCCTCTCAAATCCCCAAAGAACTTTGTTGTGACAAAGTAACCAAAACTACAACCCACAATCAAAACCACCAAAAATCACCACCAAGTGCCAACACCACCAATTGAACGCCATTGATTAATGTAGCTCTAATTACAACAACTACACTAAGGGAAAGAGCAACTTGTAATTTGCCATCATAATATGCAGTCTCACAATCTACAAGTTATCACCTCTTGCCTCACCAAAGAGAAACATAGGTAATCTGACTAGTCATCACTCTAGCCTCACTGCAAAGAGCACAACAGAGCACCAACGCTCTAAAGTCATGGTACCTCACATAAACATGATGCACAAACAAGAAGTAGAGAATGGAGGGGATCCAATCACAAGAAATCTAAATGTAAACCCTACATATCATAAATCAACACCGGACTGATTTTGCCACCATTTGGCATTTGACATAATACAAGTCATTTACTTCCTAAGCTACCAGGATCACCAAGAATGGTATCAAACTGTCTCTCCTAGCCAAAGCTATAGATGCATAGATAATAGTAGAACAATCACTAGGACAACAAGTGAGGGTGAACCAGTTGGTTAGGACACCCATCTAGGAACCAAAGATCTAGAGGTCAAACCTTGTTGTGCACAATCTAGCAAGGCGGGTAGATTTTGCCAAACAATGATCAAAATCTACTCTAAACTAGCTAGTCTCATGCTAGCTTGTTGGCCCTTCTTGGCCTTCATAGCCCTATGCCTCAAAGCCTCTAAATGCCAAATGAGGCCTTTCTTCTTGTCACTTTGAATCTTGTCCAAATCTGGCAAAACTCCTCCAAATTTGGCCAAGCTTCCACAACTCCAGCCAAAATTTTACATAAAATCTTACATAAATCCCTAGAGTTGGCTGACCACCAAATCCTTTGCTAACTCTCTACTCTAGCCAAATTCAAAAGATGGTGTCTCCAAATTACAAATTCACGAAGATGGGTTCCCGACTCCACCTTCAATTTCACTTTCTGAGCTCAACTCACACCAAATTGGTCATGCTTTCACCTCTTGAGCTCAAAATGAACACCACTACTCAAAATTGATTATCTTCTAAGCAAAATTTTGGCCAGCGCTTCCACCGTCCCTCACAGCCAAATCTACATCAATTCAAAGACCTTCTACATATGATCAATCCCAAGGAAAATTTGGATCTCGATTGAGCTACCAACGATCACCAAGGTTTGGAGATACCACCAACACCCTCAATTCCTATACCCAATTTCCCCCCTTGACCTCACTTCTATGATGTAATCAGTTTGTTCACACAACTCAAATTACACTCAATCAGATCAGTACTTGATCTATCACTCAATAATCTGTAAACAACTTAGCACTAATTACTATCAAGCCACACCCACTCTAGCTAAAAGAATCCAGGTGATCTTCGTCGGTCTCTGTCCACCATAGCCAGGAACTTGAAGACTCAAAATCAAAGAAGTGAGCTCTCTAGAGCTGCACTTCTAAAGTATACTCCCTAGTCTTCAACCCTAATAGTCCCTCTGACAGCACATCCAATGGTGCAAGTGACAATGGACCTCACCATGTAGTCAGTACAGTAACCTCCCGCCTAAGTCCGCAACTTGAACCTCGAGGGTTTATGCATACCTAACTGGTAGGTGCAAACTTTAGACTACAACACTCAGTCCCATATCGCTTGCGCTCTTTTGGTACTCAGTCCCATATCGCTGGCGCTCGAAGAGAATGACAAGGAAACCAAACAGCAAGCGTCTTAATGAGTCCCAACGCTACAAAATCATTTCTAAATTGAGCAAAATGAATCCTCCTAGTAAACGGGCTTTAGCTCGGGAATACGATGTCAGCAAAGGTGCTATCCAAAAGGTGTGGGGAAATCGTGATTCGATTCTGGAGAGATCAGCTTTGATGTCTGAAGAAGCTAAGGAGAAGACATTTTGCACTTCAGTGGGACGATTTACAAAGCTTGAAGATATGCTTTACATCTGGATTGACAGCATGCGCCAAGCTAGACTTCCTGTACCACCATCTCTTGCCATTGCCAAAGCGAAAAGCATTGCTTCTACTTTATCAATTTTGGAATCACACTTTAAGGCATCATGGCAATGGCTCAATCGATTTAGAGCACGGCGTGGCTTACAGAAGATGCTCCTTCATGGAGAAGGGGAAGAAGTTGACAAAAGAGATCCGGAGTTATTAGTAGCTTTAGAAAGTCTCTACGCCATCATTGTGCAATACGACCTTGAAAATGTTTACAATATGGATGAGACTGGTTTGTTTTTTTGGTTGCTACTGCGATATAGCCTCCTTATGCCAAATGAAGATATCTCAACTATAAGAGGCAAAAAGAAAGCCAAGGATTGAGTTTCTTTGATAGTCTGTGCTAACGCAATAGGAACACATAAAATTCCATGTGCGCTGATCGGGAAACCAAAGGAGCCAGCTTGTATCAAGGACAAACAATAGCCAATTCCTTATTTCAATCAAGCAAAGGCTTGGATGGACGTGGAAACCTGTTGGAAATGGTTCAATGAAGTTTTTGTTCCAGAAGCCAAAAAAAGAACTGGACGCCGCATTCTTTTGCTGATGGATAACGCCCCAGGACACTTTGATGCCTTCGAGCGTGATAATATTTGGGTCGTTTTCTTCCCACCAAATTGTACAAGCTGGAAACAGCCTTGTGATATGGGCATCATCGCAGCCCTGAAAAAGCAATACAAATATTTGTACCTCAAGGATGTCCTTGATTTTTATGAACTTGATGAGGAGGCAAAGCAGCAAAAGAAAGATTTGGGTGGAAGATTGCAACGAGGTGCTGCAGGAGTCTCCTATGGAAATCCAGCACACATGCTGAATGCTGCAAGTTATGTCAAAGAAGCATGGGATTCTGTCTCTTCCAGCTCGATCAAAAATGCTTTTAGTAAGGTAGAGCTAATGCAACTAGAGCCAGAATCGGAAGCTGTTGAAGAAGTTCAGAACATATTCAGCAATTTGGCACATGCCATTGAAACACTCTCTATCAGTCCATCGGAACTGGAAGACTTTGTTCATATTGATGATGAGAACAATGAAGAGTGTGTAACAACAGTTTTGGAAGATGTTGAAGAGCTGTTAGAGTCGATGAAGATTGTTTACATTGCGGTGAAGGATGCGGACGACCCTGATCCTCAAGAGTTGAATGCCAATTTAGAGATAGGAAGCATATTTCATGGTTTTGAATCTCTTTATAAACAAGTTCTTGATATTGAGGACCAGCTGCTCTGCACTGAAGTTCAAACGGAAGCGGAGGGAACTTTTGAAGATCTAAAAAAATTGTTTGAAATATTCCAGAGCAAGGTCCGTGAGGTTAACGTCAAAGCCAAACGCAAGAAACTTCAAAACTTGCACCAGATGACAATTCATAACATGTTCAACTGAGAAATATTGAACCCTAAATTGTCTATTAGAAGATGCGGACTTAAACGGGATGCGTACTTAATCGGGTGTGCACTTAACCGGGAGGTTACTGTACCCCGAGCACAAAATTTGATAGCCAACAAGTAGTCTATGAGTAACTGCCAAAATACTCCTACCTACCAACACTATTACTCTAGATTCTGAACAATCTATGTGCAACACTACAAATGGCATGACGGAATATGTGGTCTATACATAACTTTACAATGAAACACCTCCAAGAAAAAAGTTATCTAGACTTTTGAAAATATACATATCGGTCTAAATTAAAACTCCTCCGTTCTTAAACCCAACTACTAAAATGCCCTATCTCCGTCCTCATGCGTAGTTAGAGTGTCCACTAAAAGGACACTCTAAAAGTTAGATTCAAATAGTTGGGATATTAAATTTTTTGATATCTTTGATTTGTTCTGATTTGATCATTAGAATAAATTAGTGATTGGTCTAGAGAATCAACTTAAAACAAATTAGTGATGTGAACCTTTGCAATGAAGAATCCATAAACTTGGATCCGTCATAACACTGATTGCTCAACTTATTAACTAATTAGGATTATGGATTTTAATTTAATTCATTGAAATTGCAATCTTTTAACTTCAAGTTTATTTCTTTTAGGTTTCTTTTTCTCTAGGACCTTACAAATATTACATCATATTCGTAAACATATGTAGGAAATTGAACAGGTTTTCTTTCTTAGGAAAGATCGTTTACTTATCTAGCAAAGGGAAAATCACTAACTTTTCTTCCCTGATTTCATGGGGTGTTATTTATTTATTTATTTAGAAATGATTATTGCCATCGGGAACAACATGAAATTGAGAACTCTAGGCAAACAATCGCGAGAAATAGGTAACACTATGTAAAAGACTGTCAGTAAGCAGTGCGTGAACGAATAAAAAAATGTGGGATGGAGTCAGGTAGGAACACTGTATACACAAGAGGTCCCATGAATCAGGCAAAGAGCGAAGGAAAAATAATAGGGAGCAAATTAGCTGGAGAATGGAGGAGTGGAACAATGCGAGAGCTATAGGATGGTGTCGCTGCAGAAACCTGTTGAAGTGTAACAGGGTAATGAGAGCGAAGCAAAAAAGGACAGGATATAAAGTATATCACAACAAGCGCTATGGACGCCTGAGTCCTGAGACGCTAAACAGCAAAGGGGAAGCAGAAGGCGGCCATAGTAAACCTTCACGAAAACACCTACGACTTCATCAGTGCCTCACGCAGTGCCGAAGTAGCTGAGCAATTGGCAGTACTCCTCATACTGAGTTTCTGCTCAAAAACTCATGAGTGCCAAAGGCAAACTCGGTTGCTCCCCTAAAGTGCCGCTCAAAAGTAATGGGAATGTCAAAAAGAACAGAGGTGGAAGTGTGGAAAAGCAAGGACAAGCAAAAGTGCAGGCATGCACTTCTTCAGCGCTGGAGGCTTAGCCGCATGATGAGGATCAGTCCATAAAGAAAAGAATCCACATGAATAAGATGAGTGAAGAAATGGAGACATACCTGATGGATTCCTGAAATCACAAACATTCATTAGTAGAGAGAAAGTCTAGGACACAACAATGGGAAAGAGTCAAGAAGAGGTTCGCTAGTGATACGAGAGTGGAGCAAGAAAACTTCAGCACTGCACGGGAAGGGGACGAGTCAACTGAAGCGGGAAAAGCATAGGTGACGCGAATGAAGGTGAAGTATACAGTATATATATATATGAATTCAGAAGTCAAGAAGGACTCCCAAACAACAGTATTTATTTATAGAAAAATATATATATTTAGCCCAATATATATAGAGCACGAGATGGTTGATGGGTACCTATAAATTATCATTTGAAATAATAGACAAGTCCCATTAAAAAAGTTAGAAAAATTTATGAAAATATTGAAAGAAAATATTAACAAAATAAATTATTATTTTTTTTAAAAATTTCTAATTATATAATTTAAAATATTCTCTATTCATAGAAAATTTAAATATTTTATAACTTTTTATGGTGCTCATGAAATATCTCCTGAAAGGTCTCGTTTCCTCTCATCTCCAATAGGGTACAATAGCATAAAAGATTCCTTCATTCGCCCATTACGTAGGGAACCAGCGCCGGTCGCGCCGGTCATCGCGACTTGCTTGCGTGGGAAGGTCGCGGACATGATGGATCCCAAAACTGAGAGAGTGAAGGTGAGTTCCACGATCACAACAGAATAGTGTAGTTTCGGACAGAACAGCAAGAGGTGGACGATCACGACAGACGAAAGGAGAAATTCGAGCAGTGGGAGACACAGATTTGATTTCCCTGACACTAAATGGTGTGCGATAAGTGTTGAGTAACAGCTCTTTCCCGCATTGTTGTATCTGCAATTTCGGTTTTTAGAGGTCAAATTAGACACAGGCTTTCAGGGCTGTGGATTTCTCTCGTGCGGGTTTGTAGTTTGCTCTTTTCTGAGGGAGTTTAAATTTTGGATGAGTTTGAATTGCAATTAGTATTTTGCTCCCTATTTTAACAAGAAAGTTTAGGAGGAGAGGACTGAAGTTGTTTTGGCCCGTGGACAAATGACGCTGCCTTATCTTGGTTGAGATATGGCTAATTTTTGGCTGTGGTGTCTTCCATTGATTTATAAGGGAATGCATCTTGCCTGTTGTAAAAGAGTGAGATAGTTGCCTGCCGCTGTAGCGAACGAGAGTTATTAATTTGATGATTGACGAAACAGGCCTTCCCCGACAGACTAGTGCCAAAAGTTTCACCTGTGTCGTTGACATCAGACTAATATGATATCCTGATTTTGCAGGCCAGAAGAAGCTCACAAAGGTTATAGTGCCAGACAAATGGAAGGAAGGAGCTAGCAACACAACAGAAGGTGGTGGTCGAAAAATCAATGAGAACAAACTACTGAGTAAGAAAAAAAGGTCTGGCTTTGATGCAGTTGCCATTCTCTAAATTTCCGTATTTGGATGATTACTTGCGGAGGTAGACCGCTAGATTGCTGCTCTCTGACTGCGGAGAGCAGGTCTGCCTACCGTGCTTACTTTAAAGAGAGTAAAGTCATAGTACATTGTCACCGGATCTCTTGAGGTCAGTAGATTGGAATAGACATGCCGATTTCCAGGAGGTTTTATGGTCCACTCTATCAAGCAGAAAATGGTCACTGGTCTGCTGAGGTTTACATACTTATTGAATCTTATGATCCGGAGGAGAATTTATAGGTATATTTGCCTTCTAGAGGTAGTATGAGCGGCTTCCGGATTTTGATGCTGTCTGCAGGACCTTGCCATCCGATCTATCATGTTTCCCAAACTTAGTTTTCGCCTTGACGATTTTGCATCCGGTTTGGAACCCCCGTTCTGCTAACGGCTCCCATTACTCACACATCCATGCATCCTTTGCCCTGTTTTCATTAAGGTGGACTTATTTCATAGGAGTCGTACTTAGTGAGGAGCATAGAGAAGAAATAGAAAGAAAATTTGGAGATAGAAAGACAATCTCGATGCTCGCAGCTGATTATGAAGGTTTTTACTGCAGATGGACCCCGTATGGTGTAACCAAGTGCATTATCTGTAAACAACAGCTTCATCAAGAAGCCAAGTACTGCCAGTCATGTGCATACAAGAAAGGTACTGTATTTTATCTCGTCCCTTTCAGATGGGATATCCCTGTTTCATGTCATCAGAGAAACTTCATTTTAACTTTTCACTTGTTCATTCTTACATCGAAACGCAGCCACTCAACTGGATGATGTTTGATCTCTCCTCACAGCTGATGACCTGTTTAAGACCTACTTACCTTTAAACATTGCACATATTGCAGGGGTGTGCGCAATGTGTGGTAAACAGGTACTGGATACCACCGCCTACAAGCAGAGTAATGTGTGAAAGCATTCACGAATATTCTCATGTCGCCACATGAGTTGTGCATATGTCAGTCTCTCGATTAGTGCTATCAAACTTCAAAGATGGAGTTACTTGGTGGCATCTCATCTCTCCTACTCCAAACGCCGTATGGCAATGGTTCAGAACACAAGCCTAGTGCAAACAATTGACAACGATTCATGTATTTAAGGGCGGGTTCCCGTTGTAATCTTTTTCGCCAATGAGTATATATAGTCGGAAATTCGACCGGGCAACGATGAATTCTCTTATTCCTATTCGCTGCATATCGTGTTTCTACTTCGTGCGATCTCTTACTCGAGTGAACGAAGAACTTTAATTGAATCACCTGTAATTTAGCCAGACGTTTACCTTTCCTACGAAAGAAAGAGCCATCCGCTCATACAGAGAATTGTCATCTTGGATATGAAAGAAGTCAAAAGAATTGTGAAGTTTCGAAACTCATTTTTTTAAATCTTGTTCTGCATAACCCTTTTTTCTGTTACACAAGACGCTTTCGTTGGAGCTCGATCTTTGGCAACTAAAGATTATCAACCTACCGGGTACGGTGACGACCCACTCAAATATTCAGAACGGAGAACCCAAGTGCATAACTGTATATGCAGATGAATCTGAAGAAACAGTCAATGGCCTGTCCTGTACAGCCTTTGAGAGCCGGCAAGCATTACCTGAACAGAAGGATCAATTATTCAAATTAGACCAATCAAAAGACTTCAGATTAAAGTTGAAGGCGTGATACACTTGGATTCCTCAATTTCCACCTCCAAATCCGTAGTCGTGTCTCTGAAGCTAAGAGTGAGGACCCTCCATTAGTCAGACGGGGGCGATCCATCAACCTCCCCAAGAACAGTGTGATTAGAACGTTTGACGACTGCAACTACAGTGGGGAGGAAGATTTATTGAGACTATGAGCGCAAAGGAAGAGTTCAACTTTGTCACTGATGTAAACAAGGGCAAATGAAAGAAACAGAGGAACTGATCACGACGAAAGACTGGAGGTTGATTACAGATGTTCTTTACTTATCACACTTCAGTCGATAGCTGTGATTTTGGTTCTTAGTTAGCTTACGTCTAATGCTCACTATTCGGTTGAGGGATTTAAATCACCAGTTTTTTCCTAGGGATTTTGTACAGGCATTAGGTGGTAATCTAAATCCCTAAATCTCTAACTATGAGATTGTAGCTATGTTCTTGCCTGATGGGGCCCCTCAGGTTCCCAATGTTCACCTGATTTCGGATAACGGGGATTGAGGTTTGGGGAATTTAGTGCATTTATTAAAGACGGCACTCCAATTTCGTTACAAGTTTTATGATCAGTAGATTGACAGGGTGAAGATTGTCCTATTCGTATTGCCTCCGCAATCTGTCCTCCTTGGTTGTGCATGCGCTGCTGGTTGGCCTTCTCTTTTGCTGTTACGAGCACGCTGCGGAATTGGGATCGTTTCCTAATGTAATTTTACTCATGTAATTTGGCGATTTCACAGAAACTTGTGATAGGTTCCTCAGTTTATTCCGTTTTAATCAAGGTTGAAGCTCGTCCGTGTGTCTTGAGAGGGAGAGCGGGAATGGGACAGGACGGAGAAACAGGCGGGCTGAAATTGCAGAACACAGAGACTCTGCGGGAGTTCATGAAAGCTATAGCAGGAAATCCCGAGACTTCCCATGAGTGCCGCCAGAGCATGCTGAAGTATGTCGAGGAGCCTGCAGTACCGTATGAATACCTACGAGATGCATTCGCGCAGCGGCCATTAGGGGATCGCATCCCTATTCAGCAAGTTCTTGCTGGCTCCTCTTTCGTCCTTGAGAGCCCCAAACCCCGTGAAAAGGTAAGAGATCAGTCTCTCGCTTTCTACCTTCAGATCTGCTTCCTGTCATGCCTAACTTGTCATTGTAAGCTCACAATTGGGAAGGCTCGAACTAGATACACCCACGATGGAACTATCTGTGGACACCACTCCGCGTTGCAAAATGCATATCTATGATATTTATATATTCATCCTTGGGGCCATCCCTGCGAGTCAATCAAACCATCAATCATGGGAAGAGTCATTATCCAGCTCTTGAGTATCCGTTGTTTCCTGAAATATGCATGTAACTTTGAACTTTTCAATCTTTCCAATCTTTCCCGGTCCTGGCAGTTTACTATACTCTTGAAAAGTTGTGAGAGGTTTCTTTTCGCACCTTATTCAATTTCATTGGGGTTTATTATTACCCGTTTCAGATTTGGTCTCTCCTGTTAAATTTCAAGGACTTGGAGTTTGTCAAGGACGCATGGCATACCTCTGATCATCTAATGACGTCTCTTCGCGTGCTCTTCCTATCCTCTGTGTCAATAGAGTGAGGAGTTGAAGGCACGACTCCGGAAGTTGCAGGAGGAAGTTGATAAGAAGGCTTACAGTGAGCTCGTAAACGATGTTACGAGAAAGAGCGATTATGAACCCGAGGTCTTCTCTTCTTACAAGGAACAGCTGGGTTTCGGTTGGGCCAGAATCTTTACCTTGTGCTGCTGAGACCTCTTGCTACGCATTCTATCCTGAAGTGTATAACTTCTGCAAGATCACTCATCCTTCATGAAGCGTAGTTTCAATATTCCAGTGTCAGAATTCGTTGTCTGAACGTATTAGTAAAACTTCAAGTTTTGTATATAGCGCTTGTTGTTAGTATTTGTACTGACTATTGCAGAAGTATCTAGTAATAGTTGAAGGTTTGGAGTTGCAGGGCTTCACGTGGCGGTGACCATGTTCACAGGCTTTGCTTTCGGTTATTCAATCTTCCGTTCTCAGTTTCCTGATAATCCTGTTCTTGTAAGCTTCAAATTTCCTTGATCTCCTTTGGACAAAAGTCGTTTTAAAATTCGGTCTATTCAACTGTCAAACTACCCTCGGAGAAACTACCCATCGATGTAGAAACTAAATGGATCATGTGTACAATCTGAGCTGTAAAGCATGGTTATCGGCTTGAGATTAGTGCGCCGTACGGCCCTGATAAGGATCACGATTTGTCCTAGTAAGAAGGCTAAAAGGACTAAATGTGAAAGGTGTAATAGAAGTCTGAAAACGTTCTCTTCACTTTTGTTGTTCGAGCTCGTTCTTCCCAATCCGGAGAATTTTCATAGGGGTGTGTGGGTTGATGACAGCATGCGTCAGGTGGAGCTTTGGGTTTGATTGTGGGGATGCTACTGGAAACTCTTCTGTTCATTGTACGTGATGCACAAAGAACCAAGCATGAGGATCTCCGGGCAAAAAAGGCTGGACGAGTACAGAAGAGCACTAAAGATACAGAAGGATCTGACTTCATCAGTACTACAGATCCAAAAGTACCTGAGTTTATCACTACTACAAGGGCTTCTGGTCCAGTCAATCGCCAGGTGGGGAGGAAGAGTACAACATCGTCTTCCTGAAGATCAAAGCCTTGAATTATCAAGTGATTAACGTTTTTGACCTCAGGATTTGTTTTGAGCTTACAGCTACCAGCAACTATCATGTGGAATACAGACGTGAACCTTCGGCAGTTGGGAGAGTAGACTTGATGCTACTTGCCAGAACAGCGTTGAGTGAAGTACATGCCCTTGAGGAAGAAACGTTGGACGCAGTCTGCTTGTAAACCTGCAACAAAATTCACTGACCGTATTGCCCAAGGGCATTAAGGGGTTTAGGGTTTACAAATGTTTGACGAGAAAGCTGAGAGAACTGGAGGAACTAATCTGGGGTCTAGTGCTGAGTGAATGTTGGCGCTCCTTTACGTGTCTCTGAAGGAAAAACATGAAGATGGTTTCATGATGAAGACAAGTATTAAAAGTCGAGCCCTCAGTGCGTCTCAGGCTATGAGCCTTCACAGGAAGTCTTCTAGTGTGATCTACTTTGTCTGTGAACCGTGATCTTTTGCCCGGGATAATAAAGCAATGCCAGTTTTTAAAGGAGTCTTACACACCTACATGAAATTGGCATTTGCACTCTAACTCGATCTGCACGTCTTCTGGATCAGACCTCCCTTCTCGTTTTACCATCTTTTCTCAGATCGGAGTCCCCGAAGACATGACAAATTATCTTCATGCTGCTAGAGGACAGTACACACTGCTGACGGGGTCTGCCCACTACTCCCTTCTCTCAAGTTGTTTTGAAAGGTCCAAACCTAACGGTTGCTTGAGCTCCGGTGGGATGGCTTTAGCTGGCACGACACTACCAGTACCAGTACCGACGCCTGTTTCCTTGATTTATATTGAAGTCCAGTGGTATGATCGTCTTTTGAGTTAATGTTTCTCATGGATTAGAAAAGTTGCATGTGTGGACGGTGTGATTCCCCTTGGTTGGTGGCAAGTGATCCATACTCTCAAAACATCAAAGTCATTTCTCTTGACAGATCTTTAAAACTTGAAAAGTATTCCGAGTTCTGGAAACCTTCCTCGGGAGGAACCTTACAATTTGTAGAATGTTTTAAAGTATCTCAAATTTGTTCCACACACCATTATGGATTCAACTTCCCAAGATCGCAAACCACAGATCACTGCGAGGCCCATTTTCCAGGTCGAAGGCAGTGCGAAAAGGCGGAACAAGCTGGTTGCATACTTTATCTATACCTTGCTTCTTCATCTTGAGGTTTAGTTCTGTGACTACAGAGGGTACATGTGTATTTCAGTCTGCTCAGTGTGGAGATACTGGACAAAACATAATTACAACTTCTGACTGAAAGGCAACACAACTTTGATTTCAAAGAAAGTAGATAGCTGGCACCCCGTAGTAACTAGAGCTTAAGCAACTTAGAAAACCCTCGGTCAAAGCATCTATGCGGTTTGCTAAAGCTCTAAGTAGATCTGCTTCATTGATACCCTAGTGAACAGTCTGTACTGAGCGGTAAAGATTAGACGCTTCATGTCATAATTGAGTTTCTTCGCAGAATTGGAGTGAAAGGCATATCGCGGATGATACTGAAAATCTGCATTCGCGTTTCATTGAGGCAATCCCAAGAATGAGGGAGAAACGTACAAGTTTCTCAAACATCTGGGAAGTGATTGGAGGATCGTGGACTAGTTAACACAATGATGATTGCATGGAAATAATTCGTGGATGGGAGAAGACTGCGAAGGATATGCGTGAAATCCCACATCAACTTCCACCTGTTGGACCCGATGGTCCCTGGGGCCGATTAGAATTCGTTGTACTCCCAGGTGGCCAGCTTTGACCTTGAGATCCACCAAAAAGTTGTTGAAATGCGTTCTGCAAGAGCCCAGCATATTGTGGAGGGAGTTCTTGGCCATTGAAGGAAACATTGAAGCTCGAATCCATTGTAACCTCAGCATCTCCCTGGTGCGCACCACTGCCACCTCCACCAGATTGCTCACTTTGAGTTCGCCCTGAGGTTTCGTTTGGGGCTGCCCCTTGCTGAGTGGTAGCTTGTGCAGCTCTCTGGCCGAATTGTTGTGCCATGTTGATAAGCTCTGGCAAAAGATTAGCAATATTAGCTTCAATATCAACTTCAGGACCTTCATTGGCTGGAGCCTGAGGTGGCGCATCTTGAGGTTCCCTAGACCTTTGCTGATCTTCCAATTTTGATTGTGCTGCACGCAAGTTCTCCTGCACAGATGTGCTCGTGGGGTCCAACTCTAGAGCTTTTTTGAAACCTTTCTCGATTGCCTCTTGAAGGCGACCTTGGGCAAAGTAGACTAAGCCCAAACGGCTGTAAGCTTTGCTATATTTTGGATCAAGCTTCATTGCTGCATGACAATCTGCAATAGCTTCTTCGAATTTTTCTATGGCCGTAAGCGCCGCAGCTCTATTGGAATGAAATATGGCATTATTGCTGCACAAGGAAAGAGCTAAAGTGTACATCTGAATGGCAGCATGATATTGATTAGAGCTCATGGCAGTATTGCCTTGCATCTTGAATGCATCCGCAAGGACCAGCGTATCCTCTGAGTACGCATTACTCCACTTAGGAGGTGATGTAGTCGACCTGATTTTCTTCCTAGCTTCCTCTAAGACACCCTGTGCCTGTTTCACCTTCTCCTCATACTCTGGGGTTCCTTGCATAGTCCCTTCAAAGAACCCTGCCAGTTCCAACCCATCTTTAAATTGATCCAACACTGATTGTCCTCCACTTCCAGCTGAGGATGGACCTCCAGCAGTAGCAGTAGGAGGAGCAGAGCGGGATGTTGTTCCTACAATATCAGGTGGTGGTGCAGTCGGCACATGCTCATCTCCACCGATAGCTTGTACAGCCGGTGAATTAAATAGGTCGATCAAAGAAACCAATCGGATTTGATGTTCACGTTCTTGATTCTCGGTCCCGAAAACTTCCGATAAACACTGAGCCGCTACCTCTATCCCTTCAGTATCTTGCCCTGGTGCTGCTTCCACTGTCCTCAGAAACTGCAAGAATGAGCTCACGATGCTCCTGCTCAGAGGTGAATCGGTCCGTATTGACGAGACCATCTTCACCTCCTCCGTTCCCTCCTCTTAGAGCTCCACAATCAATTTCCAATTTCCACGACCGATCAACCTCCCATCAATTGTTTCCTGCTGCTTCTTTCTATATAATCCTCTCCACTTCTGCTCCAGATGCTCCGTTTCCTCTAAAGCACTGATCAATTTCCCCTCCTCAATCAATCACTAATTCTCTATGTCTATTCCTCTCAGTGTCTGCTCCAACTAATCTATGTCTTGAGCTCTCCTTCTCTAACTGTCACTCCAGCTTCTTCGCTCTCACTCCACACTCTCTCTCCTCTGGCTCCTCTTTTCTTTTTTCACCCATAACTTCAAACTCACTTTACTTTAGAGGCCTTGTTTCCATTCCACTACACGGTATCGTAAAAGGAATTGTTCCCGAATATATTTATGAACTATTCATGAGTTCGTGTCGTGCTTTGAATGCACAATCGATTCGACCTTTATGCAATTTCTCGCCAATAGCTAAAATTGTTTCTTTTCTTTGGACTTTGGAAGCCTTCATAAACCCTAATTCTATGTTCACGGTCGTCTAAGAGATTCGTCGCCGGTGGATTTTGGACATGATCGCTGAATCCTATCGTTCCGGAAATACCTGGTAGGGGAAGAATCTTCTCGAAGTTACAGTAGGTGCGTCGGAACTTCTAGAAACTGAGGAATCTTGTATCCTCTGAATAACATGAATAATGTACGCGCGAGGACAATTCCGAGTAAATGAAGACCTCCAAACCGTGGAACTTTGTATAAACATGTCTAAGTTGCTTATCTTCAAAAACAGACTTTAGAATTTACACATGATATATATTAAAATAAATATTATTATTGTTTATTTCTCTATTTGTACTATATTTTGAGTATTTGTATTATGTATTTCTGTGTTTCTAGGCGGTTGTTTTTTAATATTTCAGAATTGAATTTGTAAGCGGGTGTTATTAATTGTATGACTATAGTAATTTATTAGCTTTAATATGATATATTTAATAAATAAATTAATGAATAAATTATTGTATCATATTTGTTATTGAATAAATTGATAAATTTTTCACTATAAATTTTTAACAATCAAAAGAATTAATTTAAATAAGCATAAGTATTATATCATAAATAATATTTTTATGGTCAACATTTCATAATCTACTCAAAATCTTAACCGATGAATAAATATAATTTTCTTTTAAAGTTACTTACACATATGAATCGCTTATTTTTTATTGCCACATCCAACAAGTGATTATTGCTTAATAGTATCTTGATTTGTAAATTTTCCAATTTTTCAATGAGAAAACCCTTTGGATTAAGCTATTTGTAATATTATGAGCATAACTATTATTATTATTTATATTATATGAAATCAGTTTATCCTTAGCTAGGCAAATAAAGCTCCTTAATTAAAATCAGAATTTGCAAATATATTTAGTTTTTTTGTTTTTTATTTTATATTGTTAAGTTGAACACCACAGAATTTAGTTGATGAACATCTGAGTATTTTAGATTAATGAAGAGAGTCACTAGTTTGGTTAGTTGGATTTTAAGCTTAGTTAGATCACATTTTATTAATTTTAGTAGATATTTTTTAATCATTAAAAAAAATATTATTTATAATGTTAGTATTTAATCCAATCAAAAGATTTCAGAGATTATTATAGAGATACACAATAAATTAGATTCACATTGAATCAAGTAATGGACTGCTCATTATGACGAAGGAGTATAAGTAAACATGCATTGAGGGTAAGATACTCAAGAGAGTGGTTAAATACATGTACATAATTTTTTTAATTAATAATACTGTTTAATTATAGCTATTTGAATTTTGATGAGGGATATTACTTTCATGTATTCAAAAAATAATTTTTCTTCTATGTCTTGAATATAATATAGCTTTAATTAGACTTCAACTAAGCTAATTTGAGACCAAATTTTATTATGGATGCTTAAGTATGAGTGAGCCATACTATTTTAACTAATTAAAAAATTCATAGCTTTTGATAAATAATTAATGAGGTTAATTTACTATCTTCAAGAATCTATTAGATTGCCGGTATATATTCTCTAATATAAAGAAGTCACAAAGTAGGCATTATGGTTTAAAGAGGGTAAAAAATTCTTTCTATATATGTTCTCACAGTTATGAAATAACTTTTTTCATAATTGCTTTGATCTACGTCTTTTGGACTAGTATAACCTTAAATAATACTGAAATGTCTTTTGGACTAGTATAACCTTAAATAATACTGAAATGAATAATGATATACTAAAATAAGTAGTTTTTTCATCTATATCAAAGTGAATACTGTTTACATTTTGAAATCATATGTGACAAATCACAATATACATATATGCTTTCTTTCTTTCTTTGAGGATAAATTTGTTTTCATATAAAAAACTCTAAACTTAGAAGATAAAAACTGGTTTTATTGCAGTAATCAAAAATTAAAATTCTTTATTAGAATAGGATATAAACTAAAATTTGATTATTTCAAAATAAGATAAAATTATTATTGTTGAAAATATAGATATTAACTTTATTTTATTAAGAAAACTACTTATGATGGTTAAAAAATTAATAACTCTTGTGTTCTTCACATTTAGATGATATCAATTGTCTTAATGTAAAGATATGAAACCTGATTTAAGCTTAATTGATTTATATTGATTGATAGAAAATATTTTATTAAAAAAACTAGTTTAAACTATTTATCTCATTGTATATTTATTCTTTTGTACACATGTTCATAGTTAAGTATACAAAAAGTTAAAATTTAGTTGAGAACTTTCATAATCTGGATAGATGTGTAGAGTTTTCAAACAAGCTTATTTGTATCTAAGTTGTCATGCCATTTGTAATGTCGCATCTAGATTGCTCAGACACTAGAGTTCCAATGATAGTAGTTAGCGTTATTTCATTTATTTCTTAGAGACCACTTTCCGACAGTCAGATTTCATGTTTGGGGTACTAACTTCACGGTGGGGCCCACCATCACTTTGCACCGTTTGCACCATCTAATGTGCCGTCAGCGAGACCATTAGGGTTTTAGACCTAGCTTGAGTCCAAGGGTATACTTTCAAAGTGTAGTTCCAGAGAGCTCACTTCTCTAATGTTGAGTCTTTGAGTTTTTGACTATATGAAGGACAGAGGTATGGGAGCATCACCTAGATTCTCTTAGCTAGAGTAGGTATGGCTTGACTATAATCAATGCACAATTGTTTACAGTTTATAGAGTGGCAGATCAAGTATTTATCTGATTTGAGTTGAGTTGAGAGTGGTAAACAATCTGATTACATCAGAAAAGTGAAATCAAGGGAAAATCGGGTGCAAGAACTTTATGTGTTGGTGGTATCTCCAAGCTCGGTGGATTGTTGGTAGCTCGATTGAAGTTCAATTGTTCCCTGGTGTGCAGAAGCTTGTTGCTTGATGCAGATTTGGCAGTAAGGCGGACGGTGTGCGGAAGCGTTGGCCAATTTTTGAGCAAAGAAGAAGCATTTTTTGAGTAGTGGTTGTGATTTTGAGCTTAGGAAGTGAAGGCATGACAAATTTGTTGCGAGTTGGGCTCAAAAAGTAAAATTGAAGGTGGAGTTGGGAAGCTATTCTCATGAATTTGTGATTTGGAGAAACCCGTGTTTTCAATTTGGCTCGAGTGGAAAGTTAACGGAGGATTTGGCAGACATCCAACTTTAGGGTTTATGTCAAATTTTACACCAAATTTTATGTCAAATTTGGAGGAGTTTTGCTATTTGGCCAGATTTGGAGGAGTTTTTCTAGTTTGGAGGACTTTTGTAAATTCGGAGGAGTTTTGCCAAATTTTGGAGGAGGTTCAAAGTGGCAAGAAGAAAGGCCTCATTTGGCTGAATTTATTGTTTAGAGACTTCAAGGCCTAGGGCTATGGGCTATGAGAGGCTACGAAGGCCTAGAAGGGCCAACAAGCCAGCTTGTTGTAAGGCTAGCTAGTTTAGAGTAGATCTTGGTCATTGGTTGGCAAAATCTGCCTTTCGTGCTAGATTGTGCGCAACAAGGTTTGACCCCTAGATCTCTTGTTCCTAGACTGGTGCCCTAGCCAACTGGTCCACCCTCACGTGTTGTCCGAGTGACTGTGCCATTGTTATCTATACACTTGTAGCTTTGGCTAGGAGAGGCAATTTGATCCCATTCTTGGTGATCCTAGTAGCTTAGGACTTAGATACGAACTTCTCTTATGTCAAATGCCAAATGGTGGTAGAGTCAGTCTCGTGTTATTTTATGAGATGGAGGGTTTTTGTTTAGATTTCTTGTGATTGGACCCCCTCCATTCTCTACTTCCTGTTTTTGCACCACGTTTGTGTGAGGTGCCTTAACTTTTGAGCATTGGTGCTCTGGTGTGCTCTAGGTAGTGAGGCTGGAGTGATGACCAGTTAGACTATCTTTGTTTCTCTCCGGTGAGGTAGGATTTGATGACCTACAGACCGTGAGAGTGCGTTTTGTGATGGCAAGTTACAGGCTGCTCTTTCCCCTAGTGTAACTAGTTATCTCAGTTAGAGTTACATTAGTAGGTGGTGCTTAGTTGGTATTGGCACTTGGTGGTGTTGGCACTTGGTAGGGTACTTGCGGTTGCAGTTTGTGGTTCCGGTTTGATGTTGCAATTTATGGTTGCGGTTACTTTGTCACAACGGAGTTCTTTGGAGATTCTAGAGGAGATAGCCCTATAGTACGTAGTGGGTTTACTCGGAGTGGTACTCGATATCAGCCTGTATCTCAGGTCCCATTGAGAGAGGAGATTGACTTTGAGTTGGAGTTTGACATAGGAGTTGATTCGGTTGAGAGTGCACTTGGTGTGTCCACGCCGTTGTTGTGGGACATGGACAAGATTTATGGGGCCTCCAAAGGCCCTAGGAATTACTCTAGTATAGTGGGTACCATTGAGTTGGATGACTTCATGTAGGAGTTTGATAGTTGGTGTGATCTGCAGTAGATGCGGAATCCAACTTTGTTTACACCCTTCATGGCATGGAAGGGGTTGTTTTAACATCTGGAGGGTCCACCAATGGATGACTACCATGAGTTCAGGATAGCTCATTTGGAGGAGATCAAGTTATGGAGACAATATTGGTCTCCAAACTATGTCTCTATCACTTCAGGTTTGGTGGCCAAGAATAGATTGGTTGTACCTATGAGTTCTAGCTCAAGTAGTGTTGGTGGAGCTAGTGGAGGTGCACTAGTTAGAGATAGTGCTACTACAAGTGGAGGTACCGATATAGGAGGTAGTGTGGTACCGGGGTTTAACCACATGGTGGAGTTCTTCCTATGTTTGAGGTAGAACTACTAGGGAGTGTGGACTGACAAGCTAAGGAGCTCGCAAGAGTTCCAGCGGAAGGCTGGAGAGAGCCTACACGAGGCATACACTTGCATGAGGCAGCTGATCAGTTTCACTCAAGGAATTATTGAGGCCTAGATACTCCAGTTTTGGTATGGGATATTGGATAGGGAGTTGCAACGTAGAGTTTGTGATGCTATGTTGTTACATGCTACTTTGCCTACTTTGGCAGTGGTCTTTGGTTTGGCTGAGCATATAGAGCTCAACATGGTGGAGGAGAGAGTGGTGACATATGGATTTGGTAGGGAGACCTCATCCACGGTTGTGCCTTCTTTTAGAGTGCAGCAGAGTGCCCAGTTGGTTTTTGAGGATAGGGTAGACAACTTAAATCTTATAGAGCGAGTGGAGGGCCTAGTGGAGTTAAACCTTTATCTTCATTTTTGGGTAAGCAACATCCAATGAGTGGTGGTGTTTCTTGTTGGACTTGTGGTGGACCTCACCATCGGAGAGAGTGTACTCAAGGCAGTGGACCTGATACCTCGGGTGCATCACAGCCAGCACAGAGGCAATGTGAGCATTGCCACAGATTTGGTCACACTAGTGACCGGTGTTTTGACACTCGGAGTTATGGAGTGGTAGGGTTGCTATGGCAGGTAGTAGAGGAGCTCCAGTTCATGGAGCACAAGTTGGTAGAGGTGGTGGTAGAGGATCTGCACCTAGTAGGAATGCAATACCTGCCCTTACTTCTGATACAACTATGGCTACTCGGATTGAGCAGTTGGAGCAGAGATTGGCTAGTATGGCCATTGCTCAAAAGAGATCAGATTTGGGTGCTGAGGCTTCCACCTCATATGTTGGTGATAGAAATGCTTTGGACTTCATGTGTGGAGCAATGCAGATGGATGCATTTGCAATAGTGACTAGGAGTGCAGTACGTGCTCTAGAGCCTAGAGGAGCATCAGTGGAGTTGGACCCACAGAGAGGAAAGGTTGAGAGACAAGTCAGACTTCCCCAGTCTTTCATGCTATCTGAGGCATTGCAGACAACATCCATGGTTCCTAGATGTCCTAGTGCAGGTGTGGTAGGTGATGATGGAGTACATGATGGACTACCTACTAGTCAGCCACCTGCTATTACACAAATTGAGTCTAGCATGATGTTGGGGGCGGCTCAGCTGATTATGCGACGTCCTTTGTTTTTGGCCTATGACATGTTTACATTGGGAGTTGACCCAACCCCAGTGTTCCAGTTGGCTGCCATGTTGTGTGAGAGTAGAGATGATGCGGTTCCTACTACTAGAGCAAAGGTGGTTGGTAGTGGAGCTGACTTGGTTGAGGAGCATGGGATCTATTCAGCGACCAGTGGTTTATGGCAGGCAACAACGGCTAGACTAGAGGAGTTGCCAACTAGACCGGCCTTTGAGAGAGCACGGTTTACACCTAGTGTTGTCCTATTGGATAACCAAAGGGGGATTTTCTGTTTGGTGGGACCTTTAGGGAAGGTCTATACACCACAAAGAGTCTTGTTAGACTCTGGTGCACAACCTCTTATGTTGGGGAAGGCTGTAGCTGTCGGTCTCGAGTTACGGATGACCAATGTGGAGAAGTGTCCATTTCAGATCCAAACATCTCTAGGTGGTGGTTCAACATAGTACATCACACATGGGAAGCTTGTTGTCCAAGTTCAGCCTAGTCATTTGACTGATAGCTCGGTGGTGAGAGCTCAAGCTATTGCAACAATAGTTGAGTCATATGATAAGCTAGTTGGGGGAGCAATGTTATACCCCATGGGTTTCAGTATTGTCTATTGGGAGGAGACAACCTCCTATAGACTAGGTTGGCAGTTTGGTGAGGGATGGGTATGTTGCCTACCAATACGCTTTAGTAGTGGAAGTCTTGGCTCACTTCAGTCCGAGATCATGGCAACATCAGTTTTAGCTTTCAGTGGTGCAGTTACTTGGCCTGGTGACTTGTTGGAGGGGAATGCTCATGCAAGGGATAATCCAATACCAGAGGAGATTGCTTGAATTTGGAGTACAAGTGGGATTATTCCATCCACCTTGGATGTTCCATTGTGGAGTTTAGAGGAGGCATTGCAGTAGCATGCAGATTAGTTGGTGCAACAGGCTTGGAGTGGAGCCTTCGTACCATCATGAGATGAGTGTGAGGATGAGCCTCCAGAGTTGATTACTTTGACACCTCTGGATACCACATTCATTGCTTGGCAGTATCTAGTAGAGGGGATATGTCTATTGGAGTTTTTTGGTGGGATTAGCACCGTAGTAGTTGCGGTATTACAAGCGGGTGTACAAGTACAAAGGTACTTGTATGTAGAGAGAGATGAGACTTCTAGGTGAGTCTCTCTACATCATGTGGCACACTTGGCCTATCAATATTTGGAGTTATTACTGATGTTAGCAATCAGAGGTTACCAGAAGGCCATACCATAAGACATTTCCTTACTAGGGGCACATGATTTGGAGAGACATGGGCCTATTCACTTGGTGAATTTTGGATGGCCATGTCAAGGACATACACATGCTGGTAGAGGTTTGGGTCTTCAAGATCCTTGTTCTAGTGTGTTGTTGGGAGATGTTACGGATACTACAACATCTCTAGGTTCATCAATCTGTTTCTCCAACTTACCTTTTGGAGAACGTTCCTTTGATGGGTGATTCTCGCACTAGAGTGGTAGCGAGTACACATCAGGTTCATTCTGGGATGGGACTTGTTGTATTGTTAGTTGCAGCTAAAGTGGGATCACGGGCTCATTGTCTTTGTCTTTGGTGGACAAACCTCTTACCCAAAGAGGTTCTACAACGTGCTTATGATGGGATTTAGTGACTTGACTACATCCTTGTTGATGATATCTTGGATGTTGGACGTCAGTCTTAGATAGTGGTAGTAGTTGATAGGTCACCTATGGTAGTGGTGAACCTAGTTGGACAGCCTAGAGCCGCATTTTCTACACTCATGAGTTTCCTAGGCTCTCATGCTTTTCAAGAGGGAGGACTTGGACTTTTTTAGGACTCATAGTTATAGCAGTTGGTGGAGCCCAATGTTGCCAGTATTACCACTATTCTAGTAGTGTCAAAAGCATCATGTGTTAGGTCAAGCTATGAACCTAAACTGTTTGACTTGGATTATGAGCCTTGGCTTGGCAGAGCAACATAGGATGTGCTTGATAGGCATCACCACTCAAACACTTGTGAGGCCCGTGCCTATCAAGAAAAGTCAAGCACGTGCTGGGAGCGATGGTCAAAGTGGACATGGTATTCTTGGGACACAGCCAATAGCTACTAAGGAGAGTGGTCTACTTGGAGTCCATTAATGTGATTGTGGGCTACTTGGACTACACCCTTGGTCCACTTGGGATGTAGCTAGAGGATGTGTGGAGCTTGCAGCCAGAGTGGAAGGAGTTTTTCACATAGAGGTTGGGACCTCTAGTGGCCGGGGGCATGACACTATTGCTCCCAAAGGCCTAGTGTAGTAGCCAGTCAGGACATCTTCCACTCCTACTACAGTTACAAAGGATACTTGGGAGCCAGATCTTGGACCCAAGCTTACTAGAGAGGAAAGATAGAGGGTTTGGAGGTTCTTTAGGAGCCACACGAGTTGTTTTGCCTTCAATATGAAGGATTTGGGTGCTCTGAAGGGACCTGGTATACGGATTGAGTTGACTAGCAATACACCAGTTTTCTGACGTTCTTATCAATATAGTGATATGGAGAGGACATTGATTTAGAGTCGGAGTAGTGACCTTTTTGAGGCTGGTTTGGTAGAGATTTCACATGGAGAGTATGCATCACTGACAGTGATGCCAACCAAGAAGAATATGCATGGAAACTAGGTGGATGTGTGGAGATTATTGTCCTATCAACCGACAGACCAGAGCTGATTGGTATGCCATGCCTACACTAGAGGAGATTTTTGATGCAATTGGGCATGCAAAGATCTTTAGTACTTTGGATCTTTGAGCGGGATATCATCAGTTGCCAATCAAGGAGGAAGATAACTCCAAGACAACATTCTGGGCTATTGATCCTCATGGCAAGGATGTGTTATATCAGTGAAGGTTCTTACCGTTTGGGTTAAAGAGTGCTCTTGTTGAGTTCCAAAGGGTCATGGATAGGATCCTAGCTGGATTGGATTTTGCTCGGTGCTATATTGATGACATTTTGGTCTATAGCACTACTGTGGAGGAGCATGAGTGATAGTTGTTGGAGGTGTTTGAGAGGTTGAGATCTCATGGACTCAAATTACATCTTGGGAAGTGTAGGTTATTCCACGAGCAGGTTGAGTATTTGGGTCACACTATCTACTCCAGAGGACTTGATGTTCAGTAGACCAAGGTAGAGGCTATTGCACGTATTCCCCTGCCTATGGATGTGAGCAGAGTGCAAGCATTCCTTGGGTTGGTGAACTTTTATCACTGTTATGTTAGAGGATTTAGTGCCATTGCCAAGGCCTTGATGAAGTTGACCAAGCTTAAACAAGAGTGGTGTTGGGAAGATGAGCAAGAGAGAGCTTTTGTAGAGCTCAAGGAGAGGTTGACATCTACTCCTATTTTGAGGAGACCGATCAGAGGATGACCATTTTAGGTTCATACTGATTGGTGTATGCTAGGGCTTGGAGCGGTGCTCACCCAACATGATGATGAGAAGAAGGAGTTTGTGGTGGCCTATGCTAGTCGCTTCAACAATTCAGCAGAGGCAAAGTATAGGTCATATGAGGGAGAGTGTTAAGCATCAATTTTGGCAGTAGCACATTTTCAATGTTACCTATTCGGTAATCCCTTCACTCTCATCATTGATCATTAGCCACTAAAGTGGTTGATGGAGTCTGACAAGCTTTCAAGGAAGCTTGCATGATGGGCTTTGATTTTACAAGAGTATGATTTCATGCTTGTTCACAGACTCAGAGTGGTGAACTGTGATGCAGATGGGTTGAGTAGAAACCCATGTTATAGCCAGCAAGATCAGACCGGAGTACGTTGGCATGGTGAGACAGATGAGGAGATGGTGTCGGGTTGGCATGCATCAGCCTTCTTGTGTATATTTTCAAAGGCTTTGGTAGTATCTCTCTTAGCGCATATAGGAGGAGTTATTGAGGTCATAGATCCAGAGAGTGAAGATATTGGTACAGTTCGGCAAGACATTCATGATGATGTCTTAGTGATGGACTATCTTTGTATTGGTGTTGTAGGTGGCACAGTTGGGGCCAAGGAGAGAGACCATGTTCTTCAGCGAGCCAGACGGTTCAGATTGGAGAGCAGACACCTTTTGCATGTATGGGAGGATGGTAGAGTGTGAGTAGTACCATTTCCATCTTAGAGACCATAGTTGGTCCGTCATGCTCATGAGGAGCTATGACATTTTGGAGTAAAATATACAAATAGTGACAAGCAGATGATGTAATGTAGTGCAGGTAACTAAGCTTGAGGTAACTAAGTTGCACTCCAGAGTCATTATTGGTAGCCCGGTATGCAGACCGTGGTACAACAGTTTGTTGCCAGATGTGTGGTTTGTGACCAAGTTAGAGCATCATTCAATGCTCCTACACCACAATTACACCCATTACCTATCATGGGATTGGGTTACCGTTGGAGTTTGGACTTTGCTAGACCTTTACCGCTGATTGAGAGAAATCATCAGTATGTTTTGGTGATGGTAGAGCACTTCTCCAAGTGGAGTGAGTTGGTGGCACTTCTTGACAAGTCTAGTGAAGGAACAACTTACTTGTTCTTGGATCAAGTTCTTAGTCATTTTGGTGCACCAGCTGAGGTTTTGATTGATCAGGGTACAAAGTTCTTGGGGGAGTTTCAGGTTTTGTGTGAAAAGTCTTTGATTGATCATCATACTACATCCCGAGATCACCTTGAGGCAGATGGCTTAGCAGAGAGAGTGGTTCAGACGGTGAAGAGAGAATTGCAAAAGTATGGTTTGCAGAGAGGCCACTTGGGAGATTGGGATCTCTAGTTACCTTGGTTGGCCATGGGCTATTGGTTCAGCTTGCAAGCCTCCTTCGCATCATTCTCTTTGTACTTTCTACTCTATGGACGAGATCTAGATTTACCTGTAGCCATTCGTCAAGATGTTATTGTAGTTTTGGACTTAGATGACCTTGATGTATAGATGAGCGCATGTTCTCAATGGGCAGAGATCTTTTGGAGAGTGATGCCGATGGCTTTTGAGAACTTGGCAATTGCTCAACATAGAGATACTTTACGCTATGTTATCATTCAAGGAAGAGGTTATAGACCCTCGATCCATCAATTTCATCCAGGAGACTATATATATCTACAATAGATAGCACTGACGACACTTGATGTTTCGATAGGCAACACTATCTTGAAAGTGCGCGAGGTTTTCCATTTGGAGTCCTTGTATTAGAAGGACATGATGGTGTTGTTTGGAAGGATCATGTGCACAATTGTGCACTATGTCACCTCCCAAACATTGATGGTATTATGGACCCAAGCTTGGCACTTGTACGTGCAAGCTTGAGGTAACTTGCTACCAATAATGACTACCTTGATTACTACCTCAGATCAAGTACAATCTTGCGGGCCCAAGAGTTCTCAACTCTTTCCTCAAAGCCAAACACCTAGGAATAATACCAAGTCAACACACTAAAATCCAAAATAGTGGTGCTCATCTTTTCTACTTCTTCTAAAGTAAGGTCCCCTCTATCTTAGCTATGACTAACTTTAGCTAACCATGACTAATATAGAACCATCCTTTATCTCTATATAAATAATATCTCTTAAGTACTTGTAATACCAAGTTAAATATCACAATACCACACACATGCACATATGGGTGTTACAGTGCTAAGGTTGGAGCATCCACGGTATCACAGGTTGGTGCCAAGTGGATTTGCTTACTAAGCTTATCCACAAACACCACGATAGCGGTGTGTCCTTGTTTTCTCTTTGGCAAGGATGTGATGAGATCCAAGCTCACATGCTCCCAACGAGCTGATGGAACGGCAAGCGGTTGAAGGAGTCCACCCGGCTTTTGGTTGCTGGCCTTGTTACATTGGCAGCTCTCACACGATCGGACAAATTCTCAAACATCCCGTGTCATGTTGGGCCACCACCATTGACGTCAGAGGGTACCCAAGGTCTTGTCCACACCCATGTGACCAGCGATGGGTAAATCATGGGCTTCTTGAAGGCGCACAAGTCAAAGATCACCTTTGGCTGGAACATAGATCCGGTCCGCATGGAATAAAAGGCCTTCCTTGAAGGAGAAGGTGTTGTACTCCTTGTCACCTATTGTTAGCCGACCATGTACCATTTGGAAGAAGGGATCTTGCTGTAGAGCTAACCAAAACTCATTATGAATCTTGGGATCAATTGGCACCTTCGTAATTGCTGCCGCAATGAGAGGAAGAGACTTCAAATCAGGTTGTCGTGATAGAGCATCAGGGATGACATGGAACCAACCTGGTTTGTACTCAAGTTTGATGTCAAACAATTGGAGTTGCTCTTCCCATCGATGATGTCAACTCTTCATGTGCTCTAGGTGTAAGGTCTGCAATAATGGTTTGTGATCAGTTTGCATGATCACTTGTTTCCCCAAGAGATAATGCCTCCATACCTTGGTGGCATATACCATTGCAAGTTGTTCCTGATCTCGAGCAAAGTAATTTCTTTCAGCTGTATTTAGTCGGCGAGACACAAAGGCAATAGGATGTAGTCCATCTGGAAATTCTTGTTGCAACACAGCTCCAATTGCAAAGTTAGAAGCATCAAAATCAACCACACAAGGTAGTTGAGGATCATATGGTTGAAGAATGGGTCTTGAAGACACCATATGCTTTAACTTCTGGAATGCTTCTTCATGCTTGGTGGTCCATTGGAAGCTCGAGTTCTTTCTCAAGAGGTCAGTCAATGGTGCAGCCACGTGAGCATAATAGTGGATGAACCGTCGGTAAAAACTGGCCAATCCATTGAATGCTTGTACTTCGGGAGCATCTTTCGGGGTAGGCCAATTAGTAATGGCCTTGATCTTCTCTTCTTCCATCTTGATCCCCTCTGATGAGATCTTATGACCCAAGAAGGTAACCTCCTTCTGCCAAAAAGCACACTTTGACTTCTTGCAGTAAAATTTCCACTATCGTAGTCGTCTTAGGACTTCTCGTACATGATTCTTGTGTTCTGCCTCTATCCTACTATAGATTAAGATATCATCTAAGAACACTACCACGGACTGATCCGATAGTCCCTCCAACACCCAATGCATCTGATCCATGAAGACCGCTGGAGCATTAGTGAGTCCGAAAGGTAGAACTCTCCACTCAAAATGTCCATACCTTGTGCGAAAGGCAGTCTTTTGCACGTCCTCTCCTTCAATAGGAATTTGCCAATAGCCGCTACAAAGATCTAGCTTGGAAAGGTAGCGTGCTCCACTTAATTGATCAAGTAGGTCATCGATCCGAGGCAAGGGATATGCATTCTTCACGGTTTGCTTATTGAGCCCACGGTAATCAATATAGAAATGAAGTCCTCCATCCTTCTTTGGAACAAATAGTACTAGTGCTCCCCACGGAGAGATACTATGTTGTATGAAATCCTTCTCCAACCACTTTGTAAATGTTGTTTGCAACTCCTCCAACTCCTTTGGTGAGAGCCGATAGATTGGTCTACTCACTGGAGTACTCCCTGGCAATAACTCGATCTTGAAGGGCATACCTCGATCAGAGGGTAATCCCTTTGGCAGATCATACGGAAACACATTCGCAAACTCTTGAACTATCCGATCAACCGTTGCTTGATGCGGCACTTGGCCCTCCTTAGATTGTTCTTGTGCAATCTGCTTGATCCACACTGCAAATATAGACTTATCTTCCTCCAAAGCTTGCTCTATGGCTGCTTCATTAACAAACTTCCCTTCTAGGGACTCATCTCTCTTCCAAGCTTGCTCCATGGTTACCTTCCTGGCAAACTTCCCATCTTGGGACTCATCTCCCTTCCAGATTTGCTCTATGGCTACCTTCTCAACAAACTTCCCATCTTGGGACTGACTATTCTTAGGTGTCTTACTCAGAGGTGCCAGACAACCTAATCGGAAATTCCTACCTTGGTGTTGTACTTGAATTTGACGTCGGGTCCAATCAAATTGAACCTTATAACGTTCAAGCCAAGGTAGACCCAGAATGATATCATAGTGTAGAAGTGCCACTACAAACCTGTAATACTCCGAGGACAAGAGAAGAGAGAAAACACAGATTGCACACTCAAACATTCGATGCCCCAAGGGAGCACCTTCTCTTTATTATATAGACAAAGAGGATCTCCTCCAAGGAAGCTCCACCATAGGATTAGGGACATAGATAGGTGACATGTCAGCAAGCTCCACCCTTGGATTACTGACTTGGATGGGTGACCTGTCTGGTCTAGGTCCTATCTGGTTGGTCAAACGAGCTTTGACCAAAGGGAATCTTTTAGGGAATCTTCTTGTAGGAATCTCAGAATCACATGAGTAAGGTACCGTTGGAAAGCTCTCGACGAGACAAACCAGGGGGGAGGGAAGGCCAGCCTTTCCTCTATTGGGGGGGGGATTCTGCACATTTTCGAGGCCTAATTCATCCGTTTAGGCCTCCGAAATTGCCTTCAAAGATTTCAGGCATATTTTGGTTCCTACTCTATTAGTAGAAGTCCCCTTTTGGTGATACCTCTTTCTGATCTGTTTAGTCCATCATGTGTAACATCCTTCCAGATGTTACCAAACCAATTCTCACCTTTAAATCATATGTCTAGCTATTGGTTCTAAGGTTCTCAAGTCTATTTTGGTTTCTGCCCTATTAGTAGAAGTACTCTTTTGGTGATACTTCTATCTGATCTATTTTGACCATCATGTATAACATCATTCTAGATGTTACCGAACCAAATTTCACATCTAGATCATATGGCTAACCCTTGGTATTACAGATCTCCCTCCTTTTAAGACGCAACGTCCTCGTTGTGCAATTGTTGCTGAAATGCTTGCACCAACACCGGTGCATGTGCCAAATTGGCAGCGGGTTCCTAGGTTGCTTCATAGAGAGGGTAACCTTTCCATTGTACTAGATATTCCACCCGCAGATGGCGAGTACCACGCATGCGCTTTTGGAGAATCCGCTCTACTTCATATTCCTCTATGCCATCAATGACTGTCGGACAAGGTCGAATGTCCTATGTGGAAGTACCTTGGCCTGATCGGGGAGCATATCTGCGTAATAGGGAGACATGGAACACTGGATGGATCTTCATGTGTGGTGGTAGCTCCAGGTGATAGGCCACAGTGCCGATGCGACGAAGAATCGAGAAAGGCCCAATAAAACGAGGTCTGAGCTTACGAGATCCAACTAATGTGAGGTTGGTTGTCGATAGCCACACTTGATCCCCAACATTGAACTCCATATGCCTACGGTGTGCATCAGCATACTGCTTTTGTTGATTTTGCGCAATCTGTAACCTGTGCTTGGCGCTCTCCACACCTTGTTGGATTCTAGAAACAAATGTGTTGACTGCATCAACCTTGGTAGTCACTGGACGGATCTTCATCAAGCTAGAAGGTGTGAAGGGATGCTCACCATACATGAGGAAGAACGGAGTGACCTGGGTGGAGGCATTCACTGAATTGTTGTAAGCGAATTCCACCAACGGTAGTAGGGTGTCCCACCTCTCTTGCTCTTCTAAGGTGAAGCCGCGTAACATGTCTTCAATCATGCGATTAGCCCGCTCTGTTTGGCCATCTTTTTGTGGGTGGTAGGGTTTAGCTGTAGACATGGCCAACTTGGTTTTGAAGAAACCAAAGAGTGTTCGCCAAAACAAACTGGTGAATTGGGTGCCTCTATCGGTGATGAGTACTCTAGACAAGCCATGGTGAGCAAAGACTGCATCTAAGTATAGTTGAGCTAGTTGTGGAGCGGTCACCTCCTTGGTGGTAGGGCGTACATGAATCATTTTGCTGAGCCGGTCCACAAAGACCACAATGGAGTCAAACCCTGAGGTGGTCTTGGGTAATTCACAGACGAGATCCATAGTCACTTGTTCCCAACGTTGGGTAGGAGTGGGAAGAGGTTGAAGGAGCCCTGCAGGAGCTTGATTAGAAGCTTTGTTCTGTTGACAAAGTAGGCAGCTACGCACATAGTCCATCACGTCTTGCTCATCTTGGGCCAATAGTAATGGCGCTTGACTGCCTCCAAGGTCTTGTCCACTCCAACATGAGCTGCAATGGCCGAATCATGACATTCCGCTAGAATGGTGGTGCGTAATTCTGGGACATTTGGGATCCACAATCGGCCCTCTCGAAAGGTGAGTCCTTGGGTGCTGGTGACACCTTTGGACGCTTGCGCTTCTACAATCTGTGGGTTAGTTTTTGTAGCAGCTAGAATCTCTTGCCAGAATTCAGGGTTAATCTTAACCTCTGCCGCCAAGTTGTTGGCCATTGGCATGCGGGTGAACGCATCTACAAGTTGCTTCTTACCTTCCACGTAGGTAATTGTCATGTTGAAGCGTTGTCGCCACTCTGCCCACCGAATTTGGCGACGAGATAGATCCTTCTGCGTCTCGATGTAGACTAGAGGTTTGTGGTCTGTCTCTACTACAAATGCCTTCTCGCCCAAGTAGTGCTTCCAATGCTTGGTTGCTAGAACAATGGCCAGCTCTTCTCGTTCTGTGGTGTGGTAGTTGCACTCTGCCGGTAACAACTTTCAAGAGAAATATGCAATTGGATGCCATCCGTCATGCCACTCTTGTTGTAGGACTGCTCCTATTGCTACGCCTGATGCATCCGTAACCAACTTGATTGGACGTTTTGGGTCATACCACTTCAAGATTGGTGCATGTAGCAAGGCGGCCTTCAATTCTTGAAAGGCCAACTCTTGTGCAGTTCCCCATGTCCACTTCTTCCCCTTGCCAAGTAGTGCCGTTAAAGGCTGTGCAACCTTGGAGAAGTCCTTGACAAATCTATGATAGAATCCCGTCAACCCCAAGAAGCTCTTAAGTTGAGTCTGATCTTCTGGGGCACTCCATTTTTGAATGACCTCTATTTTATCTATCAATACTTGAATGCCCTCTGCACTTACTCTATGCCCTAAGTAGTCTACTTCAGACTTGCCAAACTCACACTTTGAGATTTTGGCATACAACTGATTCTGTCTTAGAATCTGGAGGACCTCTCGTAGATGTTGTTTGTGTTCTGTCATCGTGCTACTATATACTAAGATATCATCCAAGAAGACGATAACAAACTTATCCAAGTATGTACGAAATATGTCATTCATTAGGCTCATGAAAGTGGCAGGCGCATTGGTGAGGCCAAAAGGCATCACAAGATACTCAAAGTGGCCATACTTGGTTCGAAAGGCAGTTTTGTACACATCCTCCTCTGCAATTCGGATTTGATTGTAACCGCTCCGCAAGTCCAGTTTGGTGAAGTATCTCGCTCCATGGAGTTGATCAAACAGGTCATCCATGCGAGGTAAGGGGTATTTGTTCTTCACTGTTTGCTGATTGAGACCCCGATAGTCAATGCACATGCGCATTGTACCATCCTTCTTCTTCACAAACAAGACAGGGGCCCCATATGGTGATACGCTAGGTTGGATAAACCCTTTCTGTAGCATCTCCTCAATTTGAGCCTTACACTCCTCCAACTCATGAGGTGATAGGCGATATGGGGCCTTACAAGGAGGTGTCTTCCCCGGGAGTGTCTCTATTTTGTGATCTACTCGCCTTTTAGGTGGTAATCCTGAGGGTAGATCATCGGGAAAGACATCTTGAAACTCATCCACCACATCCTTCAATTTCTCAGGAATTTGTCGAGCGAGTTGTGCACTCTGGACTTCTCTTATTAGACCCAGAAAACATCTATCGGTCTTACAGACAGTTGTCGTCCCTACGACATATAGAGGCAGTTTCTGCCTGTGTGATTTTTCTTTAACCCCAATGATTGACCATTGGTGGGTTTTCACTACTTTCTTCCTCCAATCCACCATTGGGTTTTACTGCTCCATCCATGGCATGCCTAAAATTGCATCATAACGGGCTAACTGTATCACTCGCCACTCAATTGCTTCCTGATATTCTCCTACAGAGAGGGTTACCCCCGTCTAGGTAATGATTCAATCCTCTCTGTTTGCCCATTTGGTAACTCTACTTCTTCACTTCCATCTCTCTCTAGATCCATTCCCAATCTGATTGCAACAGAGCGAGACAAGAAATTCTCTGTTGCTCCCGGATCTATTAATACTCTCACTTGATTACCTTCTAGGATTCCATTCACAACAATCAATTGTGAGGTTGCCTTTCGGGATCTTTGCGCATTATTCTTCTTCCTTCCCTTGCTTCTCTGCTTCCTTATTGAGCCAGTAAGGCCGCAAGGTACATTTACTGGCGATCTTTGTTTTCCGAAGTGGTTTCCACCTCCTCCTCTTCAATGTGCCTCTCCATGTTGTTCAAAGATCGCCTGTACGAAGGCCAAGGGCCTCTAGGGAAACGAGTGCGACAATTGGTAGATATGTGCCCAATACGGCCACAATTGTAACAACGGCGTTGTTCTCCTCGAGTCCCTTCTCCTCGTGGGACTCCATCTCTTCGTTCTTCTACCCGTCCTCGCTCTCCTTGAAGCGGCCGTGCTCCTCGATCCCGGAATCGAAGGTTGCCCAATTCCATCGGTACTGGTCCACCCATGTGTGGCATTTCTGCCCGATAATGTTGAGGTGGAACTACTCCTTCACCTCCACCTAATGCTCCGACTATTCTTTGCGCACAAGCAATGGCTTCAAATACCGTGCGAGGGTTTTGCACCATGACTTCTTGGCGAATCCGCTCTTTCAACCCTCGTTTGAAATTGTCGAGAGCCTCTGCTGGACTCATGTCGGTAATTGCGACTTGTAGATCCAGAAATGCCTCCACATACTCTTGTACGCTATTCTTCTGTCTCAATCCCCATAGTCGGGTTCAAGCCATCTGCACAGAATCCACCGATTGGAAATTCTTGAGCAGTCCTTCTTGCATTGCTGTCCATGTGACCTCCCTTCTCTTTGCCAGCATGGATCGTTCCCAAGCATCATACCATGTGAGGGCTTTATCGGTCAAGTACCCACATGCAAACACGCCTGCAGCATGCTCTGTGATCTCTGTTGAGAACAATCGAAAATATCAATTCATTCTCGAGATCCAATTCTCCACTACTCCCATCGTACGCTGCCCCTTGTAAGGCTCGATGTTGCAGGTCTTCTTCATCCGGAGTAGCAATGTGGCTTCATCGTTGATAGGGTTCGTAGGCACGGGTGCCTCTCCAAGTACTTTAGTCGCGGGTACTGGGTTTTGAGACGGATCTTCTTCTTACATGGCTTGATCGTTCCTGAGGATCTGCACTTGACTTTGCAATGTCTCCATGGTCATCTTAATCTCTCGAAATTCATTCAACATCCCTTGCATTCCTTGCACCAGCTCTTGCAACTGCGGATCCATGGTGCCTGCAACACCCAATTGCTAATGTCTACTTCAATACAGAGTCAATATAATCACTCTGGAAGGCGCACAAACTATCGGAACTACCATTGGGACCTCAGAAGCTATCACTTGTTGATAATACTCCTCACCAAAATTCCTAACCACAAAATCTCTAAACATCAATTTCGGCCTCACTACATAACGGATTTCTACTTGAGTGTTGAAAGGGAGAGGATTTGGGACATTCATATCCATATTATCATAATAGAATATAGATCGTCAAATCCCACTCTCTGTCATATATCACCATAGGTAGAATCACCGGGTTTGGTGAGTTCATCACTCTATCCATGAATTCAGCACCGAAGTGATAAACTAGTGATACTCTCATCTGCTCACGCTGGATGTACATAACCTTGATGTGGAATGGGTTTGAGAATAGAAAGCTAGGTGCGGGAAATTGTCCCCCCGGTGCATCCATCCCATCCGCTCTCTAAAGTCCTTCCTAAGTCTAGCGATTACTCTATGTTCTCCACCTCAAATTACTCAATTTCAGTAGTTCGTGCTATTCCAAGAGGGGTGATCCACTCTCTTGGACTAGAACACTCGCTCTGATACCATTGTAATACTCCTAGGACAAGAGAAGAGAGAAAACACAGATTGCACACTCAAACATTCGATGCCCCAAGGGAGCACCTTCTCTTTATTATATAGACAAAGAGGATCTCCTCCAAGGAAGCTCCACCATAGGATTAGGGACATAGATAGGTGACATGTCAGCAAGCTCCACCCTTGGATTACTGACTTGGATGGGTGACCTGTCTGGTCTAGGTCCTATCTGGTTGGTCAAACGAGCTTTGACCAAAGGGAATCTTTTAGGGAATCTTCTTGTAGGAATCTCAGAATCACATGAGTAAGGTACCGTTGGAAAGCTCTCGACGAGACAAACCAGGGGGGAGGGAAGGCTAGCCTTTCCTCTATTGGGGGGGGGGGGAATCTGCACATTTTTGAGGCCTAATTCATCCGTTTAGGCCTCCGAAATTGCCTTCAAAGATTTCAGGCATATTTTGGTTCCTACTCTATTAGTAGAAGTCCCCTTTTGGTGATACCTCTTTCTGATCTGTTTAGTCCATCATGTGTAACATCCTTCCAGATGTTACCAAACCAATTCTCACCTTTAAATCATATGTCTAGCTATTGGTTCTAAGGTTCTCAAGTCTATTTTGGTTTCTGCCCTATTAGTAGAAGTACTCTTTTGGTGATACTTCTATCTGATCTATTTTGACCATCATGTATAACATCATTCTAGATGTTACCGAACCAAATTTTACATCTAGATCATATGGCTAACCCTTGGTATTACAAAACCTCATACACTCCAAATACTCCTTCACAATCTTGAAGGTAACAAGATGCGAGATGCGGAATGCAGAACCTTTTCTACCATCCGCCATCATCAAACTACTTCCAATCAGTGGCTTGATAGGAATACCCAATTCCTTTGCTACTTGCATAGACATGCAATTCTCTGAACTTCCAAAATCAACCAAAATCCTACAACCCCGATTAGATATCGTACCTTGCAAGTGAAGCAAACTTGCATAGGTCAAGCCTTCAATCCTATTGGAACTAATCAAGCTCCCAGTAGGCGGCTCAAAATCTCCTACTAGGATTCTTTATTTCCTTGATCATTCTTTTCCACAAACTCCATCTGGGCAACTTGTCGAGATCGCCCATTCCTAAGTGGACATTCAGCAATGCAATGTCCAACTTGGCAACAATAAAAGCAACCTCCATTTTGTCGTAATCTTTCTCTATCTGCTGTGCCAAGTGGTCTTCGTTGGATAACATCAATCTCCATTGGTAACGGTTCTTCCACTCGTGCATAGTGTACTGGTAGGCTTTGTGCAAGTCGAGGTCAAGACCAATTTGTCGCAACCAAGGAATCAAAATGCTCAGCCAATTGCATAGTTTCTTCTACATTTTGTGGCTCCAGCATGGTCACCTCCAATTTGGTTCGTGACTTCAATCCTTGCACAAATCGATCCAGAACTTCACCTTCTTGGATATCTGGAATTTGCATGATGATGTTTTGAAATTGTGTGATGTAGCTTCTCACTGAGCCAATCTACCTCAACTCCGCCAATTTATCTCGTGCGGCTCGAGTGGCATTTATCATTTGAAATCAACCAAGTATTGCATCTTTGAATTCTGCCCATGTCAAAATCGGTGTAACAATTTGTCGTTCAGCTCTTTCTACTTGAAATCGCCACCAAAGTTTTGCCACACCATCCAATTGGCTAGACGCCAAGAGAATTTGTTTCCGCTCGTCTTGAAGATTGGTGGCTTCAAAGTAACGTTTGCAATCAAACACAAAATTCTCCATTGTGCCTGGAAGATTCTTGCCTTCAAACACCTTGGGTTTTGGAAATTGAATGCGATCTTCTCTATCTCGAACTGGCGCTCTGTCTATCTATTCTCGTCGTTGCTGGTCTCGTTCATCCAACAATCGAGTAAGATGCTCAATTTGTTGTTGCATTGCAAGGATAACATCTGGTATTGCCGCCATCGCTACTACTCTATTCCATTACACTTAATTTATCTAGTTGATTAACACATAGATACAACACGTCCACTGTTCTCCATAAGTTACAACTGGAAGTATCAAAGGTTCCTCTAACACGGTGATCATATGTAGAAAATCCTGCCCAAAGCGCGAGGTGATGAATTGTGTGAAACAATGCTTTGGTAATATCTGGATATGAAAGTCCCAATGGTTTGGTGGAAGTGGATTTGGTGGTCCATAAATTCCATCCATCCCATTCCTGCTCTGATACCAATGTAAAAGACCAAATCCGAGGAGAGAAATAGGAGAATAGAAACTCACATTGGGACACTTGAATGAGGGAAAACTCCAAATGCCTAGCATGAGCTTTGGCTTTGGTATTTATAGGTAGCATACAAGGCTCTTGAGAAGCTTCCTCAAGCCGCTCTCTTAGAGTGCAAGCCAAGTTAACTAGGAAGCTTCTCAAGAAGCTTCCTTCTAGAAGCCGCCTACTTGGCGTGCAAGCTAAGCTAGTTGGAAGCTTCTAGAAGCTTCCTTCTAGAAGCTACTTACTTAAGATGCAAGCTAAGCTAACCAGGAAGCTTCCCAAGAAGCTTCCTAGATACTTCCGGAATATTCTAGGCTAATTTGTCTTATGTGTTACTTCGTGAGCCTAACTGACTTCGTCGTTAAACTCCATATTGTTACAGATCTCAAGGGGGAAGTCGGGAGTTCTTTTGACAATTGGAGGAGTTCGGGGAGGGCATTTGAGAAATGGAGGACATAGTTGGAAAGAGGAGACAACAGGCTACAATTTTCAGACAAAAATCACTCAATTTGAGCTGAGTATGAGAGGGATATGATCAATTGAGTGAAGGGGGGTTGAATTGATACCCAAGAGTACAAAGTAGTCAATTGAGGGAGTTTCTTTAGACCATTTCACTATTTGTCAGTGGGATTAGAGAGTGGACAATGTTCTTATAGTACTGACTACAATAAATTCCAGTTTTTGGTCAATCTCAAATCAGATCCCATTGATCAAAGTTGAAGCTTATGGGATGTAAGGTGTTGGAGAAGAGCTAATGATCAAGTTTTGAGTTTTGGTCACTCCCCAAGTTGCAGTTCGAATTTCCTCATGAAAATTTCCAGAGTTGTTGGTGGATAGGTTTAGCTCCTTTGTGTGAAAGTTTCATGTGAATTCTTCAAATAGAAAAATCAGGATCTTGGATCAAGTATACCTGGGTCTGTAGAGCTCACAAGTTAGCCCAGCTCAGGAATTGATCCACATCTAAAGACTGGAGTTGGATTAGGCTACAAAAATTTGCAGGAGGTTAGAGAAAAACACAACCAGCTATTGTGGAAAATTTGGGTGGTTCAAGATATGTGTAGAGTGAGATATGATGCAAAAAATCCTACTAAAAATACTGTCATAAGCTCGGTAGAGCAAATTTTCCTTTCATCTTGATTGGATATCAAGTCTCATGTCCTGTGACTATGACTAAGAGTTTCAGGTTGCCAGAGTGTTTTTGAGTATCAAGTGTATTTCTGAATCAGAAATTTGGACGAAATTTGCCAAGAACCAGGATCAAACCCTAAAAAGAAGATTTCGAAATTAGGGTGAAGTCCAAGAAAAACCGTGGCCAACTTTGAGAGATTTTCAGGAGAGTTATAGTGATTTGATTGAAGTGTATTTTATATCATTGGAAAGCTTATTTTACAGGCTTTCCATTGAATTCTAGATCGCTCAAATCCAAGCTATGTAGAAATAGTTACTTGCATATGAGCTATGCAGACTTTTCCCCATCAAAAAGACATAGAAAATCCCCACATGAAGTAGAAATTTGTTGAGATTTGAAGTACATATGGGTGGAGGCTTGGAGTACAGGTTGGAATGAGCTTGATGACAGAGCACAAAGGCTCTGAAGCTCTTTCCCAACAAAAAGTACAGAGAGTTGTTGCCTTTTTCTTGTGATTGGATCCTCTCTGTACTTGTATACCTATTTGTACGCCCAGTTGGCTTGGATTGGTGTGCGGGCGTTGCGCTCAGATTATTTCCTTCTAGGAGTGCTGTGTATTTCTTCTTGGTTATGTTGGAAGTGATGACCAGCAAACCAAGAGTGCGTGTTGTGATGACAGGTCAGGTTACCCGGTACTATCCTTCCCGATAGCAAGAATATTAGTCTTGAGAAAGGAGGGTTCCGGCAATAAGGGTCACATGTGTGTTTAGTCAAGTCATTACGGTTTACCTCTAGCCTCTGATCTGTAGTCTCCACAGCTAGGCACCCTGTGTGTTCCCAAAGAGAGAAAAGGAAAGTACGACAACATCTCGAGGTAGACTAGAGGTTTGTGGTCTGTCTCTACTACAAATGCCTTCTCACCCAAATAGTGCTTCCAATGCTTGGTTGCTAGAACGATGGCCAGCTCTTCTCATTCTTTGGTGTGGTAGTTGCACTCTGCCAATAACAAATTTTGAGAGAAATATGCAATTGGATGCCATCCATCATGCCACTCTTGTTGTAGGACTGCTCCTATTGCTACGCTTGATGCATCTGTAACCAACTTGATTGGAAGTTTTGGGTCATACCACTTCAAGATTGGTGCATGTAGCAAGGCAACTTTCAATTCTTGAAAGGCCAACTCTCGGTTCCCCATGTCCACTTCTTCCCCTTGCCAAGTAGTGACGTTAAAGGCTGTGCAATCTTGGAGAAGTCCTTGACAAATCTACGATAGAATCCTATCAACCCAAAGAAGCTCTTGAGTTGAGTCTGATCTTTTGGGGCACGCTATTTTTGAATGACCTCTATTTTATCCGTCAATACTTGAATGCCCACTTACTCTATGCCCCAAGTAGTCTACTTTAGACTTGCCAAACTCGCACTTTGAGATTTTGGTGTATAATCTATTCTGTCTTAGAATCTGGAGGACCTCTCGTAGATGTTGTTTGTGTTCCATCATCGTGCTACTGTATACTAAGATATCATCCAAGAAGACGATAACAGACTTATCCAAGTATGGACGAAATATGTCATTCATTAGACTCATGAAAGTGGCAGGTGCATTGGTGAGGCCAAAAGGCATCACAAGATACTCAAAGTGGCCATACTTGGTTCAAAAGGTAGTTTTGTACACATCCTCCTTTGCAATTTGGATTTGATTGTAACCACTCTGCAAGTCCAATTTGGTGAAGTATCTCGCTCCATGGAGTTGATCAAACAGGTCATCCATGCGAGGTAAAAGGTATTTATTCTTCACTATTTGCTGATTGAGACCTCAATAGTCAATGCACATGCGCATTGTACCATCCTTCTTCTTCACAAACAAGACAAGAGCTCCATATAGTAGTATGCTAGATTGGATGAACCCCTTTTGTAGCATCTCCTCAATTTGAGTCTTACACTCCTCCAACTCATGAGGTGATAGGCGATATGGGGCCTTACAAGGAGGTGTCTTCCTCGGAAGTGTCTCAATTTTATGATCTACTCTCCTTTTTGGTGGTAATCCTAAGGGTAGATCATTGGGAAAGACATCTTGAAATTCATCTATCATAGCCTTCAATTTCTCAAGAACTTGTCCATCAAGTTGTGCACTCTTGACTTCTCTTATTAGACACATGAAACATCTATCGATCTTATAGACAGTTGCCGTCCCTATGACATATAGAGGCAGATCCTACTTGGGTGATTTTTCTTTAACCCCAATGATTGACCATTGGTGGGTTCTAACTACTTTCTTCCTCTAATTTACCATATGGTTGTAATGCTCCATCCATGGCATGCGTAAGATTGCACCATAACAAGCTAATTGTATCACTTGCCACTCAATTGCTTCCTGATATTCTCCTATAGAGAGTGTGACCCATCTAGGTAATGATTCAATCCTCTTTGTTTGCCCGTTAGGCAACTCTACTTCTTCACTCCCATCTCTCTCTAGATCCATTCCCAATCTTATTGCAACAAAGCAAGATAAGAAATTCTTTGTTGCTCCCGGATCGATTAATACTCTCACTTGATTGCCTTCTCAGACTCCATTCATGACAATCAATTGTGAGGTTGCCTTTCGGGATCTTTGCACATTATTCTTCTTCCTTCCCTTGCTTCTCTTCTTCCGTATTGAGCTAGTGAGGCTGCAAGGTACATTTATTGGCAATCTTTGTTTTTTGAAGTGTTTTCTACCTCCTCCTCTTCAATGCGCCTCTCCATGTTGTTCAAAGATTGCATGTATGAAGGCCAAGGGCTTCTAGGGAAACAAGTGCGACAGTTGGTAGATATGTGCACAATATGGCCACAATTGTAACAATAGTATTGTTCTCCTCAAGTTCCATCTCCTTGTGGGACTGCATCTCTTTGTTCTTCTACTCGTCTATGCTTTCCTTGAAGCGGTCATGCTCCTCAATCTCAAAATCAAAGGTTGCACAATTCTATTGGTACGGGTCCACCTATGTGTGGCATTTTTGCCCAATAATGTTGAGATAGAACTACTCCTTCACCTCCACTTAATGCTTCTACTTTTCTCTATGCACAAACAATGGCTTCAAATACCGTGCGAGGATTTTGCACCATGACTTCTTGGCAAATCCGCTCCTTTAATCCTCGTTTGAAATTGTCAAGAGCCTCTGCTGGACTCATGTTGGTTATTGTGACTTGTAGATCCAGAAATGCCTCTACATACTCTTGTACGATGTTCTTTTGTCTCAATCCCCATAGTCGGGTTTGAGATTTATGCACAAAATCTACCAATTGGAAATTCTTCAACAATCCTTCTTGCATTGATGTCCACATGACCTACCTTCTCTCTGCAAACATGGATCGTTCCCAAGCATCATACCATGTGAGGGCTTTATTGGTCAAGTATCCATATGCAAACATGCCTGCAGCATGCTCCGTGATCTCTGTTAAGAACAATTGGAAGTATCGATTCATTCTTGAGATCCAATTTTTCACTACTCCCATCATATGCTGCCCCTTGTAAGGCTCAATGTTGCAAGTCTTCTTCATCCGGAGTAGCAATGTGGCTTCATCGTTGATAGGATTTGTAGGTATAGATGCCTCTCCAAATATTTCAGTCGCAGGTACTGGGTTTTGAGACGGCTCTTCTTCTTCTGGCTTGATTGTTCCTATGGATCTGCTCTTGACTTTGTAATGTCTCCATGGTCATCTTAATCTCTCAAAATTCATTAAACATCCCTTCCACCAGCTCTTGCAATTGCGGATCTATGGTTCCTACAACACTCAATTGCTACTATCTACTTCAAAACAAAGTCAATATGATCATTCTAGAAAGCACACAAACTATCAAAACTACCATTGGAACCTCAGAAGCTATCACTCGTTGATAATACTCCTTGCCAAAATTTCTAACCACAAAATCTCTAAACATCATTTTTGGTCTCACTACATAATGGATTTCTACTTGAGTGTTGAAAGGGAGAGGATTTTGGACATTCACATCCATATCATCATAGTAGAATGTAGATTTTCAAATCCCACTCTCTGGCATATATCACCACAGATAGAATCACCGAGTTTGGTGAGTTCATCACCCTATCCATGAATTCTGTGCCAAAGTGATAAATTAGCAATACCTTCATTTGCTCACGCTGGATGTACATAACCTTGATGTGAAATGGATTTGGGAATGGAAATCTAGGTGCGAGAAATTGTCCTCCCGGTGCATCCATCCCGTCCGCTCTCTAAAGTCCTTCCTAAGTCTAGCAACTACTATATGTTCTCCACCTAGAATTACTCAATTTTAATAGTTTGTGCTCTTCCAAGAGGGGTGATCCACTCTCTTGGACTAAGACACTTGCTCTGATACCATTGTAATACTCCAAGGACAAAAGAATAGAAAGAAACACAAATTACATACTCAACATTCGGTGCCCCAAAGGAGCACCTTCTCTTTATTATATAGACAAAGAGTATCTCCTCCAAGGAAGCTCCACCATAGGATTAGGCACACAGATAGGTGACCTGTCAGCAAGCTCCACCCTTGGATTATTTACTTGGATGGGTGACATGTTGGTCTAGGTCCTATCTGGTTGGTCAAACAAGCTTTGACTGGAGGGAATCTTTTAGGGAATCTTCTTGTAAGAGTCTCAAAACCGTGTAAGGTACCATTGGAAAGCTCTAAAAAAGACAAACCAAGGGAATGGAAGGCTATTCTTTTCTCTATTTGAAGAGGATGCTGCACAATTTTTGAGGCCTAATTCATCCGTTTAGGCCTCTAAAATTGCCTTCAAAGATTTCAAGCATATTTTGGTTCCTACTCTATTAGTAGAAGTCCCCTTTTGGTGATACTTCTTTTTGATATGTTCAGTCCATCATGTGTAAAATCCTTCCAGATGTTACCAAACCAATTCTCACCTTTAAATCATATGTCTAGCTATTGGTCCTAAGGTTCTCAAGTATATTTTGGTTTTTGCTCTATTAGTAGTACTCTTTTGGTGATACTTCTATCTGATCTATTTTGACCCTCATGTATAACATCATTCTAGATGTTACCAAACCAAATTTCACATCTAGATCATATGGCTAGCTCTTGGTATTACACACGTTTGCCTTTCTTACTCATGATTTGGATTTCGAGAGTGTTGTGGTCCTTCAAGAGAGAGCTTCCGGATTTCAAATGAGTTGTCCTTCTTGTGCTGAAAACTTAAGATGAGAATTAGATTAGATAGAAATTAAAATAGACTTTATTGTACTTACATTGAGATATTAACATAGATGCTTGGTGCTCTTTTTATTACCTATCTATAACATTAGTTCATTTTGCGTGTTATGCATAGCTAAAGTTAATAGATGAAATATTCCTATACGAAAGTGATTTATATATGCCGTGCATAGGTATGGCATATATAAATCACTTTCCTATAGGAATATTATTACTAGTAACCAACATCATGTGCTTCAAATTAACTAAAGTAAGTATTATCCTTTCATGCAATAAATATTAATTAATTAATTTCTCTATATACAACAATTTGATATATACTTATCTACTTTATTATTGGAACATGTATCTTGTGAAATCATGAATGGGTATTATTTTAAAATTCCCCTCCATATAAGGCTCCATATAATTGACTAGAAGCAAAGTTACAAAGAGAAAAATATATACTTATATCTTTGTAAATAGATGTTAAAATTTATTCAAAGTAATAACTAAGGTAGAAAACACTAAATATTTAATTCTATTTAAAGAGATAATAACTCAAAATGGGATGCAATTGATCATGAGCAAAGTCATTCAAGAAAAATCTATAACTTTAATTTTATTTTTATTTTTGAAGAAGCTTTATTCAAGGTCATGCCACAAGTTGAACATATTATTAATTTAAAACTTACTTGAGTTAAATAATAATTCAAAATAAGATGCAATACCAATTGGTAAAATCAAAATTGTTTCATTATAAAAAGACCCCATAATACTCTTTATACACATAATATTTGATGGTCAAATACAATAAGAGGACTTTGTAAATAAAAACCATATAACAAATCATATGTCTAATAACGATCTTTATGTTTAATAATATGATAAAAAAATTCATCTATATTAGTAATAGGTGACTATAACCAACTTCTCTATATAATCAAACCATATCTTTCAAGAAAATAAAAAGAAAATCTAACTCTAAGAATAAACTTTGTTGTGCGTATATACATTGCTACACAACATATATCACTGTCAACATCATACACTATAGAAGCACAACTCACACATAAGTCATACAAAGTCTCTAAAGTGCCACAATGTTGTTGTGCGTATATACATTGTTACACAACATACATCATTGTCAACATCATACACTATAGAAGCACAACTCACACATAAGTCATACATAGGCTCTAAAGTGCCACAATTTTTTACCACTCTCAACTCAACTCAGATCAGTACTTGATTTATTATTCTATAAATTGCCAACAATTGGGCATTGATTATAGTCAAGCCACACCCACTCCAGCTAAGAGAATCCAGGTGACTCTTGTCAGCCTCTATCCACCATAGCTAGGAACTTGAAGGCTCAACATCAAAGAAGTGAGCTCTTTGGAGCTGCACTTTGAAAGGATACCCTTGGACTTGAGCTAGATCTGAAACCCTAACGGTCCCGCTGACGGCACACTCAATGGTGCAAATGATGCAAAGTGATGGTGGGCTCCACCGTGAAATCAGCACCTTGAACACAAAATCTAACCGTCAAAAAGTAGTCTTTGATAAATTGCTTAAATAACTCTAACTACTATCACTGGAACTATAGTGTCCGAGCAATCTAGATGCGACACTACAAATGGCGTGACAACTATCATGCATATATACATTGCTACACAACATACATACTGTCAACATCATACACTATAGAAGCACAACTCACACATAGACTCTAAAGTGCCACAATTGCCTCCCTAACTGGCGGTTAGGTCCCTCTAACTCCAGATAGCCATCTACTCTAAGTATATGGTATACCCTATAATGGGCAAAGATCAAGAGACCGGGTGCTATGGAGCCCCATTGTTAGTCGCTTGTTTGCAATGTATACCATATAAAGAATGAACTAGCTATAAGTCAAGTACATCTGCTGAGTCATTATTGGTAGTTACTATATTAGTTACCTCATGCTACCGCAATTATGATTACCTACATTACTAGATTAATTGCAGTTGATGCAACTTAGTAACTTTGGTACGTAACTATTTCACAAGTATATAAGCAAGCGGTGAGGAGGTACTCATCATTCTTTCATTTGCAACTATCTCTCTCTCATTGAGTTCTCTAGTGAGCAATGTCTTGAGTCTTGGAGTGTTAGCCTTGGAGGAGTATGATGGAGTTGGGGTTCCTTGCCTTCTTAGTCCATGGTGCGCTACCATAATAACCATCAAAGGTTCATCCTGAGTGAGAGACAGGCCGGCTCACATTTTTGGTTCCGTTGCCAGGACCTCTCTAGAAGGCAAGATAATGTTCCGCGTTCAATTCTACATTAGGCAAAAGGAGGCTATGAGAGCTCACTTGGAGAGAACATTAGGAGAGGAAAGAGCTGAACTTATGTTAGAGAACCAAGATCCATTTGTATACCTTGTAGTTCATTATGATGTCTTTGAGGTGATTTTGTACATCTTGTACACATGAGAGAAATTGGAGAGATTGTGTGAGGTGGAATGTTGATTTTGGGGATTAAGGTGATTTTGGACAAAATCTCAAGTTTGAGATCTGGACTTAAAATTTCTACACATGATAGCTTGGGTTATCTTTCAGTTAGCACCCTTAAAATTATTGTGAGAGCTACTATGCGCACAAGGCTAGAAATTTTGAAAGTTGATAGGGTAAAGTGCCCCCGCAATTGCATGCTCTCTGGAAAATTGTATAGAGTCTACCATTTCTTCAATTTTTAGTGAATTTTCCTGAAAATTTCCAAGAAAATTCAGTGCATTGTATCTTACCTGTTGCCACAAAAATTAGAGAGAGATAGTTCTTGCGCAAGGAGTTATGAGTTTTTGAAGTGAGTGGGGTGGTTTTCAGACCAAATCTGAAATATGGGTGCTGAATAGAAAGGTGTCTAGGCCAAATGGCTAAATGAAAAGATCTGAAATTTTGCAAGGATAGACGCTCTAGAGTTGTGATCAAGTGTGCAATATTTCAGAGGACTGTGACATACTGGTTGGGAGATTTGAGTGACATTGTGAGGAAGGGTCAATTCTGCAGAGTGGAGATCTCATGCATGAGAAGTTTGAGATCAACAAAAGCATGTTTGAGTGTTTAGATTCATCTTGGGAACATGGAGGGTCATCAAGAGTGGAAATTGAGATTATGCAAGGTTCCCCAAGGGTTTGAGGTGATTGTAGGGGTTGATTTGAGGAAAAGAGAGTTTATAATAGAATTGAAGAGAGTATTGAGGGGATCCAAAAACCTACACCACTTGGAGGAAAGAGTGAGTCTAAGTGCTTTCTATGTGGAGAGAAGGGACATAAGGCAAGTTCATATCCATTGACCTTTGAGAGCAAGAGATTGAGGGAAAGGAGAAGCTTACTTGACTTGGGTTTGCATGTTGGACCTTCTTCACCAAGATTGGGAGGGAGAAGATCTAAGACCAAGGAGTTATGTGAGGTTTGTGGAGTTGAAGGACTTCCAAAAGGACATGAGTGTAGTGGAGTAAAAGCACTTTTGGAAACTTTGGTGAAGGATCTTGGAGAGAGTCTTAGTACAACTACAGAAATACTACCACCTTCATCAGCTAGTTCTCAAGATTAGTGATGGAGATACTCTTTCAACTTATGGATAAACTATCCATGAGAGTTAGATTAATATACACTCTAGGATTTGATGTTGCAATAGAAATCTTGGAGTAACCTAAACCTTTTGTGTTCCCTAGAGTGGATTATTCTTAGATGGTGTTAGTCATGTATATACTCTATTAGTAATAGAGTGAGAGAAAAAAAAAGAAAAAAAATTGAGAGAAAAGAAAGATAGTGAGGGGTTAAGATGGGAAAACTCCGGTTTTCTTTGGCAAGGATGGAGAAGATGTGGAGGCCTTTGTGAGAGACTTCAAGAGAGCTTGCATAGGAAACAATGAGAGGAGGAAGAATGAGTGGGCCTCATTATTACCAGATTTCTTTGAGGATGCAGCACTTACATGGTATGAGTCAGAATACCAAAAGAGAGAGAGGAGAGATGTGGAAGAGGAGTCTTGGGAGACTTTAACTTCAGCACTCATTGAGAACTTTCTTCCTGATGAGAGTTATGAGAGATTGATGAGTGAGGTTACATTTCTCAAGCAAGGAGATGGAGAGAAAGTGAGAGTCTATGTGGAAAGAGTGGAAAAGTTAGAGTCTAGATTTCACATAGTGTTGAGGAAGGGTGGGGATGATGTGGAGACTACAATGATTGGCATAGGGGCCATGCTCACCAATAATTTTGTGGGATGGTTGAGACCACAAATTAGAAGCAAGGTAAGATATGAGAAACCTTCTTCCAAGGTTGAAGCTATCAAGATCGCAATTCGTATGGAGGAGAGTTTGGAAGGGGATGAGAGTGATTTGGTGGTGAAGGAGGTTGTGCATCCTCCTCAAGGCTACAAGTATGGCGGAACTTCTAATAATTTGGTGGCAAGGGTTGCACCACAAGTAGTGGTTGCTCCAGTTCTTGCACCTCCACCAAAAGATCCACTTCAAACCATCACAGAACAACTTGCAGATCTCAAGATCAATGTGGTGCAACTATGGGAGAAGAGAGAGGTGGATCAAAATGTAGGGAGAGGGCCTAGGAGTTATGGAAACTATCCATATAGAGGAGGCCAACCAGCCAACAATTTCAATGATAGAAATTGTTTTGGTTGTGGAGGAAGAGGCCATATCCAAAGGAATTGCCCAAATTCCACTTACCATGCAGGAAGGGGTTATGAGGGAGCCAATAGAGGGAAAGAGGGAGGTAGTGAAACCCAAGTGGCTCCTAATCCCAACAAAGGTAAGGGGATTGCATCCATAGATGTGGTTGAGAGCAAGTATAAGAAGGGAGAGTGCTCAAACTCCAAGGGTCTTAATTTGGAGCTTTTGGCACAAGAGAAGAAGAGAGCTCTTTTTGCAGAGGATGTTCACTCTTCTCAAGGATTTACTCCAAGCAAGGATTCTCCTATGTCTACTAGGAGCACTCGCACATCAACACCATCAACAACAAAGACTCCAAGGAAGAAGTTGGGGATGGAAGATTTCTTGATTTCAAAGCAACAACGGAACTACAATGTGTTGGAGGATGTTGGTAGTCACAAGGCTAACATCACAGTGTGCCAATTGATTGCTTTGAACCCTACCTTGAGAAAGGAGCTTAGAGGTGGTTTGAGTTCTACAAGGAGCAAGAAGAAGACAAGGTATTTGAACCTTTCATTGGGAAATTTGTGAGGGACTTCATTGATGACTTTTGTGTCTATGGGAGCAAGGAGGAGCACTTTGAGCACCTAATCAAAGTCTTGCAACGCTTGGATGAGGCAAATGCATCACTCAACCCAGAGAAGTGCATTTTTGGATGTGAAGAAGGTCTACTTTTGGGGCACATCATCTCCAAGGAGGGAATAGTAGTTGATCTTGAGAAGGTGAGGAAAATCTCAGACCTTCCATTCCCTTCAAGCTTGACAAAATTACCCCAATTCTTGGGGATGGTTGGGTACTATAGGAGGTTCATCTTCTCATTTTCCAACAAGGCTTATGCATTGACCATCTACATGAAGAAGGGTGTAGATTACATGGTGATTTTGGAAGACAAGGAGGCTCTCAAAGCTTTTGAAGAACTCAAGCAATCCCTTGTTGTAGCTCCAATTCTTGCTAAGCCTGATTGGAGTAAGCCTTTCATTCTCTACACTGATGCTTCTAATGTAGCTATAGGATGCACTCTTAGTCAATTAGACCAAGATGGGCATGATCATCCAATAGCTTATGCTAGTAGGCAGATGGATTCAGTAGAGAAGAACTACTCTATCACGGAGAGAGAAGGGTTGGCAGTGATCTTTGGTCTCAAGAAGTTTAGACACTACTTGATTGGAGGGAAAGCCACCATTTTCACGGATCACAAGGCTTTGAAGTACATCTTCAACAAGCCTAATGTTGAAGGGAGACTAGCAAGGTGGATGATACTCTTGTCTGAGTATGACTACACCATTGAGGATAGGCCAGGAAAGAAACATGCAAATGTTGATTTGTTATCTAGAGCATATGATCATGATGGAGATGAGCCAGTGGATGATTCCTTCCCGGATGAGGAGCTCATGACAATCTCAGTCACTCAAGAGATTCCAATGGAGTACAAAGAGATTGTGGATTTTGTGACAAGAGGTAACTATCCAGAAGGGATGCATGCTAGGGAGAGGAAGGCCCTTGCAGCAAGATCTAGACCTTACACAATGGTGGAGGATATTCTTTTTCACCAAGGAGCAGATGGTCTACTTCGAAGAGCAGTGGGTAAGGAAGAGTCTATCCTACTCATAAAGGAGTTTCATGAAGGTTTAGTATGTGGAGGACACTTTGCAGGAAAGGTGACTACTTTCAAGATTCTAGATGCAGGTTACCATTGGAGAGGGATTTTCAAGGATTGTCTTGATTATTGCAAAACTTGTCATGTTTGTCAAGCTTTTGCTAGAAAGTCTACATCCACTCCACCACTTAGATCAATTCCATTGCTAGGACCTTTTGAGAAGTGGGGAATTGATTTTGTAGGACCTCTCAATAGAACTCCAAGGAACAATCGGTACATTGTGGTAGTTACTGATTACCTTACCAAGTGGGTTGAGGCTAGACCATTGAGGGACAAGAATGAAGATGAAGTGGGTAGATTTCTTTATGAACACATTATCACTAGGTTTGGATGCCCTTTGGAGTTGGTTTCTGATAGAGGAGGAAAGTTTACAGGAAGCATTAATACAGCCATGCTACGATATTTCTCTATCACACATAGAGTAACTACATCCTATAAGCCAAATTCCAATGGCTTGGCAGAGAGAACCAATCAGACCTTGTGCATGATGTTGGCCAAAGATGCAGAAATGGAGGAGGCTAAACATCATTGGGACAAGAGGATTCATGCAGTTTTATGGGAGTATAAGACAACCATGAAGACTTCCATCGGATATTCTCCATTTCAATTGGTATATGGTATTGAGTCTACCTTACCTATTCACTTTGATCTCCCTACCTTCCAAAGCATTCATAGGAGATTGAAGAAAGCACAAGGAGGTGATGCAGAGAAGTCAAGGAAAGATCAACTCATGGAGTTGGAAGAGGCAAGAGCAGTTGCTATGGTTTGAGTGGAGCAAGCCCAAAGGAAACAAAAGGAGAGCTATGACAAGAGGCAAGGCAAGAAGAAGGTGGAGACTTTCAAAGAAGGTGATTGGGTAATGTTGTTTGATTCCATTCGATTCAAGAGAGTGCAAAAGAAGTTTTTGCCTAAGTACTTTGGACCTTTCATAGTGGAGAAGGTATGGGGCAATTACACCTATGATCTCAAGGAGTTGGGAGGAAGACACTTTGATAGAATCAACCATGATAAGTTGAAGATGTACCATAGAAGGTAGAGAGACCTTCACTTTGAGGACAAAGTGAAAACTTAGTCCGGGGGTAAATGTAACACCTATATGTGCATGTGTGTGGTATTGTGATATTTAACTTGGTATTACAAGTACTTAAGAGATATTATTTATATAGAGATAAAACATGGTTCTATATTAGTCATGGTTGGCTAAAGTTAGTCAAAGCTAAGATAAAGGGGACCTTACTTTAGAGGAAGTAGAAAAGATGAGCACCACTATTTTGGATTTTAGTGTGTTGACTTGGTATTATTCCTAGGTGTTTGGCTTTGAGGAAAGAGTTGAGAACTCTTGGGCCCGCAAGCCTTTTTGTTTTGGATTCTTCTTTAGTCCAAGGATAGCCCATGTGAAGGAGTCCTTGACTTAGTGGTTGGGTCAAGATAGGACCACATGCTTAGGGGAATATGCCTATGTGAATAGATATTCCTTTCTACTTTTCAACTTTACTTGACTTTTAGTCTAGTAACTTGAGTTACTAGGGTAATTAGTAACTTTGGTACGTAACTATTTCACAAGTATATAAGCAAGGGGTGAGGAAGTACTCATCATCCTTTCATTTGCAACTATCTCTCTCTCATTGAGTTCTCTAGTGAGCAATGTCTTGAGTCTTGGAGTGTTAGCCTTGGAGGAGTATGATGGAGTTGGGGTTCCTTGCCTTCTTAGTCCATGGTGCGCTACCATAATAGCCATCAGAGGTTCATCCTGAGTGAGAGACAGGCCGGCTCACAGCACAAATCTACTTTGACAATGTTTTCAAGCATCATAGAATACCACGTGTACTCATCTCCAACCGTGATCCTTGCTTTACCGGGAAGTTTTGGCAAGCACTCTTCAGATACTCGGCACCAAGCTTGCTTTGTCCACGGCCTATCATCCTCAAACTGATGGACAAATCAAACATGCAAATTGCACATTGGAGGATATGTTGCGTGCCTTTGTCAATGTCTACCATACCAATTGGGATGAATGTCTTGCCGCTGCCAAATTTGCCTACAACAATTCCAAATAGGCAAGCACCGGCTTCTCTTCTTTCTTTCTCAATTTTGGCCAAGATCTGCTTGTTCCAGATTCTCTTCTTGCTCCCCCTCCATCTCAGGTTCCTCATACTTCCACATTCTTGACCACTATATCCTAATCTCTCCAACAAGCCAAATCTCACCTCCTTGTTGCTCAGAATTGCCAAAAACAATATGCGGACCACCATCGTCACGGTCTCACCTTTGAAGTCGGTGATAAAGTCATGCTATCCTCTAGTAACCTCCCTCTCCCACTTGATACCCAAGTTTGTAAACTTGCTCCTAATTGGATAGGACCCTTTGATATCACCCAAATTGTCTCTCTTGTTGCTTATCGTCTTGCCTTGCCTTGTCACATGCGTATCCATCATGTCTTTCATGTTTCCAAGTTGAAACCCTTTGTTCCTAACCCCTCTTCCTTTTCCTCTTGAGTCCAACCTCCCCCTCTTCCTATCTCTATCAATGATCATGAGGAGTATGAAGTTGATCGTATCCTTGCGTGTCGCCACATTCAACAAGGCCATTGCCAACATACGGAGTACAAGGTCCTTTGGAAAGGATATCCCCTTCATGATGCCACATGGGAACCTCTTTCTCACCTCCAAAATGCACAAACGACCATCCAGGAATTTGAAGCTTCACTAGCGATGATGATGTCACCAACTAGTGGTTGGGGAATATGTAACAATATGGAGTTTAGCAACGAAGTCAGTTGGGCTCACGAAGTAACACATAAGACAAATTAGCCTAGAATATTCAAGAAGTATCTAGGAAGCTTCTTGGGAAGCTTCCCGGTTAGCTTAGCTTGCATCTTAAGTAAGTAGCTTCTAGAAGGAAACTTCTAGAAGCTTCCAACTAGCTTAGCTTGGACACCAAGTAGGCGGCTTCTAGAAGGAAGCTTCTTGAGAAGCTTCCTAGTTAACTTGGCTTGCACTCTAAGAAAGCGGCTTGAGGAAGCTTCTTGAGAAGCTTCTCAAGGGCCTTGTATGCTATCTATAAATACCAAAGCCAAAGCTCATGCTAGGCATTTGGAGTTTTGCCTCATTCAAGTGTCCCAATGTGAGTTTCCATTCTCCTATTTCTCTCCTCGGATTCGGTCTTTTACAAGATCCAAGTTCTTGCACATTTGTCTTTTACTCTTTTTACTTTTTGACAAATGGACACCACAACTCTACCTTGAAGTTGATGAGCAAAATTTTAGGCATTCCCCAACTATAGAAGGACATAAATTGTCAAGTCCTAGACATTCTCATAAGTAAGCACCGGAAGGACGATAGGATCTGGGTTTCCCATCACAGATTCCACAAACACCACCCCAAAACGTGCTGCCAACTAATCCCGTAAGTCGTCACGGTGTAAAATCTGAAGCCTGATGAGAAAAGGATTCGGGAGTGGCAGATCGGGAGCATGGGACATCTCATGCTTGATTGCTTCCTCCGATGCTCTAACACTCGCTCTCTGCTACAACTCTCCCCCAACTTCCTTCTATCCTCGAGACTCTCCAAACTAAAACACACCCGGCTCTCTACTTGCCCTCCTCTTTATTCATTTGAGCCCTCAAACATGATAAGATTGTAACCCACATGGCCAATCACGTACATGTACATAGATGGCTCACATGGCAACATCTCATCCGTCGGATCTAGCATGCAACATACTCCACTAACGTGGAGATAAACTATAATAAGTCACTTTTTACGGGCTATGCAAACCACAACACGACAACGTAGAAGGATCTATCTTGTCACCAGATTTGGTAGGCAGAGTGGCGACAATGCTTCAACATGACAGTCACCTCGTGGAAGGGAAGAAGCAACTTGCAGATGCATTCACCCGCATGCCAATGGCAAACAACTTGGTGGTAGAGGTTAAGATTAACCTTGAATTCTGGCTAGAGATTCTGGCTGCTACAAAAACTGATCCAGAGATTGTAGAAGTGCAATCATCCAAAGGCGTCACTAGCACCCAAGGACTCACCTTTTGTGATGGCAGATTATGGATCCCAAATGTCCTAGAATTACACACCACCATTCTAGCGGAATATCATGATTTGGCCATTGCAGGTCATGTCGAAGTGGACAAGACCTTGGATGCAATCCAGCACCATTACTATTGGCCTAAGATGAGCAATGACGTGATGGACTACGTGCGTAGCTGCCTACTTTGTCAACAAAACAAAGCTTCTAATCAAACTCTTGTAGGGCTCCTTCAACCTCTCCCCACGCCTACCCAACATTGGGAGCAAGTGAGTATGGATCTCGTCTGTGAATTACCCAATACCACCTCAAGATTTGACTCCATCATGGTCTTTGTGGACCGGCTCAGCAAAATGATTCATGTATGCCCTACCACCAAGGATGTGACCGCTCCACAACTAGCTCAATTATACTTAGATGCAGTCTTCTCTCACCATGGCTTGTCTAGAGTACTTATCATTGATAGAGACACTCAATTCACCTGTTTGTTTTGGCAAACATTCTTTGGTTTCTTTAAAACCAAGTTGGCCATGTCCACAACTTACCACTCACAAATAGATGGCCAAACAGAGTGGGCTAATCGCACGATTGAAGACATGTTACGCGGTTTCACTTTAGAAGAGCAAGAGAGGTGGGACACCCTACTCCCGTTGGTGGAATTTGCTTACAACAATTTAGTGAATGCATCTACCCAAGTCACTCCGTTCTTCCTCATGTATGGTGAGCATCCCTTCACACCTTCTAGCTTGATGAAGATCCATCCAGTGGCTACCAAGGTCAATGCATTCAACACGTTTGTTTCTAGAATCCAACAAGGTGTGGAGAGCGCCAAGCACAGATTACAAATTACACAAAATCGACAAAAGTAGTATGCTGATGCACACCGTAGGCACATGGAGTTAAATGTTGGGAATCAAGTGTGGCTATCAACAACCAACCTCACATTAGTTGGACCTCGTAAGCTCAGACCTTGTTTTATTTGGCCTTTCTTGATTCTTCATTGCGTCGGCGCTGTGGCCTATCACCTTGAGCTACCACCACACATGAAGATCCATCCCGTGTTTCATGTTTCTCTACTACACATATATGCTCCCCGCTTAGGCTAGGGTCATTCCACCCAAGACATTTGACCTTGTCCGACACTCATTGATGGCATAGAGGAATATGAAGTGGAGTGTATTCTCCAAAAATGCATGCGTGGTACTCGCCATCCGCGGGTGGACTATCTAGTACAGTGGAAAGGTTACCCCCTCTATGAAGCAACTTGGGAGCCCGCTGCCAATTTGATGCATGCACCGGTGTTGGTGCAAGCATTTGAGCAACAATTGCACAACGAGGATGTTGCATCTTAAAAGGAGGGAGGTCTGTAATACCAAGAGCTAGCCATATGATCTAGATGTGAAATTTGGTTTGGTAATATCTAGAATGATGTTATACATGATGGTCAAAATAGAAAGATAGAAGTATCACCAAAAGAGTACTTCTACTAATAGAGTAGAAACCGAAATAGACTTGAGAACCTAAGAACCAATAGCTAGATATATGATTTAAAGGTGAGAATTTGTTTGGTAACATCTAGAAGGATGTTACACATGATGGACTTAACATATCAGAAAGAGGTATCACCAAAAGGGGACTGCTACTAATAGAGTAGGAACCGAAATATGCTTGAAATCTTTGAAGGCAATTTCGGAGTCCTAAACGGATGAATTAGGCCTCGAAAATGTATACATTTGTTCCTGAGCAAAAGATAGGTTGGCCTTCTCTCCTCCTTGTTTTGTCTCATCGAGAGCTTTCCAACGATACCTTACGTGATTCTGAGACTCCTACAAGAAGATTCCTTATTAGATTCCATTTGGTCAAAGCTTATTTGACCAACCAGATAGGACCTAGATCGACATGTCACCCATCCAAGTAAGTAATCCAAGGTGGAGCTTGTTGACAAGTCACCTATCTATGTGCCTAATCCTATGGTGGAATTTTCTTGGAGTAGATATTCTTTGTCTATATAATGAAGAGAAAGTGTTACTTTGGTGCACCGAATGTTAAGTGTGTAATTTGTGTTTCTTTCTCTTCTTTTGTCTTCCGAGTATTACATAGTGTAACAAATAAAGATGGAAGACCCATCAAGACACATCCAAGGGAGAGACAAAAGAGGTAAAGTGGGGCTAGGCCCCAATAGTATCAATATGAGAATAGTTTCTCAATAATAGATAAACAGATGATGGTAAGATCCTTCGAATGTACCAACCCGAGCTCCGGTGAGCAGAGGAAGCAAGAGTTTCTTAGCTACTACAGTCGTGGTAACTTATCACAGTCGGTAAGGCGTGACTGCTCAACTTAAACGGGCGGCATAGATCAACCGAAAGATGAGTGAAGAGAGGGGAGGCGAACGGGATGGAGTAGGGGAGTGACGCCAGTTTCCCATGAGAACAGTCCCAGTGAGAAGGAGAAACTCGTTCCGGCGGATTTTTGACAACGCCGGCTTCGCTCAGAACTCTGGAGGTGAAAAGCCAGATGATTTTCTTCGAAATTTGACGGGAATCTCGTATATGTACGCTAAAACTTGAAAGTATCCGTTACCCTAGAATTTCCACACGGTCCCCAAGGAAATTTCCCGAGCACTGTATGAGAGCGAGGACGTTGACGAACTACTGGATCAGCGCTCAACCTTCCGCTGCAGGAGCTGCTTACAGACGAAAGAAGGAAGGAAATTGGAGGCGATCAGCTCAAGGCAAGCAGTTGCAGACCGCTAACCTGATCGAGACAGGTGATCGAGGTTTACGTACCGACGGAGACTCGAGCCCGATCACTGCAGAAGGTGGTGGATTCGATTGGAGCGGTCAGTAATGAGGATTATGAGCGTGGTATGAGCCTGGGATGGAGGAAGAGGAGCCTGTGCAAGCAAGCTGTTTGAATTGACTAGCGTTGAGAGCTTGAACTTTACGGAGGAGGTTGTTGGTTGGTTGCGGTGTGATTTTTGGCAAATTGAGTTGAAAAAGGTTCAGATAGAAGCAAAAGGCGGAAGAAGCCGTGTTAGGGAGAAGATTATTCTGGAGTAAAAATGGCAAGCGCGGAGCAGCTTGTTTTGGAGTTGATTGTGCCTGAGCAGAGGGAGAACGCTCTCCTTGATCTTTCGAAGGTAGGGTTTGCACTCTTTGGGTTGAAGATTGCGCGTTCGTTGCAAGTATGAGTAGATGTAGTTGCTCGTTTGGTATCCCCAGCGAACAGGAAAAGCATCGCCGTTGGTTGTTTTGTGTTCGAGAGTTGTCTTCCTAAACGATAAAACGTGTTTTCAACATGTTATTTCGTTTCCTGTCTGTCTTGGTCTCGGTTACATTGCTTTCGAAATCGGAACCCTAATCGATGTAATCGTCAGACGTTACTAATGCTAGGAGTCACTAGGGTTTTAATCAAATAATGAGTTTTCCTGTTAAATTTAGTGTTTTTGACCTGACAGAAAATTCGGAGGGACAGAGTTTAGAAGGTTTGGTGTCGACAGCTTTCTTTCATTCTCACTGGGATTGTTACAGTAAGCGGGTTCATGAAAGTTTCGGGCTTCATGAGAGTTAATTAATGTCCAAAGAGTAGTAGTATGTGTCAGTTGACCCGCTCTCGGCCCTTGGTTTTGCAGAAGCGGGAGGCTTTTCCGGATTTGGCTCCCATTCTCTGGCACTCTTGTGGGACAATTGCTGCACTTCTTCAGGTCAGTCCCGATAAAATTAGGAACTTCCCAGGTGTTGTAGTGCTATCGCAGAGCTTGTTGGGGACTTTCTGGTTTGTGTTGGTATTACAGTGAAGAGGATCTCGGTCGTGTGCTCGAAGTTATTCTACTCTCTCATCTTAACCGACGTGATCTTAACTGACATTGATTGGAAGTTTGAGTTCTTTGTCACTTGTTTCAAGGAAGTTGACTTTATGTGTCTTTCCAAATGTCTTAGGCAACTAAGGTCAACAGTTACTCGAGTGTACTGAGTGCTTGTTATAATACAGTAGATCAACCGCAGAGTACTTACTTGACAAAGTCGAGAGAAGAACATTGTGATTTTGATGTGTGACTACGGGGTTTGAATTTCGATACGGTCATTCCTTTCGTTGCAGGAAATCGTATCCATCTATCCCATGCTATCTCCACCGACACTTACTGCTGGTGCCTCAAACAGGGTTTGCAATGCTTTGGCACTTCTACAGGTGGGACACTAGTTGGATTGACCTGACTTCCAGACCGGTTCATCTTTCTGTTTTGTCATTGTCTTCAAGGCCTTGGAAAGCTCTCTACCAGAGTGTCGTATGTAACCACCTCTTTCTGGTTGCAGTGTGTAGCCTCGCATCCTGACACCAGAGCGCACTTCTTAAATGGTGTGTAACGTATTACAATTGACCTTACTTGCTTGCATGGTCGTGGTTCGTTTGGAAGGGCGTATTGTAGGCTTTGGATACCATCAAGATCGTGCATATGCTCAATCCAAGTCTGCTGCTAACGTCCCCCTAGCTGTAGGACACAGACCTAGAACAACTTTTACCCGTACATGTAACTTTGGTGGGATGGTTGCTAAACGAAATCACTAAAGTTTGAGGCAAGTTCCTGTTAAAGAACCTGTCACTTGGGAGGCCGTCCAGATATCGCCTCTGTGGTTCTTCAAATCTCTGAACTCTGATGTGTGGGTCTGAATTTCAGCTCATATTCCACTGTATTTGTACCCCTTCCTGAATACCGTGAGCAAAACTCGCCCATTCGAGTATCTACGTCTCACCAGCCTCGGCGTTATCGGTGCCCTTGTAAAGGTGCGCTCTTGATCCTATTTTAAATTTGATTACTTTGACATGCACTATCAATTCATCTGTGGAGTTTTCGCCTTCTGACCATATTAATCCGGACACTGGAATTTAAGACAACCTCTGATGTATCATGTTAGTGTGTGCAGGTTGACGACACTGACGTCATCAACTTCCTTCTCTCCACTGAAATCATACCTCTCTGCCTTCGGACAATGGAAATGGGGAGCGAACTTTCCAAGACGGTAAATGCCTCCCTTCCTAAGATGTTTTGTTCTCAGTGTCTCATGCCCTTTTGACAAGTTTTGGCATTTAAGGGGTATCACGTTTCCGTTGTCGTCGGTGTTTCGCAGCCAAGCCGGTATAAGTAGAGCTGACAAAGCGTCTGGAAAGGCAGACGCGCTACCAGATTGCGCTACACCTTGGCTCCCCCAAATAATATTATATTAATGCTTAGGATTTGATTGATCAACAACCTTGCAGGTGGCTACATTTATTGTACAAAAAATACTGCTAGACGACGTGGGGCTTTCTTACATATGCGCCACAGCCGAGAGATTTTTCGCTGTGGGTGCCGTTCTCGGAAATATGGTCAATATACTGGCTGAAACACCATCTGTTCGTCTTCTGAAGCACATCATTCGCTGTTACCTCCGGCTTTCTGATAATCTGAGGTGAGGAAGTCGCTCGGTTTGAAATATCTTAGATCTAACGGTTCGAGCTCTTGAAATATTGTAAATTGGCAGAAGTACCAAGATGGGGTTGGCTACCCAGTGGGGTAAATCAACATGTTACTGGGACTTGGCCGTTCTTCCTGTGGTCAAGATCCAGTAGAAATGTATACACTATCTGCGACCTATGATCAGTTCTGCTTTTCCACATATGATTAAGTCAAGTATATATGCTGTATGGCGGTAACCTTGGTGTCTGTGTCAACAAATGTTACATACTGATTACGAAATTTGGATTCCATTTCCCTGTGTATAGGGCCTGTGAAGCTTTGAAGACCTGTCTTCCAGATCTGCTCAGGGATGGAACATTCAGTGCCTGCCTGCGGGTAAGTTCAGAGTTAAAAGCTTAAAACTTCTAAGCTCTGTTTCGACGACCTGAGAACCGGTGCACTAACTTGTTTAGCCGTCATGGTGCGTAACTAGGTCAGGGTCTTACGGTTTGTAAACCTCGTGTTTTATTGGAGCTCCATGTTCGGATTGTCGCTGTCTCTCTACTGGTTAATGTCGAACCCCAAGGTGGATGTGTCCAAGTCATCTGGTCCGGGGAGATCTCTCACAAAAGTTACCGATATGTCGAGATCGTCTGTGTCCTCCAGCATACTCATTGTTGATGAAATTGCGCAGGAAGACTTGACCACTAGGAGGTGGCTTACTCAGCTACTCCTCAATGTTGGAGGCGGTCAGATGCATCCATCCCAACGAGTACCTGCAGGTATGAGTGGCGGTCCTCTGTCCTCCATGGACCAGCTGATTGGTGGTCAGTAGTTTGGTGACAAGCTCCGTCATTAGGAGCTTCACGCAGTTTAGTTGCTGTAAATGTGGTTCATGTATCCTATGGCAAGCCATTACGGTAGATACCTAGTTTGAAACCCTGGCCTCCACAAATGGCATCGCTAGTAAAAGTTCGTAGTTCCAGGAGCGACTGAGCATCTGCAGAATATCCACGGCCTTGATGGGACTCGTAACAAGTTACTTTCTCCTTGGCCATATCCATAGAAGGTGGGACCTTGTAAAATTTGAGATGGGTTTTCTAGAGTTTGGGCTTAAATAAGAGGTAGAATCTTGAGTAAGTACTGGAACCGCGACCTATGCCATGAACTCACGTAGTTGACGAATGGGGCAAAGAAGCCACCAACAACAAACTCCAGTTTTGTGGCAATGGTCGCAATCTGCACAAATCGATGATGCCGTCAGCATAGAAGGTACTGACCTCTCCATCTCTTGACCATACCTAATATGGTGTTGTAAGGGTTCTTTGTACTATAGTGGTGGGCTGTTGCCCGGTGTAGATCAGCATTTTGTGCAAGAAGACAGGAGAACTTAGGCCCATAATTTGAGATGGGGTTCTCCAGTTCAGATAGTAGATCGGTGAAAAGCGAGGATCAAAAGGAGATGTAAACTGAGAGCCAGCTTGTAGTTTGTATCATGCAACCAGTTTTGTGATTAGTCCTTGACTTACCATAAATGCGGTGAGTTCATAGCTCTTGGGGACTTTTGATATAATCTATATGATCCAAATATCGGATGTGTACCGAGTCTCATAAGATCAGGAGGCTGTTTGAATGAGTGTACGAAACTGCGATCATCTGTTGATGAGCTGATGGTTTATCGTTCCTCTTGTAGAGCAGAGTAATTAACTGCTGGAATTTGCATTGAAGTATGGTACAAAATCTCTGGCACATATGCTAGATTCAACTTTCAGTGTATGTCATGCCTATATTTCCTATGCTACAGTGCACGGAATCAACAACCACAGTGCTCGACAACTGGTGAACAAACAGTGTTTCCCTGTTGCATGCAGGACCAATCTGAAATGAAGTCCTGGAGAAACTTTACTCTTGGGCTTTCTGCAGACAGGATACTGCAAATTGCCTTTCTTGGCTCAGATGTTGGGATTCTTGTGATGTTTTTCGCAAATCCGTAGTTTACTGACCTTAAGAAGATAAGAATTGGCACTGAACACTCTCGTCACCTAAAAGCGTGTGTCGGGACATATCCATTTCCCGACATGAGGTTATGTCAGAACATCAAAGAAACTTGCAGTTATAAACGATGCTGTAGTGGCCTAACAGATCACATCAGGAGCCTTGATCTGAAGTCCTTCCATATATTGTAGAACTTCGATTGCTAACATAGAATATGATTCGAGTCCAAGGACCAAGAGGAAATCATTCTTTTAATATATATGCTTATTGTTCAAAAGAATCTTCAATTGAACTCCGGAAGAACCTCCCCCAATATGTAGGCGGGGTAGAATGTGAACACACGTGAGATAGTCCTCAACTTGATGTGATTACCTACGCCATACTTTTCAGGGATGCGTGGAATGTTTCCCCAAAGAAAGTATAAAGATTAACACATAAACATTATCGTTTGTCGGTCTTAATGAAAATAATTACTGTTGGCCGTTATGAAAGGGTAGAAAAGCGACCACATAGGACGTGTTGGAAAAAGGGAAGTTTTGCTTTAGAGACAAAAAGATGGCATTAAAGTTTTTTTTTTTTTTTAAACAGAAAATGTTAATAATGTAGTATATTAATTATAAATTGGTTTAGTATTAAATTACAGCATCATTTTATTTTTAGTAAATTAAAATATTACAAATAAAAATTTATTCATATCAAAATAATGTTTTATGCCATTGAGATGATACAAATAAAATATAGAAACTAAAATCGAATTTATCAAAATTAATATAATAATTAATTAATCTCAACTCGAAATACGTAAACTGATCTTTTCTTAAGTGCGATAGGGCAAATTCTTCCTATACACTCTATTGGGACTTAACCCCATTTTACCCTTTTCCATCTCTCCCTTGTACTAGCCTTCGATGTGAGCTGCAGTAGAGAATCTTAGCAATCACTCCGAGCATTCGAAATTTGGCGCGAGAGCTTGTAAATCTGGAGGGGAAGGAAGATCTTTAATTCTATTCGTCAGGGATGACAATTGTCGAGGAATCCACCTGAGGCTGAGACTGTTGCTCTGTGTGCGAACGATTTTTTCTCCAGAAGCTGAATTTACGATTGTGCCGCTATTGAATATGTCACTTAGATTGTAGTTGGTTCGTGTCTTAGTCCGCTACTGATAGGTGGTGCCGCCTTCTGGACACCATGCCGCAGCAGAAATCACTCTTCTCGTTTTATTCCAGAGGAGGTGCTGCAGCAAGAAGCAAAGGAAGCTTTCAGTGTCCTGATATTTCTAAAGGCGGACTTGCCCCAGGGGGACGTGATCGAGAGTCGATCGAGCAAAGTCAGGGGCCATTAAGGATTTTGGATATGAGATCGCCGAATCAGGTCCTTTCACAGAGGGATGTGTTTCAGAGTATTGAGGAGAAATTCATGTTTAGGGAAATTGCAGTGGAGCCGATTGGCGTCCCGCCAGTTGATTCTAGGCGAGTGAACCTTCCTATTCCCGAGAAAAAGCGAATCCGAGAACTGGAGGAAAAAGTGGCATGTCCAGTCCAAAATACAGACCAGAAGCCAGATTCAGACAAAAGAAGAAAGCTTTTGGAAGCCTTGGGAGCGGATGATGGTATTGAGAAGGTAGGGGCGTGGGCTGCAGCAAAGGCTAAATTCGAATGGATGACGCCATCCAGAATCAGGGATGCCGAAAAGAGGAAGCCGGGTGATCCTTCATACGATGAAAGAACTCTCCACATTCCAGACGACGTTTTCAAGAAGTTTTCAGCTTCTCAAAAGCAATATTGGACCACCAAGTGCCTATACATGGATACCTTGCTCTTCTTTAAAGTGGTAAGGTTTCTCGTGATTTAGTTCCGTCATCTCTGACATCAACAACGGTAGTCTTGTGTTGCTCTTTATTCACAAATCCGTCAAATGGCGTCCAGGTGAACATATGTTTCAGAATCTGGATTCACTGATATCTACGCATTTTCTGCTTGAAGAGCAGTAACAACTCAGATGATGGCTTAAAATCAAGCTTTGAGTTAGGTAAAGCAACATCATTGCTGCACCTCCCGTGATCTAATAGTTGCAACCAACATTGCTGCAGGGAAAGTTCTATGAGCTGTATGAGCTCGACGCTGAGATAGGACACAAGGAGCTTGATTGGAAGCTGACAGTTAGTGGTGTAGGCAAATGCAGACAGGTACTGTTGGACGTTCACCTCGCTTTCTAAACCTTTTAAAGATCAACTTCCCAACGTCCCGACTACTAAGTGCCTAAAAGATGTAATCACGAACAGTTTAGTCACAGCTAATTAAATGCAAGAAGATAGGAGTAACGAACAGATTCCGGGAGACAATTGAGTAGGTTGTTTTCCCATGATTGTGTTTCTTGACCCATTGCTTCCTGTCTTAAGGATTCAGTTTAACTGATCACCTGAGCAAAGTATAGAAGACATTCATTGAACTGGAAGTCTTACTAGTTCTTGCACCGCAGGTCGGCTGTCCAGAAAGCGGAGTTGACTATGCTGTTCAGAAGCTTGTTTCTCGAGGGTAAGCATAAGGTTTCTATCATCCTTTTATCATATTGATGCGCAGGCAGTATCATACTTTCCTGTGCTTAAACGACGTTTCAAACTTGCAGATACAAGGTTGGACGCATCGAGCAAATAGAAACAGCCGAACAGGCTCGTGCCAAACGAGGAGCAAATGCAGTACGTACTAGTTTTTCTTGTGGCGCCAGGCTCATGAAGTCCTTATTATTCACATAACATGGACTGACCAGAAGCGAAAAAGATCATCAATCTTGCACCTAACTATACGAAGCCTCGAATAGTTTGAGAAAAGTAAACATGTCTCAGTTGCTCACCAACAGATCCTACCCTGCAGATGGTGCAACGAGAGCTTGTTCAAATTCTTACCCCTTCGACAATGATGGACGGAAATATCAGGCCAGAGGCTGTCCATCTTCTGGCTCTCAAGGAGGTGTAATAGCTGACTCTCCCCTCCACTTCCCTGTCGTAATAGCGAATTGTCTTGGTATTCGTCACTGACAAAGATTCTTTTAACTTGCATGTCTCTTCTCAATTCAGTAGTTTCCGAAACTCATGGTATTCAATGCATAATCCAGGAGGTACGGGAAGCCGTCCCTGGGACGGGGGAGGGCCTGGTTGTTGCAATCGGATTTGCCTTCGTTGATGCTGCTGCTGGCCGGTTCTATGTCGGTTCATTAACTGATGATATTTCCCTCACAGCTTTAAGGACGCTCCTCACACAGGTTCGCTCATTCTTTCTTGGATTATGGATTGGCATTAAGTTTGGATTCCGATGCTCTTACTTGATTTCATGTCTAATGTGTAATTCAATCTCCTGACGCAGTTAATTCCCTTGCAGGTTGCCCCCCAGGAGGTACTGTACGAAAATGAAGGTGAAGATAAGCTCGACCTAAAGTTCCATCCGTTTCTCAAGTTTCTGTAGCTTGAAATTTCTTACTCCAGGCATTTCAAACTTTTGTGGTAACCCTTTCTTTGCTGTACAGTGGTGAATGGATTTCAAATCAAAGTCCTCCCTCCTGTTTTCATGGATTTTAACACCTATGAGGTTGGATAATACCAGGCATTTCAAAAGAATCTCTGAGAGCCCTGAGACGATCATCTTCGCCAGGTATCAGCTCATCGTATGGTCCTTGTATTTATTTATTTCTCCTTTCTCACTTAAATCATTCAAGTTAGTTCACTTGGAGTCGTGAAAGTGAATTTTAGGATGCGAACTTACTGCTAACGCTGATTGGAATACAGGATTATTGCCTGTGGTGCTTACTTGTCTCCAGCATGATCTGGAGTTTATGGAAGCCTGTGAAGTTATACGCATGCTTCGTTCTCATCGTTACTTCAAGGATTCTTCCGGGAGCGATTGGTATGCGAATGGAGACGACTCATGGCCAACTGCTCTAAAAGCAACGACAGAAAGCGATCTTGCCACAAGTGCCCTTGGGGCCCTTGTGTCTCATTTGACCCGTATGAAGGTAATTCTGCCAAAACAGGGCCCTCGATATTGGAGTAGTACTAAGTATAGTACTAATGTTAAATTCTCTGGATCTTGCAATGTTGAGAAGGAAACTATATTGTAAGCAGTCCCGGGATGCATGTATTCAAGTCGAATGTTGAACCATGGAAAGTGTGCATAATAGCCTGTGTCGTAAGCACTCTTACAACAAGAGCCCAGGACCCATTTTCCCGAATTATCCTCTGGCCTCTCAATTCCTCAAAACGATCCTGTTTGCGGCCCTGGGTTAAGGTGATCGAGGCCATGGTCCACACTTAGCACACAGGCGTAATATTTTACTGTTCTCAACCCTGGGGCTGTACTGTATCTCAAACGAGTTCCTCTCTCTAACTAGTACTTCGACTAGGTTCATGCCCATGAGACAGCTGAATGCCTGAATTATGTTATCGTTCACACTAACAATTTAGGAAGTTTCTACGTGCATCGACATATCACGAGTTATCACCTGGTTATGTAGAGCTACCAAGTTTGTGCTGAAGAATTCAAGCTGTCCTGTGTGGTGCAGTGTGATAGTGAGCTACTCCCAAATGGATTTCTTTGTCCTTACGAAGTCTATAAAGGCTCTCTTCGGTTGGATGGACAAACCGTTTCCAACTTAGAGCTTCTGGAGAATAGAGATGACGGTGGTAAAGCAGGTGACATTCTCAAGTCCGTTTTTGCTTTTTACTGGGTATGAGCTTGCCGCTCTGTGGAACATATTTCAACGCACTAGCCCGCATAAGTTGGCTTAGCGATGAGACTGATGTTCATTACAACACGGTTGATGCAGGGACCCTTCTCTCTTACCTTGACAATTGTGTTACATGCTTCGGCAAGCGTTTATTGCGTCGCTGGATTTGCCATCCTCTTCGAAACATCGGAGATATTGAATACAGGCTGGATGCAGTCGACGATCTGAATTCCTATTCAGAAATCACATGTTCTCTTAGAGCAGGTCTGAGAAAGCTACCTGACCTAGAGCGACTTATTTCTCGAATTCGGAATCTTGCCAAGTCCCCGTTGGCATGCATTCCAACAGCAGCCAAGAAAGTACATCAAAGGAAGGTAATTTCGCCAGCCAGTAAATCAAGTAACCAATATACTGCCTGTTTAGCCTGGTATTTTGTAGTGGGAACTTTGCAAGTACCATATACTCATGTAATCTTTTGAGGCGATCACCAAAGTCTGTGTAGGATCATCTCTGTTCTCCACACTTTTGACGCCGGGCAAGATGCACGTAGTGGTGGTTTGCCTTTTGCACAGAAGCAGTTGTTTGTCGACAATTCGTCATTGCCCCAAACTTGTCAATCTTCGATAGATAGATGGTGCACCCATATGTGTGTACTAATTTGTCCTCTTTTCACCAGCTGAAAATCTTCTGCTCGACGATCCTTGGAGTACGTGCCGCTGGAGACCTGCTTTCGTCCTTGAGTAATAGTCGTTTCGATAACAGCATGCCATTCAAGTCCAAACTTCTACAATCAGCTGCAGCACTGCCATATCCAGCATCTGTTCAAACGTGTCTCGGAGAGCTGGAGTTGTGGATAGATCAGAGTTCAAAAACGTGCAGATTACACAATCATAAACAGGTTTGTCCTTGTTGTATATTCGCCATCGAGATGAGATGACTGTCTCTTGATGTTTGTGACCTCCAAGCGCATTTAAATTGCAACTTACTCATGATAGGCTTTATCAGTTCTTATATTTGGTTGCCTGTCCAATTTCGCAAAGACGCTATAGTTGTGAATGTGGGGATGCATTCGTTCCTGATAGAGCTCCATATTGTCATCAACTGGTTATCCGCTCACTTCTAAACTTGTCTTACCGCAGTATGCTCCTGAAGAGGACGAGGAGGGTGAAGAGGAAAGAGAAGCAAGGATATTGAGCAAGCTTATTAACGTGTTCAATGAGCACACGTCCTTTTGGGTGAAGATGGTTGACATGCTCGGTCAGCTAGACGTCCTGATTTCCTTCGCTTCGACATCGAGTGCAGCAAATGGTCCAACTTGCAGGCCCCGATTTGCACCAAGTCCAGGGTTGAGAAAAGGGGGCTCGATCCTCGAAATCAAAGGCCTATGGCATCCATATGCATCGGGTGGTCAAGATGGTGCATTTGTACCTAACGACATTGAACTGGGCCATATCACTGGTTCAAAAGTTGTACCTCACGCCATGCTACTTACTGGTCCAAACATGGGAGGGAAGTCAACACTCCTTCGTGCGACATGCTTGGCTGTAATTATGGCACAGGTAATCCCTTTCTTCCTTTCTGCGGGGGATTTGCTTTCCTTATTGTGATCTACGCAACACCGATTTCTACAAGTTGATGTTGAAGTTCGTGGTCATATCTTCCTTTCATGAGTTTACAAAGATAGGAGCTATTTAATGGAGTTGTCGCAATCTAAACAATAGATGCTAACGTCATACTGATGTCGGAGACTCTTCTAACTGAGTTGTGATATTGTACGTGTGTAGTTAGGCTGCTATATTCCAGGGGAAGCATGTACGTTGTCTCCAGTAGACACCATCTTCACTCGGTTGGGTGCCAGTGATCGCATAATGACAGGAGAAAGTAAGAACCCAAACATTCAAGCATATTATCCTTATTTCCCATGGACTAGATTACATGACAGTTACTTTTTCCTCGTTTGTATAGTTGTTTGGTTATCTTGACCATATGACGACCTAGACTATTCTCGACAGCTCATGCTCACCGTTATTTGCAATCTCGTCCTTCGCTTTAGTGAAAATACGGGAAAAGAGAAGTTTGGAAGTAGGAATCACGAGATGAGAATGTGGATGTTTATGTGCCAGAAGTTGCCACGGTGAGCCGAGAAACTGTGCACCTAGTTTTACCTCATACCATCTTCATAAGGCTACCCCCCCGGTCCTAACTTCACTCTTCACAACTTATCCAGGGTTGTAAGGTTGGCAGACCGATTTCTACTGAATGAGTTTGTTCCAAATCCATTTTGGTCGCTATCCCATGATTGAAGATCCCTCTTGATATTGTTTAACACTTTCACTCGCTAGTATTTACATCTTTGGTTCGTTTTCAGGTACCTTCATGGTTGAGTGCAACGAGGCAGCTTCTGTTCTACATCATGCAACAAGTGATTCGCTTGTCATACTGGATGAGCTTGGCCGAGGAACTTCCACTTTTGATGGCTATGCGATTGCCTATGCGGTCAGTGGAATATTCCTTTTTGAAAAGTAAATCTGTGCTGCTCCTGTTTCAGTTCTGTCGCTTCCAGCTTCTAGGAGTGACTTCTTATGTAGTCTCTTGATTCGCTATTTATGGAGCTACAATTCTTAGTTCAAGTTTTTAATTCTCCTTTTGCATTGCCGACTTAATTGAACTTCTTACGGGGGTGGTGAACTTTTGCACGGATCTAGGTCGAAGATATTCTGATTCGTAAACACATGACCTAAGAATCTTCATATTGGTACATGACAACCTGTTGAACTAGTTACTTAGAATGTGGATTGACTTTTTCGTAATCACTTCCACAGGTTTTCTATAAGCTGATCAACTCTCTCGATTGTCGCCTGGTATTTGCGACACACTATCATTCCCTCACAGAAGAATTCGCAACGAGCACTCTCGTCAGCCTCCGTCACATGGCATGCTCTTTCCAGAGTAGGAGCGCTTTAAAAGGAGAGCGGAACTCCTTGAAGACAGTTAGTTGCGATCTTGACAAAGAGCTAATATTTTTGTACAAATTGACCGAGGGTGCTTCTCCAAAGAGTTTTGGATTACAGGTAGCCTTACGTGCAGGTATTCCTAGTTCTGTGGTCAAAGCTGCTCAACATGCAGCTCACGCCATGCAAGAGTCTCTCCCTCGAGCTTTTTCTGCTGGACAAGAATCTACCGGATTTAGAATCAAACAGAAGCAAATGCTGCAAACGGTACTGTTTGCAAATAATCACAATGCAGGAGTAGATTCTTGGCACCGAAAGAACGATACACACAACTTACTTCTGGGTGTCTGGGAGGGCCTCCAAAGCAAAGCCGGAATGCATTAGACTTTTAGTTTTCCCTGTTTAGATTGAGTTTCATGCTGTATCGGCAATAAATGCTTTAGGTTCGGGAGATGCTGTTCAACGGGCTGCAGTTTTGGCATGCTCCTGTAGGTTGTTCGGCTGTTACCATGTAAATAGAAGAAAGAGTTGGATTTTATATCTCCAGCGGTACATGTAACTCAACACTCCGGAAGGGCCTCCAAAGCAACGCAGGAATGCATTGGACTTCTAGTTTTCCCTGTTTAGATTGAGTTTAATGTTGTATTGGCAAATGCTTTAGGTTCGGGAGATGCTGTCCAAAGGGCTGCAGTTTTGGAATGCTCCTGTAGATTGTTCGGCTGTTACCATGTAAATAGAAGAAAGAGTTGGATTTTATATCTCCAGCTGTACATGTAACCCAACACTCCAGCAATCAAGCGGCATTAGTCGTGGGCCTGGATTTTTTTAACTTGAAATAGACTGATGAATTGAATTGGTGATATTGCCTTGCAGCATCCGCAGGAATGTGGAAGTCATGTTTTGGACCTGCCTAACATCTGTGATGTCTAGATGGATGCTCTTAACACATGGTTGTTGGAGAAACGAAAGAGATCTGTATGCTACCAACACAAACTTGAATTTGGTCTGGAAGATGGTCTGGATGGTCCGCCATGGTCATTACTGCAATCAGCGGCTCATTAATCTGTTCTAATCGTTACTTCGAGTCCCACGCAATCGTGTCTGTGAGAAAATCTGTGGACTAACTCTCTGGAGCTAAACCTTCAGAGACTTAGGAGGAATAAATGAGTATGTTATTCGTTTCATATAGGTTGTCATCCATTCCTGGTCAAGTATATGTAGATATTTTTCTGTTCGTCCCGCAGGATGCTTGGATATTCAGATGTACAACTAGGTTTTGGTGGGTAAGATGATATTAAGGTCGAAGTGGTGAGCACGCTTGGATATTCAGAGATAGCTGTACAACTCGGCTTCGGTGGGAAAGATGATCTTACGGTCGAAGTGGTGAGCACGATATACTATTGCGATCGGTCAAGTAATCAAGAGGTGTTTGAAACAAGGCCCGAAGTGAGACGTGGGACGAACTGTCTTTGCAGCCTACCCCTCCCGGTTTTCCACAGGAGGATTCTTTTCAAGAATACTCGATTCATCAGGGCACCTACTGTTGTGCCCGTTCACCTCGCAGGAGTCAATTGTGGTCGGAGATGATGTTTCGACATAATGCCAGAAAGGTCGAAGTTGCGTCTTCAACTTTATCTAATAACACGTCTGAGCAAGGAATCATCCCGGTTCAGGAGCAGCTACTGTAACAACACCCTTGTGTTCAGGACTAAATACTAAGTCCTTTTGTACACGTCTACTTGTGGTAGAGTATCATCTCCAGCTCGCAGAAACTTGTTGTAACCATTCCAAGTATAGATGATTGGATAATACCAAGATCTCAACACTGGATTCTGAACACAAAGATTGACTGTGAATCTTCACGATATCTGGTAATGGAGACTAAATTCAAGGACTTTAATTGATATGGTTATCTCCACCTTTGTGCCGACGTATAATATTGAAGGTACGATGACTATTTGATATGTTTCTTGTTTCGTGTTTCCTGTTTATGGACATCAATCGAGCGCAGTAGCATGCAGGGCAATTGAAAGCTGCAGTATGTTCCTACCCCTGATGACTACATCTTCGGATCAATGACTGTTGGAATGATCCATGCTAGAAATACCAGGTTACAGTACAGCATCTAATCCGTCCGATCTAATTCCATCTGCAGAAGCGCTCTTGCTGCTGCTGCAACAGCGATGGCAGTCTGAAGGACCAACTCCCCTTCAATAAGAAAGACAAACGAATTTAGCCATGCTGGATGGCTACATTTCCTTTCTTGCTGCACTCAGCCGTACTTTGCACATGCTCCTGCACTCTCAACTTACTGTCTTTGCTTGAACCGCAGTTGACTCGGAGCACAACTTTTAACTGATGAAAGATATTGACTAGCTTTAGTACATCATAATGGACAAGGTATGCTTTTCTTAAGCAACCAAGAAAGCTTCCTCTACATTGAGGAATACTCCCCTCGTGGATCTCCAAGTGTCTGACGGGGAGGAGTGAAAGCACCGCCTTGATTACTCTCATCATAGTAATCCGAAGCTACATGTGGTTTTACTGGTTCAGAACTTCTCGTTCCCAACCAGTAAGTATATCTTCTCTCGAAATCCTCGGAACGTCAGTTCCCTGGACCGGTCTTGTCGTAATCAAACTGTTTCAAGGTCCTTGGTTCTCCATCTCGCAAGGAGTGTGCTTCGATCGTGAAGCTATAAAGTCTAAAGACTCCTTTACAATCGTGGACATTTACCAGCATTGTTTCGCAATGCTGGCAAGGTAAGTGGATTAGCAACTTAGCAAACTTAACTTACTTAACTTACTCCTAACACAAATCCTTCAGTTCCACCAAAGGGAGAATCTATCTCAAGAGAACTGTTCTAAGTGAACATGTCAACAGCGATAACTATTGCACTTGGGCTAAGTTCTCCTTGCTGTTATTGGTCGGAAGTTGCAGTGATCACTGATCATTCCAACTTAGCTCTCAAAGTTCCTTATGACGTTGGAGCCGTTTGTAGTTTCATACACATAATTTAATGGGTGCTCTGAAGAGCACATGTTGTAGAAAGGTTGGTAAAACTGGAGGATCAATGAGAACGGTTATGCGCTTAAGATGCAGTGCGTAAATTATTCTCTTTTTTCCTTGAGAGTTCCAGCTACTTAGAAGTCCAGACTAACTGACTAGCTCAGTGGTACTGTACAGGAAGCATTGGGTAAGAGCTACCCTACAGCCCAGATAGGCTCAAAACTACCGCGCGTACTGTGTACATCTCAATCCATGCCAGGAATAGCGCAACTGGGAAGTAGGTAAAATGTACTGTACCTACGAAAACTTTTCTGAAAGGTACCTGACTTCTTTCCTTTGTGGGACAATGTTCCAATTGAGTGTGGATTCTACGTTTCGTTTTGCCCAACTCCAACTGTAAGATCAATTTTAATTGGTTGCCAGTAGGAGAGTGGTCGAAGAGGGCCCGTGCTACCGTGGTAAAGTTGAGTGGAGTTAGTTCCTTTTGAGGGATGTGAAACGAGGGTAAATCAGGTATAGGCCTCCTGGACTGGGTTTAAATCTGCACATAGCTAGGGCTGAAATTCCACCATCGATAAACAGAACGGACGGTGTTGGTCAAGTTGAATGTGGGCCAAACTGCCGACGCCTAGCGAGCATCATCCAATTCGAGCTAGCTCTGGGATACTTGGACCCAGTATCCGGAAAGGCTTTTTTAGTGGTCGACACCTACAATACCTTAAAGTAGTTGTGTCCGCTGGAAAATCTCTCAGCTTAATGAGCTCTCGAATCCCCAGTTATCACTCTCAACCTCATTCTAAAGCTTGAATGTGTAAGGTTGCTATTTATGATTGGAATTTGGTGGTTTTTAACAACGATAGAATTCATTCAAGTGTTTGGGTAGCACCATCCGTTTCCCAACAAGGTCGTCTGAAAACTTATTCCTTTCTTGCACAAGAAACCGATGATCTTACACAAATATTTTGTACAGTTTTGCCAATTACCCCTACGGGTTTTATCCTTGTACGAGAGCTTTGTTGGGTGGTTCCTTGCTCCTGCATTCTCCCTAACCTAATGGCAGGCAGTCTGTCACATCCCACACATCGTTCGTCCACTTCTAAGGAAGGTGACGGTAGTAAACACACTCCAACATTCTATGAAGCCCAAAACTTTGGAAGTAGACCACACCACTGGAACGAATCATGTGACAAGTTCCCGCACCTTTGTCCCGACAAACAAGATTGTGAGTCTTTCATTGTAAGTGCCTTTTTCAACATCCATTTTCGTTCTTCCACTGGTACAGTAATCTGCTTCCAAGGTCAATCTTGTTACGCCTAGGGACTCAAAATCTGACTCTTTGATTCATCTTAAAGCAGAATCAGGGGTGGAGTCAGTGGACAGATCAAGCATTACCAGTCCTTTGAGGAGATTATGTAGATCACAGATGGTCCCCTAATCCAGAATGTACACACATCTACGCATTGGAGTTTGTATTATCTTGACAATCATAAGGCAGAAAAACTCACAGTTTTCAGCTTGCTTTCACTATCTTAATGGAAGTTGGGTTTGGGATCTCGCTTGACAGAGGGAAGCATGAACAGTTTGGCAAATGAACCTGATGACATTGAACTTCAGTTAAAGCAGCCGGGACGTGAGTGTGCATGAGGTGGATGCAATGGTTGATTCGTCGAGCTCCCGACGAATCCACCATTTCAAGAAAGTTGGGCCACTGGCAAAGAGACCAAGGACAGACCAGAAGTATGAAACAAGAAGAAAGTGCGACCGCGTAGAAAACACAAAGGATAGGAAGAAATCATCAAGCCGTACAAGGAAGAGAAAAAAAGAAGGTAAAATGTGGCTAAGCCCCAATAGAGTCTATATGAGATGTATGAAACTGGTGAGCAGGTTAGAAGACTAAACCAGCTTTCTTTAGTCTCTTGCAGAAAACGTGTACAGTGATGCATATATAACACGGTAGGCTGGTCAAATATCTGCGGAGGAAAAGAAGTGGTGAAACTAGAACTGCAGTAAAAGAAAGTAAACAGAAAGGAGACCACGTAGAACACATGAAGGATGGGAACACCCTATCAAGCCGTACAAGGGAGGAACTGCAGTAAAGAGTTCCTTCTATAAGGGGTCTAATGGAGGGGGTTAGAGAGCATGCTCCTACTCTGCACCTCACTTCATGAAAGTACGAGCTGAAACGAGTGGTGAAAGTCCTCTCTCCTCCGTCCTCTAGAACTTGAGCAGCAGTTCCTCAAAAGAAGAGACCGTTAAGTTGCAGGAAACTAATGAAAGCCCTAACGCTAGTCCTCTTTAGCATTCTTTCGCCATTGACCATTCATCAGCATACTCTAATATTAATCATCATCCTCGAATGCCTATTTACTGTACGAGGTAACCAGGCTTTTCAGTCCCTCCCTGGCTGTACTATCTCCCATGCCAGCCACCTGCAGGATTTGAACGTGAAATTTCTATCTACGTAAAGCTGCTGCACCTCACCTGTCTGCTTGGAGAACTGAGCACCAACTCTCTTTAGACGGTGAATGTTGTTTCTATTTGACGTTGACAACCAAGTACTACTGTAGTGCTTGAGCTTGGCAACATACCTCTTCAAACAATTGCATAGTTCAGCGAATGTCCCCCACCACCTCATATGTGGAAACTGGAGCAAATATCTTCCACTCCACGATTAGGTTCTAGAAACATCCTTCTGCCAAAAAGTTCATTTGGTCCAATTTCTCTTCTGTTTGTTGTTCTTCTACATTGTAGTGCAATAAAACCTTTCTGGTAGATGTGTGGCGTTTTACTTTCTCCAACGAAATGCCCCTTTCCACTCAAGTAATTGGAAAGGTATGTATCACATATACATGTAAACTATGAGATTTACCGCTTCCATTTTCGGCCAGATATTCCTGTTATTCCAGTTACTGGTGCTATATTAGGACGGGAATTTATACTGTTGGATCGTACCTTGACAAAACTACCATACAGTAACGTCGCAGGGCATTCAGTTACCTGCGCCGACACTGTGGTGGTCCCGGCTGCATGGTCGCGATCAATCGGAGATCTTCTTCATCATCGGCAGCCGTCGATCAGCGTCGCAAAGCCTTCTCCTTCCTTCTCCCTGCCGTCTGTCCCGCTGGCAGGGAACCAGCCTGCGAGACATTTATTAGCCGTGTTGTTCTCCTACGGGAGAGATAATGTGCCAGGGTTTTCCCGTGCGCGCCGGCCCTTGCCTTATTTATTTGTAAGAAATGCACAACCTCTTCCGAAGTAAATTCCACTGTCTTGTAGGTTTTCAGTGTTGGCAACAGTGCTTTCAATTCCCAAAATATACTTAAACAATGAGGAAGACATCATAAATTACTGGCTTCTTCAGAAGAGGAGAAAATAATTAGAAAGTGTTTATGCAAGTCCTTATACTTAACCTTAAATGGGTACGTAATGAGGTTAATACTTTTCCCTTTAGCATTAGATTTAGTCAGGTTTATGAATCAAAACTTCTACATATTTATGGTTATTAAATACTGCACAATTACGTACCATACTAAGTAATAAGGGTATACTTCTCTCTATATTCTATGTGGTAGAGCACACTGGCTGCAATCCATAAAACAATCATACTAGGTGATGGGAGACTTCTTTGCTAAAGATATCTAAACCATATGACTAGTACCATCTTAAGCCTTTGGGTCTTATCCTTGTCTGGTTGGATGCGATCTTATCCTTTCTGCTATCCTATTCTATGTCTATCTCTTTCGCTTATGTAAATATAAGTTGCTTATAGGTGAAAATGAAATCATACTTATGAGTTTGTAATACACCTCAATTTTGTAAACATTCTTTTATCAACTTGCACATTGTCAAGGCCAAACAATCCAATGTGACACCCCAACATATCTGTATGCCTAGCTGGGAAAGGTCATATGAATATCATACTTATTTGCTCCCATTAGATTGATGTTACATGTGTTCCATGGTAGTGCCATATCTAGTAAGTGATTTTCCGAATTTATCTTTGGAAGTTTTGCGCGGCTTTTCTAATATCTAGAGCATCTTGTTTGCTGCCTGTAACACCTAAAATTATGTTATCCGCGTACCGGAGGTAATACAATTGTATTAGTCTCTTGTGAGACTTGTAATTGACTGAAGTATAATGCCAAAGGTGAGTACAAGTAAGTCATTAACGGAAATATTTGGAGAGGAAATATAATTTTATTATATGTCTAAAACCATAGGAGAAAGAAATCCAAATATTTGGCATTGTTCCGATGAGATAAAACAACAAATTTTTAGGCATGCAAAAACTAACAAGCCAGAGGAGAAGTTTATATAAGGCCTGTGATGAATATACTTATTTGGTTTTTATGATTCTTATGTATATAATTATTTTTTTGGTTATAATACAAAAAAATTTCTCTAGTAGTTCTACTTTTGTATAAAATGAATATATATATATATATATATATATATATATATATATATATATATATATATATATATATATATATATATATATATATATATATATATATATATATATATATATATATATAAGAAACAAGAAAACCTTTGTAGATTGAGGACTCTTGCTTTAATTTTTCAGTTTATCTATTTTACATGAGTTACATTACTCAATATAAGACTGATGGATTATTATATATTTTAAAAGTACTAAAACAATTATCATCCATATCATATAGATCCAAAGATAGGAGTTATATATTTAGTACTTGCACATTTTTCATCTTGTCTTGTTTTTTTAACTAACTCGAATGAGATTCTTTTACTATTGAGTATCCAAGGATTTGATGGATCACATCCTATGAGGATGCTAACCTTCAAATATATGAATTTTTCTTGAGTTAATTTTTATTATCATTTAATACATCTTTAGAATAGCAACTTGTTTTTAGAATTAGCTATTATTGATGACTCATTGCTTTTGATTCACTTGACTCACCTATTTTAAGGTAAGGCAAAAAACATATCTAAATATAAACATGTTATCTACAATTTTTGATCAATACACACAAGTAGCATTGGTTTCCTTTCAAGTTAATTAAGATATCATATATTAGAATGAACTTTGGGATTGTTTAATTTGCATATATATGTAGACTTGCTCTCTTTATAAGATGGTTCAAGTTGCCTTATATTTAGAAATAACTCCTTGATCTCAATATCCATAATAGAACACCATGTCTTCTTAATGAAAATCCAAATCCAAATCCAAACTACCAATATATTGATTTGTTTCTTTGTTAATTGTTTTTATGCTAATATGTAATATCTTTATATCTACTCCTAAAAAGGAGTAAACCTTAATATATTTAATTTTAATACTTTAATATATTTTCTATTAAAGGAAGGATTTGGTTCGTTTAATACAACCAAGTTATTTTTATTTTGTTGCTTGTTGAAAATTTTAAGCCTTCTATTGGAATTGATGTGTTTTAGTACAAGAAGTATAAAAGAAGGATGTGATTGAGGCTGTAGTGCATCTTATGTATCACATAGCAAAAATAATTGATCCAAATTAGAAATTTGTAAGCAAATAATACCAAGTAATCTAAAGTCAAAATAATAGAATAAGCATAATATGTATTAAAATTACTGTTATAATACTACTAACATACTAGCATGAAAACCTATGGATGTGAAATTTCTCTCATTTCATTATATTCTATTTGAAAGGGATAGAAGTTACAAATTATAATTAGATAACTAATACCATGAAGTTGGATAAGAGGTAAGGTAATACACTAGGCATTAGGTTCTAAGTAAATACAGGCTGTTCCACCAAGTACAAAGTGTGTAAGTTTAGGTTTGTGGCAAAAGGATTTCAAAGTTACTTTACAAAATTGGAACATTTAGATTGTGGTTGTAGATTGTCAATTAGAAGAGAGTGACCATGACCTCAGATGTAAGCCCAGATCTATAAATGTACAATTTTATCAAGTTGGAGCTTTGTGGCAAAGTTACCTTGCCAACCTCCATGTGTACAAAGTACAAATCTATCAATTCTTGAAATATTAATAAAGTTGGATCTTCCATATGGAGCTATCTTATCACTTTATCGAGATAGATTTGGAATCCAAAGCACTTGAACAAAAATATCATTTTTTATTAAAGACGATATTATTTTCTTCAAGATTTGTAATTTGAAAAATTGACTTGATTGGATAAGGTTGATTCTTTTTGTCTACAAATTTAGAATCCAAGGCTTGAATGTTTATGGATAAGATTTTCTATTTAGGAAGTTGATCCAATTACATAGTTTAAGACAAGGAGAGTCTTGAATGATATATGTTATACTAAGAATCATAGATATAGACTCAAAATTTTGAAACTTGGCTATAATCAACCAAAACTTTAGTATTGCATGTTTTTATTTTCCAAGTAACAAGAAAGTAAAAATTCGCAGTTTTTTTTCCAATTGATGAATGAGTACTTGTCTGAGAGACTCTATTTGTATGCTTTTTAAGGAGGAAATTCAACTCTATACAATATAATGTTGGTAGATGAACCAATTTTTCATTAATATTTATGCTTATAAGCTCTAAATAAATATGCTACATATGTTGACATTGCAACAAATGAGTCTTAGTACTTAAGTGCCTCATAAAATCACTGTAGGAGCAGGATATATAACCACGCAAATAGATATGTGACTTTGCAACACTACTTTATCCTTATGTACATGAACAAATAATTAAAGTCCTCTTCTATTTCTTGCTTGTACACAATCTACATGTCTACTTATGAAGACAATAAAATCAAGTAATTGGTCCACTAGTCAAACATAAGTCCAAGTCCAATCTAGGAGAAAATAAGTCTATATTAATATGTACTTGGGGTTGACCACACTAATAACAAGCTTTATGCCATTCTTGGTAAGAAAATTAATATTTGGTTCTGTCAATTTTGTGCCAATAATTATTTTCAATGCCTCCTACTTATATTTCCTTCAAATAATGAATGAATGTATCATGGAAAAAGTGCAAGAAACCTTAGGTTATATCTAATTTTGCATCCATATCCTTGAGTTAATCCTAAACCCTTCACAATAAATCAAGAACTTTACTTCTATAGCTTTAGAATCTCCAACGAGTAAAATTTAAACATCCATTCATTTGGCTTTCACTTTCAAAATAGAAAGTTCTAATTCAATCATTTGTGTTTCCAAAACTATAACCTTAAACCTCTCATAAGTTTATACTTGCACTTTACTACTCCCATTAAAATTTCCTAGTTCTTTGTACCTAATGCCTTGCTACTAACCTACTCCTTTGAACAAGCTAAATAATATCAGGTCTAATAGTGACAGTAAGAGGTTGAGGTATAAGAGGAAATTCTTATCTAGAAATCTAGCATTGACATGAAATCCATAATTGAAGAAGAAGGGACAAAAATTTAGAACATGGTTTTGTGAGTAAAATAACAAGAAATGATTTATGTTTGAGGGAGTCAGCATTTTGCTAAGGGTAAAATAGACAAAGTGTACTTTTGTTTGAAAAAGTCAGTACTTAACAAAAAATTGGATAAGATCATAGCCACATAAACTGATAAAAAGAATAAGATTTTAAACTTTCTATTTTAAAGATAGTATCCAATCCTTGGATATCTAAGGTTTAGGAATTAGAGGCTCCAAAGGATAGGGAGGCCAAAATCTTGAATCTAGTGTGAGGGTTGAAATTATGATCCAAGATATGGAGGTTAAATCGGTTGAGTTAAGATATATGTAGATCATACCTATAGAGAAACTACAACTTCCAAGGTTGGTTGGAATGTATGTTCTTACATTTGGAGTACCTCAAGGTTGACAAAGCTATCTTAGACCAGATTTTTCTTATATGTAGCCTCTATGTCCATAGAACTTGGTGCAATGACCCAACTAACTTGCTAAAAGATCAAATATGGTAAAATCAATATGAAATATGTATTTGTGGTTATGGCCATTTTCTTCTACTTAAAAATCTACCATTACACAACTTAAATGTTCCAAATGTTCCAAATGTTCCAAATACATTTACTTCCAAATCCATTAGCAAAAAACCAAATTGTGATATGTGAGCACTCTTCATGTGTTCCAAGTGTAAGGTCTACAACAATAGTTTGTGATCAGTTTGCATGATCACTTGTTTCTCCAATAGGTAATGCCTCCATACCTTGGTGGCATATACTATTGCAAGTTGTTCCCAATCTTGATTAGATTAATTTCTTTAAGATGTATTTAGTTGGCAAGACACAAAGGCAATGGGATGCAATCCCTTTGAGAATTCTTGCTACAACACGGTTCCAATTGCAAAGTTAGAAGCATCAATATCAACCACATAAGGTAGTTGAGGATCATATGGTTGAAGAATGGGTCTTGACAACACTATATGTTTCAACTTTTGGAATGCTTCTTTGTGCTTGGTGGTCCTTCAAAGCTCAAGTTCTTCCTCAAGAGGTCAGTCCATGGTGCAGCCACATGAGCATAATAGTGGATGAACCATCGATAAAAATTGGCCAATCCATTAAATGCCCATACTTCTATAGCATCCTTTGGAGTAGTGTTGTGCATATATACATTGCTACACAACATACATCGCTGTCAACATCATACACTATAGAAGCACAACTCACACATAAGTCATACATAGACTCTAAAGTGCCATAATAATCAGATTGCTTACCACTCTCAACTCAACTCAACTCAGATCAGTACTTGACTTGTCACTCTATAAACTGCCAACAATTGGGCACTGATTACAGTCAAGCCACACCCACTCAAGCATAGAGAATCCAGGTGACGCTCATCGGCCTCTGTCCACCATAGCTAGGAACTAGAAGGCTCAACATCAGAGAAGTGAGCTCTCTGGAGCTCACTTCAAAACTATACCCCTTGGACTCGAGCTAGCACTAAAACCCTAATGGTCCCGCTGATGGCACACTCGACGGTGCAAACAGTGCAAAGTGATAGTGGGCCCCACCGTGAAGTCAGTACCCCGAACACAAAATCTAACCATCGGAAAGTAGTCTTTGAGAAACTGCTTGAATAACTCTAACTACTATCATTGGAACTACAGTGTCTGAGCATCTAGATGCGGAACTACAAATGGCGTGACAGCTATCGTGCGTATATACATCGCTACACAACATACATCGCTGTCAACATCATACACTATAGAAGCACAACTCACACATAAGTCATACATAGACTCTAAAGTGCCACAATCGCCCCCCTAGCTGGCGGTTAGGTCCCTCTAACTCCAGATAGTCATCTACTCTAAGTATATGGTATACCCTCTAATGAGCAAAGATCATGAGGCCGGATGCTATGGAGCCCCATCATTAGTCGCATGTCTGCAATCTATACCATATCAAGAATGAACTAGCTATAGGTCAAGTACATCTAGGACATAACCACTGTCCCTGAGGAACCACCATGAGGAGAGGAGTCATACATGCCATATGCCATCCTCTCGAACAGCTATCACACACTAACATAGTAGCAACTCCACCAAAAGAGCCACATAACATACACCTCAAACCTGCACGTACAAGTGCCAAGCTTGGGTCTATAGTACCATCAATGTTTGGAAGGTGGCATGGCGCACAATTGCGCACATGATCCTTCCAAACAACACCATCACGTCCTTCTAACACAAGGACTCTAGATGGCAAAACCTCACGCGCTCTCAAGATAGTGCGTCTTGTAGAAACATCAAGTGTCGTCGGTGCTGTCTGCTGTAGATATACATAATCACCTGGATGAAATCGACGGATCGAGGGTCTATAACCTCCTCCTTGAATGGTAGCATAGCGTAAAGTATCTCTATGCTGAGCAATCACCAAGTTCTCAAAGGCCATCGGCATCACTCTCCAAAAGATCTCTGCCCGCTAAGAACATGCGCTCATCCATAAATTGGGGTCATCCAAGTCCAAAACTACAGTAGCATCTTGACGAATGGCAAGTAAATCTGGATCTCGTCCATAGAGTAGAAAGTATGGAGAGAAGGATGCTAAGGAGGCTTGCCGGCTGAACCGATAGCCCATGGCCAACCAAGGTAATTGGAGATCCCAATCTCCCAAGTGACCTCTTTGCAAATGATACTTTCGCAATCCTCTCTTCACCGTCTGAACCACTCCCTCTGCTAAGCCATCTGCCTCAAGGTGATCTTGGGATGTAGTACGATGATCAATCAAAGCCTTGTCACACAAGACCTGAAATTCCCCCAAGAACTCTGTACCCTGATCAGTCAAAACCTCAGCTGGTGCACCAAAATGACTAAGAACTCAATCCAGGAACGAGTAAGCTGTCCCTTCACTAGACTTGTCAGGAAGTGCCACCAACTCAATCCACTTGGAGAAGTGCTCCACCATCACCAAAACATACCAATGATGTCTCACAGTCAGCGGTAAAGGTCCGGCAAAGTCCAAACTCCAACTGTAATCCAAGCCCATGATAGGTAATGGGTGTAACTAAGGCGTAGGAGCATTGAATGATGCTCTAACTTGGTCACAAACCACACATCTGGCAACAAACTGTTGTACCTTGGGCTGCATACCGCGCCACCAATAATGACTTTGGAGTAAGCTATATGTATGCTTGACTCCAAAATGTCCTAGCTCCTCATGAGCATGACGGACCAACTGTGGTCTCTGTGATGCAAGTGGTACTACTCGTACTCTACCATCCTCCCATACACGCAAAAGGTGTCTACCCTCCAATCTGAACCGTCTGGTTTGCTAAAGAACACGGTCTCTCTCCTTGGCCCCAACTGTGCCACCCACAACACCAGTGCAAAGATAGTCCATGACTAAGACATCATCATGAATGTCTCACTGAACTGTACAAATATCTTCACTCTCTGGATCTATGACCTCAATAACTCCTCTTGTATGCGCTGAGAGAGATACCACCAAAGCCTCTGCAAATATACATAGAAAGGCCAATGCATGCCAACCTGGCACCATCTCCTCATCTGTCTCACCATGCCAACGTGCTCCGGTCTGATCCTGCTGGTTAGGACATGGGTTTCTACTCAACCCATCTGCATCACGGTTCACCACTCCAGGTCTGTGAACAACCGTGAAATCATACTCTTGTAAAATCAGAGCCCATCATGCAAGCTTCCCTAAAAGCTTGTCAGACTCCATCAACCACTTCAGCGGCTGATGATCAATGATGAGAGTGAAGGTTACCAAATAGGTAACATCAAAAATGTGCTACTGCCCAAATTGCTGCCAAGCACTCTCCCTTATATGAACTATACTTCGCCTCCGCTGAATTGTTGGAGCGACTAGCATAGGCCACCACAAACTCCTTCCCCTCATCATCATGTTGGGTGAGCACCACTCCAAGCCCCAACATACTCCAATCAGTGTGAACCTGAAATGGTCGTCCCCTGATTGGTCTCCTCAAAATAGGAGCAGATGTCAACCTCTCCTTGAGCTCTACAAAAGCTCTCTCCTGCTCATCTCCCCAACACCACTCCTGTGTAAGCTTGGTCAGCTTTGTCAAGGCCTTGGAAATGGCACTAAATCCTCAAACATAGCGGCGATAGAAGTTCGCCAACCCAAGGAATGCTCGCACTCTGCTCACATCCGTAGCCAAGGAATACGTGCAATAGCCTCCACCTTGGTTTGCTGAACACCAAGTCCTTCGGGGTAGATAGTGTGACCCAAATACTCAACCTGCTCATGGAAGAACCTACACTTCCCATGATGTAATTTGAGTCCATGAGATCTCAACCTCTCAAACACCTCCAACAACTGTCTCTCATGCTGCTCCACAGTAGTGCTATAAACCAAAATGTCATCAATATAGCACCGAGCAAAATCCAATCCAGCTAGGATCCTATCCATGACCCTCTGGAACTCAGCAGGAGCGTTCTTCAACCCAAATGGTAAGAACCTCCACTGATAGAACACATCCTTACCGTGAGGATCAATAGCCCAAAATGTTGTCTTGGACTTATCCTCTTTCCTGATCGGCAACTGATGATATCCCGCTTGAAGATCCAAAGTACTGAAGACCTTTGCATGCCCAATCGCATCAAAAATCTCCTCCGGTGTAGGCATGGCATACCGATTAGCCTTGGTCTGTTAGTTGATAGGACGGTAATCTCCACACATCCGCCTATCTGTATAGTTGCCATGCATATCCTTCTTGGCTGGCATCACTGTCGTTGATGCATACTCTCCATGTGAAATCTCCACCAAACCAGCCTCAAAAAGGTCACTACTCCGGCTCTGAATCAATATCCTCTCCATATCACTATATCAATAAGGACATCGGAAAACTGGTGTGTTGCTAGTCAGCTCAATCCGTATACCAGGTCCCTTCAGAGCACCCAAATCTTTCATACTAAAGGCAAAACAACTCATGTGACTCCTCAAGAACCTCCAAACCCTCCGTCTTTCCTCTCCATTAAGCTTGGGTCCAAGATCTGGCTCCCAAGTATCCTCTGTAACTGTAGTAGGAGTGGAAGACGTACTGACTGGCTGCTACACTAGGCTCTTGGGAGCAATAGTGTCATGCTCTCGACCACTAGAGGTCCCAACCTCTGTGTGAAAAACTCTCTCCACTCTGGCTACAAGCTCCACACGTCCTCTAGCTACATCCCATGTGGACCAAGGGTGTAATCCAAGTAGCCCACGCTCACCTGGATGGACTCCAAGTAGACCACTCTCCCTAGTAGCTACTAGATGTGTCCTAAGAATACCATGTCCACTTGGTCCATCGCCCTCCGCATGTGCTTGAATTGTCTCGATAGGCACAGGGCTCACTAGTGTCCGAGTGGTGATGCCTATCAAGCGCATCCTACGCTGCTCTGCCAAGCCAAGGCTCACAATCCAGGTCAAACAGTTCAGGTCCATAGCCTGACCTAACACCTGACGCCTGGATGCCTCTGACACTGCTAGAACAGCGGTAATACCGGTGCGAAAACCCATCACTCGCTCTCTCTCATCAACATTGGGCTCCACCAACTGCTGTAACTATGAGTCCCAAACAAGTCCAAGTCCTCCCTCTCAAAAAGCATGAGAGCCTGGGAAACTCATGAGTGTGGGAAATGCAGCTCTAGGCTATCCAACTAGGTTCACCACTACCATAGGTGACCTATCAGCCACTACCACTGTTTGAGATTGACGCCCAACATCCAAGATATCATCAACAAGGATGTGGTCAAGTCGTTGAATCCTATCATAACTACACTGTAGAACCTCTCTGGGTAAAAGGTTCATCCACCAAAGACAAAGACAATGAGCATGTGATCCTACTCTGGCTGCATCTAACAATACAGCAGGTCCCATCCAAGAATGGACCTGATGTGTATTCGCCACCACTCTAGTGCGAGAATCACCCATCAAAGGAACGTTTTCCAAAAGGTAAGCTGGAGAAACAGATTGATGAACCTAGAGATGTTGTCGTATCCGTAACATCTCCCAAAACACACTAGAACGAGGATCCTAAAGACCCAATCCTCTACCAGCACGTGTATGTCCCTGACATGGCCATCCAGAAATCACCAAGTAAATAGGCCCATGTCTCTCTAGGTCATGTGCCCCCAGTAAGGAAATGTCTCCTGGTAGGGCCTTCTGGTAACCTTTGACTGCTGACATCGGTAATAACTCCGGATACCAATAGGCCAAGTATGCCACATGATGTAGAGAGACTCGCCTAGCAGTCTCATCTCTCTCTACATACAAGTACCTCTGTACTCGGATACCCGCCTGTAACACCGCAGCTAGTCCGATGTTGATCCCATTAAACAACTCCAATAGGCATATCCCCTCTACTGGATACTGCCAAGCAATGAGTGTGGTATCCAGAGGTGCCAAAGCAATCGCCTCTGGAGGCTCATCCTCACAATCATCTCCTGATGGTACAAAGGCTCCACTCCAAGCCTGCTGCACCAACTGATCTGCATGTTGCTGCAATGCCTCCTCTAAACTCCATAATGGAACATCCAAGGTGGATGGAACAATCCCACTTGTACTCCAAAGCCGAGTAATCTCCTCGTGTACTGGAGTATCCTCTGCATGGGCATTCCTCTCCAACAAGTCACCAGGCCAAGTAACTGCACCGCTGAAAGCTAAAACTGATGCTGCCATGGTCCCGGACTATAGTGAGCCAAGACTGCCACTACTGAAGCGTACGGGTAGGCAACATACACGTCCCTCACTAGACTGCCAACCAGGTCTATAAGAGGTTGTCTCCTCCCAATAGTCAATGTTGAAACCCATGGGGTATAACACTACTCCCCCAACTAGCACATCATATGACTCAGCTATTGTCGCAATAGCCTGAGCTCTCACCACCGAGCTATCAGTCGGATGACCAGGCTGAACCTGGACAAAAAGCTCTCCACGTGTGATGTACTGTGTCGAACCACCACCAAGAGATGTCTAGATCTGAAATGGACACCTCTCCACATCGGTCTTCCGTAACTCCAGACCAACAACTACAGCCTTCCCCAACATAAGGGGCTGCGCACCAGAGTCTAACAAGACTCTCTATGGTGTATAGACCTTCCTTGAAGGTCCCACCAAATGAAAAATCCTCCTCTGGTAATCAAATAAGACAACACCAGGTGTAAATCGCGCTCTCTCAAAGGCCAGTCTAGCTGGCAACTCCTCCAGTCTAGCCGCTACTGCCTGCCATAAACCACTAGTCGCTGAACGGATCCCATGCTCCTCAACCAAGTCAGCTCCACTACCAACCACCTCTGCTCTAGTAGTAGGAACTGCACCATCTCTACTCTCACACAACGTGGCAGTCAACCGGAATACTGGGGCTGGGTCAACTCCCAATGTAAACATATCACTGGCTGAAAACAAAGGATGCCGCATAATCAGCTGAGCCGCCCCCCAACATCATGCTAGACTCAGTCTGTGTAGTAGTAGGTGGCTGACTAGTAGGTAGTCCATCATGTACTCCATCACCACCTACCACACCTGTACTGGGACGTCTAGGAACCATGGATGTCGTCTGCAATGCCTCAAATAGCGTGAAGGACTGGGGAAGTCTGACCTGTCTCCCAACCTCTCCTCTCTGTGGGTCCAACTCCACTAATGCTCCTCTAGGCTCTGGAGCACGTACTGCACTCCTAGTCACTATTGCAGATGCATCCACCTGTGCTGCTCCGCACATGAAGTCCAAAGCATCTCTATCACCAGTATATGAGGTGGAAGCCTCAGCACCCGAATCTGATCTCCTCTGACCAATAGCCATACTAGCCAATCTCTGCTCCAACTGCTCAATCCGAGTAGCCATAGTTGTGTCAAAAGTAAGGGCAGGTACTGCACCCCTACTAGGTGTAGATCCTCTACCACCACCTCTACCACCTCGTCCTCCATGAACTAGAGCTCCTCTACTACCTTCCATAGCAGCCCTACCACTCCGTAACTCCGTGTGTAGGTCAAAACACCGGTCACTAGTGTGACCAAATCTGTGGCAATGCTCACATTGCCTCTGTGCTGGCTGTGATGCACTAGAGGTATCAGGTCCGCTGCCTTGAGTACACTCTCTCCTATAGTGAGGTCCACCACAAGTCCAACAAGCAACACCACCACTCAATGGCTGTTGCTGACTCAAAAATGAGGGTAAGGGTCTAACTCCACTAGGCCCTCCACTCACTCCATAGGATCTGGGCTGTCCACCCTGTCCTCAAAAACCAACTGGGCGTAGTGCACTCTACTGCACTCTAGAAGAAGTCACAGCCGTGGATGAGGTCTCCCTACCAAATCCAGATGTCACCACTCTCTCCTCCACCATGTTGAGCTCAATACGCTCAGCCAAACCAAAGACTATTGCCAAAGTGGGCAAAGTAGCCTGCAACAACGTAGCATCACGAACTCTACATCGCAACTCCTTGTCCAATATCCCATACCAAAACTGGACTGCCTAGGCCTCAGTAACTCCCTGAGTGAAACTGATCAGCCGCCTCATGCGAGTGTATGCCTCGCGTAGGCTCTCTCCAGCCTTCCGCTGGAACTCCTGCAAGCTCCTCAGCTTGTCAGTCCGCACTCCCTGGTAGTTCTGCCTCAAACACAGGAAGAACTCCACCATGGGGTTAAACCCCGGTACCACACCACCTCCTGCATCGGTACCTCCACTTGTAGTAGCATTATCTCTAGCTAGTGCACCTCCACTAGCTCCACCCACACTACTCAAGTTAGAACTCGTGGGTACAGCCGATCTACTCCTGGCCACCGAGCCTGAAGTGATGGAGACATAGTGTAGAGACCAATATTGTCTCCATAACTCAATCTCCTCCAAATGAGCTCTCCTGAACTCATGGTAGTCATCCATCGGCGGACCCTCCAGATGCTGAAACAACCCCTTCCATGCCATGAAGGGTGTGAACAAAGTTGGGTTCCGCATCTATTGCAGATCACACCAACTATCAAACTCTTGGATGAAGTCATCCAACTCAATGGTACCCACTGTACCAGAGTAACGCCTAGGGCCTTTGGAGGCCCCATAAATCTCATCCATGTCCCACAACAACAATGCGGACACACCAAGTGCACTCTCAACTGAATCAGCTCCTGTGTCAAACTCCAACTCAGAGTCAATCTCCTCCCTCATTGGGACCTGAGATACAAGCTGATACCGAGCACCACTTTGAGTAAACCCACTGCGTACTGCAAGGCTAACTCCTCTAGAATCTCCAAAGAACTCCATCGTGACAAAGTAACCACACCAACAAACCCGAACCACCAACTGCAACCGCAAGTCGCAACCGCAAGTACCCCACCAAGTGCCAACACCACCAAGTGCCAATACCAACTAAGCACCACCCACTAATGTAACTCTAACCAAGATAACTACACTAGGGGAAGGGCAACCTGTAACCTGCCATCATAACACGCACTCTCACGGTCTGCAGGTCATCACTTCCTGCCTCACCGGAGAGAAACAAAGGTAGTTTGACTGGTCATCATTCCAGCCTCACCACCAAGAGCACACCAGAGCACCAACGCTCAAAAATCAGGGCACCTCACACAAACGTGGTGCACAAACAAGAAGCAGAGAATGGAGGGGGTCCAATCACAAGAAATCTAAACAAAAACCCTCCATTTCATAACACAACACGGGACTGACTCTGCCACCATTTGGCATTTGACATTAGAGGAGTTTGTATCTAAGTCCTAAGCTACCAAGATCACCAAGAATGGGATCAAACTGCCTCTCCTAGCCAAAGCTACATGTGTATAGATAACATTGGCACAGTCATTGGGACAAAAAGTGAGGGTGGACCAGTTGGCTAGGGCACCAATCTAGGAACAAGAGATCTAGGGGTCAAACCCTGTTGCGCACAATCTAGTAGGAAAGGTAGATTTTGCCAACCAATGACCAAGATCTACTCTAAACTAGCTAGCCTCATGCCAGCAAGCTGGCTTGATGGCCCTTCTAGGCCTTTGTAGCCTCTCATAGCCCACAACCCTATGCCTCAAAGCCTCTAAACGCAAAATCTGATGTAAATCTGACATTCGAGCCAAATTGACAAAATAGGTTTTTCCAAATCACAATTTCATGAGAAGAGCTTCCTAACTCCACCTTCAATTTGACTTTCTGAGCCCAACTTGCAGCAAATTGGTCATGCCTTCACCTCTTGAGCTCAAAATCACAACACTACTCAAAAATTGCTCCTTCTTTGCTCAAAATTTGGCCAGCGCTTCTGCACACCATCCGCCTAATTGCCAAATCTGCATCAACTAAACAAGCTTCTGCACACTAGTGAAACACTGAATTTGAATCGAGCTACCAACGATCCACCGAGCTTGGAGGTACCACAAACACTCACAGTTCCTACACCCAATTTCCCCCTGACCTCACTTCTTTGATGTAATCAGATTGCTTACCACTCTCAACTCAACTCAACTCAACTCAACTCAACTCAGATCAGTACTTGACCTGTCACTCTATAAACTGCCAACAACTGGGCACTAATTACAGTCAAGCCACACCCACTCAAGCATAAAGAATCCAGGTGACGCTCGCCGGCCTCTGTCCACCATAGCCAGGTACTCGAAGGCTCAACATCAGAGAAGTGAGCTCTCTGGAGCTCACTTTGAAACTATACCCTTTGGACTCGAGCTAGCACTGAAACCCTAATGGTCCCGTTGACGGCGCACTCGACGGTGCGAACGGTGCAAAGTGACGGTGGGCCCCATTGTGAAGTCAGTACCCCGAACACAAAATCTAATCGTCGGAAAGTAGTCTCTAAGAAACTCCTTGAATAACTCTAACTACTATCACTGGAACTCCAGTGTCCGAGCATCTAGATGCGGAACTACAAATGGCATGACAGTAGGCCAATCAGTAATGGCCTTGATTTTCTCCTCTTCCATCTTGATCCCCTCTGATGAGATCTTATGACCCAAGAAGGTAACTTTCTTTTGCAAAAAGATACACTTCTAGCAGTAAAATTTCCATTGTTGTAGTTGTCTTAGGACTCCTTTCACGTGATTCATGTGTTTTGCCTTTGTCTTGCTATAGATTAAGATATCATCCAAGAATACCATCACATACCAATCCAATAGTCCATCCAACACTTGATGCATCTAATCCATGAAGATTGTTAGAGCATTAATAAGCCCAAAAGATAGAACTCTCTACTCAAAATGCCCATACCTTGTGCAAAAGGTAGTCTTTTGCACATCTTCCCTATCAATGGAGATTTGCCAATAGCCACTGCAAAGATCTAACTTGGAGAAGTATTGTGCTCCATTCAATTAATCAAGCAAGTCATCGATCCGAGGCAAGGGATATGCATTCTTCACTATTTGATTATTGAATCCACGATAATCAATATAAAAACAAAGTCCTCCATCCTTCTTTGGAACATATAGTATCAGTGCTTCCCAAGGAGAGACACTATGTTGTATAAAATCCTTCTCCAATAGTACCAAAAGTGTTGTTTGCAACTCCTCCAACTCCTTTGGTGAGAGCCAATAGATTGGTCTACTTACTAGAGTACTCCCTGATGATAACTCAATCTTGAAAGGCATATCACAATAAGAGGGTAATCCCTTGGGCAAATCATCCAAAAACACTTCCGCAAACTCACAAACTATCTGATCAACCATTGCTTGTTGAGGCTCTTGACCCTCCTCAGATTGTCCTTATGCAATCAACTTGATCCAGACTACAAAAATAGACTTATCTTTCTCCAAAGCTTGCTCTATGGTTGCTTCACTAACAAACTTCCCATCTAGGGACTCATCTCTCTTCAAAGCTTGCTCCATGGCTGCCTTCCTAGAAAACTTCCCATCTTGGGACTCATCTCCCTTCAAGCTTGCTCTATGGCTACCCTCTTTACAAACTTCCCATCTTGAGACTGACTATTCTTAGGTGTCTTGCTTAGAGGTGCTAAACAATCTAATCAGGAATTCCTACCTTAGTGTTGTACTTGAATTTTTTGTCAGGTCCAATCAAATTGAACCTTATGACGTTCAAGCCAAGGTAGTCCTAGAATGACATCATAGTGTAGAGGTGCTACTACAAACCTCATATAGTCTAAATACTCTTTCCCAATCCTAAAGGTAATAGGATGCAATGTATGGAATGCAGAACCATTTCTACCATCCGCCATTGTCAATCTATTTCCAATTAATGGTTTGATAGGAATACCCAATTCCTTTACTATTTGCTTAGACATGCAATCCTTTGAATTTTCAAAATCAACCAAAATCCTACAACTCCAATGAGATATTGTACCTTGCAAGTGAAGCACAATTGCATAGATCAAGCCTTCAATCCAATTAGAACTAATCAAGATTCCAATAGGTGGCTCAAAATCTCCTATTGGGATTCCTTGTTTCCTTGATTATTCTCCTCCACAAACTCTATTTGGGCAACTTTTTGAGATCGCACATTCTTGAGTGTACATTTAGCGATACGATGTCCCAATTGGCAACAATAAAAACAATCATCATTTTGTTGTAGTTTTTCTCTATCTACAATGCCAAGTGATTTCCGATAAATGATATCAATCTCCATTGGTGCCGGCTCCTCCACCTGTGTGTAGTGTATTAGTAGGTTCTGTGGAGGTCAAGACCAAGTTGTTGCAACCAAGGAATCAAAACGTTTGGCCAACCGCATGGCTTCCTCTAAGTGTTGTGGCTCTTGCATGGTTACCTCTAATTTGGTTCTTGACTTCAAGCCCCTCACAAATCAATCCAAAGCTTCACCTTCCAATATATCTAGAACTTGCATGATGGTGTTCTGGAATTGCATGATGCAACCTCTTACAGAGCCAATTTGTTTCAAGTCTACCAACCTATTCCGTGCAACTTGTGTGGCATTTATAGCTTGGAATCGACTAATTCTTGCACTCTTGAATTTTTCACACGTCAAGATTGGTGCAACAATTTGTCTTTTAGCTTGCTCCACTCAAAATTGCACCATAGTTTTGCTACTCCATCCAATTGGCTAGAAACCAAGAGAATTTGTTTCCGCTCATCTTGACAATTGGTAGCTTCAAAATAACGTTCATAGTCAAATATAAAATTCTCCATTGCAACCCAGGATATTCTTGCCTTTAAATACCTTGGGTTAAGGGATCGGATTCAATCTTCTCCTTCTCAAATGGGTTCCCTCTCTACGTGCTCCTATCGTCAAGGATCTCATTCATCCAACAATCAAGTAAGGTGCTTGATTTATTGCTGCATAGTAATGATAATTTTGGGCATTGCCTCCATGGTTGTTACTCTATCACGCCACACCTAATCTATCTAATTTATAAACACATAGAAGCAGCACATCCACCGTTCTCCATAAGTTGCAACTGGAAGCATCAAGGGATCCTTAGATATGGTGATCATATGCAAAAAATATTATCAAAAGCGTAAGGTGATAAATTGTGTGAAACTATGCTTGGGTAGTACTTTGACACAAAAATCCTAATGGTTTGGTGGAAGTAGATTTGGGGATCCATAAATTCCATCCATCTCATTCCTGCTCTGATACCAATGTAAAAGACTAAGACCAATGAGAGAAATAGGAGAATGGAAGATCACATTGAGACACTTGAATGTGGGAAAACTCTTAATACCTAATATGAGCTTTGGCTCTCATATTTATAGGGAGCATACAAGGCTCTTGAGAAGTTTCTTATGAAGATTCCTTGAGCTGCTTTCTTGGAGTGCAAGCCAAGTTAACCGAGAAGTTTCTCAAGAAGCTTCCTTCTTGAAGCCATCTACTTGGCATGCAAGCTAAGCTGGTTGGAATTTTCTAGAAGTTTCCTTGTAGAAACTATTTACTTGGAGTGCAAGTTAAGCTAGTGGGAAGCTTCCTAGATACTTCTAGAATATTCCATGCTAATTTGGCCTATTCACTACTTTGTTAGCCTTGACTAACTTTGTTGCTAAACTCCATATTGTTACACTACTTGTCTTGGATATACTTATTTTCTCATAATCTTGGGAAGTTTCATAAAGAATATTTAGACACTTCATAAAGACTAAGTAGGCTAGTAAAACACTCAAGAACTTCATTTGCATGTAAGGTGTTAAATAAGCTTCTTTGAGATCAAGTACATTGGCTAGGAAGTAACTCAACTAGGAGGCTACTTAGCTAGTAAGTTTGTTGTCAACTTTACTAGGAAGAAAACTTATACCAACCTCAAGTACAAATAATGAGGCCTTAGACAATCTTTGGCATTTGAAGTTCTCTCCTTTATTTCTTTCTCTATTTTTCTTCTTCTATCATCTCTACTTACTCACTTTTGAGTCTAGTTTTCTATATTAGTATCAAAGGAAGAATGAGGTAGATTGAATCTATGGTCTTCATAAACCACACCCTTTAAGTTATTGAGTTCTTTTGCATCAATATGATTCATAAGTACTATTTTCATCAGTTTGGTAACACCTAGGGTTCATATTAGTATCTAATATATAAAATGGTGGTTTGAGTTATTTGTAGCTAACTAAGTTAAAATTGTCTCAATGGACTCCTTAGGGTATTTTAATTAAACTATATTGGAATGAAACCTCTCAAATAATTTTAGATAAGAACCACACCTTATGATTTGTATGATCAACTCATCTTGGTATATATAAGAGATATCAAACTTTATTTGGCTTGACAAAGTTAGGTGAGCTTTGAAGATAAGTGAAGGTAGATTTGACTTGATTTTAGATATTTAGATTGTAATTTTAATTTATATAATTATGTTTCTCAGAAATCTAGTATCCTCTACTAAGAGGATTATAGATTTCTAAGAAATATACCTAGAAATATCAAAGAAAGCATGTAAAGCCAAAAACTCATGTAAAGGCTTAAGGAAATTGATCTAAGGTAATTTAGTTAAGATATGAATTTTATAGATTCATTAAAGCACTTATTTTTAGTAATTTTGGTAGCAATATAAGAAGGAGCTTGGATGAGGTGTAACATACAAATTATATATAGAATTGTCAAAAGATTCATTTCTTTTCTCTAGTAAACTAAAGAGTTTTACTTTAAACAACTTGACTTCTATCCCAAAGTTCTAAATTTTAGGCCTAAGAAGTTATCATCTTCAGATCCAAAAACGAATTTGGACTTACCTATGATTACAAAATAGGAATTCTTTTATTCAATTTTGCACCAAAAACTAGCTGAGATCATAAAAAAATAAGGAGCTCAATTGCTTAGAGCACTTAAGAAGTGATGTAGATGTGATAGTCTAATGTCAATTTATTAGTAGAAAACTGGTTGAAACAGGTTTTTTCCTTGTAGACATGTGTTGGAAATGCCTACAAGTGAAAGAAAAATCACTTACCATGGTTTTTTATCATTTCATATTTAACCTTTTTGGTGGAACTACTCCCAAAAGAAGGTAGTGTCGCCCATTGTGACACACTATAAGAAAGGAAAGAAATCACTTACACTACAAATCTATTCCAAATTATTCTTGAAGATAATGGCTCACTATGCTCCAAAGGTCACTTCATGCCAAAGACTACCACTTTGAAGGCTGCTTACTACTCTTCCTTCCTAAAAGACATAACTCCAATGAAGTCTTCATTGACTTTCTTTTTGTTTCCATGGTACTTTCAATGCTCCATATTACCTTTAACCATTCAATATATTTCTTTGCTCCTTTGGAACCCTAGAGATCAAACGTCCTAGACAAGGATGAATGTCTCTTTACACTCAAGCACTTGAGTTCTTACTTTGAGGTTCCTCACCACTACTTACCAAAGTCATTCATATCAATACTAGATGTACTAACACATAGCATTAGAAAGTTTGAAGGTCTCTTTGCTAGTTTCCTCATTTACCAAAAAGTGAACATAAATCAAATGGAGCTAAAGCCTTACATAAATTTTCCTATTTCTCACCAAAGAGATCCAATGGCTAAGTGAAATATTGGAAATCTCCTATTTACATTTAGATTTTCTATCATGTATCTTGTATACTTATCTTATCTTACCTCATGTGGTTTATTTAAGCTTCTTCCATGTGTCAAGGAAGGTGCCTGATCTTTCCTTGTTAAATTATCCACCTCAAACTTTGACTCCAAAGGTCTTTCACTACAAAAATTTCCTACCACAACAAAGGTGTTTTTACACCAAAGGTCTTCCTTGCCAAAGGCTTTTTCCACTACAAAGGTGTGTCCCACATCAAATGTATCTTTCACACCAAAGTTATCATACACTTAGAATATTTGTATCCATCTAAAACCTTTGGCTACCATTCAAAACTCTTTAACTTCAAAGATCTTTCAAGTTGCTTGCTTGAGTAGACCTTTGCCTCTAAAGTCTAAATTTATAACTTTAGCTCATGGATTCTGATGCCATGCAGTCCTACTTGTTTCTTTTTCCTCTATCCATTGGAGTATCTTCATATTTTCTTCCTCTAGGAAATGGGAATTTTTTGCACTTAAGCCATTAGTTCCTCCCTCATCTGGCCTTTATCATCCTCCTCCTTCCTATTCAACTCAACTTGCAGTTGGTTGAGTTGGAGGTTTGCTTTGGTGTGGTAGTTGGTGTACTACACCTCTATTGTGACTATGCTCACCTTGGCTGCATCCATTTTTCTTTGGATACTAGCTACTTCTTCATCATGAGCTTGCAGCTGCTACTTGAATTCCTACTATCATTGATTTTGCCTGAGTTGGAAGACTTGCATCTCTCTTTAAAACCTTCAAATATCTTCTTTGTACATACTTTGTGCTGTTTTGAGTGAACCTCAAAGTTCTCTTGCACCAGGTTGTTTACCCTCCAACCTTCTTCCTTATACAACTCCCTCACCTTTGTTATCTCATCCTTGTCTTCTCCTACTCTGCTTCAATCTGATGGGAGCTTTGATGCAATTGGTACACCAAGGAGGTGTAGTTGATTACTCCCTCATGGTATTCTTGATACATAAACAAGAGCTTTTCCAACAACTCCAAAACTAGCCCCACCAAGTGGATAACCATTTGCAATAGTGGGGTCATTTGAATGCTTCCACATCTAGTAAGTTTTCCTTCTTTGACCAACTTTGCCTCCTCCAAAGGTCCTCCTCCTTCTGTCTCAATGTCTACTTGCTCTTTGTCTTTGGGCACCGGACTTTACCTTCAGTTACCTCACCTTCCACTTTAAGTCCTTTTTGTGTAATTTGTCTTTGGCCTTGGGTACTCCTTGCTTGGGCCCTCCTTCTTCCTCCTCACCCTTTTTACCAAAAGTTCTTGCTTCTTAGACATATTTTCCTTTGGTGTGGACTATATTTTCAATCCAAAGGTCTTCTTCCTTTTTTGGCTCGGCTATTAAGGCTCTTCTTTGTTGAGGCTCCCATTTGCCAATTTAGATTGCACTTCTTTGCATTCCTCATCATCCTTCTCCTCTTTGGAAGATGATCCTTTGAGTGTGAGGGGGTTCTCCACTTCTTGTTCTCCTTTGCTATCAATGGCTTTGGCCTTGGCCTTTGAATTTGCCTCAACCACCTATAAATTCTTCCTTGCTCTCTTTGCCTTTACCTTTGGTCTTGTAGGTAGTGTTCTTTTTAGCTTCTTGTTTTAGTCAGGGTATTCATTACTTCTTTTATAGGCACAAGTTTACATATGCATGTACTCTTAATTAATCACTTTGTACATTTGGTACATTGCCCTCCTCTCCACTTGGGATTGGAAATACCCCTTTTGATAGTGGTGATTTGGTAACATTTTCTTCTCTTCAATAGTAAGGAGATTCACTCCCATATAGAAATGTAAAGCAAACACATAAAAATGTGACATCCCACCATCCTTGTTCATATCCCCACACATGCTTTGGGGCCTGAATGTATAACATGTGTGTCTAATTTATCACTTTCTCTTGGTACATGAAATTGAAGAAGATTGCTTGGATGGTGTTTGAAGTAAGCTTTTCTCTTTGTTTTGAATAATTTCATGACCACTTCAACAATAGTCCTTTGAGTGGGTCCTTGTAACTTCTTATGCTCCATCCGTTATTAGTCTTTGGTTTGTTGAAGGAGGCAAAACCTTTTCCAAGTCCTCATTTAATTGATGCTCCTAAGTCTCTAGGGTCATCATTCCCAATGTGGAATTCTCTAGTCCAAAGAGATTTCTCTAGTGCTCCTTGGTCTAGGCAAACATGTTTCCTCTAAGCTTACCACTACCAAGATCTCTATTCTCTCTAATTTCTTGAATCATCTTGGGGCAACGCAATTCCTAATCCAATAGCAAGAAGCACAAATTCTTGCTATGGGTTATTTTTGCTCTACATTGCAATGCACATATGTCTATGGTCAGTGGTTTATTATTTATCTTAAGCACTTTCCTATGCTTCCTTGATGCACTCTCCATTTTAACTCCACACACCATATTATTTCTCTTTCTTCTAAACATATGTGGAGTGAAGTTTCTATTGCAAAGGCTTACCAAAACTTGACCCCAAAGGTGGATGAAACTCTCAGCTGCCCCAACCTCATGAAAAATTTTGATCTGAAAAATGTGAATTTTATTTTGACATACATTATATTAAAATATTATTTTGACCCTGATTTTATAGCCTTAGCTTTTTCATTATACACATTTAGTGATTTAATTATGGTTAGGCAGTCTCTATCCACTCATGCAAATGCTTTGGTGTGTGACACAATCAGTGGCAGATTTTTATCTCGGTGGTGGTACATTTAAACCCATTGTACTTCCTTTGGGGCTGAAGGCCTCCCATGGGAAATTTCCTTGGGCTGAAGGTTGGTGGCAGGATGTAATACTCCAAGGACAAGAGAAGAGAGAAAACACAGATTTCATACTCAATCATCTGATCCCCCAAAGGAGCACCTTCTCTTTATTATATAAACAAAGAGGATCTCCTCCTAAGAAGCTCCACCATAGGAGTAGGCACACAGATAGGTGACATGTCAACAAGCTCCACCCTTGGATTACTTACTTTGATGGGTGACATATTGGTTTGGGTCCTATCTGGTTGGTCAAATAAGCTTTGACCAAAGGGAATCTTTTAGGGAATCTCAGAATCACGTGGGTGAGATACCATTGGAAAGCTCTCAACAAGACAAAGCAGGGGGAGGGAAGGCCACCTTTTTCTTTGTTGGGGGGAATCTGCACATTTCTGAGGCCTAATCCATCCGTTTAGGCCTCTAAAATTGCCTTCAAAGATTTCAGGCATATTTCTATTCCTACTCTATTAGTAGAAATATCCTTTTGGTGATACCTCTTTTTGATCTATTTAGTCCATCATGTTTAACATCCTTCCAGATGTTACCAAACCAATTCTCACTTTTAAATCATATGTCTAGTTATTGGTTCTAAGGTTTTCAAGTCTATTTTGATTTCTACCCTATTAGTAGAAGTACTCTTTTGGTGATACTTTTATCTGATCTATTTTGACCATCATGTATAACATCATTCCAGATGTTACCAAACCAAATTTCACATCTAGATCATATGGCTAGCTCTTGGTATTACACAAGAAAGGTATCCATACCAAAGTTTAGTGGCGACAAAGGTCTTTGGTCTTGTACCCCTTTGGCATGGACCTTCCTTTAATTTACACTCTTTGGGTTCACTTCTTAAGTGTGCACTTCCTCCTTTGTGCTCATTCTTATTAGCCATGTAGTTGCCTTCACTCCAAAGGAAAGCAGTATAAAACTACTTTCATAAGCATAAGCTTAAGAAAAAGACATAAAACTAAACCAAAAAAATAAAATTTCAAGAAGGAGGTAACTACATTATCAATACATAAATGTTTCCAAAACTCAATCATTATAGCTCTCTGTTAGAACATTCTCTGAAACACATGAATTATCTTGACATATACCTAAAGAGATCTAACTCATCTAGCTTACTTAAGGCAAGAGTTGTTCATAAATTTCTAAAATATTTCCAAAAAATAAAATTATTATCACCAAAATGATTTGGTAAGGTTTTACTTACAATAAATACAAAATTCTTCTATTTTTTCTCCAGTTTTAGATTTCAATGTAGGTCACTTGGATTCACTTGAAAAAATTGGAAAATCATTACTTGGAAATAAATAAAAAATTCACTTGAATTGAAAAAAAAAATTCAAAACTTTGAAAATGGAAAAATTGGAATCATTGACTTTAAATTTGTGCTCACTACCTTCAAAGACTTGATCTCCAAGGTAGAGAGTAACAATCATAATTCACCTACATAATTTTTGGTAAGCAACTTCTATCCATAAAATGATGTGCAAAGAAACAAGGTGTTCTCTCTTTATAAAATGCACACAAGTAAGAGGAAAACAAGCTCTTCTTACAAAAATAGATAAAGTATAAGGAGTGCCTTCAATTAGTGAGTTATCTTACTCCATTGAAAAGTTGTGCAAATGCTCTAATTACCACATACTAAATTAACTACCCAAGCACATAAGAGTAACATTTGCAACCTTTGCAACCTTTGCTTCAATTAATTTACTGAAGCAATCTTCTATTGCAATTCATCAATTTATTTTTTAATCTAAGAATCTTTATAAGAGATTGGATCTCAAGCTTTGAGCAAAGGCCAATTACAAGATCAAAAAAATCTACAAATAGGTTACTAACATTTGATCATCTAAAAATTATATAGTCTGCCATCCAATAATATCTTAGTTGCAATCAAAACACCTTCCACCAAAGCCTTTGAATACCTCCTTGACCAAATTTTTCATGGCTCCTATATCATTCATACTCTAAACTCCCAAAGTTAGCTAGTCCAAAACCAAAGTTGGTGCTGTTTTTAGCCATTGAATCTCTTAATTTAGAGTTTGATTTATTTATTTATTCATCAAAAATTTCACAACCAACCTTCCTTTATTCCTTCTTCCTTGACATTCAATTTTTTTGAATTTTTTTGATACTCTAACAAGAGAGCATAGCCCTCACAAACTCCAAGCGTCAGATCAAAAACTTTGCCGGCATGAATTCCTTCACTCTAATATGAAAGTTTTCAAACATACTCCTTGCATTCACCTAAGTTGTTTATACCTAATACTTTCTTTATTCTAAATCTCTTCAAAGTTACCCATTCTACTTCTTTAATAAGTTCAATATTTGCAAAACTCTTGTTAAATCATTGTTTGCTTAAGTGGCTTCATTGTGATTGTAAGAGCTTCTTCCTAAGCTTCTTGGTCCTTCCTTAATTTCCCTCATACTGTATAAAAACTAGAACAAAACTCCTCTATAGGTAGAGAATTCACAAACTATCTCATATATCAATCAATACATGCAACATTTTATGATCAAAATAAGATACAAGCCAATAGCAAAGTGTACCACAAATCCAGATAAAATTTATAAAACTAGAAGTATGAAATCTTATGCTTTGTTATTTTCCTATCAAATATAAAACAATATGGCCTTAAATTTTGAGATATTAAAGAATGAAAATTTCCAATTAATGTACCTTTCTATGAACAAATAGCCATGCTTAGAAAGAATAATAGGAGTAGATTTTACATTAAATTCTAGAACCCCTCAAGATATTATAACTAAAATTGATGTGCTTTATCACTTTGAATCTTGCATCTAAAATTTCAAACATTGCAAGATGGCTTCTTGAAGGCCATGATACAATTAAGGACACCTCTCAATCTTTAGTTACTACTTGTGAAATCTCTAATCATGTGGAACTATAATAAGAGTCTATTTTAAGTTAACACTTAGGTCCACTTCTTAGAGTAACTCTCCAAAGTTAGCTCTAAACTTCTTCAAAAACTCACATTCCTAACTCAACCTACCAAGCCACTCCACTAAGTTACCTCTTTCCTCCATCTCCCAAAAATACACTCAAGCATTCACTCATGAATTATTCTTGAAATCAATTATAATACCATTAGCTAGATAGATTATCTAGAGGTGGAAATTGGTTTGGTGATATCTTTAAGGATGTTATATACAATGTTCTAAGTAGATCAAATTGAGGTGTCACCAAAAAAGCACTTCTACTAATAGGTAAAAGGCCAAAAACACCTTGAAAACTTCATAGCCAATTTTGGAGTCCTAAATGAATGAATTAGGCCTCAAAAAATGGTTCAATCCCCACCTCTGGAAGAAAATCCATTGCCTTCCATCCCTTGTTTATCTTCTCAAGATCTTTCCAATGGTACTTTACTTATGTTGTTATGAGCTTCCTACAAGAAGATTCCCCAAAGATTCCCTTTAGTCAAACTTATTTGACAAACCAAATAGGACAAGAATAGATATGTCACAAATCCATATAGTTAATCTAAGTGCGGAGCTTGTTGACATATCACCAATTCATATATTTGATCCAAGGGTGTAACTCACTTTGAGGGTATCCTCTTTGCTATATAATTGTAATGTTCCCAGGACATGAGAACCATTCAGAGAAACACACAAGAAACACAGGACTTCATCCTTCAATACTTTGATGCACTAAAGGAGCGCCTTCTTTATATAGCAAAGAGGATCCACTCAAAGGGAGCTCCACCAATATATCAAATATGTGGATTGGTGACATGTTAGTGAGCTCCACCTTTAGATTAGTTGCATTTATTAGTGACATGTCAATCCTTGCTCTATCTGGTTGGTCAAACAAGTTTGACCAAAGTGAATCTTTGGGGAATCTTCTTGTAGGAAGCTCAGAATAGCATATGTTAGGTACCATTGGAAAGCTCCCAATGAGAAAAACAAGGAAGAAGGCACTACCTTCTCTTTCACAAGGACTACAATCTTTCTTGGAGGCCTAATTCCTTTGTTTAGGCCTCCAAAATTGACTCTAAAGTTTTTAGGGTGTTTATGACCTTTGCACTATTGGTAGAAATACTCTTTTTGTGACATATCTATCTAATCTACTTAGATCATCATATAATATCACTTTAGATATTACCAAGCCAATTTCCACCTCTAGATAATATGTCTAGCTAATGGTTTTACAATAATAAAGACAAGGTCCTTTGGGACATTGGAGCTTTGAGGAATGAAACCTTGTGTTTCTTCTCTTGTATTTCTCTTGGGGTTTCTCCTAACCTTGAAACATTATATCACCTTCCCAAGTTCATTTCTTGATGACTACTCTTGTCTACACTTCTCCATAAGAAGACCATATTCCTACCTAAAGTTGTCAAAAGCATTACATAATACACTTTAAAAATTATTTATACAAACCTAGACATAAATATTACCTCCAAGCCCAATTGGATAATCGTGTGATATAATTAGGTATGTATACCCTAATTACATAAAATTGGTAGCACGTCACTACTTTGGAAGTAGGTTAGAAGTAGTTAAAATTTAAAATTTTATATTAAGGATATTTATTTAAAAATATATAAATATAATTCCAATCAATTCAGTAAGTAAAAAATATTTAATGATGTCATTTAAAAATTATAAATTTATGAGAATTTGATGGTACATGACTATGAAATAAAAAACCACTAGCAAAAAGTAGATGTGGAGCAACTAAAAATAAGCTTACATCATGAATATAGAAAGGTAAGGAAAGAGATACAAAGTACAAACAACCAGGAAAGTTTTACTAGAAAGTAATGGCTAGGTAATAAGTAAAACTATGGAAATTGAAGGTTTAGGTGTACAAAATACAGAATTTTATATTGTAGATCTGGAAGTTAAGAGATATGGTTAAGAATTTTGTAAGGTCCTATTTTGTAGAGGTTGGGTTGGCCAAAAATAGGAGGATAGTGAATCATGATAAGCTCTAGTGTACTGTTAATGAATGAATCACTAATGATTCAAAATAGTACTAAATTACAACAAGTCAAAAAGCTTGAGTCAACACGTAACCTATGAATCATAGACAAAACTTTAATATATATGAATCATAATCCTTAATTTGATAAATACGAACCTCATACTTTATCATACTTTCTTAAATTTGATTCTTTTATTTGATAGGTATAAATCTAGTACTTCTATGTAAACCTAGTCCTTGATTTCATTTCCTTAAACTATCCTTATTGTGGTACTTAAGTGAGCCTAATCCAAGCTTAAATGTAATTTCCAAAGTAAGCAAAGAATATCTAAATTAAAAGAAAAATCCTAAATTTAGAAGTAGTTAATTAATTATCATAATAGTAACTAAACTTTGAATTGTCTGCTTCAAAACAAGCTTTCCCCCACTTTACATAATATAGAATTTTATAATATTAAACTAAATATACATAAATCTTGAAAATAATGTCTTGAACTACTAACTGCACTATAGATTAATAATTTATATATGAAGTGTTAACTGTTATTGATAAGTTTAAAATGAAGTGTTATTTCTGATTACTTAATGTAAACCAAGACCTTGAAAATGTTATTTTAAAGAAGAAATTTAACATGAAATAATTATATTAGAGCACATTTTTCCTTGGTTAACATGCTTTTATTCAAGATAGTATCTAATCATTTAATATCTACTAGATCCTAAGTATGTACTTGATATTTGATTAGTATTTATTTAACTTGGGGAACCCATCATAAATAGTCTTGCATTCAATCATTTGAAGCTTGGGATAATAAAGTGATTACAAGCTTATAGTAATCTAGTAGAATTAAGGTATGTACATCATTGGGAGCTTGTAGCAAGTACTTTGGAAAGTGCATAAGATATACAATATTTTAATTTACTTAAAACTCCACCTAGGAATACGTACTCAATGAGTTCTCTAAAAATTTTTTTAGGGTTATAAGGTGTTAAAATCAATTTCTTAAGGATTGGGTAGTTTGACTAAAAATTTTATCATTGACTTCTTTCTTATACTTGTTTCAAGTATAAATGAGATCATGCCACCTTTGAAATTTGGAGTATATTTTTTGTATTTTTTTTTGTATTCTCTTCTCTACTATTCTTCTTACTTTTACCTTTTAATTTTAGTCTTTTATAAAGCTAATCTGCAATTTTTATTTAAGTGATAAGGAAGAAAACGTACTATGATGATAACGACCATCATTAGATTGTTTAGTCTATGGAAGCAAAAGAAGAATGTATAACCATTATGTGGCTTGCATTATTTGTATACAAGCAAGGAAATGTTAAAATGAAATGCAAGATAAAAGCCAAGACTTTAGAAAAAATTTTATAATAATGAAATAATAAAGCCCTAAAAAATATTGAATACAATTAATGATATTTAGCTAATAGTGTTATATTTTAGTCATCATATTATATTTTTATCATAATAAATAATCATATTTTTACAATAATGGTATATTTTAGTATTCCCTTATTGTTATGTATTTCTAATATGTTATGATTTATATCATTATTCACTAGTTTAGTGAAATTTACCATGCTTTTGATGATAATATTTTATAAACCTTATAAAATATTTAAATATTTTCATATCTTCTTGAGCAATTTCTAAACAAAAATAGAGCACTTTACAAAAGGAGGGACGTAGCACTCGACCGATTGGAGCGCGTGATTGGTTGGAGTGCACGACTAAAGAAACATTGGTGCCTTATAGAATTTTATATATAGCTTCCATTTTCTAATATTTAAAATATTAGTATGATTCATTTTCTTGATATACATATAAATATGCTAACCTTGTTAATAATTATTTCTTTGTCTAATTGAAATGTGAAACTATTATTAGTGAACTAAAGGCCTACACCATTGAATTTGAAAAAAAATGTATTTAGTGCTTGGAGTCTTTATTCTTTATAAAAATATTAAAGCAATTATTCAGTATATAACACTTGATACACATACAACTTAAAGGTAATAGTAAAACAAAGAATATATATATAATACAAAAATTCACTTCACTTTCAACAGTATTGTAATATCATTATTAAGTTGTATTTTTTCATATTCAAGATAATATCATTTAAAGATTTTCTTTTTTCTTCCAGAATGTTTCAGATGAAACGTCATATTGTGTAGAAATCAAATTTAATACTTAAAGTGCATTCATGTATTTACACTCACATTTTTAATTACCCAAGGTAATAAATTTATAAATTTCCTATTTATATACAATTTATGATTATGATTATTATTTATTCTTCTAGGTTAAAACCTGTCCAAATATCTTGCCACTAATAAAAGGTAGTAGTGAAGATATATCAAATCTTCTTGAATTGAAGTGAGCTACCTTGTCTACTTAAATAATTAATGTCAAACCTATGTACATTATGTTTGGATGGGAGATAGATTCTTTCTGTCGGTCATTAGCTTATTTAAGAGTTCAAATAGAACAACTTTTGTCTCCATTGTAACGAATGGTCTGACCTGTAACACCTTCAACGGTTCTTTGTCCTTCGGACAACTTTTCTTTCCAATGCCATCGCGATCTATATATAATGATGAACAGCGCGACCGCGTAGAGAACACGAAGGATGGGAAGACCGATCAAGACCCCATGGGGTGGGATGGGAAGACCTAATCTATATATCATAGGGGTTTCGAATATAGATTTTCGTGTGAGCCTAGTAAATTAGGGTTTAAATTCACCGGAGAATTCAAGATATTCGACGACGAGTGAAGACCCGTTGCCTTTTAGATTTTCTCGTGAAATTTTACGTGCGCGAGTCCTTCACGTGTAGAAAAGTTGAATCTCGGGGTGCGTGCATTACCCGTAACTCTATAGATTAAGAACTGTGATAGATTAACAAGTTCATCTTAACCACCTCGACAATACACATATTCCACATCCAGGGCATGAGTGTCGCTCCCTAGTTAAGCCTTTTGCTCTATTTAGTATTCCAAACTTTCAAAATAGAAATGGATGGTACTCAAGCTATTTGTTGAACTGTTCTTTCACGTAACATTTTGCTAATTTGGTAACATATTATGATGTACTGTATAGGGGAAGTGAAGGCGCGTTTTTGGGTATTCTTTTTACTCCATTCTTACAGCCTGCGGACACCAAAAATAAAGTAAGAACCAGCTTCATTAAAAGAATGTCTGGACCCTAATCAGGCATCACAGTTTGGATTTGGGTTTTAATCATTGATTAGACCGCATAATCAGAGACAGAGAAAATGATTTATTTTAGGCTCAATCATATGACAACCGCCACTTCGTAGCTCACTTTACATTCTCCACATGATCGTCAGCGTTTGATTCTATACCCTCTTCGATTCGAGTACGAGGCACGTGAAAGTAAACAAAATCAATGCAATCGGTCATGGAGCAGGTCCGAGAAGGTAAAAGGAAGTCATAAAATGGTTTGCTGGTGTTTGTATTTGGAACACTAAATTCACCCACTGTGCATCGAAACACGTGTGAGCAGAACTCACCAAAATTATGTTGGAGTTGGTTAAAGGAGAAAGGAAGAAAGGCTCGTCGTGGTACTACTACTACTACAACTAAACAGACTATGGGATGCTGCTGCAGTTGCTGGCACTTTGTGGTTGTGAAAGGTCTGTGAGAGGACGAAAATATTTGATAACGGTGTTGGGTGTGTGTCAGTGAGTGGGGAAGAGGAGGGATCGCAAGGCTGGCCTCTACGTACAGCTGCTCCACTTAGCTTCCCACTCACCTTCATTCTTTTTGGATGTGCTCAAGAAGAGGTACCCACCGTCTGTCTCCACTCAGCTGCTGCTGCTTCTTGGAGTATCAGCAGAAAATCCAGCAACGACTGTCGACCTTCCTCTATCTATCACATTGTTTGGACTGGTCTCCGTCTGGGAGTGAGTTTTGATTTGTGGACTGGAGAGTGAGTATATCAACTGTTGGGTAGGGACATGTGGAGAGTGTGGGAGTAGTAGTAAGTGAGTGTGACAACAACGAGTCTTTGTTGTGTGTGTGTCCTTGGGAGATCAGAAACAGCGAGAGCTCAACAGCTGCTGCTGGAGGCGAGAGTGAGCGTTGTTGGTTGCAGGGTCTCTTCGCTGGTCTGAAGGGATGATGATGGCTCGCAGGCTGGAGACGAGAGCGCATGCTTGCTTCGTGACGTTTTGCTTGGCGGCATTGCTGGGAGTTTCAACTGCACGTGTGTATTTTGCTCTTCCTGCCTGGTTGTTGTAGTTGAATCTCTGTCATGGCGAGCTCCATTTGCTGCTGTTAGGGACAAAAGTGAAACGGACGTCTACATTGTCTCCATCGCAATGCGGTGCAACGGAGACATCTCTCCGGGTCCAGAATGTCAATCGGCTTCGCAATGTTCACTATGTGGATCTGCTTTTGCAGAGTAGTACTGCTTGCTCAGTCTCACACTATTGTTTACTTTAGTTAAACATGCCCTGTAATCAGCACTCCTCAGTGTCCAATGTGCTAGATTTGATTCTCTCTTCACTCTTCACTCCGTCGTTCTCAAGATCTGTAAGGAAGATTCCGCATTCCTTCGAATTGGCGGAGCCTAAGTTTAAAGTTTGAAGATTATCACAATTTGTAGGGAGTTATCTGAAGTTCTCATTCAACGTCTCAATGATTCTGGACACTAGCCGGAGCTGAGGAGAATAGTCTTGTCATTACGTGCATTCCTATTGCATTGTCATAGTTGCTTGTGTGCAAGCTTCCTGTCTCCTGAAACTAAGTACAACCGAGCACAACCTCCCGGTTCGACTACTGTTCGGTTACATTCTCCTGTTCCCAAGTGACGTGTTCGTCTTTTGCCGTTAAATCTACATTGGATCCTAAAAGTTGAGCATATAATAAGTCATTTGAACAGCTAGCGAGATCGGAATGGTAGCGGAGATAGGTGATAGACGAATCCAGCTGTCCTATGATAAAACTGTTTTTCCGTGTAGAACTGAAGTAACGTAAGCAGGAGAACGGCAGCTGTCCGATTTTATTTGGTTTCATGGATCTGAAGAGTACTTCTGGTGATTCCCTCGGCTGATTAGTTTGAATTCCTGACATGTGTATCCATGTGAATGTGCAGGTGGTAGCCCGGTTGGGGTAAATTATGGGCGTGTTGCGAACAACCTTCCTGATCCAAAAGCTGTGGCACAGTTCGTAGTCAAACAAGGAATCGGCAAAGTGAAGGTGTACGATGCGACTCCAGGAGTTTTGCAAGCGTTTGCACATACCAATGTGCAGCTCATCATCGGATTGCCGAACGAGAATCTGACCACAATGGCCACGGACACGAGCGCTGCGTACAGCTGGGTCCAGAGGAACGTGGCTGCTCATTACCCCGCGACCCAGATAACGGGAATTGCAGTGGGAAACGAAGTGCTTTCACTTGCGCCATGGAGCTCAGCCGATCTCCTCGGAGCGATGAATAATCTCCACTCGGCCTTGGTGAACCTGAAGCTCGATGGGCCGGTGAAAGTATCCACCCCACACTCTCTTAGCGTGTTGTCAAACTCATATCCTCCCTCTGCAGGTGTGTTCAACGAGACATACGCATCGACAATCATTCAACCGATACTCAACTTCTTAATGACTACTGGGAGCTACGTTATGGTTAACGTCTACCCCTTTTTCGCCTACAATGGCAACCCAGCTGAGGTGGCCTTGCCATACGCCTTATTCCAGCCTACAACGGCAGTAACAGATCCCAAAACCAATCTCCAATACTCCTGCTTATTTGATGCACAGGTGGACGCTTTCTACTCAGCCATGACTGCGATGAACACTCAGTTCAAATACCTCCGCATTGTTATAACCGAGACTGGGTGGCCCTCTCGTGGAGATGATAATGAGCTGGGTTCGAATATGCAGAATGCAGCTGCTTACAATGGGGGTCTGGTGAGGCACATTTTGTCTGGTGCAGGAACTCCTCTGATACCCAAGGTTCAAATCGAGACATACCTGTTTGCCCTTTTCAATGAGAATCAGAAGGGAGGCCCCACGTCTGAGAGGAATTATGGCCTGTTCTACCCTGACATGAAGTCGGTCTATCGTTTAAACTTTACCACTGGAGATCAGTCGACAGGAGGAGGAAGCCCTGCGCCTAAAGGGGGTAGTAACAATTTCTGTGTGGCCAAGGACGGAGTGAGTGAAAATCAGTTGCAAGTTGCTTTGGACTTTGCTTGTGGAGAGGGAGGTGCTAACTGTCAACCTCTGCAGCCTGGGCAAAGCTGTTTTGAGCCCAACAATTTATGGGCCCATGCTTCGTATGCATTCAATAGCTATTATCAGAAGAACCAGCGCAAGGAAGGCACGTGCTTCTTTGGAGGAAATGCTGTTGTGAAATCATCGAATCCAGGTAAGAACGGTCCCTTTATTCCCCAGGTCCTTTTATGAATCTTACAAGAAGGTTTTCCTGTGGTTTCTTATTCTTCGTATGAAACAGCACATTTGTTACCATTTGATCATGAAATGCAAGAGACCCTGATCACAGTGTATATATACCTTTACTGAGCGCAGGTACACGTTCATGCAAGTATCCAACATCGTGAAACCCCAGAGTCCAAATCGACATGAAACTCTACTACCTTCTTCGCAGTGGTGGCAAACTGGGGAACGTAGTCTATTGGGTTGTGGATTCTTTATTGAATCATACTTTTCTTCAGCGGGGAAAGCTCTAGAACGAAACTTCCTCAATCCTAGTAGGAGAGGTACCTTGCCTGTTCAACTACGTTCCAAGTCTCAAGAGAATGGAATCATATACCCGCAGTCGGCTGAGGTTGTTGCGTGTACACAAGTCCACACGACATATAGAGGTCTTATCCACTAGTTGTCGACTGACATTTGGGTTCTGTTGGGCAACTGTATTGTGTAATATGCGAGTCCGCGAAGCTCACCATGAGCTGTACTAGTATTATCAGCTAGCAGATTACTTGTCCCACCATCAACCTTCACATATTCTGTGAAGAATGGTAGATTTTGGACAACCACCAGACGGTGCAGATACTTTGGTGGTTACGAAAATTGGTTTCAGTGATCCAAAGCTGTATCAAAGTAGGAGACCTTCTATAAATGTAGCAAACGATGAAAGTTGTAATGCCCAAATGGCAAGTTAAATTGGTGTTCAACATCCTGCTTTGTTTCCGTATTAATTTGGGTATGCTTGCCTCCGGAATATACTCGAGGGGTTCAAGGAATTTGTTCTCGAGTTTGGGACACCGAAGACAGCACAAGAACAAAACGTTTGGCAGATTATGTTTTATATGGAAATCAACCGCCTGCAAAAGATAGTCGGCAATTGAGAACGCGTCAAAGAATGATACAACATGACTTCAAAAGAAGTTAAGCACACCCATAAGGTTTAGTCGAGACATGACTAGGTCTCATTGCCGTCATTACTGTCAAATGCTAAAGAAGAGAGTTCCGGAGATCACTTTACATGGAATGATGATTGTGAAGACGCCCTCCTGATGAGAAGATTCTGTTGACCTACAATATTTACCCATCATCTGTACCATACGTCTGCGAGTGCTCGATCGCAGCAGCAAGCATTTCCGGTGGATACTCCGATCCTCTCACGTGTACATTGTAACAAGCTGATACATAAAACAAAGCAACTTGAAATCATTAATCACATAACCACATAAATCAAATAGTGGCTATAGTCAACACATGGCCAAGTGGTCAATTTTCTGCGGCAAACTAACTTCCATGGAAACTTTTCAACGTTTACTCTACTTGCCACTTTTGCGAATAACAGGCGGATTTTATTTACATTTCTTATTTTATTTTGGACCAGCAATCAAAAAGCTGTAGTAGAAGAAGTTACCTGTTTCAACTTTGATAAGACTTTGGAGCATTGTGTCTGTTTTAGTCTTTGAATCACGGAGATTCTCTTGAAGGGCGGGAAGCATACTAAATCCTTCATACAAGCCACGAATCATACTGCACACCGAGATGGCAGCTTGTCGCTGTCCAGCAGCAATGCTACTCACGGCAAGTCGCATGAGCTCACCAGTTAAGTCTCCCACCTAAAAACAAGTGTCCAACATGATCATCGAGTCTGAGTTTGTAAAATGGACTTATCAGCTATCAAGACCAGGAAAATGATAATCGGGAGCAAATCTAGAACTTGAATGGTGGTACCAAATGAAAAGCGCCTAGTTAATGAATCATTTGTTTATCCCATGAGGTGAGCTTCAAGCTACCGACAGCCAATGCACCTACCTGTCTAAGTACAGTTACGGGAACCCACAAACTTGCACCCAATTTTATCTGCTGCGCTATGTGTAACGAGATAAGGTGTTTCAGATTCTTCCCTTACCCCGAGAATGTAGTCAGGGATGCTGACTTCAAATGGTTCGTTTGCAGCATCTTTTATCTCAGCAAAGCTCTGGTTCAGCTGTTCTAGAGTTAGCAGTTGACCAGTTTTGGCATACTCGACGGTAGTCGCTGCTTCCACGAACTCTTGCAACTGTTTCAGCAGTAAATGCAGTGAGACGTGATGCTTCTTCTCTCGGGTACTTATCATATTTGCCCAATCATTGGGTAGCTTCAGCTAGATAGCTTTCTTCTTTTGTTTTCAGTCGTTCTTTCATGCTTCTAACTTATTGAGGTCAGCAAAGTTCAACATAGTTCATCTAGTTATCATTGTGCATAAATATCGTGACACTAGGAGGATGCAATTAAACCCCACCCCTGGCGAGTATGCTCTTCTAAACTTCCAGTAGTCATTTCCCTGCAGCTCTCTTGCAAGACGCTTCACTTGATTGGTTCGAACTGCACACAGGTCTCTCTCAGCCTGCTCCAACATTGCGACCTTATTCTTTCCTGTAACCCTATCCAGGACAAACGAGAAGATGGAGAGGTACACCAGAATACAATTACAAAAGGACAATTCTTGGCGACTTTAAAGCAATTACGTTTTGAAAGGAACAACGATACCCACGGATCGTCCGACCTTTTGTTACTTCAGACTACAAGCAGCCACAGAATAACGCAACTCGATGGGGTCACAGATTGCAGAGCTGTCAAAGCTCGCCCGCACCAGGGACCAGCAACTGGATAAGTAAACAGAAGTCATCGCAGAGGAGATAGAGAAGAATATGAAGAGGACCAATGGCTCCTGAAGTAAGTCCAGATTTAGAGAGCCAAGGATCCGAAGTAAACAGAATCCACCATGAACCCACCAGGTCATGCACAAGCTTCAAGATGGACTATGGGACTAATATCGCAAAGAGAACTCATTTGGTCACCTCCACTTGTCCTCGCCACCATGTAAACACATATAGATATACGTTTATGTAGAAGTAACCGAAATTCCGAATTAGAATTTTGAACCTTGACAAGGCAACAAGATCAAGGATGTAGAGGTGCCCTTAGGTGTACAATCTAGAAGTTAACACAAATACACCATAGACACACAAGCCAGTTCATAGTCTACACTATAACCTGATTAATTTACAAACGGATGCAGACAAAATTTACCTGTGGACAGCAAAGATCACCTTCTTGCTGTGTATTGTAACGTCACGGCTGGCCTTGACAAGCCTCTCCCGCTTTTCATTCTGCAGAAAGAAGTTCGCACGTTCATTCTTCGCAAATGTTATGCCAATGCAATTGTTAAACACACCTCAGGGGTCGACGATGGATGATGTGCTGAAAGAGTGGGACACAGGAAATGTTCAAATTCCACCTTCGATTCGGATGACAGACGAAGGTGGCTTCTATAATCGGACCTCTCAGACTTCTATCATGCGATGTAGCTAACTCACGCCAAAGGAAAGACCTCAACCAAAGATGCAGAAATTCCGTCAGCGCACCATCTCCGCAACAATGTAGCCAGTTGAATTACGAGAAACCTGCGACTTACCATGCGATCCAGTGAGCGGCCAATCTGCTGAAACTCCAGCTGTAAAGGGCTCTCTTCGACCATAATCCTCGGTTTCTTCCCTGAATGGCCAATAATTATCAGCACACACCACTCTAATTCGCCCCCCAGTCGGATACACCACCACATTCTTCAGTGCAAATCCATATCTATTTGGTTATCGAAAATCCACAGATTACATGAGCCATCAAACCTCTCCGCGTGAAAATTTTCATTCAGGTTCATCACGAGGGTTAAGCAAATGAGCAGCAAAGGAACAACTACAACACCTGACACACTTTCAGCACTTACCGGAGACTTGTTCACCGAGTTCCACCGGTGCCATAATTACTACTGTACTGTTCCTCTACTCCACCACCTCCTCACTACCGTAAGCGTCTAGTTTACACACTCACGCTATTGCAAGTGCACTCGAATTTGAAACATCATTGCTACTCTAGAGACCTTCTCAAACGCGGTCTTCTGAAGAGAATCGTTCCGTTCAAACGCGACGGGAGGATTTGACAACGTTCTGTTCTCCAAACAACAATAAGAGAGGTAACACAGTGTAACCTCTTCTATTCCATTGGTCGATTCTTTTTCTCGGAAAGGCAAGGACAGCGAGTTTGGTTAGACTTTTCTCTGTATCAACGTCGACTTTCTCACACAAGGACGCAAATTTCTGATTGGAAGAGAATACTATATGCATGGAACATGGAAATGCAACTATTATAAGTCGAAGCGGTTTAAGATTCGATGAGTGAGAGAGATCAATCAATCAATCAGAGGACCAGGACTTAATCCAGTCATGATAGTAAGATGATGTACATTTAATTGGGTTAAGAAGTCTCTTTTCATCTTCTAAGTGCAAGCATTTGTACATTATTATGATGAAAAATGTATATAAGGTGAAATTTCATTCGAAAAGTACCGTGAGAGTTTCAAGAGGATTAATTAGATTAATTTATCTTGATTGATTTGGATATATCGTAAATAAAATCTATTACGAGATGAGTATCCCCCGCTCGGAAGCATGGAATAGAATAGTGATTTTTCGGAAGATGCCCTTCTATAAATCTTAGATAATCCCAAATTCAAAATGTAAGAAGATTAAGGTTAAATGATTATACACTGCACTGGAAAATTTTATAGTCTGAATAATCTTATATAGAAAGCCGTAATCCTAGAGAGAAATCTAGTCTAGAGGAGGTATTGATTAATCTAGAGATTTTGCTTCCCCATTGTCTTATGACTATTTTGATCTTGCTCCAAATTTTTGCGAGGACTCTACTAATTTCTTCAAATGTAAGTAAAGAATATTACCTACTAAACTTTGGAACTCTAATTCAAGCCCCATAGCTTATATGCAACTCGCCATGGTTAGATAAGATTCCTTTTAATTCTAAGATCAATGTTAGAAGCTTCTGTCATAAGTTTTTACTCTTTGAAAGCTATTCATAGCCTTTATAATCATTTGCTTTTTGCCATATAATTATGTAATTGCCTTTATAATCATTTCTTATTTGGCTATTTTATCATGTAATAGCAGTTGGAGCTTTACATGATCAATTTACATATTCTTGTTGCATAGGCACTAAATAAAGTACTAAATGTATCGGCACTCCATGAAAACTCAATGATTGACTTCTTCCCTAAAGCTAACTTTCAACGGAATCTTATGATTTACTGATTTAGTTGTGATCCATATTTTGTGATTGTTAGAGCAAACAACTTAAATTTATGCTTGTGTATTTCGTTCGACGCTCACTATCTTCGAGTATTATTTGAGTGTCGAGGGCTTGTAAATATGTCCATATGTTCATCTTGATATGTCTAATAACCCCTTGAAAAAAGAGCTTTTCACCAAGCCTATAATTGCTCCAAATGCTCTTATATTTTGGATACTAAAACAACAACAAAATTTGGTACTAATTATCACTCAACCATTGAATTCTTTCTAGCACAAACTCTTTTTTCTAATGTAAACTCTAACTCGTATACTTGTGGTAGGAGTTATGATATTTGGTGCTTTTGGAGCAAACAACTAACATTATTTGTTTAGGTTTTCTGTTTATATGTTAAGTACTAGTGGAAGTGTCCAAGCCTATGAGTTTAACTTCACATTGCATCTTTGAAAGCTAGTTACCTCTCAATCAATCCCATGATCATTCAAAATGCTTATGGATTGTACCTAAATATCACAAATATATTACCATTCAATTATCACTTAACTATGGGTTATATATAGCTTAGTACAAACTCTCAACTATATCGCATTTCCAAAATTTGGAGTTATTATTTGTGTTTTTTATAGCTTGTAACTAAATTTCTAATTTTTTCTATTACTTTTAGATGCTCATAGTTTTATTCTCATTAGCTTGTCATTTACTTTTACATTACTTTTGATTTCCTACAATTACCTCAAATTGTTTTATATATTGTAGTATTCAGTTATAACTCAACCATTAGTTTGTTACTCATACATACTTTCAATCACATCTCACAACTTTCAATCATGTCTCATATTTTGCTTGTGATCTATTTTGATGTTTATTGGAATCACCAATTAAAATTTAGTTTGGGTTTCTTCTATGGTTTTATAAGGTATTATTAAGGTATAAAGTGTTTATGGGTTTGCTTTTACATTGTTCTTCATTTCTCTTAAAAAACTCTAGAAATTTAGTGCATAGATATGTTAACATTAAAGTGTGACTCCTTGTTGGATTATATATACTACTAGTTCTCAATCATGTCTTACTTGTAAATTATTTTGTTGCTTACTAAAACCAGGAATTAAAATTCCTTTTAAAGTTTTTTTAGATCTTAATTCTTTATTATTTTGTTAAAAATATTAAAAAAAGGTTCTATTGATCTTAATTCTGGTATAGTACTTTGCATTAAAGTTATGATCATTTTAGATGAGTTCATAGTTTGTGCACTACATTAAACATCACAAATATATTTGCCTATCCTTTTTAATCAAACATTTGCTTGTCTTCGTATAAATTTGTAATCATATTTCAAGGTGTATTTGTGATCCATATTGGTGTTTATTAAGAAGAAATTTTTTTATAATCTTTAGGTATATTTGATACTCATCGTCTTACAATCCAGTTTGAAAAAGGAAGGGACTTTGTCATGCCATTTGTAGTGTTGCATCTAGATTGCTCAAACACTAGAGTTCCAATGATAGTAGTTAGAGGTATTTTGGCAGTTACTCATAGACTACTTTTAGGCGGTCAGATTTTGTGTTTAGTGTATTGACTTCATGGTGGGGTCCACTGTCACTTGCACCATCCGCACCATCGGGTGTGCCATAAGCGAGACCATTGGGATGAGACTTAGATCGAAATCAGGAGTATACCCTGGAAGTGCAGCTCCAAAGAGCTCACTTCTCTGATGTTGAGCTTTCGAGTTCCTGGCTAGAGTGGACAGAAAGCCGGTGAGCGTCACTTGGATTCTCTTAGCTAGAGTGGGTGTGACTTGATTGTAATCAATGCCCTGTTGTTGGTAGGTTGTTGAGGATCAGATCAAGTATTGATCTGAGTTCACTTGATTCAAGTTGTAAATGATTTGATTACATTAGAGAAGTGAGTCAGGGGAAATTGGGTGCAAAAACTATGAGTGTTGGTAGTATCTCTAAACTCGGTGGATTGTGGTGTCTCGATTGAGTAGTTCAAATTTCCCTAAGAGATTGTGTGTGCAAAAGCATTGGCAAAATTTGGAGCCAAGGAGAAGCAATTTTCAAGTGGTAGTTGTGATTTTGAGCTCAGATTCAATTTGTTGCATGTTGAGCTTAGAAACTAAAATTGAAGGTGGAGTTGGGAGCACATCCATACAAATTATAGATTGGACAAAACCCATTTTTCCAATTTGGCTCGAGTGAAGAGGTAGCGGAGGATTTGACGGTCAACCATTTTTAGGGATTTATGGTAGATTTTACATCATATTTTGTGAAGGATTTAAGTCAGATTTTGGCGAGAAGAACTTTGATCCGATCATTAGTGATCCTTGTAGCTCAGGAAGTAGATAGGTACTCCAATTATATCAAATGCCAAATGGTGGTAGAGTTAGTCCCATGTTGATTTATGAGATGGAGGTTTTTGTTTAGCATTCTTGTGATTGGACCCCCTCCATTCTTTACTTCATGTTTGTGCACCGTGTTTGTATGAGGTGCCCTAAATTTTGAGCTTTGGTGCTCTGTTGTGCTCTCGGTAGTGAGGCTAGAGTGATGACCAATCAAACTTTGTTTCTCTTCGGTGAGGTAGGAAGTGATGACATGTAGATTGTGAGAATGCGTGTGGTGATGGTAGGTCACAGGTCACCCTTGCCCCTAGTGTAATTGTCTCAATTAGAGTTACATTAGTGCATAATGTTCCGTTAGTTTTGGCACTTGGTGGTGCTTGGTTGGTGTTGGCACTTGCGGTTTGTGGTTGCATTTGGTGGTTCCAATTTGCGGTTGCAATCGCAATTACTTTGTCACAATGGAGCTCTTTGGAGATTCCAAAGGAGTTAGCCTTGCAATACATAGTGGGTTTACTCGGAGTGGCACTTGATATCAGTGTGTATCTTAGGTCTTAGTGAGGGAGGAGATTGACTTTGAGTTGGAGTTTGACACAAGAGCTGATTCAGTTGAGAGTGCACTTGGCGTGTCTGCACCGTTGTTGTGGGACATGGACAAGATTTATGGGGCCTCTAAAGGCTCTAGGCGTTACTCTTGTATAGTGGGTATCATTGAGTTGGATGACTTCATCCAAGAGTTTGATAGTTGGTGTGATTTGTAGTAGATGCAGAACCCAACTTTGTTTACGCTCTTCATGGCATAGAAGGGGTTGTTTCAGCACTTGGAGGGTCCATTGATGGATGACTACCATGAGTTCAGGAGAGCTCATTTGGAAGAGATTGAGTTATGGAGATAGTACTGGTCTGCAAACTATGTCTCTATCACTTCAAGCTCGGTTGCCAAGAGTAGATCTGTTGTACCAATGAGTTCTAGCTCAAGTAGTGTTGGTGGAGCTAGTGGAGGTGCACTAGATGGAGATAATGTTACCACAAGTGGAGGTACCGCTGCAAGAGGTGGTGTGGTACCAAGGTTTAACCCCATGGTGGAGTTCTTACAATGTTTGAGGCAGAACTACCAAGGAGTGCAGACTGACAAGTTGAGGAGTTTGCAAGAGTTCCAATGGAAGGCTGGAGAGAGCCTACGCAAGGTATACACTCATATGAGGTGGCTCATTAGTTTCACTCAAGGAGTTACTGAGGCCCAGGTAGTCCAGTTTTGGTATGGGATACTGGATAGAGAGTTGCAACATAGAGTTTGTGATGTTATGTTGTTACAGGCTACTTTGCCTACTTTGGTAGTGGTCTTTGGTTTGGCTGAGCGTATTGAGCTCAACATGGTGGAGGAGAGGGTGGTGACATCTGGATTTGGTAGGGAGACCTCATCCACAGTTGACTTCTTCTAGAGTGCAATAGAGTGCACCACGCCTAGTTGGTTTTTGAGGACAAGGTGGATAGCACAGATCCTATGGAGCGAGTGGAGGGCCTATTGTAGTTAGACCCTTACCTTCATTTTTGGGTCAACAACAACCAATGAGTGGTAGTGTTGCTTGTTGGACTTATGGTGGACCTCACCATAGGAGAGAGTGTTCTCAAGGCAACGGACTTGATACCTCTGGTGCATCATAGCCAGCATAGAGGCAATGTGAGCATTGCCATAGACTTTGTCACAATAGTGACTGATGCTTTGACCTACACACGGAGTTACAGAGTGGTAGGGCTGCTATGGTAGGTAGTAGAGGAGCTCTACTTCATGGAGGATGAGGTGGTGGTGGAGGATCTACACCTAGTAGAGGTGCAGCACCTGCCCTTACTTTTGATACAACTATGGCTACTCGGATTGAGTAGTTGGAGTAGAGATTGGCTAGTATGGTCAAAGGAGATCAGATATGGGTGTTGAGGCTTCCACCTCATATGTTGGTGATAGAGATGCTTTGGACTTTATGTGCAGAGCAGCACAGGTGCATGCATCTGCAATAGTGACTATGAGTGCAATACATGGTCTAGAGCCTAGAGGAGCACTAGTGGAGTTGGACCCACAAAGAGGAGAGGTTGGGAGATAGGTCAGACTTCCCTAGTCTTTCACACTATCAAAGGCATTGCAAACAATATCCATGGCTCCTAGACGTCCCAGTGCAGGTGTGGTAGGTGGTGATGGAGTGCATAATAGACTACTTTGTAATACCAAGGGTTAGCCATATGATCTAGATGGGAAATTTGGTTTGGTAACATCTAGAATGATGTTATACATGATGGTCAAAATAGATCAGAAAGAGGTATCACCAAAAGGGGACTTCTACTAATAGAGTAGAACCGAAATATGCCTGAAATCTTTGAAGGCAATTTTGGAGGCCTAAACGGATGAATTAGGCCTCAAAAATGTGTATATTCCCCTCCCCCAAAGGAAAGCTTGGCCTTCCCTCCCCCTTGCTTTGTCTTGTCGAGAGCCTTCCAATGGTACCTTACTTACGCGATTATGAGATTCCTACTGGAAGATTCTCTAAAAGATTCCCTCTGGTCAAAGCTTGTTTGACCAACCAGATAGGACCTAGACCAGACAGGTCACCCATCCAAGTAGGTAATCCAAGGGTGGAGCTTGTTGACATGTCACCTATCTATGTCCCTAATCCTATGGTGGAGCTTCCTTGGAGGAGATCCTCTTTGTCTATATAATAAAGAGAAGGTGCTCCCTTGGGGCATCAAATGTTTGAGTGTGCAATTTGTGTTTTCTCTCTTCTCTTGTCCTTGGAGGATTACATACTTACTAGTTAGCCACCTGATACTACACATACTGAGTATAGCACGATGTTGGGGGCGGCTCAGCTGATTATGCCGTGCGCTTTGTTTTCAGCCAGTGACATGTCTACATTGGGAGTTGACCCAACTCCAATGTTCCGGTTGGCTGCCATGCTTTGTAAGAGTAAGGATAATACGGTTCCTACTACTAGAGTAGAGGTGGTTGATAATGGAACTGACTTGGTTGCGGAGCATGGGATCTGTTCAACAACCAATGGTTTATAGCACACAATAGCGGTTAGATTGGATGAGTTGCCAACTCGACCAACCTTTGAGAGAGCGTGGTTCACACTAGGTGTTGTCCTATTGGATAACCAAAGGGGGATTTTCTGCTTGGTTGGACCTTCAAGGAAGGTTTATACAACATAGAGAGTCTTGTTAGACTCTAGTGCGTAGCCCCTTATGTTGGGGAATGCTGCAGTAGTCGGTTTGGAGTTACGGAAGACCAATGTAGAGAGGTGTCCATTTCACATCTAGACATCTCTAGGTGGTGGTTCAACATCACACATGGGGAGTTTGTTGTCCAGGTTCAGCCTGGTCATCCAATTGATAACTCAATGGTGAGAGCTCAGGCTATTGCAACAATAGCTAAGTCATACAATGTGCTAGTTGAGGAAGGAGTGTTGTATCCCATGGGTTTCAATATTGACTATTGGGAGGAGGCAACCTCCTATAGACTAGGTTGGCAGTCTGGTGAAGGATGAGTATGTCACCAACCAATATGCTTTAGTAGTAGCAGTCTTGGCTCACTACAGTCTGGGACCATGTCAACATCAATTTCAACTTTTAGTGGTGCAGTTACTTGGCCTAGTGATTTATTGGAGTGGAATGCCCATGCAAAAGATACTCTAGTACCATAAGAGATCACTTAGATTTGGAGTACAAGTGGGATTGTTCCATCCACCTTGGATGTTCCATTGTGGAGTTTAGAGGAGGCTTTGCAGCAACATGTAAATCAGTTGGTGGAGTAGCAACAAGCTTGGAGTGGAGCCTTTGTACCGCCAAGAGATGAGTGTGAGGATGAGCCTCCAGAATTGATTACCTTGACACCTCTGGATACCACACTCATTGCTTAGCAATATCCAATAGGGGGGTATGCCTATTGGAGTTGTTTGGTGGGATTAACACCGGACTAGCTGCAATCCTACAGGCAGGTATACAAGTACATAAGTACTTGTATGTGGAGAGAGATGAGATAGTTAGGTGAGTCTCTCTACATCATGTGGCATACTTGGCCTATCGGTATCCAGAGTTATTACCAATGTCAACAATTAGAGTTTACCAGAAGGCCCTACCAGTAGACATTTCCTTATTGGGGGTACATGATCTAGAGAGACATGGGCTTGTTCACTTGGTGATTTTTGGATGGCCATGTTAGGGATATACACGTGATGGCCAAGGTTTGGGTCTTCAAGATCCTTGTTCTGGTGTGTTTTGGAAGATGTTATAGATACTATAATATCTCCAGGTTCATCAATCCATTTCTCCAGCTTACCTTTTGGAGAATGTTCCTTTGATGGGTGATTCTTGCACCAAAGTGGTGGCAAATACACATCAGGGCCATTCTTGGATGGGATCTATTGTATTGTTAGATGTAGCCAGAGTAGAATCACGGGCTCATCATCTTTGTCTTTGGTGGACAAACCTCTTACACAAAGAGGTTCTACATTGTGCATATGATGAGATTCAACTACTAGACCACATCCTTGTTGATGACATCTTGGATGTTGGGCGTCAGTCTTAGATAGTGGTAGTGGCTGATAGGTTACTTATGGCAATGGTGAACCTAGTGGGACAACCTAGAGCCACATTTCCCACACTCATGAGTTTCCTAGGCTCTCATGCTTTTTGAGAGGGAGGACTTGGACTTGTTTATGACTCACAGTTATAGCAGTTGGTGGAGCCCAACATTGATGAGAGAGAGCAGGCGATGGGTTTTTGCACCAATATTACTGTTGTTCCAATAGTGTTAGAGGCATCCAAGCGTCAGGTGTTAGGTCAAGCTATGGATATGAACTTTTTGACCTGGATTGTGAGCCTTGGCTTGGTAGAGCAACATAGGATGCGCTTGATAGGCATCACCACTCGGACACTTGTGAGCCTTGTGCCTATTGAGACTATTCAGACACATGTTGGGGGTGATAGACCAAGTGGACATGGTATTCTTGGGACACAGCCAGTAGCTACAAGAGAGTGGTCTACTTGGAGTCTATCCAGGTGAGCATAGGCTACTTGAATTACACCCTTGGTCCACTTGGGATGCAACTAGAGGACGTGGGGAGCTTGCAACCATAGTGGAGGGAGTTTTTCACACAAAGGTTGGGACCTCTAGTGATCGGCGGCATGACACTATTGCTCCTAAGGGCCTAGTGTAACTGCAAGTCAATACGTCTTCCACGCTTGTGATAGCTACAGAGGATACTTGGGAACCAGATCTTGGACCCAAGCTTACTGGAGAGGAAAGACATAGAGTTTGGAGGTTCTTGAGGAGCTACACGAGTTGTTTTGCCTTTAGTATGAAGGATTTGGGTGCTCTAACGGGACCTGGTATATGGATTAAGCTGACTCGCAATACACTATTTTTTTGATGGCTTTATCACTATAGTGACATAGAGAGGACATTGATTTAGAGCCGGATTAGAGACCTTTTTGAGGCTGGTTTGGTAGATCTCACATGGAGAGTAGGCATCAGCTACAGTGATGCCATCCAAGAAGGATATGCATGGCACCTATAGAGATAGCAGGTGTGTGGAGATTACCATCCTATCAACCGATAGACTAGGTTTGATTGATATGCCATGCCTACACCAGAGGAGATTTTTGATGTGATTGGGCATGCAAAGGTCTTTAGTACTTTGGATCTTTGAGTGGGATATCATCAGTTGCTAATCAAGGAGGAGGATAAGCCCAAGACATCATTTTGGGCTATTGATCCTCACGGTAAGGATGTATTATATCAGTGGAGGTTCTTACCATTTGGGTTAAATAATGCTCTTGCTGAGTTCCAAAGGGTCATGGATAGGATCTTAGCTGGATTGGATTTTGCTCGGTGCTATATTGATGACATGTTAGTCTATAGCACTACTATGAAGGAGCATGAGAGAAAGTTTTTGGAGGTGTTTGAGAGGTTGAGATCTCACGGGACTCAAATTACATCATGGGAAGTGTAGGTTCTTCCATGAGTAGGTTGAGTATTTGGGTCACACTATCTACCCCGGAGGACTTGGTGTTTAGCATACCAAGGTGGAGGCTATTGCACATATTCCTTAGCCTACAAATATGAGCAAAGTGTGAGCATTCCTTGGCTTTGCAAACTTCTATCACCGCTATGTTAGAGGATTTAGTGTCATTGCCAAGGCCTTGACAAAGCTGACAAAGCTGACCAAGCTTACATAAGAGTGGTGTTGGGGAGATGAGCAGGAGAGAGCTTTTGTAGAGCTCTAGGAGAGGTTGACATCTATTTCAATTTTGAGGAGATCGATTAGAGGACAACTATTTCAAGTTCATACTGATTGAAGTATGTTGGGACTTGGAGTTATGCTCACCTAGCATGATGATGAGGGGAAGGAGTTTGTGGTGGCCTATGCTAGTTGCTCCAAAAATTTAGCGGAGGAAAAGTATATTTCATATGAGGGAGAGTGCTTGGCAGTAGTTTGGACAGTAGCACATTTTTTATGTTACCTATTTGGTAACCCCTTCACTCTCATCACTAATCATCAGCCGCTGAAGTGGTTGATAGAGTCCCAGAAGCTTTCAAGGAAGCTTGCACAATGGGCTCTAATTTTATAGGAGTATGATTTCATGGTTGTTCATAGACTTGGAGTGGTGCATCGTGATGTAGATGGGTTGAGTAGAAACCCATGTCCCAACCAGTAGGTTCAGAACTGAGCACGTTGGCATGGTGAGATAGATGAGGAGATGGTGCTAGGTTGGCATGCATCTGCCTTTCTTTGTATATTTTTTGAAACTTTGGTGGTATCTCTCTCAGCACAGACAAGAGGAGTTATTGAGGTCACAAATCCAAAGAGTGAAGATATTGGTACAATTCAGTGAGACATTCATGGTGATGTCTTAGTGATGGACTATATTCACATTGGTGTTGTGGGTGGCACAGTTGGGGCCAAGGAGAGAGACCATGTTCTTCCATGAGCTAGATGGTTCAGATTGGAGAGCAAACACCTTTTGCATGTATGGGAGGATGGGAGAGTGTGAGTAGTACCACTTCTATCTCAAAGATCACAATTGGTCCGTCATGCTCATGAGGAGCTAGCACATTTTGGAGTAAAGCGTACATATAACTTACTCTAGAGTCACTATTGGTGGCATGGTATGCAGACCAAGGTACAACAATTTGTTGCCAGATGTGTGGTTTATGACTGAATTAGAGCATCATTCAATGTCCTTATACCACAGTTACACCCATTACCTATCATGGGATTAGGTTACCGCTGGAGTTTAGACTCTGACCGTTGATTGTGAGACATCATCAATATGTTTTAGTGATGGTGGAGCACTTCTCTAAGTGGATTGAGTTGGTGACACTTCTTGACAAGTCCAATGAAGGGATGGCTTACTTGTTCTTAGATCGAGTTCTTAGTCATTTTGGTGCACCAATTGAGGTTTTGACTGATTAGGGTACAGAGTTCTTGGAGGAATTTCAGGTCTTGTGTGACAAGGCTTTGATTGATCATTGTACTACATCCCAAGATCACCTTGAGGCAAATGGCTTAGCAAAGAGAGTGGTTCAGACGGTGAAAAGAGGATTGAAAAAGGATGGTTTGCAACTATGCCACTTGGGAGATTGGGATCTCCAATTACCTTGGTTGGCCATGGCTATCGGTTCATCCGGCAAGCCTCCTTAGCATCCTTACTTTCTACTCTATGGACAATATCCAGATTTACCTACAGCCATTTGTCAAGATGCTACTGTAGTCTTGGACTTGGATGATCCAAATGTATGGGTGAGCGCATGTTCTCAACAAACAGAGATCTTTTGGAGAGTGATGCTGATGGCCTTTGAGAACTTGGCAATTGCTCAGCATAGGGATACCTTACATTCTGCTACTATTTGAGGAGGAGGTTATAAACCCTTGATCCATCAATTTCATCCAGGTAACTATGTATATCTATAACAAACAGCACCGATGACACTTGATGTTTCGAAAGGCCACACTATCTTGAGAGTGCACGAGGTTTTGCCATCTAGAGTCCTTGTGTTAGAAGGACGTGATGGTGTTGTTTGGAAGGATCATATGCGCAATTGTGCACCATGTCACCTTCCAAACATTGATGGTACTATGGACCCAAGCTTTGCACTTGTACGTGCAGGCTTGAGGTGTATGTTAGTGTGTGATAATTGTTTGAGAGGATGGCTTATGGCATGTATGACTCCTCCCTTCACGATGGTTCCTCAAGGACAATGGTTATGTCCTAGATGTACTTGACATATAGCTATTTCATTCTTTATATGGTATAGATTGCAAACAAATGACTAACGATGGGGCTCCATAGCAACCGACCTCCTAAGCTTTGCCCATCATAGGGTATACCATATTCTTGGAGTAGATGGCTATTTGGAGATAGAAGGACCTAACCGCCAACTATGGGGCAATTGTGGCACTTTAGAGTTTATGTATGACTTATGTGTGAGTTGTGCTTCTATAGTTTATGATGTTGACAACAATGTATGTTGTGTAGTAATGTATATATGCATGACAACTGTCACGCCATTTCTAGTGTCGCATCTAGATTACTCGGACACTAGAGTTCTAGTGATAGTTGTTAGAGGCATTTTGGCAGTTACTCATAGACTACTTTCCGACGGTTAGATTTTGTGTTTAGGGTACTAACTTCATAGTGGGGCCCACCATCACTTGCACCATCCACACCGTTGGGTGTGCCATCAGCGAGACGTTGGGATGAGACCTAGGTCAAAATCATGAGTATACCCTAGAAGTGCAGCTCCAAAGAGCTCACTTCTCTAATGTTGAGCCTTCGAGTTCATGGCTAGAGTGGACAAAAAGCTGGTGAGCATAACCTGGATTCTCTTAGCTAGAGTGGGTGTGGCTTGACTGTAATCAATGCCCTTTTGTTGGCAAGTTGTTGAGGATCATATCAAGTATTGATCTAAGTTCAATTGAGTCGAGTTGTAAATGATCTGATTATTGTGACACTTTAGAGTTTATATATGACTTATGTGTGAGTTCTGCTTCTATAGCGTATGTTGTTGACAATTATGTATGTTGTGTAGCAATGTATATATGCACAACAACTTTTTAAAAGAAAATACAGTCAAATATATATGTTTGCTTATTTTTTGCCATAGTTCTTCCTTGTATCATATGTCTTGCCAATGATATTTATTTAATGTGTTTAAGAACAGACATTGGAATTCATTATTCCTTATTCTTGTATGCTTATGGCCTTGTAGTCATATTGTTTCAACTTGAGGTGCTTTCAGTATAAAATCAAATCCTAATCAAACATCTTTATAATTAAAAACTTTACTTCATGGGTATAACAAGTATGAAGATACACATGTTATATGTATCTAAGCTATTTATCCAAGCTTTCATTGAATTGTATGGTTTCATGTCTCAATCTTCATACAATAGTTGCATATGAGATTTGTTTTTAAATCTATATTTTCAATTGCTCTAGTGAAATTATTTAATGCTATGTATTCTAAATATTAAAAATTATCTTGCTTTTCAAATTAATCATCTTTTTATTTATTAATATATATTTTTAAATGGGATAATTAAGATTTAACTTTGATTAGAATGAAGAAAGAAGGCAGCTGCATAGAAAATGCAAAGGATGGGAAGACCCATCAAGCAATACAAGGGAGAGACGATTTGATTAGAATAAGGAAGTACTATGTAACGCATACTTTGCTTTAAGTATTGATTAGTTATTTATAATTTTAGGATGAAATATCTTTGAGATCTAAACTTGAAGTGAATAGAAGATAAATAAAAACACTATGTTTAGAATATTTATCATCTCTATTACAATGTATAATTATCTACATTGGAAGATTATTGTCTCAAAGTTGTATTATCATATGCATCTTCCTTTAATGTTGATATAATTCTTTTTCTCCAAAAATATAGAGGTTAGAATTTGAATTAACCACCAGGAATATGAAACTTAGGTTGGAATGTCCAAACTTTTTTTTTTAAATATTTGGATTTTGGATAAAATTCTAATACTTTAGATGTTTCTTATCTGTTCAATGCTTTAAGATTTGGAAAAAAAGCTAATTTGATCTCAAATATCAAATAACAATAAATGTATGTTTCTAATCCAAAAAATTTAATTCAAATATTTGAGTGAAAACTATAATGTAGTTTTTACTAAAAGGGGTTCTTTTATTTATAAAACCCTTTATCATTGATAAATATAAATATAAATATAAATATAAAATTGTAATTTCTCCACAAAGTATACTTAATACGGTAACTTATCCCATTTCCATTGAGCTGTTTAATGTAATTCGTAGTCATATATCTAAGTTATCACATAAATCACTAAAGAAGTAGATATTTACTCTACCTTTGTATCATTTAGTGGAGACAAAATCATATAATGTATATGGAGATTCAAATTAAATCCTAGTTATACTCATACATAACATTAATTTGCAATATTAGTTCATAGTCATCATATTCAAAACAAGAAACTAGGCTATATTTGCTTTAATTCTTGTCATTAGAAGAAGAAAATATTTTTCTTCAGCTTCTAAGATGTAATTTAATCTAGTATCATTAGAATTAACAACTCAAATCCACCAACTCAATCCTTAATCACTAATCACGTAAGACTTAAAAAGAACTGAATCAATCAAACTCAATTTATAGTTTGCGATCATTTTAGATCAATATAGCTTCAAACCCAGGTTATTTATTGGTTTTAATTCTTTTGGAATCTAAATCAATCTATCAATCTGAATCATTTAAGATTTTAAACCAATAAAGCTAGGTTTACAAGATTTGGTGTGATATAATCTGAAAATTTAATTTTTACATCTAATTTGTGCATTCCGATTCCAATTTTTTTTTCTAATAAAGATCCTTTGCATTTAATGTAAGCTTGGCAAGGTTTCTCTCTACAATAAGATACTTCAAAAGAAATCTTACAAAATTATTTGCCATCATATAATGTAACCTTTGTCTATGATGTTAAAGAGAACAGTTCACCGAAGACATGCATCTATGATACGTACTTAGAATTACACTGTATATTATAGAATCCTCATTAGATACAGACCTAAAAGCAAGAAACATAGAGAAGACTAAGGATTTCAAAGATGTGCCACGTTTCCTACAGTTTTGAGGCAAGAAAATATAAAGCGAAGGAAATATAGAGACTCTGGATTATTCTTTTCTTGAATTTACTAGAATATTAACAAACTAAAGTGAGTAGGCAAAAACATATGCCCACTAAAAAGCAATGACGTCTTACCTTTACCGATATGCCTTTGTTAGTGCCCAATCAAATAAGAGATGCTCTTGAGATGACATCTGTCTTTTCAGCAAAGTATATGACATTTAGCACCCAACTTTGTTTGGGTGAAAAGCTTTGTTTGAAAACGCTCTCCTGCGCTTAAATAGACTTTTCATAAAAGTTTAACTTGGAAAGATAAAATCCAAGATCTTATTCAATAATCTTAGTTGATGCAATATATTGCTTGGAAAAAAAAAGCTTATTATATTCCGAAACATCGATTAGCTTGTTTGATATTGCTGCAAAGAGAGTTTACAACTCGGCCGGCAAGTTCATAAAGGACCACGTTGATATGAAGCAAAGGGAAAAGAAACACAAAAGTTACAAAGTGTATTCCATAGAACTGGAAAGGCATCTATGAAAACCACTTTTTGCAGTACCTGAAATGCTAAAGGGTATTACTTCTTCCATCCAGAGGCGGCAGGTACAACACAACACCATTTTTACTGTATGAATAACATATTGAAATACAACAAAGCCAAAGTACAACATCCTCTCACTGAGTGCATTATTGTCGTACATTGTCCGGGAAGACTTAAGGCGACACTTTAATCATCTTGCAGACAACACAGTCAACCAAACGAAATACACCAAATCATAGTCAGAAGTTGGTAAAATTAACCGCAAATGTAACACTTTATCGAACATATAGTGGTCCAAGTCAAGAGGGTGACAAGATGGTTGAGACAGAGGATCCACATTACTCACTTGCCTGCTCGATTTTAAGATACTGTATGACAAAAGTGCAGTTGGTTGGATTTAGATCGTTAAACGGAATGATGCCAATCCTGTGTGGTTAGTGGGGGTACTAATCTACTACCTACGGACTGAGGCTGCTGATTTCCGTTATGAAGTTGTTTATCGGATGTTCATTTCGTTTCTTCTTCTTCTTCGTTCGTCGTCGTGACTACCACAGTCGAGAAGATCTTGCCGTTATTCTAGTAGAGTCGATGTCGTTGCATGTCCGCCGGCTCCGTCCTGTGCTCCACTTCTGTCAACGGACGGAGACATTTGAGGACCTAATTTCTACCAGTCTTCTTCTACTGTATTCGCGTGTCGAAAGATCTCACAAGACAGCGAGGGAGAGAGCTTTTGATCGACATTTTGTGTGGTTCGGATGGTTCTTCATACGCTCATTCGTTCTTGGTGTTGCCGGGACAGCAGTTTTGTAGACCTAACTTCCTAAGCCGGTAGTGGATTCGACTCGAGTTTGGTTGTGGATCGAGGAGTGAACACAGAGTTCTGTTTGGTAGACAGTGTTTTAGATAGTACATTGTTGTCGTTTCGGGATTTTGTCGACGAATTTACGATGGTTTCGAGGAATTTGACCTAATTCGTAGGAGTTCTATGTGTGAGGGAAGTGGGAATTTCTCAGCAGTTCAAGACAGGTAATTGTAATCTGTAAATTGGTTTCGAAACTGCAAAATGTACGTTTCAATCCATTCTGCTGTTGACGACTTTAAAGCCTTCTAAGTGTAACAGCAATTTGCGAGGAACATGACGTGTGCATGAGGATGTCATTTGCAGGACTCATTTTAATAAGACAATTTTTCAAACTTGGTCGAACAAATCTGAAAGGGAAAGGGAAGAAATAGCTGCTAGCTTGAAGTATTATTGAGATCTGTGTTGATCTGGTACGAAGGCATTGTTACCGTTATGTATGAATGGATAACACTTGTGGATCCAGTTGAAAGGACCTCTATGCAAAGGCTTGCTAGAATTCTCACATAATTGGTAACGTTCTGAGCTTCACTTCGCCGTTTCTTGTGTTGTGCTTGCAAAATAGCAGAGGTACTGGTGTTTCTAGCTCCTGAGAGATTGCATTCGCTTCTAGTCCAATACCAGCAATTTGAGAGTACCCAAGTGCTTGTACTTGGTTACACCTGAATGCAGAATTGAAGGCACACTGGCGGCCGAGGAAACAGCTGACGTTGCCGGCCGGGCCGATGCAGACGGCCAAGTCGAGGTCACGACCAAGGGCGTTGCAATTACCATGGAAGGAGATGATTTGAATGGAAAGGAGTCCGTTGCGACAGAATTGACAGAATTGCAGTCTGACCCTGAGTCAATTCAAAGTGAAGCTGTAAAAGATGTTGCGGCTACCACCGAGTCCACCGACTCTTTGATTTCGAATGTGACAGAGGTCCCTGCCGTGGAGAATGAATCTCCAGCGAAGAAGGTCGATGATGAATTAGAGGCGAAGAAAGGATTGGAGACGGAAACCAAAGTAACTGCAAATGGGAATGGTGAATTGAGAGTTGCGGAAGATGTGGAGGACGATTCTTTACCTTCGGAAGCTGATCAAGTTACGATACCACCGCATTGGCACGCAAAACCATGTGTACACATTATTGGCCTTGGAGGGATCATCACCGAGGAGGTGAGCATGACATGTCCTCCTGCACCTGTTATAATAGCTAGTGGCACACATGTAGGGTCCCCTAAAATCGGCCAAAAATCCCGAGTTTTTGCTAGCGTCGGCTCCTCCGAGCTTTGTTACTCGTACAAATGTAGTTGAGTAAATCAATTAGGATGTTTGCTCATGGAGGACATTTCTGCACATCTTTTTACTTTTGGGATGTCTTCAAATATGTTCTCAAGAAGGAACTTAAGAAAGAGCTCCCTCCTATACTTGTCGTTCGAACGTATAATTGCAGATTAGATTCAGACTATCACACCCATCAGTCGAATCTGCAGACATAAAGACTATGGTCACCTTATAGGAGGAATATGAAGGTCTAAGTATTAGTAACACAGGATGGTGCGTCTGTTGCCCAAATGTTTCAGGTTGTTGCTTGATTTGATTCTGTTGACATCATTACTTTCCATTTTCCTTAACTGAGCTACGCTTGAAAATGGAGACATCAGTGTTAAGCCAGTTGTTTAGGAGGAATCATGAGGTGCTTAAAATTTTTCCTCCTTTAAAATTGTGAGGCCGTTGTACCATACTGGAACTGTGAGAGGGCTACGTGAGTGAAACCATCACAGTTAGAAAGTCCTCTTCTTAAAATCTTAAAAGGATGGAGGTATGGTCCTTTTGTACAGGCCATTACTTCCCATGTCCCAAGGGTTTCTATTTAAACCTTTTTTCTTGAAACTTCATTTAAACGTAGCTCTAGATGATTACAATAACCTCAAAGAACGGACGAAGTCTTGGAAAATTTGTCCTACCCACGGGACCTAACCCTTTTGGTGTGAATGTCGAGTGTATCACGGCCATCTTTCAAGCAGAGTTAGACATCATCACATTAGACTTCCTTATATCACAAGGATGTGTAACCTTCGCTGTCCATCCAGGTGTCATTGGATCAGGAGTCGGCTTCTGAGCAAGATTGCCCTGTTTGTGGTGGTTTGTTTGTTCAGGATCTCATGCCCTTTTTGATTCCCCATGGCCAGATCGTAAGTATTGTCTTTGAAAATGAAAGAAGAGATTCAGCTATTGTGCGGTACGACCCCTCTGGTACTAGTGGGGACGACATCGTCGCTAAAGTACGGGAATCTCTCAATAATACTGAAATCAAAGACAAGACTCTTATGGTGGAACCTTTTCGGCCCGACTCTCTTCTATTTATTGGTAACCTTACACCTGAAATTGATGACGCGGTCCTTCGGCAAATGTTTGAGCCCCATGGCACAGTGGAGCGCGCTTTTGTAAGTAATCAGAACTCCACTCACATAAATTATACCTCACTCAAGTTTTTGCGGTATAATGAGTTTTTCTTTACAGAGGGGACAACGTGTCTAGATACATGGTTTGACGTTGTACAGATTCCCTCGGTAAAATTACGGGTGGTATCGGAAGATATTGATCGAGGCTCATCTTCTTGTTCAGGTTGTAAGGAATTCTGAAAGCCGGAGTAAAGGCTATGGATTTGTGGAGTACAGTTTGAAGTCTCAGGTACGTCGTTGCCAGAGTAAGGAACCGTGTTCTGTTTCGGTTCAGCACTTTAGCAGTCTGATTTTACCCTTGTTTGTTCACGGAGAACTCGTTAAAAATACGAGTTTAGTTCATCCTCGACGTAGCGGAGCAGTGAACACCCACTCTTAATCTTAATTGCCCTCACATTAACGTAGTGTTCACATTCTGCTTTCAGAAGAATTAGAATCTCAACGCCAAGATGCTCTATACTACATAATATCCCTAAGCTTACCTTTCATGTCTATATGGTGACTTGTCAAATAACGTGTTGGGTCATTGCTTCAAACTTTTGCTGCATACTTTCTCTATGGTATTGAACTAGTGTCCTGAGGCACTCGGTGTTCGCACGGTCTAGAGGTTTGGAACTGACTTGAGAGAACATTGGTTCCTTTCCTTTTCAGGCAAGTGCTGCGAAAGTTGCTATGGGGAATATTAATATGGATGGCCGTGTCCTTCGCGTGGAGTGGTCAGATTGTCGGAAAATTGTTGACATGTTTTCTACTGTTTTATTCGTGGACCGGATAGCTAAAGACTGTCCGCATGTAAGTACCTACACTCTCTACTTACGAACTTGAAATTTATTTATCATTCTCGACATTTTCCTGAGGCGTTAGGTGTGTCGTATGTTTTGCTCTAGATTGAGCAAACTCTGAAGACCTTATTTGGCCAACACGGAAGAGTAAGGGACTGTCATCTGGCCATGGGGATGAATCAGCAATTTCGGGGCTTCGCATTTATTGACTTCTATCATTCAACATTTGCCGACAAAGGTAGGCACTGTGCATGCTGTATGGCCATCGTGCTATGGGCTGGCTGACTTGTGTTGATGTTGGAGTCTTGATTGAAATGGAAAATGGCAGATGCTACCAAGTAGAATACCTTCCGCAGATGTGGTCATCTGAGTTGTTAGATGTGTCTGTTTGCAGCCCATGAAGCTTTAGATGGTCGCGAGGTGGAGAAATCAAACATTAGAGTTAGTTTTGCCAACCCGTCGAAATCAGCACAGGTATGACTCTGGGCTTTGTCCGTGATTTTAGTAACATACGTTTGTTCAATAAAGTACGCCCTGTTTGTAGAGCTAGTTCGTCTCGATCTTGTTTACAACAAGAATCACGAGTACATTCTGAAGACCAAGAGCTTGGATTAACTAGAAGAGGGATCAGCGTTACAATTGTGGTAGGCTGCTCTTACGTTTCTGGCTTGGGGAAACATTCAAGCCCATAGTAAGAGCGCCGCGGATCGCAAAGGGCGCATTTAATACGCGATTCGGCATTTCAAATTAACAAGTGCATGGGAATGTTAGTTTAGGTAGAAGCATAAGCATTTTGTCCCAGTTTGTTTCTATGAATTTCTTACCTCGCACATGCATGTCAATGCGCAGTCATACAAGTCACGATTTGGGAACCAGGCAGCACCACTTGTCACATCGGTTGCCGGAAGAGGATCGTTTCCAGGTGAAACTCTAATGTCTAAAAGAAAAATGCCGGTTTTCATTCACTATTTCTTTAATTGACAAAGGTCACGCTCTCATAATTGAACAGAGCTAGCTGATAATATGGGTGTGAAATGATCAGATCACATGATGAGGCCTGTTGGTCCAGCTATGGTAGGAGCAGCCATGAGAGGCCACATGGCTATGCCTCTAATAGGAAATCGGTTTATGGGCCAAGGCAGGAGCAACATGATGGGTATGGGCATCGGCATGGTAATTAAAATCTTCTCAATCACGTGGATGCATGTTTATGTACGAGGTTAACCAAACCACCAGTATTTTATCTATACAAGATAAACTTTTGCAAGGAAGTTGCTGGACCCTTGTTCAATAAATAGTAGTTTGTAGAGATCCCGGTGATTGTCAAATTGTGGTCGTGTACTTCCAACTTTTTCCTCTTTGTAATGCAGCAATTTGGGAGAGGAGCTCCCGTAGGTCCCGGTATGATTGGTCGAAGTCTTGTACCTCCTCTCTTGGGCAGCGGTGCTGGTATGCTCGGACCTGGTTCAGTAGCTGCAGGCATGATGGGACGTGGACAGGGGATGACTCTAGGGAGTGTGGCACTGCGGGTTGGACTACCAGGAAGTTTCGGGCAGCACAGTTCTCGCCTTCCAGTCGGGCGTGGTATGCTTTCGAACGTAGTATTGAAATTGTAGTAGATCCCAACTCCTTCAATATAATCATGTTTTCTAAGAGAGGAGTTTTTGAGCCGTTTTAGCAGAAGGCACACACAAAGTGTATCCTGCGGAGAAGAAACGTGGTAGGAGAAAGTACGTGGAAATCTTTTCTGTTTATCTGTTGATGCCCAACGTATGTTTTGATGATTCCAGGCCCTGTCCCCATAAACTCAGCTGCAATTGCTCAGGTCCGTTGCGTCTCCCAGCTATCTACTCCCTATTTAATCAAGGGGTCTGGTGAACGCGTACAGCTGCTTGACGTTCATATCCTCTCTGATTCAATGGTTCATTTTCATGTCTGTCTGTTCTGATCTATTGTTAATATCTGTTTCTGTTGTCCGTGACAGGTTGCCACTGCACAGGCGAAAGCACGGGAAGAGGAAGCCAAAGCAAGAGCAGAGGTCTGACTTATGCCCTCTAGTTTTGCAATTCAACCATTTAGACGGTCGTATATTTTGTTTACATCGATGTCTTTGTTACTTGAAGACCACCATTTATGGTTGGATCTTTCTTTTGGCGCCATTCTTGCCTCCGTTATTTACAGCTAAAATTAACGAATTCTTTGAACAGGCTCAAGCAAAGCAGTCTCAAGTTGGGGCTAAACAAAGTGCTGCGGAGCAAGAGCGTTTGGAACAATTCCGGAAGATGGCAGCTCAACAAGCCCAACTTACCTCAGTATGTCATTTCCAACCTGGATGCAGAATGCAAGCATGGTTGCGTCAATCGTTTGCTTGTTGGTTGAAGTGGATATTCCTAGTTGTCGCAATGAAGATGCTAGTTCAGTTTCTCAAGCCTTACTAAAGACATTAAAAGCGGCCTAATTCTATATTGTGGTAAATGCAGCAATCGAGCCAAAATTATTATCACCAGCAACCTCCATCAATTGGGTTGGATCAGCAGTACAAGGCCGACCCAGCATACACGTATCAACAGTCTCAACAACCACCTTATCAGCAGCCTGATTCAAATGTCCAGTATCAGGTCTGTAATATTTACATGGACCGGAGTTTGATCACCACGAAGACTTCATGAGAAGCATATGCTTGCTTACGTTTTTGAAAGGGCTTCTACGGCTGTTTCTAATACTCAGAGGGATGGATCCACTACGTAGGAAGTTGAGAGGGTAGATGTTTTGATAGCCAGCATTTCTCACATCATGAGTATCTTAATTAGAGTGTCGAAATTCCATCCTCAAGTGAATGTATTTTCTGAATTCATAGATGCACGAGAAAGCGCATAATTTCAGCCCGAATACTAGCCATGAGGACTGTAGGTCGGAATAAATAAATCTAAAAACACAACAAAAATCCATAAGAACCAGGGTCATACCTTAGAATAAGAATACCTACACGCTATGACGTCTAGAAGCTCTGCATTCAGAGGGCGAATAAAGTGTGGGACGTATGATGATTGACGCCCTAGAATTTCGTTTGCAGCATCAGACAGCTGTGCAGCAAGCATCATCTGGACAGCAATCTTATAACTCCCAGTATCTTTCACAACCTACGCAACAGTACACACAACCACAACAACTGCAGCCGCAGCCACAGCTGCAGCAAACTGCCCAACAACTATCGTCAGTTCAAATTGCAGTCCCTCAAGCACAGCCACAACCTCAACAACAACAACAACAACAACAACAACAACAACAACAACAGCAGCAGCAGCAGCAGCAGCAACAGCAGCAACAAAAACAAGTACTACTACAACAACAACAACAGCAACAACTGGCAGAACAGGTGCCTGACTCGAACTGAAACCAGCAGGTTTTAATTACTACTGTTCCGAGGTAGACCATTACCTGGACTCACGTTTTTTCCATGTCCCTACGCAGTATTCTCAACAGCAGGTCTACTACCAGCAACATGGTCAACCAGCGACACAGGTGAGGCTTTACTTTTTGCCAATCCATAGTGATGAGAACCTTTCTTCCTAGTCTTTGAAGTAGATGGTCTATCCTCAGTCATTCTGACTTCTGATGTATCAGACATCCTAGCACTCAGCTTCCTAGTCTCACCAGAGTAGACACTCCTGATTGCACTCAGCAATATTCAACTCACTCTCTCTCAGAGCCTTCAAAGATAGTACACAGCAGCACTCACGCAGCATGAAAGGTACCCCAGTGGGAAGCAGCATAGAACACACCTTAAACAAGGTACAAGGTCCTGGGAATGATCCTTGTATGAGAACTTACCTAAACATGAGCAGAGAGCACTCATATATATACACAAGCAATCTCTAGCAGGTTGCTTTGCAGAGCCCTAATTGAGGCTGCGCCCTCACTTCACCCTAATCATGTATCTAGCCTAATCATGTATCTAGTCTAATCAGGTATCTAGCCTAGTCATGTATCTAGTCACTAAACTCGAGATTATCACAACTAACACATAGTTTTCAATTTCTCAAGTAGTCAAGTCTATCTAAAGTTGCCAAAATTGCCAATGATTATAATCGACTGTATTTATATCGGTTTATCACTTTCCCCAGGCGGTTGTAGGTAATCAACAGCAGTATGCTCAATATGCACAGTATAGTCAGCAATATGGGCAACAACAACAGCAATATACCCAACATTATGTACAAGCAGTTCAGCAGTTCCCACAGCAAGCCCAACAGCAGGTTTCAGCACAATATTCCCAGCAGGACTATTCAGATTACTACACCCAGCAGCAACAAGTTACAAGTCAACAAGCTGAGGCTGTTTCCGCACCACCAGCTGTCATATCTGCAACAGTAGCTGTGTCTGCACAAACACAAGATTTATCTCAGCAGCAACAAGCATATTCTGCATACTATCAGCAACGGGTATGACTTTTATGTTACGTCAGCAGTAGTGCTTCTCATAAGTACTAGTACTTGCTGGTTTATTTGCTGACACGTGGTCCCACACTGCCCTCTGCTCTTCTCCTTCACTGTACCCGAGGTCCCTCAAAGCACCTGAGGCACTCCTCTTGAAAACCTTCCGCCCCCTTCCGCCTCCCCTTTCCCTTCTTTAGATTATTGTTTTCGTTCCACCTTTGGTTGCTGCTCGCTCTGCTTTACTCTGTGAACTCTCGCCCCCGTTTCTGTGGCAAATGACCTGCCCTTTCCCGGTGTCTTTGGACTTGCTCCCTACTGTTTGTTTGGTGTGTCAAACGACTTGCTCCTTCCCGTGCCTTCTGACTCAGCTCTTTACTGTTTCTTCGATGATATCACTCAGTTAATTTACCACCTTCTTCATGAGTTTGCATCATCGAGTAGTTCTGCTAGTTTTTACTAGCGCCCTACTGTTTCTTTGGGTGTGTCAAACGACTTGCTCCTTCCCGTGCCTTCTGACTCAGCTCTTTACTGTTTCTTCAATGATATCACTAAGTTAATTTACCACCTTCTTCATGAGTTTGCATCATCAAGTAGTTTTGCTAGTTTTTACTTGCGTTCAGTACTAATATTTGTTTCCTTTCAGGCTTTAAACAGGTATGTCTCGAGTCCCTCACCTTCTCCTGCTCACGATTTCATATTCTTCCTTCGGATACTGATTTATTTGCATTGCACAGTCATTCTTCTTATTACTGTTGCTGCCCTTTGTTTGGATTGTAAGCTTCATATGTTACAGCTTTTCCCTTACCCTGAGCGGCACTGTTGGAAGCAACCAAGTTTGCCTTGGCACTAATGAGTTTTCGAGCAGAAAGTTGGTACGAGGGGTACTGACACTTGCTGAGATACTTCGGCACTGATGAAGTCGCATGTGCTATCGTGGAGGTTTATTATGGCCGCCGTCTGCTTCCCTCAGGTGTTTAGTGTCTCAGGCCTCAAGCGGCCATAGCGCTTGCTGTGATGTACTATATCCAGTCGTCTGATGCTTCACTCGCGTTACCCTGTTACACTTTGATGTGTCTCTGCAGCAGCACCATCCACTGAGCTCCCGCATTGTTCCACTCCTCCCTTCCCCAGCTTATTCCCTCCCTATTATTTTTCCCTCGCTCTTTGCCTGTTCATGGTTTGACCTCCCTCCCGTGTCTACAGTGTTCCTACCCGACTCCAGCCTACGTTTTTCATCGTTCATGCACTGCTTACTGGTGGTCAATTGCATAATGCTTTATATTTCTCGCATTCGTTTGAAAGCTGTTATCGATTTCAAGTTGTTTACTAGTCCTTTGGATATATGTTGTTCTCAATTTGTTGCAATTATGCCTTTGCTTCAGGTTACATTCGATGCAATCTACTATCTGGATTTATCACTATAACAGCATTGTGCACAAAGTACATCTTGGTTACCGATCATTTGCATTTAGTGAGTTCTGGATCACCCGTTCCTAGAACGGCTTCTGCTCTCATCTACCTATATCCAGTCCTCTGATGCTTCGCTCCTTCTCAGCCTAGAGACCATCCACTCTCTTCCCACTTCGCTCCTACTCACATTTGTTGATCTGTTTCATGGTTCCTATACAGGTTTTCTGTCCAGTCTGCCAATTTCAGTTCTCTTCATTAGTTTAGTTTGGGCTCGTTGGTCTTCAATTACATCTGGTCTATTTCGCTACATGCTTTGCTTAGCGCTGATCGATTGCATGATGAATATCTGTTTCTCTACTGTTGTTGTTAGGATATAGTGATACTTGTTTATGTTTAACCTTGCATTTAATCTATTAGTTGCATTAGGTCTATTTAATCTGTTAGATCTATTTATCCACAATCCATTTGCACGTAATGAGTTCTGGATCCCCTGTTCTTCGAACGGCTTCTGCTCTCATGTCCAAATATGTCATCATTACGCATCATGTCATCACCAGTAGTTAGATTAAAAGCCCTCGAAACTCTCGCTACTTGAATAATACGGAAGTTTTTTTGTATATTTGATACATACTGTGTATTTTGTACAATGCGGATGCTTGCTGTTTACCTGCAGGGGACTTACTCGTTTTTTGGCCCCCCCTCCATCACATGACCTCGCGCAGACAATGTCTCTCGTTCTCTCGTTCTGTCACATTCCTCTATTGCTATTTCTCGCCTCTTCCTATTCTTGACGATCTTTGTCAGTCTCCTCTTCGTACTCGTCACGACCTTTGTCCTCTGCTTGTATCTCTCTCGCTCATGCTATTTTTCTCATTAGCATCTCGCAATTCTGCTCTGTTTGCTTCTCTACTATCGATGTTTTCTTTCAGGTATTCCCATGGTGGGTCTAGAATCCTTTCCTTGCTCATGCTTCCTATTTCTGCATCGTTTCCTTGTGCCTGGTTAGTATTTTGCATCTTCAATGGCCATTTTCTTTCATCTTACCACCAGGGAACCTTTTATTCTTTCTGCTCTACAGGTGCTCCTACATAGCCTGCTGGTTTTCTGCATAAGTTCCAGCGTTCCTTACTTCTCACTGCTACCATTTCTGAGCGGCACTTTTTGAAGCAACCGAGTTTGCCTTGGCACTCATGAGCTTTCGAACAGAAACTTGGTACAAGGGGTACTGGCATTCGCCCAGCTACTTCGGCACTGATGAAGTTGTTTGTGATGTAGTGATTCCTTCGATGTTCAGTGTTTTAGGACGCATGCGTTCATAGGGCATGTGCTCATGTCCTCATATCCAGTTCTTTCACACTCCGCTCCAACACAGCCATGGCACCATCCACTCCTCTCCCACTTCGCTTCACTCCACCCATCCTCAACTAAAGTTCTGTCTTTTGCTCTTTGCTCGATGTTTCTCTGTTTGATGGTCCTCCTCTGCTTCAATTTCAGATGCTTAATCTGTTATGTCTTGATTCTTCTTCTATAATGTATACTAGTTCTCTGCAGGTGTTAGTTATGAAATGTATCAAAACGTCCTTACTTCCGCTTATACGCTTATATTCGTAATGTTAGATTCACTTACACTCATTTGGTCAGATTCAATTCATTTTTATTTGCATATGTCATGCATGCACTTCATATGCACGTTCTCGGTTCCATACTTAGTGGGTCCCGGATCCCCCATTGTTCGAACGGCTTCTGCTCGCATTTCCCATATGTCATCATTTGGGCGAAATACCAGTCCTCATACACTCGCTTCAGGGGCGTCTCATAATTTTGGTCTTGAGACTAGTGCGGTTCATGTCTTATGCACCAACATCATGATACTGTCATCACGTCATGCCTTTTTTTCTCGAGGTAACACATGCTCGCACTCATCTGTACTGTGGGTACCTATGCATTACAAACATCATGCTAACCTCTATATGCAGACATACGCTTGCTTGCTTACCTCCTTATGTAACTGACAGTTATGACGATTTTTACTCGGTTACTATCACATGCCAGAGACAGAGTCAGTTGAGTTAAACGTGGGTATGGAACTGGTTGTTTCTGTCCCAGAAGGTTGTCTTCTTTCTATAAGATGATGCATACTAGTTCACTGCAGGTGCTACTCAGGAAATCTATCAACTTCCGTTCCTGCTTTCTATCAATTCTTCTTATCTTCCCCTTGTGTTCCTTGTTTAGGTTACCTTCAATTCATTTTTCATACGTTCATGCGTGCATATCATTACTTCCATATGCATGTTTTCGGTTCGTCCCAAGTGGTGGGTTCTAGATCTCCCGAACGGTTTTGCTCGCATTGCTCAAATATGTCATCATTTGCGTAGGTTCATGCTTGCATTTCATTACTTTCATATGCATGTTCTCGGTTAGTATCGGTTCCCTACTAAGTGGTTCTGGAACGGAAGTATTCGAATGCCTTCTGCTCTCATTTCTCAAACATGTCATCATGTGGTGGTCGTCATCTTGGGTCTAGGTACAAGTAGTCGGCGGGTTCAAGTGCAGGATGAGTGGATAGAAAACAATCAAATGGCTTAATTGATCCATCTTGCCTCTTTGTTTGAATGACTGTTGCTTTACTTCGATGAGTGCAGGCTCAAGAAGCGGTTGCTCAAACTGGAGCATCTGCAGCACAGACAACAACTGCTCCAACCAGCTCACAGCAGACCCTGGAAGCTCAGTGGGCTGCATATTATGCAGCTCAGTCAGCTGTTCAGCAGGTATTGCATCCAAATGGTGAATTATGTATCTTTTGTAATTTAGTTGTACCAGAGGGTACCAATTAGAACTAGCTAAACTTATAAACCCAACGGGTTCTCTATTCCTTTGCTCATGTATGATAAACTCGTATCGGTTCCCTACTAAGTGGGTTCTCTATCGTCCGTACTTAGAACGGCTTCTGCTCCCAGTGCTCAAATATGCTAAACTCATGCCGGTTGCCACTGAAACTTCATCTTTCTTTCTAACTCTAGAGGCTTTGACCAAACTGCTCCAAACTCAGACTTCCTCACTAGATACAATGTACTTGGACAGACTGGTACCGCAAGTGCCTATGATCAGCAGCAACCAACCTATTCTCAAGAACAACAGAACTATGTATCAATCGGGTCAACTGGTTACTATCAGGTTGGTTGATTTCCATCAGTATAATCTCCTTAAGTAGCATTCAATTCTTTTGTTGCACTGGGAGCAACTTATGTGATACATCAACAGTCAAAGAATGTCGAGCGACTTATGTTACCTTTTACCATTTTGTTTCGGAAGTAACGCTCTGTTCTATCTGTCTAAATGATTATGAAGCGTTTTTGGTTCTGATTTCTGTCCAGTGAAGTCACCACATATACTCATAGCAAGAGGTTGAACAAGTTTTTAAATCTGCAATATTTGTCGTAGATGATCCTATGAGCTTTCAGCCTTACATGGCAGATGAGCAAGAAGGGTATAACAGCAACAAGAGAACGAAGGAATAAAGTGGACGTAAAAAAGTGGGAGCTAATCAGAATGAATCAACAGAAGCGATGCACTCCACTCTGTCCCTGTTAGGTCACCCTGGACTTCGATGAACTCGTTCTGGTGAAGGAAGAGGGGCCGGATCTAGGATATAGCTTTATAATCAACGGCTTTTTCATCGCTTAATAGTACCACAATCAAAGAGACGAAGGGGCTGTAAGAAGGTGGAAAGCTACTGATATGTTGAAAGTTGGAATATATAGGAGAATTCACGAATGCGTAACCTTCATTTAGGTGGCTCTCATGTGCTTTATAAGACTGGATATCTTGATACTTTGGCAACGTGATTCCTCCTGTATGCAATAAGTGAAAGTGTAGGAACCAGCATCTCTGCCAAAGAGATGTTCGAAATCTGTATTCCCTATGAGGCCGCTCTGTACTCTTTCGATCTTCTGTAGACGTTGTATCCAACTATGCAATTTTCAAAACCAGCTGTCAATTATCTGATTATCTTAATACGAGCATCAATCTCAAAAAGAGTTTACACTACTTTACGGACTAAAAGGTGTATTTGATCTTTTCTCCTATGCATGTGATCATTCAGTCCTCAATTTGATTGTCTTCAGGATTCCTTGAGTTCAGCTGTATTCTTCATTCGTCTTCTCTACTTTGTTTCCAGCTAAATTTGTTTGTTCTCCTGACCTTCAGCAACCTGCTGTTGTGGATGTCGGCCAAAAGCGGACGGCTGATCAAATTGATTATTCGACACAAATCCAGGTATGTTCATCGTGGATTAGCGGATTAGCGGCATGGCGTAACCTGACATTTCTTGCAGAGCTGCTTTATAAGTAGCAGACACATTTCAAAAGCTCAAGCATGTGCTTCCAAGCAATCTTGCTCCGTCAACTATGTGTCTCTGTAGGTAGAACTCACAGTTCAATGTTCGGACTTCTTGTGAACTTCGAAGAGGAAGTGTTCGGTTGCCTGTCTAGGCAATGCGTGCATTTATTTGATACCTGTGTCATTTGTGAGATATTCTGGCCTGCTGAACTGATTTTCGGGTTACGATTATTGCAGGCCAGTTACGCCTATCAACAACAGCCAACAACAGCAATTACGGGTTATAGTCAGCAGCAAGTGCCAAATGGTACAATCTCGTACCAGCAACCCTCAACGGCTATGGCAGCTGCATATCAACAGACAGCGTCAACTGTGAGTAGCTACCAGCAGCCCGCATCTGCCTATCTACAACAGCATGGAGGAGTGGCAACATATGTACAACAGTCTACTTCTCTCCCGGGGTATACCCTAGCCGGTGCGGGGGTTTATCAACAGTCCATTCCACCTGCTACATCTATCCATCAGCAGTCAGTGGTGCCCGTGTCTGCAGGGTACCACCAGGCGCCTGCACTTACTGTACAAGGCTACATGCAATCAAGTCAGGCGGCAGTACCCACTTCAGCATATGACTACAGTAAACGACCACGCTTTTAAGCAGAGATGCTTGACAACTGGGAGTATAGTCAGTCCATGCAGATCAGCCACTGGCTCGCTGGGTCTTGAGGGACATGCTAAATCCTCCACCAATCATCGGCTTTGCTCGCAAATAATGTCTTAATTCGCTCGAGGAAGCACCAAGGTTGAGCTTCTTTTCTGGTATAAGGAGGCTGTTACGTCTTTCCTCACCCATCATGCAGACGGAAATGGAGCTATCAGGACATACTCAAATTGTTGCAGATGCAGAGAATGGGTCCAGAATTTTGTTCCCGAGAGAAACCAGTAAGGGGAAGTTCTCTTTGACTTTAGCAGTATGCTGAAAAATGTTGACGATTGACTGTAGAGAATGTTGGAGTGCAAGAGAGAAGCATCTGGTTAAAGGTTGGTGGCTCCGGGATGTGGATTCGTTTGAGTTATGTCGGTCGTGTGGGAAGGTGGCAAACGATGGAAGAGTTAGGCATGGGACTGGATTGAGTTCTTGTATCTATGCTTGAATTGAACATGAGGAGAGTGCTATTACCAGTTTTGTAAGTCTTTCGACGGATAAAAGGGGTCCTGGTTTTGTAACTACCAGCTGCAATTCTAGATCTTTTCCTTTCACTATCATTAGTGGCAGAAAATCTGGATACGATGAAAGAGTGGTTAGGTCAAAACATTTATACAAGTGTTAATAGGAACAAGGGTAGTCATTGATAGCCATATTGTTCACCAGAAAAAACCAGGATCATATGGGTAGGGCCTTGCATTATCAAGCGTCAATGTTGGACTTCTGTAATTATGAGGGTCTACTCTGCAAGTTAAGAATTTTATATCATTACCACGTGCTGGTGATTGAATCTGGAAGGAGCAGATGGGACCTTTCTTATTCACAAACGAAGAGACTTGAAAAAGCGATAGGAGGTTAGGGGCTGGATTAGGAAGGTGAGACTAAAGAGGGAAAGAGTTGTTGCTGAGCAGTGAAATTAGACTTTAAGTTCTGTGCTAAGAATAGGCTCCTTACGTCAACAACCAATGCCTCTTTTGTGGCTTGCATGGAGAAGAATCCTCAATCATGAACAGGATGCTGACTACTTGAGGAGGCACGGAAGATCGGGAGAAAGCACCCTAGGAGCAACAATATCTTCGCTTGGTGCTGCGGTTTTGCTCATTCACCCATTTTGATGTGGGTAATAGACACAGTGGCTTAAGAAGAAGCCGTGGGGTGGGACTGGCTGGATAATCACTATAACTGTGAAATGAGTAGGAAGGGGATGGCTGGATAAGTGATGGGCACAAGAGAAAGGCAAGGAACTGGGAAGCCCTCTTTCTCTTCATTTGAGGACTAAGTTTTCACGGAAGTGTATTTGCTGGTTATGTAGAGTGCAAATTTTGCTCAATGAAGAATGGCAAGCTTTCCCGTCCTTTCTTGGATGTCTTTTATGTCATGGTTTTCCAATCAAGTGTGCAGCTCATTGCATTCAGAGCGTAAATTAACAAATTTTTTTCTGTCGAGGAAAATAATTTGGTCTTAGGCATCTTACAGCAGATGTATCGCTGAAGGCTTCCGCAAAATGGACCTAGTTGTTGACTACTCTTATGCAAAAGAGGGGGATTATCCCTGAAAAGTCCTGCATTGCGTTGGCATTGTTGCAAAAAGGAGTCTTGTCCAACGAGGTTTTGAGGTTTCCTAGGAGTTTCTTGGGAGTAAAGATGAAATTGTATTTTAGTCAAAATGAAGCGGTTTTTCTTTGCCTTCGTTTCACTAAAATCATGTCTTACGTTGGCCATTGAGTTGTGAACCTGTATACAGAGATTAAACCTGATCGTGATTGCCACGTAACCGTCTCCATTGACTTATCTGCTATGTGTCGGTGTCACTGTGAGCAGCTCGTAGGAAGTACACCCCAGATTTTCTCGGAAGTTATGCCTCTTCTGGAGAAACCGGCGCAGGCTGACTTCTGTACTGGTAATTTCTGTGGATGCTAAGGTAGGCCTCATCTAAGTTTTTCGGAATGCTATAGCGGAGAAAGTTTGGCTAGGGTCGATCATAATCAATCTCTCTCAAATACAATGAGGTCTGAACTCGAGCTCTTTTACCTGGATTCATTCATTATCATTCGAGATAGCATGGATAAGCTAGACTAGGGTGCACTCTCACCAAACACAAGCGAGCTCAGCATAACCTGAATGCGCAGATCCGTCGTGTGAGGACAATTCTTCTTGGGTGTTCAAGTATGGAGTAAGAATTCTCAGATGTATGATTACCAGCATTGAATAACCCTGATAAAGTTTCGTGATAAGGGATGGGAGCAAAGAGTGTCAGGATACTTGCTTGATTTTACTAATACAGATTGTGCTGAGGGATTCTTGGATGAAACCAACCTAACTAGGTCTTTGGAGGAAGTAGGAATTCCTCTCAAGTTCCTCGATTCAAATTATGTGTCTTAGTGTTAATGTTTCAGATTTATTTTCTTCCTCAATGTATTGTACTTAAGAGCAGGCGCGCTTAAGTTTTTTTTGTCAGGGAAGCAGAATGCCGTGGGAGGGAATGATAGTCACTGGTAAAGTCTTGATGTGCTTCTAAGTTATCCTCAAAGACCTGCATCAATGCCAGACCTAAATGTCTGTTATATATAAAACGTGGCCCTATCTTGGGAGTTTTCTAGTATTAAAGTAGTATCTATTAAGTATGTGCAGTTCTACTCGGGAAACATGAGATAAAGCTGGTGGTTACGTTGGCGTATTGAACATATTCGATTTACAAATTTTGAGGTTTCCCTTTACGTCGCATAAATTGTTGACTTGTAAAAGACACCGTGTTCCCAGATGCTTGAAGCAGTGTTACCAGGAAACACAGGAAGCTTTGAGTTTGGAACGTCCGTGTGCAGGACCTAAGTTGGAGGTAATAGGAGGAGGGTCACGAAGGCTGTCAGGTCTTCGATGTGGACATGTCACGCCCAATAGGAACGATCCAAGGTGTTGAAGGTTGTAAGCAGTAAGTGATCCTCTCCTTACTGCTGTGAGGCATGGACGTGCGTCGGTGTGGTTTTCCTATCCAGCAACTCAGTTCGTGGTAACAAGGCCGTCTTCTGATCTCTCTGAGGTTCCCAACAGCCTGATGCTCAAAGACTTAACAATCTAGCCACATCTGATCCTCAGGTAGAAACTTAACGATCTGTAGAGAACCTACTTTTGCAGTTTGACGTCGTTACGCAGAAAACTGATAGCTGGCCTGAGTAGTACGCAACTGCTTTCCGTCTGACAAGAGCTTTACGCCCTTCCTTTAAAACGCTTCTGCAAGGTATAGGTCTCCAAGGCATAGTTGATTTCTAGTTACCGAGGGATTAATAGGATTTTCCATATGTATGACAGACAGAAACATAGGCGTTCAAATTGAACATGCGATGCTCCTGGATCTGAGTCCAACAATAATTGTCTATCCAATAACAGTCCAATATCGGAGTGTTATTGCTACAGATGTGTACCAGTCTCTTTGAAGCTCAGACATGAGTGGGATGGGTTGATGTTTTAGAACTCAATCTTAGGCAATACACAACACTCCCGACCTTGAAACGAGATTGATTCCCCCATTTATGAATGCGGTAACCCGGATAGACGGCCTCATCGTTCATAGCAACGTTAACGTTCTCATAGCAGCATCATTAGTCAAGCTGGTTCAATTTGTGAAAGTGTATGTTTCCTGTAGTATATGTTTCAAGTTTATTGGTGGTATTGGGAAGCTTTTTAGATTCTCCATCCAGTGTGACCAAAATTATAAGAAACAATTTCTCAATATAGTGCTTATGAGGAAACGAAAATGAAAGTCCCATTTTCTCTTAGTTGCACTATTTTAGTAGTATGGAGTCCATAAACTACTCAAAATCTGTTTAAAAATAGTACTCCATTAATGATGGAACAAAGCCAAAGATCGCAAATTAGGGTTTTTGTAACCTTTTTCCCTAGTGTAAAGTTAAGTGGTAACATAGAAAAGCAGTCTGAATATTTTACCAATGAGATCCAACTATAAGAAATTAAGCACAATTATGAAAGTTACAGGAGAGTTGGAATAATATATTGGATATTTTTAGGAGTCCAAATACATAAGATTAAGGATCAGAGGATTTTGAAAGTAGTCTAAATTGGAATCTAAATTGTAAATGTGGAATAAAATAAAAAGTTCCATAGTTTTTACTTTGGAGTTTTGCCAAACCTTTTAATCTAGTGGACGTTCAATTAATTATGGTGAGGTTAAAAAGCTTTTTAAATTTCAAATCCGATGTGACTAAAATAACAAAAAAGAGCAATTTTTTTTGGAAGTTATAGAGAACTGAAAAGTAAATTTTATTTTCGAGTAAGTACCTCATTTTACAATTATAATTAGTCTTGGATGTTAACACTTAAAGAAAAATGCTCTTCAACAACAATTTTGGAGTCCAAATCCATAAAAGTTAGAACAAATCAAAATTATACTAATGGAGAGTTGGTAATTATATTGTCCAATGTACGTTAAGGGATGAATGTGATGGTTGTGGAGAGTCTTTGAATTTTGCTAGAAAGTATAGAAAACATAGCTACAATGTAGAAATTTGAGAGAAATGAAAATTTAAACTCCCTCTTGTCTTAAATACCCAATTTTGTAAATTTGGAATCTTGAACCTTAAGATTCAAGGATTAAAGCTTTTATGGATTTTATTTTAACATTTAGCACCTTACCTTACATTTAGTTCATCAAAAGATTTGGCCCCATCATCTTTAGAGGCCTCAAGATATGAAAACCTAAAAAATATTCCTTAACCACATTCAACAACTCTCAATTTCAGAAAATACAACTTCAAAATCCATAACCATTTAACTTAAATATGTTACATATAAACTTGGTACCCTAGTTGCTACTTCTTAGTATCCTGCTTTATGTTCTTAGTTCATAAAATTGTTAGGTGCTTTGATGTTTACCTTCTCCATAACAGTTCCACCCACTTTGAAAGCATGTGGACAAGTCAATACTGATAAGGATATACATAAAAGCAAGTTTGCTATAGATATTTACATGCATAAGATGACCTATGTCTTGTGTCTTGAAGGAAGAAGTTTTTGCAGAATTAGAGACAAGAAAAATATAGAGCCATATGTTATATGTTGAGCACCAATACGTTCATGTGTTATGATTTTCAAAATGTTGTCTCACTTATTCTCATCATGCCAAAATATACTCAATATTAAATAACACATGCTGTTTAACATTGCTCTTATCATTTCTTCTTATACCTCTAAAGATGGACTCTTTGACTTCTTTGTAATACTTAACACCATAAGGGGCTTAGCCCCATGTTACCTTTTTTGTCTCTCCCTTGTAAGGCTTGATGGAGTCTTCCCATCCTTCGTTTTTCCTACGCGGTCGCCTTTTTTCAAATTCCATAAGAGTTCAACCTATAAGTATCACCTCCATGCTCTTTGTAGTTAGCTGTAAAATTGATCCATATATCCAAAGGTAGGAATAAATGGCCCCTTTGAATGGAAGTTTTTAGATTCAACCATCTTATCTTAGAAAAATCAAAGCACAAAAGCTTTGTATCTTTGAAGGCAAGAATAAATAACCTACTTAAATTAGAGTATTTAGATATACTCTCATATATATCATACTTTGCTTAGGTATTCACAAATACCAAGTTCTAGGGAGCTAGAAGCTTGACTCCAAATGCACTATATACCATGTGAAGAATTGTAAGGTGATGTACTTCCATTTTTGATGTTTTACTTATAATTTCTTTAAAATTTTTAGGATGTGTAAAACCCAAAGTATTGTAGTTTATTAAGTTAAAAACCTATAGATGAAAATGCCATGTTTGAGCTTGTGCATTGAATTTGACCTAAGAAGTTGAGGCCAAGGCATAAAGACTATACTTCATTAGCACCCCATCTTGATTACTAGGAAGTTTGGGGCAAAGTGGTTGACCTTGAAGTCTTACGTCAGTCCATATACTACCTATATTATATTATTTTTTAGGGTAAATCACTCAATGCTTGACCTTGCAAATTGAAGGTAACAAATGATAGCTTGTAAAGGCAAATAAACTATAAATAAATTATTGAAGATAGAAGAAAGCAAGGACTTTAAGTTTAGTTACGTATTAGAAGCTTTGAGCACATCTCCTTAATCTTTGTTAGTATAGACCTTTCAATGATTGCATGGAGCTTCTTTAATGCAATTTAACACTTTCTATGACAAGGTCAATATTCTATCTATTTATAACAAGTGCTGAACTTCTTTTTTAGAGAAAGTATCACTTTCCTTCAATTATTTGCGAATAAAGCCTAATATGTGTGATTAAAAGATCCACTAATTCTTGTCAAATGCAAAATGAATGAATAAATATTTTTCAATGTGTACTTTGAAAGCTCTCCTTATGTATGACAAATTATACATATTGGATGGTCTAAATATTTTTTTGCAAGAAGTTATTTTAGCAATATAGATTTTTCTAAGGTTGACTATAATCCAAAGATTTTGCAAAAGTTGGGTTTTTGGGTAAAATTTTCAAAGTTTACTAAATCTAAGAGAGAGAATTGAAATCTAGAAAAGGTAAAATAGATATTAAACAGATGTACAGAGGATTTTCCTCACCTTAGTTAGTAATATAATAGGAGTTAGGTGGATGTTTTAGATAGTTTTGATTCTTTTCCAAGATATTACTATTTGAGTGAATAGAGGTTTTATGAGTTTCATCTTGTTCTATATTGCAAAGAGATATTATGCATTTATGTTCTGGTCCATAGCAATGAAGATCTATTACCTACAATCTTGCCAAAAATACCTCTAAGTTTTACTATATACAAGGGGAAATACAATGATAAAAAGTTAGACTAATATTTTCCTTTTGATAAGATGGTTTCTTACATTACAGGTAGACCCTATGAAGAAGGTTTAGAGTTATAATTACTGACAATGTGACAGTTTGATGACAAAGTTACGGACAGATGACAAAGTTATTTGCTCGAGTGAGATTTACTCAAACACTCACCAATGTGAGATGTTGATTTTGGATAGTATAGTAGCCATTTTTAGGCATAATATGTTGCTTGCTTCTTGACAAGGTCAAGGTGTTACTTGGATTGCTCTTCATCCATCATCTCAATCCATTAGCGAGAAAATCTTCTTGGTAGTAGGTGTATTAACCAAATAATTCCTACAAATATATTTGATGATCACACTAGCATATCGATTCTACATAGCAAACCATTGGCTAAATATAAAGAAGTATCGCTAAATCTTCACCTACTTCTAGTTATAGTAATTATAGAATTCAGTTCCTTCTTAGCAATATTAGAGGAGCAATTATATTAAAACTATAACTAAAAGGGAAAAATAATGAGCAAGCAAAAAGCAAGCTTGATGAGTGATAGACTTGGGATCAACTATTCTACGGATGTGGTCATAAAAGGAACTTGGAAGAGCAAAACTTGAAGAATGAAAGAGTTTGAATATTGATATTGGAGATGTAACGCGGGTTTGCTTTTCAGAGGCTTCTTCAAAGGCTTTCCGAATCATGTCATCAGAAGAACCCACTTCAATTTGAATTGGCGTTGGGATCTTGGGGTCACTTAAAGGTTCCGTCGCTTTGTGCAAATCTGAATCCTCGAGCTCGAAAGACTCCAGATCCACTTGGTTGGACATGGGAGTCTGGGAGTCTGGAGGGTACCCGGAGCTCCCTTTGTTCCTTCCAAAGCACTGAGCCTGGGCTTTTCTTTTGAAGATGCCATGCCTCCAACAACTCTCTGAGTCACCATAGATTGCTGTTCTTTCATATTCTGGATCTCTTTTGTCGATCCTTTGTAATCGGTTTCCTTTGGTTTCCATGAGACTTTCCGTAGTAAGCGTGATCTTCGCTCCACAGTTCTTGTTTGCCATGACCTCTGACTTGAGAGTACTGCCACCACCTTTTGATTTCCCTGCTGAACTTTGAGAACTTTCAACTTACAGGTTCCTCAGAGTCGTTGAGAACATTCTCCAATCTGTCGATACAGCAGACGGAGGAAACGGCGTCAACTTCACCTTGGACTTGATTATGCACTTTCGTCCTCGTCTTCGGTGTTCCCGGATCCTTGGCCCGGCCAATCCCATGTAAAGGACTCGTAAGTGAAGGTGAACAGATGTGGCTTCTCTACTCCCTTGAGTGGCGCTTGAGTTTCTTCGTCAAGTATATTCGTCTTGCCTTTCGAACTCGGCACCTCTTGGCATAATCTTTGGGAATCTTTGAGTTCGTCTCGATATCTGCACCATGTCCATTCCTGGTGTCGTGCAGTGACACACGCGGACACATGTGAAAATCTTTCCTCCAGGAGGTGTGGAGGTCTTCGTTCACTGAATCTGATGATTAAAAGGTCCTCTATTCCACGTGTCAATCCGTGGCAACTCCGAAACCATGTGCAAATCTATTCCGCCAGGAGGTGTGGAGGGTTGCTCACCTGCACAGTCTTCATTCATTGAATCTGAACATCAAAGGTCTGATTCTTTCTTCACGCCTAGGCACATCATGCACTGTTTCCACGAGCTTAGCTTCTTGCCGGTGATACAATACCACAGGGGACTCAACACAAACATATTCATTTTGAAGTTATTTTGGACATAATTACGACATCGTACGAATAATGTTATATAACAGTGAGTAAGATTTAGAAGTGATATCAAGGCCGTGGTGATGGCCTTCTATTCCCATTTCTGTAGCATTAGAATTCCACTCCATGCACGTTGCAGAGGAATCTCGTGTGCAAACGGTGGGAGTTGGTCCGCTAGAGGCCTGTCTAACGAAACCTGTTGATAGTTCGTCTCATCCAAACATAGTCTGGGTGAGAGTAACCATCCTGGAGGTCAAGCGGCCCAATATTATACGAAAAGAGAGAGAAAAGAACACAAAGTACCATGGAACGCAAAAGGAATTACGAGCACGAGACCCAACGAACTAAAAGGACAGTCAAAACCGGAGCAGAACTATAGTCCATATAACAAACAAACGGAAAACTATAGTCCCTAAACCAAACAAACGGAAAGCAGCAAAGACATAGGTTCCCACGCCGATAGTGTGTCAACCGTGACCATTCCATATCAACGAAGACTGCAATAGAAATGTTTCAATTTTTGAGAAGCATCAAGGTTTAGTTCAGGGGCGTCCTCAGCGTGAGTTGTTGGTGCGATAAGAACTCAGGGTCAGCCTAAACTCCAATTCGTATAGTATTATTATTATTTAGGGAAGGTAGCCGATAACCTCCGGTTTTCGATAGACTCATCGCACCCTCCAACTACAGGGTACATGATTGGCTTAAATAAATTGACGTTGTATCATGTCATTAAGTCGTTTGCTTGCCGCATGTCCTAGAATTATGTAGAACTTCCTTTCCTTGCGGAGAAGTGATGGGGTGCAGCCTGTCTTTCCTTAGCTTTCTCGCGTTCTCTGCATCGAGGGTTTTCTTGCTTTCTCATTTTTCCATCTCGCATCTCTAGTTTGCTCTCCTTTCATTTCTACTTGCTTTCTCCCTTTGTCTTTCCGTTGCTTGCTACATTCTGAATTTCATTATGTCTCTCATTGCTCCAATGGCCACGCATTAACTCAATGTTGGAAGCCCAGACCACTCTCCAAGCCCACGCTCATTCAGAGGGCTTTGTCGTGCAAATTGCATGCTAGCTTACAGTTGGCAACAAACCAAAAGGTGCCATCAAGTGCATGTCTTTGATATGCATACATGGGGGGAAATATGCCAGGACTGGAACTCACACTTCAACTTTGCGGATTAACTGCCCCTTTCAAGTGGTCTTACAAAAGGATAACAACAGTGGTTGCAAGTCAAAGATCTTGGATAGCACATGCAACCATGAATCAACAACAAATCTTGTAGCATACTCTTTCGTGCGTGCTCTTGCAGGAAATGAAAGAAACATTATTCAACAATTGTGTAGGGTTGGATTAGTGCTGAGGCAAATTGTTAGCACACTTCATGAAGAATATCAATCTTGTAGAGTATGCCTTCAAGATATTTACAATCTCAAGAACGTAGCCAAAAGAAAAACATTAGATGGACATTTTTCCGGTCAAAGCACTACTTGATGCATTCATTGAGAAGGAGACTATTCACTGATTCAAGCACAATGATGATTTGTCTTGACACACTTGTTTGTTATACCAAAGACAACAAAAGAGATCACCAAGTTTTTTTAGCAAATAGAATTTTTCTCTTGGGTTCAATGTACAAAACCAACCAATATCATATGCCACTGCTTCATGGCATTGGTATCACTTCCACAAATCAGATGTACACCATGTTCTTCTACTTCATGAGGAATGAAATCTAGGCAGATTACACTTGGTCAGTGCAAAAGCTGAACAACTTTTTTTGACAATCTATAGGTCAATCTTGAATGATACTTTGTTTTTGTCATTGATAGAGAACTTGTCGTGTGTATACACATCGCTACACAACATACATTGCTGTCAACATCACACACTATAGAAGCACAAATCACACATAAGTCATACATGGATTCTAAAGTTTCACAATTGATCAGTTTGTTCACACAACTCGAATCACACTCAATCAAATCCGTACTTGATCTATCATTCAATAATCTGCCAACAATTGAGCACTGATTACAGTCAAGCAAAACTCACTCTAGCTAAGAGACTCCAGGTGATGCTTGCCGGCTTTCTATCCACTCTAGCCAAGAACTTGAAAGCTCAACAATAGAGAAGTGAGCTTTTGGAGTTGCACTTCCAGGGTATACTCCTGATTTTGACCTAGCTCTCACCCCAATGGTCCCGTTGATGGCACATTTGACGGTGCAAATGATGATAGGCCCTACCATGTAGTCAATACCCAAAACATGAAATCTGATTGTCGGAAAGTAGTCCATGAGTAACTACCAAAATACCTCTAACTACTATCATTGCTGCTCCAGTGTTTAAGCAATCTAGATGCAAAGCTACAAATGGCGTGACAATAGTTGTGTGTATACACGTCGCTACACAACATACATCATTGTCAACATCACACACTATAGAAGCATAACTCACACATAAGTCATACATGGACTCTAAAGTACCACAATTGCCCCCTAGCTAGTGGTTAGGACACTCTAACTCTAGATAGCCATCTACTCCAATATATGGTATACCCTATGGTGGGCAAAAGACCAGGAGGCCAGGTGCTATCAAGCCCCATCTTTAGTCGCTTGTTTGCAATCTATACTATATAAAGGATGAACTGGCTATAGGTCAAGTACATATAGGAGATAACCACTATTCCTAAGGAACCACCATGAGGGGAGGAGTCATACATGCCATATGCCATCCTCTTGAACAACTATCACACACTAACATAGTAGCAGCTCCACCAGAAGAACCGCATAACATACACCACAAGCCTACACGTATAAGTGCCAAGCTTGGGTCCATAGTACCATCAATGTTTGGGAGGTGGCATGGTGCATAATTGCGCACATGATCCTTCCAAACAACACCATCATGTCCTTTCAACACCAAGACTCCAGATAGCAAAACCTCATGCACTCTCAAGATAGTGCAGCCTATAGAAACATCAAGTGTCATTGGTGTTATTTGCTATAGATATACATGGTCACTTGGATGAAATCAATAAATTGAGGGTCTATAACCTCCTCCTCAAATGGTAGCATAACATAAGGTATCCTTATGCTGAGCAATTTCCAAGTTCTTAAAGGCTATCGACATCACTCTCCAAAAGATCTATGCCCATTGAGAACATGCGCTCATCCATACATCTGGACCATCCAAGTCCAACACTACAATAGCATCTCAACAAATGGCTACAAGTAAATCTAGATCTTGTCCATAGAGTAGAATGTAAGGAGAGAAGGATGCTAAGGAGGCTTGCTGGCTGAACCAATAGCCCATGGCCAACCAAGGTAATTGGTGATTCCGATCTCCTAAGTGGCCTCTCTACAAACCACACTTTCTCAATCCTCTCTTCATTGTTTGAACCACTCTCTCTACTAAGCCATTTGCCTCAAGGTGATCTCGAGAGGTAGTATGATGATCAATCAAAGAATTGTTACACAAGACCAGAAACTCCTCCAAGAATTATGTACCCTGATCAGTCAAAACCTCAATTTTTACACCAAAATGACTAAGAACCTAGAATACTCCGAGGACAAGAGAAAAGAGAAAACATAGATTGCATACTCAAACATTCGATGCCCCAAGGGAGCACCTTCTCTTTATTATATAGACAAAGAGGATCTCCTCCAAGGAAGCTCCACCATAGGATTAGGGACACTGATAGGTGATATGTCAGCAAGCTCCACCCTTGGATTACTTACTTGGATGGGTGACATGTCTGGTCTAGGTCCTATCTGGTTGGTCAAACAAGCTTTGACCAGAGGGAATCTTTTAGGGAATCTTCCTATAGGAATATCAAAATCACATGAGTAAGGTACAATTGGAAAGCTCTCGACGAGACAAAGCAGGGAGAGGAAGGCCAGCGTTTCTTCCATTTGGGGGGGGAGGGGGAATCCGCACATTTTTGAGGCCTAATTCATCGGTTTAGGCCTCCGAAATTGCCTTCAAAGATTTCAAGTATATTTCGGTTCCTACTCTATTAGTAGAAGTCCCCTTTTGGTGATACCTCTTTCTAATCTGTTTAGTCCATCATGTGTAACATCCTTCCAGATGTTACCAACCCAATTCTCACCTTTAAAGCATATGTCTAGCTATTGGTTCTAAGGTTCTCAAGTCTATTTTGGCTTTTGCTATATTAGTAGAAGTACTCTTTTGGTGATACTTCTATCTGATCTATTTTGACCATCATGTATAACATCATTCTAGATGTTACCAAACCAAATTTCACATCTAGATTATATGGCTAGCTCTTGGTATTACAGACCTCCCTCCTTTTAAGACGTAACGTCCTCGTTGTGCAATTGTTGCTCAAATGCTTGCACCAACACAGGTGCATGTGCCAAATTGGCAGCAGGCTCCCAGGTGGCTTCATAGAGGGGGTAACCTTTCCATTGTACTAGATAGTCCACCCGTGGGTGGCAAGTACCACACATGCATTTTTGGAGAATTCTCTCCACTTCATATTCCTCTATGCCATCAATGAGTATCGAACAAGGTCAGATGTTTGGTGTGGAATGACCTTGGCCTGACCGGGGAGGATATCTGCGTAGTAGGGAGACATAGAACACTGGATGGATCTTCATGTGTGGTGGTAGCTCAAGGTGATAGGCCACAGTGCCGATGCGACGAAGAATCAAGAAAGGCCTAATAAAATGAGGTCTGAGCTTACGAGGTCCAACTAATGTGAGGTTGGTTGTCGATAGCCACACTTGATCCCCAACATTGAACTCCATGTGCCGACGGTGTGCATCAGCATACTGCTTCTGTCGATTTTGCACAATATGTAATCTGTGCTTGGCGCTCTCCACACCTTGTTGGATTCTAGAAACAAATGTGTTGACTGCATCGACCTTGGTAGCCACTGGACGGATCTTCATCAAGCTAGAAGGTGTGAAGGGATGCTCACCATACATGAGGAAGAATGGAGTGACCTGGGTGGATGCATTCACTGAATTGTTGTAAGCAAATTCCACCAACGGGAGTAGGGTGTCCCACCTCACTTGCTCTTCTAAGGTGAAGCCGCGTAACATGTCTTCAATCGTGCGATTACCTTCTCTGTTTGGCCATCTGTTTGGGGGTGGTAAGCTGTGGACATGGCCAACTTGGTTTTGAAGAAACCAAAGAGTGTTCTCCAAAACAAGCTGGTGAATTGGGTGCCTCTATCAGTGATGAGTACTCTAGACAAGCCATGGTGAGCAAAGACTGCATCTAAGTATAATTGAGCTAGTTGTGGAGCGGTCACCTCCTTGGTGGTAGGGTGTACATGAATCATTTTGCTGAGCCAGTCCACAAAGACCACAATGGAGTCAAACCCGGAGGTGGTCTTGGGTAATTCACAGACGAGATCCATACTCACTTGTTCCCAACGTTGGGTAGGAGTGGGGAGAGGTTGAAGGAGCCCTGCAAGAGCTTGATTAGAAGCTTTGTTCTGTTGGCAAAGTAGGCAACTACGCACATAGTCCATCATGTTGTTGCTCATCTTGGGCCAATAGTAATGACGCTTGACTGCATCCAAGGTCTTGTCCACTCCGACATGAGCTGCAATGGCCGAATCATGACATTCCGCTAGAATGGTGGTGCGTAATTCTGGGACATTTGGGATCCATAATCTGCCATCCCAAAATGTGAGTCCTTGGGTACTGGTGACACCTTTGGATGATTGTGCTTCTACAATTTGTGGGTCAGTTTTTGTAGCCGCCAGAATCTCTTGCCACAAATCAGGGTTAATCTTAACCTCTGCCACCAAGTGGTTGGCCATTCGCATGCATGTAAATGCATCTGCAAGTTGCTTCTTACCTTCCACGTAATTGATTGTCATGTTGAAGCGTTGTTGCCACTCTGCCCACCAAATTTGGCAACGAGATAGAGCCTTCTGCATCTCAAGGTAGACTAGAGGTTTGTGGTCTGTCTCTACCACAAATGCCTTCTCGCCCAAGTAGTGCTTCCAATGCTTGGTTGCTAGAACGATGACCAACTCTTCTCATTCTATGGTGTGGTAGTTGCGCTCTGCTGGTAACAAATTTCAAGAGAAATATGCAATTGGATGCCATCCTTCATGCCACTCTTGTTGTAGGACTGCTCCTATTGCTACGCCTGATGCATCTATAGCCAACTTGATTGGACGTTTTGGGTCATACCACTTCAAGATTGGTGCATGTAGCAAGGCAGCCTTCAATTCTTGAAAGGCCAACTCTTGTGTAGTTCCCCATGTCCACTTCTTCCCCTTGCAAAGTAGTGCCGTTAAAGGCTATGCAACCTTGGAGAAGTCTTTGACAAATCTATGATAGAATCCCGTCAACCCCAAGAAGCTCTTAAGTTGAGTCTGATCTTCTGGGGCACTCCATTTTTGAATGACCTCTATTTTATCTGTCAATACTTGAATGCCCTCTGCACTTACTCTATGCCCCAAGTAGTCTACTTCAGACTTGCCAAACTCATACTTTGAGATTTTGGCGTACAATTGATTCTGTCTTAGAATTTGGAGGACCTCTCGTAGATATTGTTTGTGTTCTGTCATTGTGCTACTGTATATTAAGATATCATCCAAGAAGTCGATAACAGACTTATCCAAGTATGGACGAAATATGTCATTCATTAGACTCATGAAAGTGGCAGGTGCATTGGTGAGGCCAAAAGGCATCACAAGATACTCAAAATGGCCATACTTGGTTCGAAAGGCAGTTTTGTGCACATCCTCCTCTGCAATTCGGATTTGATTGTAACCGCTTTGCAAGTCTAGTTTGGTGAAGTATCTTGCTCCATGGAGTTGATCAAACAAGTCATCCATGCGAGGTAAGGGGTATTTGTTCTTCACTGTTTGCTGATTGAGACCCCGATAGTCAATGCACATGCGCATTGTACCATCCTTCTTTTCCACAAACAAGACAGAGGCTCCATATAGTGATACGCTAGGTTGGATGAACCCTTTCTGTAGAGTCTCCTCAATTTGAGTCTTACACTCCTCCAACTCATGAGGTGATAGGCGATATGGGGCCTTACAAGGAGGCGTCTTCCCCGAAAGTGTCTCAATTTTGTGATCTACTCGCCTTTTTGGTGGTAATCCTGAGGGTAGATCATCGAGAAAGACATCTTGAAACTCATCCACCACATCCTTCAATTTATCAGGAATTTGTCCATCGAGTTGTGCACTCTGGACTTCTCTTATTAGACCCATAAAACATCTATTGGTCGTACAGACAGTTGCCGTTCCTACAACATATAGAGGCAGTTTCTGCTTGTGTGATTTTTCTTTAACCCCAATGATTGACCATTGGTGGGTTCTCACTACTTTCTTCCTCCAATCCACCATAGGGTTGTACTGCTTCATCCATGGCATGCCTAAAATTGCATCATAACAAGCTAACTATATCACTCACTACTCAATTGCTTCCTAATATTCTCCTACAGAGAGGGTTACCCGCTGGGTAATGATTCAATCCTCTCTGTTTGCCCATTTAGTAACTCTACTTCTTCACTTCCATCTCTCTCTAGATCCATTCCCAATCTTATTGCAACAGAGCAAGACAAGAAATTCTTTGTTGCTCCCGGATCTATTAATACTCTCACTTGATTACCTTCTAGGATTCCATTCACGACAATCAATTGTGAGGTTGCCTTTTGGGATTGTTGCGCATTATTCTTTTTCCTTCCCTTGCTTCTTTGCTTCCTTATTGAGCCAGTAAGGCCACGAGGTATATTTACTAGCGATCTTTGTTTTCCAAAGTGATTTCCACCTCTTCCTTGTCAATGTGCCTCTCCATGTTGTTCAAAGATTGCTTGAATGAAGGCCGAGGGCCTCTAGGGAAACGAGTGCGATAGTTGGTAGATATGTGCCCAATACGGCCACAATTGTAACAACGGCGTTGTTCTCTTTGAGTCCCTTCTCCTCGTGGGACTCCATCTCTTTGTTCTTCTACCCGTCCCCACTCCCCTTGATCTCGGAATCAAAGGTTGCCCAATTCTATTGGTACTAGTCCACCCATGTGTGGCATTTCTGCCCGATAATGTTGAGGTGGAGCTACTCCTTCACCTCCACCTAATGCTCCTGCTATTCTTTGTGCACAAGCAATGGCTTCAAATATCGTGCAAGGATTTTGCACTATGACTTCTTGGCGAATCCGCTCTTTCAACCCTCGTTTGAAATTGTTGAGAGCCTTTGCTGGACTCATGTCGGTAATTGTGACTTGTAGATCCAGAAAAGCCTCCACATACTCTTGTACACTATTCTTCTGTCTCAATCTCCATAGTCGGGTTCCAGCCATCTGCACAAAATTCACCGATTGGAAATTCTTTAGCAGTCCTTCTTGCATTGCTGTCCATGTGACCCTATCTTCTCTCTGCCAACATGGATTGTTCCCAAGCATCATACCATCTGAGGGCTTTATCAATCAAGTACCCACATGCAAACACGCCTGCAGCATGCTATGTGATCTCTGTTGAGAACAATCAGAAATATCGATTCATTCTCAAGATCCAATTTTCCACTACTCCTATCGAACGCTACCCCTTGTAAGGCTCGATGTTGCAGGTCTTCTTCATCCGGAGTAGCAATGTGGCTTCATTGTTGATAGGGTTCGTAGGCACGGGTGCCTCTCCAAGTACTTCAGTTGCAGGTACTGGGTTTTGATTCAACTCTTCTTCTTGCATGGCTTGATTGTTCCTGAGGATCTGCACTTGACTTTGTAATGTCTCCATGGTCATCTTAATCTCTCAAAATTCATTCAACATCCCTTGCATTCCTTGCACCAGCTCTTGCAATTGCGGATCCATGGTTCCTGCAACACTCGATTGCTAATATCTACTTCAATACAAAATCAATATAATCACTCTAGAAGGCGCACAAACTATCGGAACTACCATTGGGACCTCAGAAGCTATCACTCGTTGATAATACTCCTCACCAAAATTCCTAACCACAAAATCTCTAAACATCACTTTCGGCCTCACTACATAACAAATTTCTACTTGAGTGTTGAAAGAGAGAGGATTTGGGACATTCATATCCATATTATCATAACAGAATGTAGATTTTCAAATCCCACTCTCTGTCATATATCACCACAGGTAGAATCACCGGGTTTGGTGAGTTCATCACTCTGTCCATGAATTTTGCACCAAAGTGATAAACTAGAAATACCCTCATCTGCTCACGCTGGATGTACATAACCTTGATGTGGAATGGGTTTGAGAATGGAAAGCTAGGTGTAGGAAATTGGCCTCTCGGCGCATCCATCCCATCCGCTCTCTAAAGTCCTTCCTAAGTCTAGCAACTACTCTATGTTCTCCACCTCAAATTACTCAGTTTTAGTAGCTCGTGCTATTCCAAGAGGGGTAATCCACTCTCTTGGACTAAAACACTCGCTTTGATACCATTGTAATACTCCGAGGACAAGAGAAAAGAGAAAACACAGATTGCATACTCAAACATTCGATACCCCAAGGGAGCACCTTCTCTTTATTATATAGACAAAGAGGATCTCCTCCAAGAAAGCTCCACCATAGGATTAGGGACACTGATAGGTGACATGTCAGCAAGCTCCACCCTTGGATAACTTACTTGGATGGGTGATATGTCTGGTCTAGGTCCTATCTGGTTGGTCAAACAAGCTTTGACCAGAGGGAATCTTCCTATAGGAATCTCAATCTCACGTGAGTAAGGTACCATTGGAAAGCTCTCAATGAGACAAAGCAAGGAGGGGAAGGCCAACCTTTCTTCCATTGGGGGGGGGGAATCTGCACATTTTCGAGGCCTAATTCATCTATTTAGGCCTCCGAAATTGCCTTCAAAGATTTCAAGCATATTTCGGTTCCTACTCTATTAGTAGAAGTTCCCTTTTGGTGATACCTCTTTCTGATCTATTTAGTCCATCATGTGTAACATCCTTCCAGATGTTACCAACCCAATTCTCACCTTTAAAGCATATGTCTAGCTATTGGTTCTAAGGTTCTCAAGTCTATTTCGGTTTCTACCATATTAGTAGAAGTACTCTTTTGGTGATACTTCTATCTGATCTACTTTGACCATCATGTATAACATCATTCTAGATGTTACCAAACCAAATTTCACATCTAGATCATATGGCTAGCTCTTGGTATTACAGAACCTATTCCAAGTAAGTTGTCCCTTCACTAGACTTGTTTGGAAGTGCCACTAACTCAATCCACTTGGAAAAGTGCTCCACCATCACCAAAACATACCGATGATGTCTCACAATCAATTGTAAAGGTCTAGCAAAGTCCAAACTCTAGCGGTAACCCAATGCTATGATAGGCAATTGGTGTAATTGTGGTATATGAGCATTAACTGATGCTCTAACTTGGTCACAACCACACATCTAACAACAAACTACGGTTCATCAGTCTGCATACCGCACCACCAATAATGATTCTAGAGTAAGTTATATGTACTCTTTATTTCAAAATGTCCTAGCTCCTCATGAGCATGACGGACCAATTGTGGTTTTTGAGATGGAAATTGTACTCCTCTCATTCTACCATCCTCCCATACATGAAGAAGGTGTCTACTCTCTAATTTAAACCACCTAGCTTGCTGAAGGACATAGTCTCTCTCCTTGGCCCCAACTGTACCACCCATAACACTAGTGCAAAGATAGTCCATCATTGAGACACCATCATGAATGTCTCATTGAAATGTACCACTATCTCCACTCTTTAGATCTGTGATCTCAATAACTCCTCTTGTGTGCACTAAGAGAGGTACCACCAAAGCCTCATAAAATATACAAAGAAAGGTAGATGCATGCCAACCTGGCACCATCTCCTCATTTGTCTCCCCATGCCAATGTGATCCGGTCTGATCTTGTTGGTTGGGACATGGGTTTCTACTCATCTACATCATGGTTCACCACTCCAAGTCTATGAATAACTGTGAAATCATACTCTTGTAAAATCCGAGCCCATCGTGCAAGCTTCCTTGAAAGCTTGTCAAACTCTATCAACCACTTTAGTGGCTGATGATCAATGATGAGAGTAAAGGGGTTATCAAATAGGTAACATTAGAAATGTGCTACTGCCCATATTGTTGCCAAGCACACTCTCTCATATGAACTATACTTTGCCTTTGTTAAATAGTTGGAACAACTAACCTAGGCCACCACAAACTCCTTCCCACCATCATCATATTGGGTGAGCACTACTCCAAGCCCCAACATACTTCAAGTAATGTAAACCTAAAATGATTGTCCTTTGATTGGTCGCTTCAAAATAGGAGCATATGTCAACCTCTCCTTGAGCTCTACAAAATCTCTCCTACTCATCTTCCCAACACCACTCTTGTGTAAGCTTGGTCAGCTTTATCAAGGCCTTAGCAATGGCACAAAATCCTCTAACATAGTGGCGATAGAATTTTGCCAACCCAAGGAATGCATGCACTCTACTCACATCCGTAGGCCAAGGAATACATACAATAGCTTCCACCTTGGTCTGCTTAACACCAAGTCCTCCAAGGTAGATAGTGTGACCCAAATACTCAACTTGCTTGTGGAAAAACCTACACTTTCCAAAATGTAATTTGAGTCTATGAGATCTCAACCTCTCAAACACCTCCAACAAATGTCTCTCATGCTACTCTATTGTAGTGCTATATACCAACATATCATCAATAGAGCACCAAGCAAAACCCAATCTAGCTAGGATCCTATCCATGACCCTTTGGAACTTGGCAGAAGCACTCTTTAACCCAAATGGTAAGAACCTCCATTGATATAACACATCCTTATCGTGAGGATCAATAGCCCAAAATGATATCTTGACTTATCCTCCTCTCTGATTGGCAGCTTATGATATCCTACTCAAAGATCTAAAGTAGTGAAGACCTTTGCATGCCCAATCGTATCAAAGATCTCCTCCGGTGTAGGCATAGCATACTGTTCAGGCCTAGTTTGTCAATTGATAGGACGATAATCTCCACACATCTGCCTATCTGTGTAGTTGCCATGCATATCCTTCTTGGCTGGCATCATTGTAGTTGATGCATACTCTCCATGTGATATCTCCACCAAACCAGCCTCAAAAAGGTCATTACTCTAGCTCTAAATCAATGCTCGCTCCATGTCACTATATTTGTAGGGACATCGAAAACTAATGTATTGCTAGTCAGCTCAATCTGTATACCAGGTCCTTTCAAAACACCCAAATCCTTCATACTAAAGCAAAACAACTCATGTTGCTCCTCAAGAACCTCCAAACCCTCCGTCTTTCTCCTCTTGTAAGCTTGGGTCCAAGATTTGGCTTCCAAGTATCCTTTGTAATTGTTGAAGGAGTGAAGACATATTGATTGGCTACTACAGTGGGCCATTGGGAGCAATAGTGTCATGCTTCTAGCCATTAGAAATCCCAACCTTAGTGTGAAAAACTCTCTCTGATCTAGTTACAAGCTCCATATGTCCTTTAGCTGCATCTCAAGTAGACCAAGGGTGTAATCTAAGTAGACCATGCTCACCTGGATGGACTCCAAGTAGACCACTCTCCCTAGTAGCCATTGGCTGTGTCCCAAGAATGCCCTACCCACTTGGTCCATCATCCTTAGCATGTGATTGAATCATCTCAATAGGCATAGAGCTCACAAGTGTCAGAGTGGTGATGCCTATCAAGCCCATCCTATGTTGCTATGCCAAATCAAGGCTCACAATCCAAGTTAGTTCAGGTCCATAGCCTGACCTAACAACCAAATGCTTGGATACCTATGACCATACTGGAACAATGGTAATACCGGTGCAAAAACCCATCACCCACTCTCTCTCATAGGCATTGGGTTCCACCAATTATTGTAACTATGAGTCCCAAACTAGTCCAAGACCTCCCTCTCAAAAAGCATGGGAGCCTAGGAAACTGATAAGTGTGGGAAAAGTAGCTTTGGGCTATCCAACTAGGTTCACCATTTCCATAGGTGACTATCAGCCACTATCATCATTTGAGACTGATGCACAACATCCAAGATGTCATAAAAAATGATATGGTCTAGTTGTTGAATCTTGTCATAAGTGCACTGTAAAACCTCTTTGGGTAAGAGGTTTGTTGTAATACCAAGAGCTAGCCATATGATCTAGATGTAAATTTGGTTTGGTAACATTTTTAATGATGTTATACATGATGGTCAAAATAGATTTGATAGAAGTATCACAAAAGAGTACTTTTACTAATAAGGCAGAAACTCAAATAGACTTGAAAACCTTAGAACCAATAGCTAGACATATGATTTAAAGGTGAGAATTGGTTTGGTAACATTTGGAAGGATGTTACACATGATGGACTAAATAGATCATAAGAGATATCACCAAAAGGGACTTCTACTAATAAAGTAGGAAGCAAAATATACTTGAAATCTTTGAAGGCAATTTTGGAGGCCTAAACAGATGAATTAGGCCTTGAAAATGTGCACATGCCACTCACACAAAGGAATGGTTGGCTGGCTAGCTTTGACCCTCCGATCAAAGCTTGTTTGACCAACCAAATAGGACCAAGACCAACATGTCACCCATCCAAGTAGTAATCTAAAGGTGGAGCTTACTGACATGCCACTTATATGTGTGCGTAATCCTATGGTGGAGCTTCCTTGGAGGAGATCCTCTTTGTCTGTATAATAAAGAGAAAGTGCTCCTTGGGGCATTAGAGGTTTGAGTGTGAAATTTTGTATTTCTCATGGTGTGTTTCTCTTAAGGTCTCCTATCCTCAAAGTATTACAATAGTATCAGAGCAAGTGTTGTCATCCAAGAGAGCGGATCATCCCTCTTGGAAGAACATGGGCTACTAAGACTGAGTAATTTTGAGGAGAGACATCTTGGTGTAATTGGTAGATTAGGAGTGCTAGAGGGAGGATGGAATGGAGGCTCCAAGAGGACAATATCTCCAACACCTTGCTTTCTGTTCTTGAATCCATTCTACATCAAGATTATGTACATTCAACATGAGCAAGTGAGAGTGTATTTGGTTTTTGACTTTGGGGCATAGTTCATGGATATTGTGATGAATTTGCCAAACCCCATGATTCTGCGTATAAGGATTTATGATAGAGAGTGGGATTTGACAATCTACATTTTGTTGTGATGGATTTGAATGTTCCAAATCCTTTCCCTTTTAACACTCAGGTAGAAATTTGTTATGTAGTGAGACTAAAAGTGATTTTTAGAGATTTTGTGGTCAAGAATTTTGGTGAGGAATAATATCAACAAGTGATAGCTTTTGAGGTCCCAATGGTAGTTCCAATAGTTTGTGCACCCTCCAGAGCTATCATATTAACTCTCTATTGAAGTAGACAATAGTAATTGAGTGTTACAAGAACCATGGATCCACAATTTCAGGAGTTGGTGCAGGGAATGCAAGGGATGTTGAACAAATTTTAAGAGATTAAGATGACCATGTAGGCATTACAAAGTCAAGTGTAGACCGTCAAGAATGATAAAAAATGCAAGAAGAAGAGCCGTCTTAAAACTTAGTATCTACTATTGAAGTACTTGGAGAGGCACCGGTGTCTACAAACCTTGTCAACAATGAAGCCACATTACTACTCAGGATAAAGAAGACCTACAACATTGAACCTTACAAGGAGCAACGTACAATGGGAGTAGCGGAGAATTGGATCTTGAGAATGAATCAATATTTCTGGTTGTTCTCAACAAAGATCACAGAGTATGCTGCAAGCATGATTGCATGTGGGTACTTGACCAACAAAGCCCTCACATGGTATGATGATTGGGAACAATCCATGTTGGCAGAAAGAAGAGAGGTCACATGGACAGCAATGCAAGAAGGAATACTGAAGAATTTCCAATTGGTGGATTCTGTGCAGATGGTACAGATCTAACTATGGAGATTGAAACAAAAGAACAATGTACAAGAGTATGTGGAGGGATTTCTAGATCTACAAGTCCAATAACCAACATGAGTCTAGCAGAGGCTCTTGACAATTTCAAACAAGGGTTGAAGGAGCTGATTCACCAAAAAGTCATTGTACAAAATCCTCTCATGGTAGCCAAGCCATTGCTTGTGCACAGAGAATAATAGGAGCATTGGATGGAGGTGAAGGAGTAGTTCTACCTCAACATTATCGGGCAAAAATACCGCCCATGGGTGGACCAGTATTGATGGAACTAGGTAACCTTTGGTTTTGAGACCGAGGAGCATGACCACTTCAGCGAGAGAGGGGACGGGTAGAGGAAATGTAACACCCATTTGTACATGTGTGTGGTATTGTGATATTTAGCTTGGTATTACAAGTACTTGAGAGATATTATTTATATAGAGATAAAGGATGGTTCTATATTTGTCATGGTTAGCTAAATTTAGTCATAGCTAAGATAGAGGGGACCTTACTTTAGAGGAAGTGGAAAAGATGAGCACCACTATTTTGGATTCTAGTGTGTTGACTCGGTGTTATTCCTAAGTGTTTGGCTTTGAGGAAAGAGTTGAGAACTCTTGGGCCTGCAAGCCTTTTTGTTTTGGATTCTTCTATGGTCCAAGGATAGCCCATGTGAAGGAATCCTTGACTTAGTGGTTGGGTCAGGATAAGATCACATGCTAGTGGAATATGCCCATATGAATGGATATTCCTTTCTACTTTTTGACTTTACTTGACTTTTAGTCTAGTAACTTGAGTTACTATGGTAATTAGTAACTTTGGTACGTAACTATTTCACAAGTATATAAACAAGGGGTGAGGAAGTACTCATCATCCTTTCATTTGCAACTATCCCTTTCTCATTGAGTTCTCTAGTGAGGAATGTCTTGAGTCTTGGGAGTGTTAGCCTTGGAGGAGTATGATGGAGTTGGGGTTCCTTGCCTTCTTAGTCCATGGTGCGCTACCATAATAGCCATCAAAGGTTCATCATGAGTGAGAGACATGCCGGCTCACAGAATAGAGAGATGGAGCCTCACAAGGAGAAGGAACTCAAGGAGAACAATGCCGTTGTTACAATTGTGATTGTATTGGGCATATATCTACCAACTATCATGCTCGTCTCCCTAAAGGCCCTTGGCCTTCATATATGTGATCTTTGAACAACATGGAGAGATGCATTTAAGAGGAGGAGGTAGAAATCACTTTGGAAAATGAAGATTGCTAGTAAATGTACCTTATTGGCTCAATAAGGAAGCAAAAAAACAAGGGAAGGAAGAAGACGAGTGCGCAAATGTATCAAAAGGTAACCTCACCATTGATTGTAGTGAATGGAGTCCTAGAAGGCAATTAAGTGAGAGTATTAATAGATCTAGGAGCAACAAAGAATTTCTTGTCTTGCTCTATTGCAATAAGTTTGGGAATGGATCTAGAGAGAGATGAGAGTCAATATCAATTGTTAGCAAGGGAAGGAGGATACATTCAAGAGAAATTGGAGAAGAAAGAAAGAGGAAGGATGCTTTTCAAAGAGGACAAAGAGTTGACAGAAACTAGAAGAGTGAAACACAAAGGAAGGACTTTTTTGAAGAGAAGAGGGAAGGAGAGAGGAAAGAAAGATGTTTTCGAAGATAAAAAGGAAGGGGAGAGGACAAGAATCAGAAAGCCATTCATAGAGAGTCAAAACCATTCATTTGTGCTTGCAAACTACAATCATTTTGCATAGAGAGGAGAAGAGATAGGACAGGTTGAGGGAATTGGGAAAGGAGCAAGCATTTTGAGGAGAGAGGAGGGGATGAAGGAATCACAAAGAGAGAGATTGAAAGCATCTCATAATACCAAAGGCAAGGTGAGATGGTGATTGAGGAGTATGAGAGAGAGGTTGAAAAGGAACATATGGAGGAGACATCCAAAGGATTATGGCTGACCAAGTTTCATACTATTATTGATCACATGCCAAACGTGAAGTGGTGTTGGTTGGATAAAAAAAAATCTAAGAAGCAACAGAGGCTATCTGGGAAATTGATTTGGACACCATTGGATTGAAAATAACACTTGTTATTGAGTATTATTTGAAACCACACGTTAGTGATAATCAATTTTCTCTCAAATTCCTCTAAAAACATGTTTTTTTGTTTGCACAATTCTAAATGCCAAATCCCAAATTGGAGTGAAATTGAAATTAGGATCCCTAAAATTTGACCATCAAGCATGCAAGCTACACAACATGTGAACCCTAAATATAGGTGCCATAAAAACTTGGTCATGCAGGCTATGCAAACTAGCTCTACATTGCAGACCAACGCATGTGGTTTGCATGGCTTGCATGACTGGGTTTGAGTGTGCAACCACTAGTCTACATGACTTGTGTGACCAGGTTGCATAGTGGTTGCGTTTGGGTGATTGTGGTGCTTGGTTTTCTTGGCTATGATGAGTTGGTTTGCATGGCTCATAGAATGTGAGTTTAGGTTTTGACATCAATTTTTTTTATTGGGATTTGTAATATGGATGTTGTAGATGGTAAATATTGACATATTTGTACGTTGACATGGTTATAGGTAGCAATGTGCATGGAGTTTGTGTGTACTTTTGACACTCATAAAGGCATAGTTAGGGGGAGGGATTTTATTGTGACTATAGTTATGATTTATTGTGGATTTTGATTGCTAGTAGGTACTATAGAGAGGAGGAAGAAAGTTCCTATAAGAGACTAAGAAAGTTCTTATGTGGAAGATTGGTTTCCTATAAGAGATAGGACAACTAGGAGATATCTTGGTAGGAAATGTGCATATCTTGCATTTAAACCATTTTTCTAGCTTTTGTATTCATTGCTTATTTAGCACAACATCCTAAGGCTATGCATGGGAACATCATTCTCATAATGAAGAGTAAGATGGCATGATCTACTCTAGTGGACTATGACTAGGCCAAGATTATATTGTTGGCTATTGAGGTGGAGCTTGTTGTAGTCCAATTGCAACTTTGCCAACCAAATGGTAGCCACTTTTGTGTGATTCATGTGGGATAGGTTCTCACTCATTTTTTCATGGAGAGTGGATTTCTCAATGACGATGAGATTGTATGTAGCACTAGAGGTGTAGAGGAGGTTTATATTCACAAAAGTGCAGAAGAGGAAGAGCTTGCACCTAATAAGTAATTGGGTCAGTGAGATTTTAGTTTTAGTTCAATGCACCTTTTGAGTATGGGTTAGCTAGCCCTATGCACATGTTTCTATATTTCTGACTTATATATATATTTTTTTGATTTTTACAAGTGAAAATCATGGATTAAAAATAGTATTACATGGTTTTGTTTATTGGATTGATATGTTTTAAAGAATTTTGTACAAGTCACCCTCTTGATATGAGAGTACCCATTCTTCATGAGCACCCTAATGATTTGTAACACCCATTTGTAGATGTGTGTGGTATTGTGATATTTAGTTTGAAATCACAAGTACTTGAGAGATATTATTTCTATAGAGATAAAGGATAGTTCTACATTAGTCATGATAAGCTAAAGTTAGTCATAGTTGAGATAGAGAGGATCTTAATTTCAAGGAAGTGGAAAATATGACTATCACTATTTTGGATTCTAGTGTATTGACTTGATATTATTCCTAGGTAATTGACTTTGAGGAAAGAGTTGAGAACTTTTGGACCCACAAGCCATCTTGTCTTGGATTCTTTTATAGTCCAAGGATAGCCTATGTGAAGAATCCGTGACTTAGTGTTTAGGTCAAGATAAGACCACATGCTTAGGGAAATATTCTCATGAAGATGGCTATTCCTTTAGACTCTTTGACTTTATTTGACTTTCAGTCTAGTAACTTGAGTTACTCCAATAATTTTAATAATAATAATTAGTAACTTTGGTGCATAACTATTTTATAAATATATAAACTAGGGGTGAGGAGATACTCATCATCCTTTCATTTGCAACTATCTCTCTTTCTCATTGAGTTCTCTTGTGAGTATTGGTTTGAGTCTTGGAGTGTTAGCCTTGGACAAGTATGATGGAAGTGGGATTCATTGCCTTCTTAGTCCATGGTGTGCTATAACACCCATTTGTACATGTGTGTGGTATTGTGATATTTAGCTTGGTATTACAAGTATTTAAGAGATATTATTTTTATATAGATAAAGGATGACTCTATATTAGTCATGTTTAGCTAAAGTTAGTCATAGCTAAGATAGAGGGGACCTTAATTTAGAGGAAGTAGAAAAGATGAGCACCACTATTTTGGATTTTAGTGTGTTGACTTGGTATTATTCCTAGGTGTTTGGCTTTGAAGAAAGAGTTGGGAACTCTTGGGCCTGCAAGTCTTTTTGTTTTGGATCCTCCTTTAGTCCAAGGATAGCCCATGTGAAGGAATCCTTGACTTAGTGGTTGGGTCAAGATAAGACCACATGCTTAGGGGAATATGCCCATGTGAATGGATATTCCTTTCTACTTTTTGACTTTACTTGACTTTTAGTCTAGTAACTTGAGTTACTATGGTAATTAGTAACTTTAGTGCATAACTATTTCATAAGTATATAAAAAAGGTGCGAGGAGGTACTCATCATTTCATTTGCAACTATCTATCTCTCATTGAGTTCTCTAGTGAGGAATGTCTTGAGTCTTGGAGTGTTAGCCTTGGAGGAGTATGATAGAGTTGGGGTTCCTTGCCTTCTTAGTCTATGGTGCACCACCATTATAGCCATCAGAGGTTCATCTTGAGTGAGAGACATGCCGGCTCACATTTTTGGTTCCGTTGCCGGGACCTCTCTAGAAGGCAAGATAATGTTCCGCGTTCAATTCTACATTAGATAGAAAGAGGGTATGAGAGCTCACTTAGAGAGAATATTAGGAGAGGAGAGGGCTGAACTTATGTTAGAGAACCAAGATTGATTTGTATACCTTGTAGTTCATTATGATCTCTTTGAGGTGATTTTGTACATCTTATACACATGAGAGGATTTGGAGAGATTGTGTGAGGTGGATTGCAGATTTTGGGGTTTAAGGTGATTTTGGGCAAAATCTCAAGTTTGAGATCTGAACTTGAAATTTCTGCACATGATAGTTTGGATTATCTTTCAGTTAGTACATTTAGAATTATTGTGAGAGCTATTATGCGCATTGGACTAGAATTTTTGAAAGTTGATAGGGTAAACTGCTCCTGCAACTGCATGCTCTCTGGAAAATTGTACAGAGTCTAACATTTCTTGAATTTTCCATGGATTTTTGTGAAACTTTCCAAGAAAATCTAGTAAGTTATATCCTACCTGCTGAAACAAAAATTAGAGAGAGATAATTTTGAGCAGGGAGTTATGTGTTTTTGAAGTGAGGGGGGTGGTTTTCAGACCAAATCTGAAATATGTGTGCTGAATAGAAAGGTGTCTAGGCCAAATGGCTCAATGAAAAGATCTGAAATTTTGCAAGAAGGGACAATCTAGAGTTGTGATCACGTGTAAAAAATTTCTAGAGGACTGTTGCATACTCATTGAGAGATCTAAGTGAAATTGTGAGGAAGGGTCAATTCTACAAAGTGGAGATCTCATGCATGAGGAGTTTGAGAGCAACAAAAAGCATGTTTGAGTGTTTAGATTCATCTTGAGAACATAGAGGGTCACCAAGAGTGGAAATTGAGACTATGCAAGGTTCCCCAAGGGTTTGAGGTGATTTTAGGGGTGGATTTGAGGAAAAGAGAGTTTACAATAGAATTTGAAGAGAGTATTGAGAGGATCCAAAAACCTACACCACTTGGAGGAAAGAGTGAGTCTAAGTGCTTTCTATGTGGAGAGAAGGGACATAAGGCAAGTTCATGTCCATTGACTTTCAAGAGCAATAGATTGAGGGAAAAGAGAGGCTTACTTGACTTGGGTTTGCATGTTGGATCTTCTTCACCAAGATTAGGAGGGAGAAGATCTAAGACTAAGGAGTTGTGTGAGGTTTGTGGAGTGGAAGGACTTCCAAAAGGACATGAGTGTAGTGGAGTAAAAGAGCTTTTGGAGACTTTGGTGAAGGATCTTGGAGAGAGTCTTAGTACAGCTACAGAAATACTACCACCTTCATCAGCTAGTTCTCAAGATTAGTGATGGAGATAATCTTTCAACTTATGGATAAACTATCATGAAAGTTAGATTGATATGCACTCTAGGATTTGATGTTGCTATAGAAATCTTGGAGCAACCTGAACCTTTTGTGTTCCCCAGAGTGGATTATTCTTAGATGGTGTTATTCATGTATATACTCTATTAGTAATAGAGTGAAAGAAAAGAAAGGAGAAAAAGAAAAAAAATTGAGAGAAAAGAAAGATAGTGAGGGGTTAAGATGGGGAAACTTCCAGTTTTCTTTGGCAAGGATGGAGAAAATGTGGAGGCCTTTGTGAGAGACTTCAAGAGAGCTTGCATAGAAAAAAATGAGAGGAGGAAGAATGAGTGGGCCTCATTATTAACAGATTTCTTTGAAGATGCAACACTTATATGGTATGAGTCAGAATACCAAAAGAGAGAGAAGAGAAATGAGGAAGAAGAGTCTTGGGAGACTTTGACTTCAACACTCATTGAAAACTTTCTTCCAGATGAGAGTTATGAGAGATTGATGAGTGAGGTTACCTTTGTCAAATAAGGAGATGGAGAGAAAGTGAGAGTCTATATGGAAAGAGTGGAAAAGTTAGAGTCTAGATTTCACATAGTGTTGAGGAAGGGTGTGGATGATATGGAGACCACAATGATTAGCATAGGGGCCATGCTCACCAAGAGTTTTTTGGGAGGGTAGAGATCACAAATTAGAAGCAAGGTGAGATATGAGAATCCTTCTTCCAAGGTTGAAGATATCAAGATCACAATTTATATGGAAGAGAGTTTGGAAGGGGATGAGAGTGATTTGGTGGTGAAGGAGGTTGTGCATTCTCCTCAAGGCTACAATTATGGTGGAACTTCTGATAATTTGGTGGCAAGGGTTGCACCACAAGTAGTAGTTGCTCCAATTCTTGCACCTCCACCAAAGGATCCCCTTCAAACCATCACAGAACAACTTGCGGATCTCAAGATCAATGTGGTGCAACTATGGGAGAAGAGAGAGGTGGATCAGAATGTAGGGAGAGGGCATAGGAGTTATGGAAACTATCCATATAGAGGAGGCCAACCAGCCAACAATTTCAATGATAGAAATTGTTTTGGTTGTGGAGGAAGAGGTCATATCCAAAGGAATTGCCCAAATTCCACTTACCATGGAGGAAGGGGTTATAAGGGAGCCAATAAAGGGAAAGAGGGAGGTAGTGAAACCAAAGTGGCTCCTAATCCCAACAAAGGTAAGGGGATAGAATCCATAGATGTGGTTGAGAGAAAGTATGAGAAGGGAGAGTGCTCAAACTCCAAGGGTCTTAATTTGGAGCTTTTGGCACAAGAGAAGAAGAGAACTCGTTTTGCAGAGGATGTTCATTCTTCTCAAGGATTTACTCCAAGCAAGGATACTCCTATGTCTACTAGGAGCATTCGCACCTCAACACCATCAACAACAAAGACTCCAAGGAAGAAGTTCAAGATGGAGGATTTCTTGATTTCAAAGCAACCATGGAACTACAATGTGTTGGAGGATGTTGGTAGCCACAAGGCTAACATCACAGTGGGCCAATTGATTGCTTTGAACCCTACCTTGAGAAAGGAGCTTAGAGGTGGTTTGAGTTCTATAAGGAGCAAGAGGAAGAAGAAGGCAAAAGCTCCAGTATCAATGGGAGTGGTGGATGCCAAGCCAGCACCATGGGAGGCTTGTGAATATGCCTCCAAGATTGATGTGAGAGTGAATGGTCACAACATCAAGGATGCATTGGTTTATGGAGGATCAGCAGTGAATGTCATGTCAGAAAGGTTGATGAAGAAGTTGGGTATGATACCCTCAAGACCTTCAACATTTGTGGTGAGCATGGCAAACAAGCAACAAGTTTGACCAACAGGGGTGATGGATAAAATGGTAGTTTCAGTTATGGGAGTTCAAAATCTCATGACTTTCCAAGTCTTGAAGGATTCAAGCTATGACTTACTTCTTGGGAGGCCATGGTTGAGAGCAGCACACACAACTAATTGATGGCACAAAGGGTACTTGAGGATTGGGCCATCAAACCATAGAGTCACAGTTCCTGTGAGTAACACCACCAACACTTCATATTCAGATACACCATCTTTTGATTATTGGGAATCAAATTTTGAAGAAGGAGCTATAGGTGTGGACACAAGCATGGAAGAGGAGACTTCCACGGAGGAGGATGAATTTGAATCTGATTCAAATGTGTATCCTTTGTGTGCCATGGATTTTGCACCTAAGCTAGAGGTTTTGAAGGACCCAGATAAATCACCATTGACACTTGAGGAGGTAGAGTGAAGGTTATCTACCCTCAAGTATGGCCCAAATGTTACCAAGGAAGAGAAAGTGAGATTTGAGGAGATTTTCCGCAAGTTCATCCATGTGTTTGCTTTCAATTACAAGGATTTGAAGGAAGTCACCTTGGAGGAGCACAAGATAGAGGTGGAATCACATGCAAGACCAATCCACCAAAAGCAACATTGCATTAGCCCACCGATATCTTTGGTTGTGAAGGAGGAGATTGATAAGCTCAAGGAGGTTGGATTTATCTTTGAGGTAGAGAATTCAGAATGGGTGTCTCCAATTGTCATTGTGAAGAAAAAGAATGGCAAGCTTTGGGTATGTGTGGATTACAAGAAGCTCAATGTTGTTACCAAGAAGGACTACTACCCATTGCCATTCATTGATGAGATCTTGGAGGAGGTTGCAAGTCATGAGAGGTACAATTTTAGAGATGGTTATAGTGGATATAACCAAATCAAGATTGCAGCAGAGCATCAACAACTCACCACATTCACCACACCTTGGGGAACTTACGCTTTCAAGGTCATGCCTTTTGGGCTTTGCAATGCTCCAGCCACATTTTAACGGTTCATGAACAAGGTATTTGAACCTTTCTTGGAAATTTGTGAGAGACTTCATTGATGACTTTTGTGTCTATGGGAGCAAGGAGGAGCACTTTGAGCACCTAATCAAGGTCTTGCAATGCTTGGATGAGGCAAATGCATCACTCAACCCAGAGAAGTGTATTTTTGGATGTGAAGAAGGTCTATTTTGGGGCACATCATCTCCAAGGATGGAATAGCAATTGATTCTGAGAAGGTGAGGAAAATCTCAGACCTTCTATTCCCTTCAAGCTTGACAAAGTTATGTCAATTCTCGGAGATGGTTGGATACTATAGGAGGTTCATCTTCTCATTTTCCAACAAGGCTTATGCATTGACCATCTACATGAAGAAGGGTGTAGATTACATGGTGATTTTGGAGGACAAGGAGGCTCTCAAACCTTTTGAGGAACTCAAGCAATCCCTTATTGTAGCTCCAATTCTTGCTAAACCTGATTGGAGTAAGACTTTCATCCTCTACACTGATGCTTCTAATGTAGCTATAGGATGCACTCTTAGTCAATTAGACCAAGATGTGCATGATCATCCAATAGCTTATGCTAGTAGGCAGATGGTTTCAGTAGAGAAGAACTACTCTATCACGGAGGTAGAAGGGTTGGCAGTGACCTTTGGTCTCAAGAAGTTTAGACACTACTTGATTGGAGGGAAAGCCACCATTGTTATGGATCACAAGGCTTTGAAGTACATCTTCAACAAGCCTTATGTTGAAGGGAGACTAGCAAGGTGGATGATGATACTCTTGTCTGAGTATGACTACACCATTGAGGATAAGCCGGGAAAGAAACATGCAAATGCTGATTTGTTATCTAGAGCCTATGATCATGATGGAGATGAGCCAGTAGATGATTCCTTCTTGGATGAGGAGCTCATGACAATCTCAGTCACTCAAGAGATTCCAATGGACTACAAGGAGATTGTGGATTTTGTGACAAGAGGTAACTATCCAAAAGGGATGCATGCTAGGGAGAGGAAGGCCCTTGCAGCAAGATCTAGACCTTACACAATGGTGGAGGATATTCTTTTTCACCAAGGAGCAGATGGTCTACTTCAAAGAGCAGTGGGTAAGGAAGAGTCTATCCTACTTATAAAGGAGTTTCATGAAGGTTTAGTGTGTGGAGGATACTTTGCATGAAAGGTGACTGCTTTCAAGATTTTACATGCAGATTACCATTGGAGAGGAATTTTCAAGGATTGTCTTGATTATTGGAAAAATTGTCATGTTTGCAAGCTTTTGCTAGAAAGTCTACATCCACTCCACCCCTTAGATCAATTCCATTGCTTGGACCTTTTGAGAAGTGGGGAATTGATTTTGTAGGTCCTTTCAATAAAACCCCGAGGAACAATAGGTAATTGTGGTAGTTACTAATTACCTTACCAAGTGGGTTGAGGCTAGACCATTGAGGGACAAGAATGAAGATGAAGTTGGTATATTTCTTTATGAATGCATTATCACTATGTTTGGATGCCCTTTGGAATTGGTTTGTGATAGAGGAGGAGAGTTTATAGGAAGCATTACTACAACCATACTACGACATTTCTCTATCACACATAGAGTAACTACATCTTATAAGCCAAATTCCAATGGCTTGGTAGAGAGAACCAATTAGACCTTGTGCATGATGTTGGCCAAAGATGCAGAAATGGAGGGGGCTAAAAATCATTGGGACAAGAGGATTCATGCAGTTTTGTGGGAGTATAGGACAACCATGAAGACTTCCACCAGATATTCTCCATTTCAATTGGTATATGGTATTGAGTCTACCTTACCTATTCACTTTGATCTTCCTACCTTCCAAAGCATTCATAAGAGATTGAAGAAAGCACAAGGAGGTGATGCATAGAAGTCAAGGAAGGATAAACTCATGGAGTTGGAAGAGGCAAGAGTTGTTGCTATGGTTTGAGTGGAGCAAACCCAAAGGAAACAAAAGGAGAGCTATGACAAGAGGCAAGGCAAGAAGAAGCTGGAGCCTTTCAAAGAAGGTGATTGGGTAATATTTTTTGATTCCATTTGATTCAAGAGAGTGCAAAAAAAGTTTTTGCCTAAGTAATTTGGACCTTTTATAGTGGAGAAGGTGTGGGGCACTTACACCTATGATCTCAAGGAGTTGGGAGGAAGACACTTTGATAGGATTAACCATGATAAGTTGAAGATGTACCATAGAAGGTAGAGAGACCTTCACTTTGAGTACAAAGTGAAAACTTAGTCCGGGAGTAAATGTAACACCCATCTGTGCATGTGTGTGGTATTGTGATATTTAGCTTGATATTACAAGTACTTGAGAGATATTATTTATATAGAGATAAAGGATGGTTCTATATTAGTCATGGTTAGCTAAATTTAGTCATAGCTAAGATAGAGGAGACCTTACTTTAGAGGAAATAGAAAAGATGAGCACCTTTATTTTGGATTTTAGTGTGTTGACTTGGTATTATTCCTAGGTGTTTGGCTTTGAGGAAAGAGTTGAGAACTCTTGGGCCCGCAAGTCTTTTTGTTTTGGATTCTTCTTTAGTCCAAGGATAGCCCATGTGAAGGAATCCTTGACTTAATGGTTGGGTCAAGATAAGATCACATGCTCAAAGGAATATGCCCATGTGAATGGATATTCCTTTCTACTTTTTTACTTTACTTGACTTTTAGTCTAGTAACTTGAGTTACTGCGGTAATTAGTAACTTTGGTACGTAACTATTTCACAAGTATATAAACAAGGGGTGAGGAAGTACTCATCATCCTTTCATTTGCAACTATTTATCTCTCATTGAATTCTCTCGTGAGGAATGTCTTGAGTCTTGGAGTGTTAGCCTTGGAGGAGTATGATGGAGTTGGGGTTCCTTGCCTTCTTAGTCCATGGTGCGTTACCACAATAGCCATCAGAGGTTCATCCTGAGTGAGAGACATGCCGGCTCACAATGCTACCATAGTAGCCATCAGAGGTTCATCTTGAGTGAGAGATAGACCGACTCACATTTTTAGTTCAGTTGTTGGGATCTCTTTAGAAGACAAGATAATGTTCTATGTACAACTTTGTATTGAAAGAAGGAGGCTATGAGAGCTCACTTGGACAGAACATTAGGGGAGGAGAGGTTTCAACTTTTATTAAAGAACTTTGACCCTTTTGTATACACTATACTTCATTTTGATGTTTTTGAGGTGATATTGTACACTATACACATGACAAGACTTGGAGAGATTGTGTGAGGTGGATTGCAGATTTTGAATATAATGGTGATTTTGGGCAAAACTTCAATTTTGAGATTTGGACTTGAAACTTTCATGGATAATAGCTTGGATTATGTGTTAGGTGAGACAAATGAAATTATTGTAAGGGAGTCTATACACATTGAACTAGAATTTTTGGAAGGTAGTAGGGTAAATTTTTCCCACAAACTACACGCTCTGTGGAATTTTCTATATAGTTTTCCATTTCTTCATTTTTCATTGAATTAATCTGAAATTTTCCTAAAAAATTTAGTGCATAGTATTCTACCTTTTGGTCCAAAATGAGGGAGAGACATTCTTGTGCAAGAAGTAATAAGGTTTTAAAGTGAGGGGGATGTTTTTCAGACCAAATCTGAAATATGTGTATAGAATAGAAATGGTGCCTAGGCCAAATAACTCAATGAAAATATCTGAAATTTTTCAGGGGGAGACTCCTTGGAGTCTTGACTTTGTGTGGAAAATTTTGAAGTACAATGATATGCCAATTGAGATCAATTTTAGAGAGTTGAGATCTCATGCATGAGGAGTGTGAGAACAACCAAAAGCATATTGAGTGTTTGGATTCATCTTGGGAACATGGAAGGTCACCAAGAGTGGAAGTTGAGGCTTTATAAGGTTCCCTAAGTGTTAGAGGTGATTGTAAGGGTGGATTTGAGGAAAATAGAGTTTAGAATTGAATTTGAAGAGAGTGTTGGGAGGATCTAAAAACATGCACTACTTGGAAGAAAGAGTGATTCTAAGTGCTTTTTATATAGAGAGAAGGGATATAAGGCAAGCTTTTGTCCATTGATCTTTGAGAGAAAGAGATTGAGGGAAAGAAGAGGCTTACTTGACTTGGGATTGCATGTTGGATCTTCTTTACCAAGATTGGGAGGAAGGAGATCTAAGACCAAGGAGTTGTGTGAGGTTTGTGGATTGAAAAGACTTCCAAAAGGACATGCGTATAGTGGAGTAATAGCACTTTGGAAACTTTGGCAAAAGATCTTAGGGAGAATCTTAGAGAATCTGTAGAGAACTACCACCTTCATCAGCTAGTTCTCAAGATTAGTGATGGAGATAATCTCTAAAATTATGGATAAACTATCCATGAAGGTTCAGTTAATATACACTCTTGGATTTAATGTTGCTATAGAAATCTTTAAGCAACCTGAACCTTTTTTGTTCCTAGGGTAGATTACTCTCAAATGGTGGTAGTCATATATATATATATATATATATATATATATATATATATATATATATATATATATATATATATATATATATATACTCTATTAGTTATAGAGTGAGAGAAAAGAAAAGAAAAAGATTGAGAGAAAAGAGAAAGATAGTGAAGGATTAAGATGGGAAACTTCCAATTTTTTTTGGCAAGGATGGAGAAGATGTGAAGGCCTTTGTGAGAGACTTCAATAGAGTTTGCATAAGAAACAATAAGAGGAGGAAAATTGAGTGGTCCTGATTATTATTCAATTTCTTTGAGGATGCAACACTTACATGGTATGAGTCAAAATACCAAAAGAGAGAAGGAGAGATGTGCAAGAAGAGTCTTGGGAGAGTTGGACTTCAGCACTCATTGAAAAGTTTCTTCCAAATGAGAGTTATGAGAGATTGATGAGTGAGTAACTTTCCTTAAACAAGGAGATGGAGAGAAATTGAGACTATATGTAGAAAGAATGGAGAAGTTAGAGTCCAAATTTCACATAATGTTGAGGAATGGTGGGGATGATATGGAGACTACTATGATTGACATAAGAGCCATGCTCAACAAGGATATTGTGGGAGGGTTAAGACCATAGATAAGAAGCAAGGTGAGATACAAGGAACCTTCTTCCAAGGTTAAAGCTATCAAGATTGCAATTTGTATGGAGGAGAGTTTGGAAGTGGATGAGAATGATTTGGTGGTGAAGGAGGTTATGCATCTTCCTCAAGGTTACACGTATGATGGAATTTCTGATACTTTGGTTGTAAAGTTATTATCACAAGTAGTAGTTGCTCTAATTCTTGCACCTCTACCAAAAGATCCACTTCAAACCATCATATGACAACTTGTAGATCTCAAGATCAATGTACTGCAACTATGGGAGAAGAGAGAGGTCTACCTATGAGGTAGCCTACCTCTGACTTAGGATGAACCTCTGATGACTATTATGGTAATGTACCATGGACTAGAAGGCAAAGAACCCAACTCCATCATACTCCTCTAAGGCTAACATTCCAAGACTCAAGACAATGCTCACTAGAGAACTCAATGAGAAAGATAGTTGCAAAATGAAAGGATGTTGACTACTTCCTCACCCCAAGTTTATATACTTGTGAAATAGTTATGCACCAAAGTTATTAATTACTAGAGTAACTCAAGTTACTAGGCTAAAAGTCAAATAAAGCAAAAGAGCTAAAGGAGTATCCATGCTCATGGAAATATTTTCCTAAGCATGTGATCTTATCTTAACCCAACCACTAAGTCAAGGATTCCTTCACATGGGCTATCTTTGGACTATAGAAGAATCCAAAACAAAAAAACTTGTGGGTCCAAGAGTTCTCAACTCTTTCTTTAAAGCCAAATACCTAAGAATAATACCAAGTCAACACATTAGAATCCAAAATAGTGGTGCTCATCTTTTCCATTTCCTCTAAAGTAAGGTCCCCTCTATCTTAGCTATGACTAACTTTAGCTAATCATGACTAATGTAGAGCCATCCTTTATCTCGATATAAATAATATCTCTCAAGTACTTGTAATACCAAAGTAAATATCCCAATACTACACACATGCACAAATGAGTGTTACATTTACCCCCGACTAAGTTTTCACTTTGTCCTCAAAGTGAAGTTCTCTCTAACTTCTATGATATACCTTCAACTTATCATGGTTAATCCTATCAAAATGTCTTCCTCCAACTCCTTGAGATCATAAGTGTAATTGTCCCACTCCTTCTCCACTATGAAAGGTCCAAAGTACTTATGCAAAAACTTCTTTTGCACTCTCTTGAATTGAATAGAATCAAAAAAATTACCCAATCTCCTTCTTTGAAAGGCTACACCTTCTTCTTGCCTTGCTCCTTTTCATATCTCTCCTTTTTTCCTTTGGGCTTGCTCCACTCAAACCATAGCAATTGCTCTTACCTCTTCCAATTCCATGAGTTGATCCTTCTTTGACTTCTTTGCATCACTTCCTTGTGCTTTCTTCATTCTCCTAGGCTTTGGAAGGTAGGAAGATCAAAGTGAATAGGTAAGGTAGACTCAATAGCATATACCATTTGAAATAGAGAATATGGAGTGGAAGTCTTCATGGTTGTAATATACTCCCACAAAACTGCATGAACCCTCTTATCCCAATGATATTTAGCCCCCTCAATTTCTGCATCTTTGGCCAACATCATGCACAAGGTTTGATTGATTCTCTTTGCCAAGCCATTGGAATTTGGCTTATAGGATGTAGTTACTCTATGTGTGATAGAGAAATGTCATAGCATGGTTGTAGTGATGCTTCTTGTAAACTATCCTCCTCTATCAAAAACATTCTCCAAAGGCCATCAAAACATAGGGATAATGCATTCATAAAGAAATCTACCTACTTCATCTTCATTCTTGTCCCTCAATGGTCTAGCCTCAACCCACTTGGTAAGGTAATCAACAAATATCACAATGTACCATTGTTCCTTGAGGTTCTCTTGAGAGGACCTACAAGATCAATTCTCCACTTCTCAAAAGGTCATATTAATGGAATTAATCTAAGTGGTATAGTGGAAGTAGACTTTCTAGCAAAAGCTTTACAAACATGACAAGTTTTGCAATAATAAAAAAAAACCTTGAAAATCCCTCTCCAATGGTAACCTACATCTAGAATCTTGAAAGCAATCACCTTTTTTGCAAAGTATCCTCCACACACTAAATCTTCATGAAACTCCTTTATAAGTATGATAGACTCTTCCTTACCCTCTGCTCTTCGAAGTAGACCATATGCTCCTTGGTGAAAAAGAATATCTTCCACTATTGTGTAAGGTCTAGATCTTATTACAACGGCCTTCCTCTCCCTAACATGCATCTTTTTTGGATAGTTTCTTCTTGTAACAAAATCCACAATCTCCTTGTACTCCATTGAAACCTCTTGAGTGACTAAGATTGTCATGAGCTCCTCATTTGGGAAGGAATCATCCACTGGCTCATCTCCATCATGATCATAGGCCCTAGATAACAAATCTGGATTTGCATGTTTCTTCCCTAGCCTATCTTCAATGGTATAGTCATACTCAAACAAGAGTATCATCCACCTTGCTAGCTTCCCTTCCACATTAGGCTTGTTGAAGATGTACTTCAAAGCCTTGTGATCTATGAAAATGGTGGCTTTCTCTCCAATCAAGTAGTGTTTAAACTTCTTAAGACCAAAGATCACTGCCAACCCTTCTCTCTCCATGACAGAGTGGTTCTTTTTTGCTAAAACCATCTACCTATTAGCATAAGATATTGGATGATCATGCTTATCTTGATCTAATTGATTAAGAGTGCATTCTATAGCTATATTAGTAGCATTAGTGTAGAGGATGAAAGGCTTACTCCAATTAAGTTTAGCAAGAATTGGAGCTACAACAAAGGATTGCTTGAGCTCCTCAAAAGCTTTGAGAGGCTCCTTGTCTTACAAAAGCACCATGTAATCTATACAATTCTTCATATAGATGGTCAATGCATAAGCCTTGTTGGAAAACAAGAAGAAAAACCTCCTAAATTGGCAAAACTTTGTCAAGCTTGAAGGGAATGGAAGGTTTGAGATTTTCCTCACCGTCTAAGGATCAATTGCTATTCCATCCTTGTAGATGATGTGTCCCAAAAGTAGACCTTCTTCACATCCAAAAATACACTTCTCTAAGTTGAGTGATGCATTTGCTTCATCCAAGCATTGTAAGACCTTGATTAGGTGCTCAAAGTGCTCCTCCTTGCTCCCATAGACACAATAGTCATCAATGAAGTCTCACACATTTCCCAATCAAAGGTTGAAATACCTTGTTCATGAACCATTGGAATGTGGTTGGAGCATTGCAAAGCCCAAAAGGCATGACCTTGAAAGTGTAAGTTCCCTAAGGTGTGGTAAGTTATTGATGCTCAGGTGCAATCTTGATTTGGTTATATCCACTATAACCATCTCCAAAACTTTACCTCTCATGACCTGCAACCTCTTCCTAGATCCCATCAATGAATGGCAAAGGGTAATAGTCCTTCTTAGTAATAGCATTGAGCTTCTTATAATCCACACATACCCAAAGCTTGCCATTCTTTTTCTTCACAATCACAATTGGAGACAACCATTCTGAATTCTCCACCTCAAAGATAAATCCAGCCTCCTTGAGCTTATCAATCTCCTCCTTCACCGCCAAAGATATTGGTGGGCTTATGCGACATTGCTTTTGGTGGACTGGTCTTGCATGTGACTCTACTTCTATCTTGTGCTCCTCCAAGGTGACTTCCTTTAGATCCTTGTAACTAAAAGCAAACACATGGATGAACTTGTAGAAAATCTCCCCAAATCTCACCTTCTCCTCCTTGGTAACATTTGGACCCTACTTGAGGAGATAAAAAGGAAATTTTCCTTTTTTTATCTCCTCAAGTGTCAATGGTGATTTACGTGGGTCCTTCAAAACCTTTGGCTTTGGTGCAAAATCCTAGCACACAAAAGATACATATCTGAATCAAATTCAGATTCATCTTCTCCATGGAAGTCTCCTCTTCCATGCTTGTGTCTATACTTGAATCTCCTTCTTTTGAATTTGATTCCCAATATTCAGAAGATGGTGTAACTGAATGTGAAGTGTTGGTGGTGTTAATGACTGGAATTGTGACTCTATGGTTTGATGGCCCAATCCTCAAGTACCCTTTGTGCCATTGATCAATTGTGCATGTTGTTCTCAACCATAGCCTCCCAAGAAGTAAGTTATAGCTTGAATCCTTCAAAACTTGGAAAGTCATGAGATTTTGAGTTGTCATAATTGAAACTACCACCTTATCCATCACTCCTTGTGGTCAAACTTGTTGCTTGTTTGCCATGCTCACCACAAATGTTGAAAGTTTGGAGGGTATCATACCTAACTTCTTCATCAACCTTTCTGACATAACATTCATTACTGATCCTCTATCAACCAATGCATCCTTGATGTTGTGACCATTCACTCTCACATCAATCTTGGAGGCATATTCACAAGCCTCCCATAGTGTTGGCTTGGCATCTACCATCCCATTTGATACTGGAGCTTTTGCTTTCTTCTTCCTCTTGCTCCTTGTAGAACTCAAACCACCTCTAAGCTCCTTTCTCAAGGTAGAGGTTCAAAGCAATCATTTGCCCCATTGTGATGTTAGCTTTGTGACTACCAACATCCTCCAACACATTATAGTTCAATTGTTGCTTGGAGATCAAGAAGTCCTCCATCTCCAACTTCTTTCTTGGAGTCTTTGTTGTTGATGGTGTTGTGGTGCGAGTGCTTTTTGTAGACATAGGAGTATCCTTACAAGGAGTAAATCCTTGAGAAAAGTGAACATCCTTTGCTAAACGAGCTCTCTTCTTCTCTTGTGCCAAAAGCTCCAAATTAAGACCCTTGGAGTTTGAGCACTCTCTCTTCTCATACTTGCTCTCAACCACATCTATGGATGTTATCCCCTTACTTTTGTTTGGATTAGAAGCCACTTGGATTTTACTACCTCCCTCTTTCCCTCTATTGGCTCTCTCATGACCTCTTTCTCCATGGTAAGTGGAATTTAGGCAATTCCTTTGGATGTGGTCTCTTCCTCCATAGTCAAAAATAATTCTATCATTGAAATTGTTGGCTAGTTGGCCTCCTCTATGTGGATATTTTCCATAACTCCTAGGCCCTCTTCCTAAATTATGATCCACCTTTCCTTTCTCCCATAGTTGCACCAAATTGATCTTGAGATCTGCAAGTTGTTTTGTGATGGTTTGACGTGGATCTTGTAGTGGAGGTGCAAGAACAAGAGAAAATACTACTTTTGGTGCAACCCTTGCCACCAAAGTATTAGAATTTTTACCATACTTGTATCCTTGAGGAGGATGCATAACCTTCTTCACCACCAAATCACTCTCATCCTCTTCCAAACTCTCCTCCATACAAATTACAATCTTGATAGCTTCAACCTTGGAAGAAGGTTTCTCATATCTCACCTTACTTCTAATCTGTGGTCTCAATTCTCCTACAAAATTCTTGGTGAGTATGGCCCCTATGCCAGTCATAGTAGTCTCCACATCATCTCCACCCTTCCTCAATATTATGCAAAATCTAGGCTTTAACTTCCCCACTCTTTCTACAAAGAATCACTTTCTCTCCATCTCCTTGCTTGAGAAAGGTAACCTCACTAATCAATATCTCATTACTCTCATCTGGAAGAAAGTTCTCAATGAGTGCTAAAATCAAACTCTCCCAAGACTCTTCTTGTCCATCTCTCTTCTCTCTCTTTTGGTATTCTAACTCATACCATATAAGTGTTGCATCTTGAAAGAAGTATGGTAATAATGAGGCCCACTCTTTTCTAATCCTCTCATTGTTTCCTATGCAAGCTCTCTTGAATTCTCTCACAAAGACATCCACATCTTCTCCATCCTTGCCAAGAAATCCAAAAGTTTCACCATCTTAACCCCTCACTATCTTTCTTTTCTCTCAATTTTTTCCTTTTCTTTTCTCTCACTCTATAACTAATAGAGTATGTGATTAACACCATTTGAGATTACCTTAACCTTAGGGAACACAAAAGGTTTAGGTTGCTCTAAGATTTCTATCGCAACAACAAATCCTAGAGTGCATATTAATCAAACCCTCATGGATAGTTTATCCATAAGTTGAAAGATTATCTCCATCACTAATCTTGAGAACTAGCCAATGAAGGTGGTAGTATTTCTATAGCTACATTAAGACTCTCTACAAGATCCCTCACCAAAGTCTCCAAAAGTGTTTTTATTCCACTACACTCATGTCCTTTTGGAAGTCCTTCCACTCCACAAACCTCACACAACTCCGGTCTTAGATCTTCTTCCTCCCAATCTTGGTGAAGAAGGTCTAACATGCAAACCCAAGTCAAGTAATCCTCTCCTTTCCCTCAATCTCTTGCTCTCAAAGGTCAATGGACATGAAATTGCCTTATGTTCATTCTCTCCGCATAGAAAGCACTTAGGCTCACTCTTTCCTCCAAGAGGGGTAGGTTTTTGCATCCTCTCAACACTCTCTTCAAATTCTATTCTAAACTCTCTTTTCCTCAAATCCACGTCTACAATCACCTCAAACCCTTGGAAAATCTTTCATAGTTTCAATTTCCACTCTTGATGACCATGTTCCCAAGATGAGTCTAAACACTCAAACATAGTTTTTGTTCCTCTCACACTCCTCATGCATGAGATCTCAACTCTGCAAAATTGACCCTTTCTCACAATATCACTCAAATCTCTCAACTTGTATATCATAATCCTTTGAAAATTTTCAAACTTGATAAAAATTCTAGGGCATCCTTCCCTAAAAACTTTCAGATCTTTTAATTGAGCCATTTGGCCTATGCCCTTTTCTATTTAGCACACATATTTCAGATTTGGTTTGAAAACTACCCCCTCACTTAAATTTTTTTTAACTATCTGTTCAAGAATGATCTCTCTCTAATTTTTGTGACAACAAGTAGGATACAATGCACTGAATTTTTTTGGAAAGGTTCAGAACAATCCATTGAAAATTGAAGAAATGGCAGACTCTATACAATTTTCCAAAGAACATGCAATTGTGGGAGCAGTTTACCCTATCAACTTTCAAAGATTTTAGCCTAGTGCACATAGTAGGTTTCATAATATTATCAAGTGTAATAATTGAAGGATAACTCAAGCTATCATGTGTAGAAATTTCAAATCAAAATCTCAAACTTGAGATTTTATCCAAAAGCATCATAATTCCCAAAATCTGCAATCCACCTCACATCATAATCCCCAAAATCTGCAATCCACCTCACAAAATCTCTCCAAATCCTCTCATGTGTACAAGATGTACAAAGTCACCTCAAAGACATCATAATGAACTATAGGGTATTCAAATGGGTCCAAGTTCTCTAACATAAGTCCAGTACTCTCCTCCCCTAATGTTCTCTCCAAGTGATCTCTCAGAGCCTCTTTTTGTCTAATATAGAATTGTAAAAAAAACAATATCTTACCTTCTAGAGATGTCCCAAAAATTGAACCAAAAATGTGAGCCGGCCTGTCTCTCAATCAAGATGAACCTTTGATGGCTATCATGGTAGCTTACCATGGACTAAGAATGCAAAGAACCCCAACTCCATCATACTCCTCTAAGGCTAACACTCCAAGACTCAAGATAATGCTCACTAGAGAACTCAATGAGAAAGATAGTTGCAAAATGAAAGGATGTTGACTACTTCTTCACCCCTAGTTTATATACTTGTGAAATAGTTACACACCAAAGTTACTAATCATTGGAGTAACTCAAGTTACTAGGCTAAAAGTCAAATAAAGTAAAAGAGCTAAAGGAATATCCATGCTCATGGGAATATTTTCCTAAGCATGTGACCTTATCTTTATCCAACGACTAAGTCAAGGATTCCTTCACATGGGCTATCCTTAGGACTATAGAAGAATCAAAAACAAAAAGGCTTGTGGGTCCAAGAGTTCTCAACTCTTTCTTCAAAGCCAAACACCTAGGAATAATATCAAATCAACACACTAGAATCCAAAATAGTGATGCTCATCTTTTCCATTTCCTCTAAAGTAAGTTCCTCTCTATCTTAGTTATGACTAACTTTAGCTAATCATGACTAATATAGAACCATCCTTTATCTCAATATAAATAATATCTCTCACATACTTGTATTACCAAACTAAATATCCCAACACCACACACATGCACAAATGAGTATTATTGATCAGAATGTGAGAGAGGACTTAGGAGTTATAGAAGCTATCCATATAGAAGAGGCCAACCAAGCAACAATTTCAATGATAAAAATTGTTGTGGTTGTGAAGGAAGAGGTCACATCCAAAAGAATTGTCCAAATTCCACTTGCCATGGAGGAAGGGATTATGAGAGAACAAACAAAAGGAAAGAGAGAGGCAATGAAACCAAAGTGGCTCCTTGTCCAAAAAAAGTAAGGAGATAGTATCCATATATATGGTTGAGAGCAAGTATGAGAAAGGAGAATGCTAAAATTCTAAAGGTGTTAATTTGGAGCTTTTGGCACAAGAGAAGAAGAGAGCTTGTTTTGCATAAGATATACACTCTTCTCAAGGATTTTCTCCAAGCAAAGATACTCCTATGCCTACTAGGAGTAGTTGCACTAGCACTTCAACACCATCAATAACAAAACTCCGAGGAAGAAGTTGAGGATGGAGGACTTCTTGATCTCAAAGCAACAATGGAACTACAATGTGTTGGAGGATGTGGGTAGTCACAAGGCTAACATCACAGGAGGTCAACTAATTGCTTTGAATCCTACCTTGAGAAAGGAGCTTAGAGGTGGTTTGAATTCTACAAGGATCAAGAGGAAGAAGAAAGAAAGCTCTAGTATCAATTGGGGGGATGCAAAACTAGCACCATAGGAGGCTTTTGAATATGCCTCCAAGATTGATATAAGAGTGAATAGCCACAACATCAGGGATGCACTTGTTGATGGAGGATCTGCAATGAATACCATGTTAGAGAGGTTGATGAAGAATTTGTGTATGATACACTTGAGACCATCAACATTTGTGGTGAGCATGGCAAACAAGCAACAAGTTAGACCAGTAGGGATGATGGATAAGGTGGTAGTTTTAGTTTGAGAGTTCAAAATCTCATGACTTTCCAAGTCTTAAAGGATTCAAGCTATGATTTGCTTCTTGGGAGGCCATGGTTGAGAGCAACATGCACAATTGATTGCTGGCACAAAGGGTACTTGAGGATTGGGCCATCAAACCATAGAGTTACAATTCCTACGACTAATACCACCAATACTTCATATTAAGATACACTATCTTTTGACTATTGGGAATCAGATTCAAAAGAAAGAGCTTCAAGTGTGTACACAAGCATGGAGGAAGAGACTTCCATGGAGGAGGATGAATCTCAATCTGAATCTGATTCAATTATCTATCCTTGAGTGTAATGGATTTTGCACCTAAGCTAGAGGTTGTGAAAGACTTAAATAAATCACCATTGACACTTGGGGAGATAGAGAAGTTATCTACCCTCAAGTTATGTCCAAATGTTAGCAAGGAAGAGAAGGTGAGATTTGAGAAGATTTTCCACAAGTTCATCCATGTGTTTGCTTTTAGTTACAAGGATCTAAAGGAAGTCACCTTGGAGGAGCAAAAGATAAAGGTGGTAGAGCATGCAAGACCAGTCTGCCAAAAGCAATGTTGCATTAGCCCACCAATAGCTTTGGCTGTGAAGGAGGAGATTGATAAGCTCAAGGAAGTTGGATTTATCTTTGAGATGGAAAACTCAGAATGAGTGTCTCTTATTATGATTATGAAGAAAAATAATGGTAAGCTTAGGGTATGTGTGGACTTACAAGAAGCTCAACTTTGTTACTAAGAAGGACTATTACTCTTTGCCATTCATAGATGAGATCTTGGAGTAGGTTATAGGTCATGAGAGGCACAGTTTTGGAGATGATTATAGTAGGTATAACCAAATAAAAATTGCACTAAAGCATCAACAACTCACCATATTCACCACACCTTGGGGAACTTATGCTTTCAAGGTCATTACTTTTGGACTTTTTAATGCTCTAACCGCATTCCAACGGTTAATGAACAAGGTGTTTGAATCTTTCATTGAGAAATTTGTGAAAGACCTCATTGATGAATTTTGTGTTTATGGGAGCAAGGAGGAGCACTTTGAGCACCTGATCAAGGTCTTGCAACTTGTGGATGAATCAAATGCATCACTCAACCCAAAGAAGTGCATTTTTGATTATGAAGAAGGTCTACTTTTGGAGCACATCATCTCCAAGGATGGACTAGTTGTTGATGATGAGAAGGTGATGAAAATCTCATACCTTCCATTCCCTTCAATCTTGACAAATTTATGCCAATTCTTGGGGATGGTTGGGTACTATAAGATGTTCTTCTTTTTATTTTCCAACAAGGCTTAAGCATTGACCATCTACAAAAAGAACGGTGTGGAATACATGGTAATTTTGGAGGACAAAGAGGCTCTCAAAGCTTTTAAGGAGCTCAAGCAACCCCTTATTATAGCTCCAATTCTTGCTAAACCTAACTGTAGTAAGCCTTTCATCTTCTACATTGATGCTTTCAATGTAGCTATAGGATGCACTCTTAGTCAATAACACTAAGATGGGCATGATCATCCAATACCTTATGCTAGTAGGCAGATGGTTTCAATAGAAAAGAACTACTCAGTCATAGAGAGAAAAGGGTTGGCAATAATCTTTGGTCTCAAGAAGTTTAGACACTACTTGATTGGAGGGAAAGCCACCATTGTCACGAATCACAAGGCTTTGAATACATCTTTAACAAGCCTAATGTGGAAGGGAGGCCAACAAGGTAGATGATACTCTTGTCTGAATATGATTACACCATTTAAGATAGGCCAAGGAAGAAATATGCAAATTTTGATTTTTTATCTAGGGCCTATGATCATGATGGAGTTGAACCAATGGATGATTCCTTCTTGGATGAGGAGCTTATGACAATCTCAATCACTCAAGAGGTTCTAGTGGACTACAAGGAGATAGTGGATTTTGTTACAAGAGGTAACTATCCAAAAGGGATGTATGGTAGAAAGAAGAAGGCTCTTGCAGCAAGATCTAGATCTTACACAATGGTGGAGGATATTCTTTTTCACCAAGAAGCGGATGATTTACTTCAAAGAGCAATGGGTAAGGAGGAATCTATTCTACTCATAAAAGAGTTTCATGAAGGTTTAGTGTGTGGAGGACACTTTGCAAGAAATGTGATTACTTTCAAGATTCTAGATGCAAGTTACCATTGGAGAGAGATTTTCAAGGATTCTCTTGATTATTGAAAAACTTGTCATGTTTGTCAAGCTTTTGCTAGAAAGTCTACTTCCACTCTCTCTTAGATCAATTCCACTATTAGGACCTTTTGAGAAGTGGAGAATTGACTTTGTAGGTCCTCTCAATAGAACCCCAAGGAACAATCAATACATTGTGGTAGTTATTGATTACCTTACCAAGTGGGTTGAGGCTAGACCATTGAGAGATAACAATGAAGATGAAGTTGGTAGATTTCCTTATGAATGCATTATCACTAGATTTGGGTGCCCTTTGGATTTGGTTTCTAATAGAGGAGAGGAGTTTATAGGGACCATCACTACATCCATGCTACAATATTTCTCTATCACACATAGAGTAACTACATCCTATAAGCCAAGTTCTAATGGCTTGGCAGAGAGAACCAATCAGACCTTGTGCATGATGTTGGCTAAAGATGCAAAAATGGAGGGAGCTAAACATCATTGGGACAAGAAGATTCATGTAATTTTGTGGGAGTATAGGATAACCATGAAGAATTCCACCTGATATTCTCCATTTCATTTGGTATATGATATTGAGTATACCTTACCTATTCACTTTGATCTTCTTGCCTTCTAAAGTGTTCATAAGAGATTGAAGAAAGCACAAGGAAATGATGCAAAGAAGTCAAGGAAGGATTAACTCACGGAATTGGAGGAGGCAAGAGCAATTGCTATGGTTTGAGTGGAGCAAGCCCAAAAGAAACAAAAGGAGAGCTTTGACAAGAGTTAAGGCAAGAAGAAGGTGATTGGGTAATGTTTTTTGATTCCTTCAATTCAAAAGAGTGCAAAAGAAGTTTTTGCCTAAGTACTTTGGACCTTCATAGTGGAGAAGTTGTGTGGCAATTACACCTTTGATCTCAAGGAGTTGGTAGGAAGACACTTTGATAGGAGTAACCATGGTAAAATGAAGATCTATCATAGAAGGTAGAGAGACCTTCACTTTAAGAACAAAGTGAAATCTTAGTCCGGGTGTAAATGTAACACCTATTTGTGCATGTGTATGGTATTGTGATATTTAGTTGGTATTATAAGTACTTGAGAGATATTATTTATATAGTGATAAAGGATGATATTAGTCATGATTGGCTAAAGTTAGTCATAGCCAAGATAAAGAGGATCTCACTTTAGAGGAAGTGGAAAAGATGAGCACCACTATTTTGGATTCTAGTGTATTGACTTGGTATTATTCCTAAGTGTTTGGCTTTGAGAAAAGAGTTGAGAACTCTTGGACTCACAAGCTCTTTTATTTTGGATTCTCTTATAGTCCAAGGATAGCCTATGTGAAGAATCCTTGACTTAGTGGTTGGATCAAGATAAGACCATATGCTTAGAGGAATATTCCCATGAGGATGGATATTCCTTTAGAGTTTTTGACTTTATTTGACTTTTAGTCTAGTCACTTGAGTTATTCCAATAACTAGTAACTTTGGTGTATAACTATTTCACAAATATATAAACTAGGGATGAGGAGATACTCATCATCTTTTCATTTGCAACTATCTCTCTCTCTCATTGGTTCTCTAGTGAACACTAGTTTGAGTCTTGGAGTGTTAGCCTTGGAGAAGTATGATGGTGTTGGGGTTCCTTGCCTTCTTAGTCCATGGTGCGCTACCATAATAATCATAAGAGGTTCATCTTGAGTGAGAGACAGGCCGACTCATAGATGACATTCCTCATGATCCTTCTCATGCAACTTAGAGTATTGATGTATTGGAACCTAGTACCTATGAGTATGATGATCATCTTTATATACTACACAAAGTGAAAGTTGAGCTACCTACATTGCTATCACTTTCAAGTATCACTAGAGAAGGGCACATGCGCATTATAGATGAGAGTGGACTGATCTCTCATGAGTGGAGGCTAGGAGAGAGAGAAGATCATATTAGGCGAAAGGAGCATCTTTTGAGTGAAATGGAAAGTAGGCTAGCTGAGCATGAAATTATAGTTTCATAGAGCACTTTGAGCACAACTTGAGGAACACTTTTTGTTTGAGAGAGAGAGTAGACTAGCAGAGTGGGAGATGCATCTATATATTGAAGAGAGTACTACTAGCAAGCAATTAGTAAATTTAGTTTGAGTTATTTAGGGAGGGAGAGGTAGATGTGAGAGCATGAGTGGAGAGAATCATTGAGTTAGAAGGACTCATAAGAGAGAGCAAGGAAAGAGTAGAGAAATGTTGAGTTCAAGAGATATAGTATATAAGAGAGTTCTCTCTTACTATGGAACTATTGGAGAAGACCTAGAGAGAAGTGTATGAGGTGATGACTCAAATAGATACTCTAAGGGCAGCATATGAGGATGCTTGCCAAGAAGCTAAAGATTGGTTAGAGGTAGAGATATTATAGTATCCTTGGGGGTTTCTTCCAAGGGAGGTAGGAGCTCAGATAGATCATGGTGATGAACCCTATAGTGTGGTAGGAGCTTAGAGAGAGAGGCTAGTTTAGTTGATGTGGGGACTCAAACCCTAAGAAAGGCTTTGTTAGTGCATATAGGGACTCAAACCCATAGTCCATTTAGAGACTCCGCCAAGGAAAGAGCCCCTACTCCAACTACACCACCACCACCACAAACTTCAGTTTCTTCCTCAAGAGTGCATCATGCTAGAGAGGCTACTACTCCATCATATGGGAGAGCATCATCTTTGCAAGCCACTTGATCTAGTCAGACTTGGTTGACTCTCATAGGTGGCCCAGAGAGGAGCCTTATTTGTGTTTGGGAGAGGATATTGTATCTTGGAAACCTCACACCGGGGATGATATTGCACTCTCTCCTAAGTTTGGAGTATTGACCACAAGTTCTTGTAGCTCCAAGAGCAAAAGGTGTTGTTGAATGATGAGGTATAGAGAGTCACTCATTTGAGAAAGCAGATGAGTTTCTCTAGTTTATTCATTCCTTATATCATTTTCCACACAGATTTGAGGAGGAAGATTCTAGAGTTAGATTTGAGCTGTATATGAATTGTGAGAGATCCTAGTAAATCTTATTTCTTGGAGTGGTTTCCCAAGACCATGAGGAGGGGTTAGCGCTAGTTTACAATGAGTAGTACTTCATGGTATATATTATAGCCTAGCATTAGAGAGTTTATGGAGTATTATATTACACACTTTGAGGGGATAACATGGACCAATAGATACAAAGAGGGATGTGGAGATCCTATTGCATTCCATGTGGGAGCTTGGACCTATTGGTAGGAGTTCACATCTAATGGCATGTCTCATTGATATGGATGGATATTTTGATGAGTTTAAAAGTTTTATGGTCAGACCATATAGTAATTTTATCTCATTAGGTTTATCTATCCAAGATATAGTGTTTGTGTATATAGATATAATATAGGATCTTCCTTATTGCAAGAACCATCCTCATGGAGCTATAAATCCTCCTCAATTTTTGCCGATGGATACCCTTAGTACTTTGTACACCTCATTATTTCTGCTCCTTGTATCACCTCTAGATAGATTTAAGGCTTCCATGGCTCCGGCCATTAGTTCTTACAGGAGAAGCGGACCAATGATATATTGAGGAATCACAATTCTGACACTTGTGGGCTTTTAGTGCAAGCATTTAGTGGGTTTCCGATGCATGCTTGGGAGAGGAGATGTATGTAGTGTTATAGTCCTCTTTTTATTACACCTATCTTATATTGGCAACTACATGAAGCCATGGAGAGATATGCACATTATACCTTAGGCCTAGCCTTTAGTGCCTTTGTATATAGAACATACTTTTTTCTTTACCTTTTTTGTATAATATATACTTTTCTCACTTATATATTTCTCTTTTATACTTGCAATATTGATTTTTTTACCATTGAGTTTTGATGGACATTGTTGATGTGAAAATGTGTAGAGCAATCCATCATGCTTTATATTGTTCTAATCAATTATAAGATCAAGAGTGTAGAGAATCCTCACACACAGAAACTGGCAAGATGCAAACCACAAAATTCATGCAAACCACACAAATGGGTTTGGATGGGCTGCACGTATTGACTTGCACATGCAAACCAAGTTTTGGGTTAGTTTCATAAACCAAAAAAAGCATTGGTTTCAATTTAGTGGTGCAAATGAAAAAATGAGGCTTTGTGAAATAAAAGACAAGATTTAAAATTTTTTTTCACATGAGTGTCATACAAGGATGCCCTTCAAATTTTGGTAGTTTGTAGTGTCATAGCTTAAATTAGCACAAGAGGTTTTCTTTGGAAATCAATTATGTTTTGCATGGGTGAATTTTGTAGTTCTCATATTCTACAATTCTCATATCATGATCAAATATATTTTTTATATACAAATGGGTGAATTCTATAGCAAGAGAACTGCCCAATGAGTCACATGGAAATAATCATTGCCAAGGAGGAAACATTTGGTATCTTAGATACACAACACAAATCAATAAACTTTATATATAAAATAAGTTTACACTAGAAGATCATTGAGCAAACTAAAGCTTTTTACTAAACTCTTTGACTCTTGCTTATTCCTCACTTTTATTCCAACAAGCACAAGGAGCTAATTGGGAGTATAATCAGGTACAAGGGACTTGGGATCCACATTGTAATTGTTACTCAAGCCACCACAATTTTTTGAATCTATATTGGATAACATGGTAATAATACATTTGATCTCCTCTATAGATTTTCTTGCACAAGCTAGTTCAAGTGTAATTGCATAAAATCTTTTTGATTTGACCTCACTCTTCTTCATTTGGAACTTTTCTACTTTGGACTTGATCTCCTCTGCCTTCAGATCTTATCAGACTCTACTTTGAACTCTACTTCTCTCTTGTGTTACTTAAGATCTGCCACTTATGAAGCTTCAATCTGTGTTATTTTACAACTCTCCCTAGATTTTAGTGATTCTATGATTAGCTAGATCTTGCAATAATGAAGCTAGAGCAAGTGTAAGAGCAAGGGCTATCTTGGAAGCTTTTGAGTGTCTTTTTCTCTTTTGAGAGTTGACTTGCTTCTGGTTAGATATTTCTTCTACATTCTCATGCTCCTCTTTCTCCTTGGATGCATATCTAGTTGGCTCCTCACTATAAAATTCTTGACTCTCCCTTTCTCTTTGATTCTCTTCCACTCTTGCTCTTTGATTCTCCTCCCTAGCTAGCTTAGCTTGCACCCCAAGTAAGTAGTTTCTAGAAGGAAGCTTCTAGAAGCTTCCAACTAGCTTAGCTTGCACGCCAAGTAAGTGGCTTCTAGAAGGAAGCTTCTTGAGAAGCTTCCCAATTAACTTGGCTTGCACTCCAAGAAAGTGGCTCAAGAAAACTTCTTGAGAAGCTTCTCAAGAGCCTTGTATGATCCTTATAAATACAAGAGCCAAAGCTCATGCTAGGCATTCAGAGTTTTCTCATATTCAAGTGTCCCAATGTGAGTTTTCATTCTCCGATTGCTCTCCTCAATCTTGGTCTTTTACATTGGTATTAGAACAAGAATGGGATGGATGGAGTTTATGGACCACCAAATCCACTTCCACCAAACCAAGGGGATTTTCAAATCAAAGTACTACCCAAGCATCATTTCACACAATTCATCATCTCATGCTTGGACAAGATTTTTTGCATGTGATCACCATATCTAAGGAATCCTTGGTGCTTCCAGTTGTAACTTATGGAGAACCATGGATGTGTTGCTTCTATGTGTTAATAAATTAGATATATTAGGGATGGTGTGATAGAGTGGCAACCATGGTGGCAATACCCAAGGTTATCCTTGCTATGCAACAACAAATCGAGCACCTTACTTGATTGTTGTATAAACAAGAGCTTTGACAACAAGAGCATGTAGAGAGAGTACCCGTTTGAGAAGGAGAAGATCAAATCGGATTCCCTAAACCCAAGGTATTTGAAGGCAAGAATCTCTTGGGTGAAGTGGAGAATTTTGTGTTTGACTATGAACGTTACTTTGAAGCTACCAATCTGCAAGATGAGCAAAAATAGATTCTCTTAGCTTCTAGCCAATTGGATGGAGTAGCAAAGCTATGGTAGGGATTCCAAGTGGAGTGAGCTGAATGAAAAATTGTTGCACTAATCTTGACATGGGCAAAATTCAAGAGTGCAATAATTAGTTGGTTCCAAGCTATAAGTGCCACACGAGCTACACGGGATAGGTTGGCAGAGTTGAAACAGATTAGCTCTATAAGAAGTTACATCATGCAATTCCAAAATACCATCATGCAAATTCCAGATATATTGGAAGGTGAAGCTCTGGGTTGATTTGTGAAGGGCTTGAAGTCAAGAACCAAATTAGAGGTAACCATGCAAGAGCCACAACACTTGGAGGAAGCCATGCGGTTGGTCAAACGTTTTGATTACTTGGTTGCAACAACTTGGTCTTGACCTTGACCTCCACAAAACCTGTCGATACACTACACACGAGTGGAGGAGCCGGCACTAATGGAGATTGATGCCATTCAACGGAGACCACTTGGCATTGTAGATAGAGAGAAAATTCAACAAAATGGGAGTTGTTTTTATTGTCACCAATTGGGACATTGCATTGCTAAATGTCCACCAAAAAATGTGCAACTTTGACAATTTGCCCAGATGGAGGTTGTGGAGCAGAACAATCAAGGAAACAAGGAATCCCAATAGGAGATTTTGAGCCACCTATTGGGAGCTTGAGTAGTTCCAATGGGATTGAAAGCTTGACCTATGCAAGTTTGTTTCACTTGCAAGGTATAATATCTAATCGAGATGGTAAGATTTTGGTTGATTTTGGAAGTTTCGAGAATTGCATGTCTATGCAAGTAGCAAAGGATATGAATATTCCTATCAAGCCAATAATTAGGAGTAGATTGATGATGGTGGATGGTAGAAAGGGTTCTACATCCCGTACCTCGCATCTTGTTACCTTCAAGATTGGGAAGGAGTATTTGGAGTGTATGAGGTTTGTAGTGGCACCTCTATACTACAATGTCATTCTAGGACTACCTTGGCTCGAATGTCATAAGGTTCAATTGGAACCAACAACAAATTCAAGTACAACACCAAGGTAGGAATTTCCGATTAGGTTGTTTGGCACCTCTGAGTAAGACACCTAAAAATAGTCAGTCCTAGGATAGGAAGTTTGTCAAAAAGGTAACCATTGAGCAAGCCTTGAAAGGGATAAGTCCCAAGATGTGAAGTTTACCAAGAAAGCAGCCATGGAGCAAGCTTTGAAGAAAGATGAGTCCCTATATGGGACGTTTGTTAGTGAAGTAGCTATAGAGCAAGCTTTGGAGAAGATAAGTCTGTTTTTTTGGTGTGGATCAAGCCAATTGCACAAGGTTAATCTGAGGAGGGCCAAGAGCCTCATAAAGCAATGGTTGATCAGATAGTTCAAGAGTTTGCGGATGTGTTTCCAGATGATCTGCTGAAGGGATGAACCTCCAATCGTGGTATGCCCTTCACGATTGAGTTATTGCTAGGGAGTACTCCAATGAGCAGACCAATCTATTGGTTCTCACCAAAGGAGTTAGAGGACTTGTGAATAACACTTACAGAGTTGTTGGAGAAGGACAACATGTGACAAGGAGTACAACACCTTCTCCTTCAAGGAAGGTCTTCTATTCCATGAGGATTGGATATATGTTCCAACCAAAGGTGATCTCCGACTTGTGTGTCTTCAAGAAGCCCATGATTTACTTATAGCTGGTCACATGGGAGTGGACAAGATCTTAGGTACCCTCCAATGCCAATGGTGGTAGCCTAACATGACACAAGATGTTTGAGAGTTTGTCCAATTGTGTGAAAGCTGCAAACGCAACAAGGCCAACAACCAAAAGCCGAGTGGACTCCTTCAACCACTCCCCATTCCATCCGCTCAATGGGAACAAGTAAGCTTGGATCTTATCATATCCTTGCCCAAGACAAAACAAGGACACATAGCAATCATGGTGTTTGTGGATAAGCTTAGTAAGCAAATCCACTTGGCACCAACCTTTGATATTGTGGATGCTCCAACCTTAGTGCAAATCTACTTCGACAATGTCTTCAAGCATCATGGACAAACCAAATGTGCAAATCATACCTTGGAAGATATATTGCGTGCCTTTGTCAATGTCCACCATACAAATTGGGATGAATGTCTTGCAGTTGCAAAATTTTACTACAACAATTCCAAACATGCAAGCACCAGATTTTCTCCTTTCTTTCTCAATTTTGGCCAAGATCAGCTTGTTCTAGATTCTTTCCTTGCTCCACTCCCATCTTAGGTCCTTCATACTTCAACCTTCTTGACCACCATCTCCAATCTCTCCAACAAGCCAAATCTCATCTCCTTGTTGCCCAGAATTGTTAGAAACAATATGCGGACCACCATTGTTGTGATCTTACTTTTGAAGTCGATGATAAAGTCATGCTATCCTCTAATAACCTACCCCTCCCATTTGATACTTAAGTTTGTAAACTTGCCCCTAATTGGATAGGGCACTTTGATGTCACCCAAATTGTCTCTCTTGTTGGTTATTGACTTGCCTTGCCTTGTCATATGCGCATCCATCCTGTCTTTCATGTTTCCAAGTTGAAACCTTTTGTTCCTAACCTCTCTTATTTTTCATCTCAAGTCCAACCTCCTCCTCTTCCTGTCCCTATCAATGATCGTGAGGAGTATGAAGTTGATCGTATCCTTGCGTGTCGCCACATTCAACAAGGCCATTGACAACATGTGGAGTACAATGTCCTTTGGAAATGGTATCCTCTTCATGATGCCACATAGGAACCTCTTTCTCATCTCTAGAATGCACAATTGGCCATCTAGGAGTTTGAAGCTTCACTGGAAACAAGGACGTCACCAACTAGCGGTGGGAGAATATGTAACAATACGGAGTTTAACGACAAAGTTAGTAGGGCTAATTAAGTACCAAATAAGAAAAATTAGCCTAGAATATTCCAAAAGTATCTAGGAAGTTTCTTGGGAAGCTTCTTGGCTAGCTTAACTTGCACCCCAAGTAAGTAGCTTCTAGAAGCTTCCAACTAGCTTAGCTTGCATGCCAAGTAAATGGCTTCTAGAAGGAAGTTTCTTGAGAAGCTTCCCAATTAACTTGGATTGTACTCCAAGAAAGCGGCTCAAGGAAGCTTCTTGAGAAGCTTCTCAAGAGCCTTGTATGATCCCTATAAATACAAGAGCCAAAGCTCATGCTAGGCATTTGGAGTTTTCCCAACTTATTATGTTAACTAAAAGTTAACTAAAGGTTGACATTTAATCTAAATTTAGATACATGTAAATGGTCATTAATCAATAGCCAAAAATTGAAAACCCCATATAAAATTCCACAATATACTTGAGCAATTACATTAGATGATACTTCATTGGATGATCTATAGTTTGTAAATTTTATGAACTTACATAGCCGGGATATTTTATGTGCAATAAAGCAAATTTATGTATTTTTTCTATTAAAGCTAGCACAATTTTACCTCTTTTATCTCTCCCTTGTATATTTTTTGAGTAGTTTGATGGGGACTTCCCGTCTTCATGCTTGCTAAGTGGTCACCTTTTCACTCTTATACCAATATACTACTCGGAACCAAATTTATAGATACTCATGCAAAATTTTATGACCTTGAGGCTTTGCCCATAGCATTCTTACACATTGTAAAACTAAACCCCCTAGTGTTTTAGTTGCATAGCTCTTGTCATTGCAGTAGAAGTATCTTGTTTCACATCTTAACTATGCCAGCATGTAGATCTTTGCTCTTTCCGCCACTATACTTTACTCAAGATAATCAATCATAAGTGCAAGGTAGGTAGACTTGTAAGGATCCTACTATCATCAGGAATTGTATCAATTGTTTTTCTCCAATCTTCTTAAAAAATTATGAAGAATTGGCTACTATAATTCACAAATTCCTACTCTTGTACCAAGTGGATGAATATGAATGTAGAATGAGTGAAGACTAAGATTAAATAGCTCCTTCCCTTAAGCCAATTGGCATTTTGGCCCAATTTTTGACATGACTAAAAATTAACATCATAACTAAAAATATCTTTCAGCATTGGTAAATGGTAACTTGCTTCCGCCTACAAGCCAAGACCGGACAGTTTTGAGACAAGAGTTTGGGAGAGTGTGGATATGGGAGAGGAGAGGGAAAGATGTGAGAGGAAAGATATAATTTTTTTTGAGGGCTCTCTAGCATATAACACTTGATTGAATAGTAAATTTTGTTCATTTTTCAATTCAATTCCATTGGTACCTAGATTGAAAACTGTGGAGAATTGAGTAAAAAGTTATGGGGATTTTTAGATTTTTTAGGGTTTAGAATGATTTTTACACATTGAGAGTGATGGGTCAAGAGTTCTCAATTTTAATCTCATGGTATTCATGCTATAGTTCCATGAGAACTTAGTTTGAAAATTATGAGACTTTTTAATTTTTAGGTTTGGAGAGATAGTATTTACTCATGTGAGTTGGGATATGAGGTTGGGGTTTTGCAAGTATGGGAAGAGATAGAGAGGAGCCTCATGTGTTATTATCATTATTGTTGTGCTAGCCATGGCTACACTTTCCCATGTGTAGCCGCCCAAAGTGGCTTGAGGTACAACATGCCCAATGTGTCATTGATGATTTACCTTGCAAGGGGTAAAGACCCATGTGGGAAGAATACACAAGGACCATGATTGGACTACTTGGGATGCTCACGTAAGGTGAGCAACCATATCGATAGCAATGACACTTGGGATTAGGCACGCTTCCTCTATCCCTTTGTTGACCTATGAGTCTTCTTGTCTCTTAGTAAGGATGAACCTCTGATGGCTGTTATGGTTACACACCCATGGACTAAGAAGTCAAAGAAAACTCCAAGTCCATCATACTTCTTTAAAGCTAACACTCCAAGACTCAAACCATTACTCCCTAGAGAACCCAATAAGAGAGAGATAGTTGTAATGAAAGGATGATGAGTACCTCCTCACCCATAGTTACTATACTAGTGAAATAGTTACACCAAAGTTACTAATTACCAAAGTAGCTCAAGTTACTAGGCTAAAAGTCAAGTAAAATCCAAAGTCTAAAGGAATATCCATACTAATGGCAATATTCTCTTAAGCATGTTATCTTATCTTGACCCAACCACTAAGTCAAAGATTCCTTCACATTGGCTATCCTTGGACTATAGAAGAATCTGAAACAAAAAGGATTGTGGGTTCAAGAGTTCTCAACTCTTTCCTCAAAGCAAAACACCTAGGAATAATACCAAGTCAATACACTAGAATCCAAAATAGTGGTGCTTATCTTTTCCATCTCCTCTAATGTAATTTCCCCTCTATCTTAGTTATGACTAACTTGAGCTGATCATGACTAACCATCTTTTATCTTCATATAAATAATATCTCTCAATTACTTATAATATTAAACTAAATATCACAATAATACATACATGCACAAATGGGTGTTAAAAAACTGTTCTAGGGATATTGATTGAGCCGTGGGAGTGGTTAGCTTCTCTTGTGGGTTGCATTTTGAGGTTATTTGAGACTAGTTTTTGTAGTCACATTTATTCCATAGGCTACCACGTACACTCCATGATAAGGCTAGATAGGCTTTTTGCTTACCACTTGATTGTTTGGCACATGATCCCTTGGACAAGTTAGCATGGTCCCTATTCCTCTTACTCCCTCAATAGTATCTTTGTTATTCTAGAGGAGGATGTATGGGGCATAGAGAGATGACTGTTAGATTTTGTCAATGTTGAGTGGGGGATTGTGTGGCCCTAAAAGAGGAGTTTGTTAGGATTGCATGTTTTAGGAGATAGGTTTTGCCACAAGATACCACATAGTTCACTCAATTATGACAATGTAAGACATTGAGCCAAGTGTGAGAGTTTAGTAGAGTTGCACAAGCACTACATCCTTTGTTTATGGCTAGTCCTATTGATGAGACTAACTTTTCCCTACGCTCACTACATCCTATGACAAGAGAAAGATTACCACTAGAGGTCTTAGATTATCAGCTTGAGCAACCTTTATATCTTGACAGGTCACCTTTTGCACAAGCATTGTGTAGTGCCTCTTACCTTTCCTCAAGAGGCTTGTCAAGGATGGTATATGAACATCTTAGAGATTACCAAGTTGTTGCAAGTGGCTACAACAATAGCAAGAGGATACATTCCTATGTTTGTTCGTTGGGTGTTAGGTGCTAGTCGACTTCTCACAATGGAGAAGGACACAAGGGGCATTAGACTGGTTGCTATTGGAGAGATCTTTTTACATTGGGTCAGCCACACCATTGTCCTTTAGCATCATTCTCACTTTTGACAGGACCTCAACCCACATCAGTTTGGAGTAGCTATACCTAGAAGATGTGAGGCTATATATTTAGGCATTAAGGCACTCTTAGATATCCATCTAGAGTGGGTCATCCTACAAGTGTATGTTGAGAACAGTTTTAATAACATCTCACAAGCATCCATCTTTAGAGAGCTTAGGGAGGCTAGGGGATCCTTGGTGAGTCTTTTCCTTTTGTGTGGTCTTTTTATGACTCTCCTACTTCCCTTTACTACCAACACCATTGTTCACAAGGAGTCACCGTCAAGAGTCAATTGTTGGTACACGTTAGAGAGATCCTTTAGGGAGACCTTTATTTGCCATGGCTCACTTTAGGGCTCTCTTATCTACTACTTTGGCCATGCAAGGTTGTGTATTTCCCTCCTTGGTAGATGATGTACACATCATGGGCCCTATAGAGAAGATTAGGCAAGCCTTTGACCACTTGACTACCAAGCTATATCTAGTAGGCTTGAGAGTCAAGGTGTCAAAGTGCAGGGCATGGTCCCCTTTAGGTATCCCTCCTCACCTTGAGCTTCTAGAAGAGTGTATCACATCTATAGATAGACTATGTGTTCTTGGAGTGCCAATAGGATCCGAGGATTTTGTCACACGCTTCTTGGATGCATAGGATGTTCCTTGCAGAAGATGTTCTCCATATGGATGACCTTCTATTACTAGGAGATCCGTAAGTGGCACTTGGTATACTCTCCTCTAGTATTGCTCATCGACCAACTTACTTCCTTTGCACAATTCCTCCCTCTTTGTCCTTCCTATCCCATTTGAGAGCCTTTGATCAGAGAATTATGGGAGTATTTGGTGATATTATTGGACCAGGAACATTTGAATGTGTGATAGGGGATTTGGCACGTAGATAGACATCTCTACCAATCTCATGTGGAGGGGTTGGCTTGCTATCTATAGAAGAGCCGACACCTATAGTGTTTTTAGGTAGTTGGGCTCTCTCGGCACCCCTAATTTATCTCTCATTTTGTGGTTGTTGATAGGCCGGTTTTGGAGACTTATGTGACAAAGATTGAGGATGGATCCTTTTCTCTCCATATGTTATTGTGGTAGACAAGAGATAGTTTGTCCTCACGGGCACGTGAGAACCTTCCATCTTTTGCTTCACTATCGTTAGATTGGACTAGAGGTTTATAGTCTTCCTTGATAGAGTGATATTGTCAACATACACTACATTCTCTCTTAGTTGACTCGTCCATTCCTCAAGCTACTAGAGCACGTATTTGCTCTTGCTCCGACAAGGGTGCATGGTATTGGATCCTAGCTCAATCGTACATTAGGGCATTACGACTTGCACCAACTACTTTCTCTATAATGATGAAGTTTCGCCTAGGTTTGGTCCACCCATTTGCATCTTCATTACTTGCTTGTGAGTGTGGTTCTACACTAGATGCAACAATGGTCCATATGACACTGTGTTCTTTTGGAGGACAGAGGATAGCTACCCATGTTGCTATTAGGGACATAATGTTTGCTATAGCACAAGAGAGTGGATACTTGGCTTGGATGGAGCGTTTGTATGCTTTGCATACGACATGTGTCAAGGCAGACCAATACTTGGTCCGAGATGATCAAGTGATGATAGTGAATGTCGTAGTTAAGGACCCTATACGTGATACAGTTTCGGAGCGAGTGATTACCCGTCCTCTTGGATGGGCAGCGAGTGCAGCAATAGCTTGCAAGCTCTCCAAGTATAGGGTACGCAACCAGATCACCTCTTTGTTCCTCTAACCTTGGAGTTATATGGATGGAGCAATGGCACGACGTTAGACACATTTGTGAGGGAGTGCATGAAAACTTTTCATGTTAGGCGCCAAGGGTACCACTCTTATTCTCATACTTTGTAGCATATGTTAGACACGTATGTCCATTGCTCTACAAAGTGCAATGGCTTGTGCAATTTATAGGAGAGCAATCACACTAGGTGATGTTTCTTCCGATACTCGAGTTGTTTGTAGACAGTAGTACATGCATAGCTTGGTACTTAGGTACAGTGAGGCAGATTTCTCATATCGACTACTCTATGGAACCTTCCCACCATTTTAGCTATTATGCCTCATCCCTCTATGGCTTGATGGGGTCTTCCCATCCATCGTGTTTTCTTCGGCGTCAGCCCTTTTTCCATTTCGGTCACCGAATAGATGACTTGGAAATACAGTCGTTTCAGCTGCGACATCGGATAGATACCCACTACAATGCTACACTCCTGCCCTCGAAGGTTTGTTCGCCGACTTCAGGTGCCAAATGTGGACACGTCGGTGAAGATTTACACAAGTTCTTGATCTCGTAAATCCCAGAATGGACAATGAACTCAGACCTCTTAGATCTGTCTACTAAGTGTGAATCTGGGTTTTACAGGGTCCAACACAGGATGTCACAAACTTGGGGGAAATATCCCAGAAAATTGCTATGATTGACCCAGGGAAAACAGAAGATTCAGAAACTGCCCTTAATCCACTCTTGAGTCGCGAGAGAATGTCGTCCACCCAGGCTTTCACGTGTGGGCGAGAGTCATAGATGGCTCCCTACGCGGTCGCCTTTTACTTTCCGCCCCTTGGGATTAAGTAGGGTGTGTAGGTGACATGAGACAAACAGCTAGGCCGTCTTAGAAGTCACCGAATAAGTACTTGCTCAGATAACCTCTTCTCGTAGATGTCCAGAACTGACTCGAGCTTAGCAAGTTGTGCACTGACAACAGCATCGTCGCAGGTCAGCCCAAAGAAAGGGGCGAAAGCCAGGTTGGTAACGATTGTCGCGATTAGTCCGTTGTGATTTTGAGCCTCAACTTCCAGCCATTGTTCGGTCAAAGCGGCATCCTTCGGCGAGGACCTGTAGAGAGAAGTACCTTGGCTGGAGTACCTGTGCGCGACGTGCCTGGCGATTGCACGAGATTCTGGAGGATCAAGGAAACTCAAATTAGTGGGTGTTCTAGGTGGAAAATTCCAACATTTCCAACTTCATTTTGCATATATCAAGCAATAGAATTTGGAAAAGAATTAACGAAGAGCGTAATGTCTCCATCTTCAAAAACTGGAATTTGCCCGAAAGGCTGTCAAACAAAGGCAAATGTCAGATCATTGCAGGAATGTGGTCACAGCCTAGAACTACGGAAAACTGGTATGACAACTCAAATTCGAGGCGTTGACGCTGAAGATTTTGACAGGCTAACGAAAGAACCTAACGTTTGAATCCTTGAAAACTTCTCCTGGTTAAGCGTCTGAAAGGGCGATCTAAACTTTCATCGATCAGCTTAGATACCGTAAGGCATTTCAGTTCCCTGTTGGAAAGGAAAATTGCACGGTTGGCTTTCACCAGAGCTAGCTGTTCCTCGTCCTCCTAGCTATAACCAGGCGAATGTGGTCGTTGTCCTGCTGAGACTTCTAGAGCGTGCGACGGAAGGTTGTCCTTTCCTTAAACACTTGCTTACAGAGGAGATGGAATTGCAGAACAAACACCCCTTCCTACTCTCAATGTGCTGTACGAATTCAAGCACCTGGGAGGTGTTCAGTACTCACATCCTTCCAGTTCTCGAATTAGTAGCAAGGTGTATGCTTACATAAAACTTTTATCTCAAGGGTCCAGGAAGCAGCTAAGCAAGCATCTCCAGAAGCAAGGGAGCATTAAAGGCAGCTAATACTGCTAAATGCTGATGAGTTCGACATTTTTGGAACTAGAAGGATGTGATACCGATACTGATATTGGGACACTAACCGTTTAAAACTCACCAGTTCCTTCATTCAGTTTCATCTACTCAAGCATTGAACTTTCTGTAGAAACGAGCAGAAACGAAGAAAGCGAGATTGATAAGGTACATGGTTCTATAGGAACTCGGGGCTCTTTTGCTCTCCTTTGGTCAAATCGACGTTATCGATCTCTTAATCCTTTACGTCCATCTCCAGCAACGTGAGCACCACCCGCCCAGTCCAGGTTGATCTGTGAAGTCTATTGAAGTCCCTGGATCTTGATACCCATACTTCCCTGTTGCGGGTAGGCCACGACAAGAAATAACCGGCTCAAACCAGCGACACCGAAATTCAACTTCAACAGACTTAGTCCTTTCTATGCTTGCTGACGATCGAGATGGGCTGTCGCATGTGTCCCTATGTACCTGACGTGAGACCTCGGAAACCGCTAATCTCTGCAAACAGGACTTGCCGGCCCGGGCCTGAGGTATAGCCGGCAGATCTGTCTTCCTCCTATGAAGGGTAAAAGCAAACAGCATTTCACATTTTGAGCGCCGATGAATCAATCACCTGGCAGATGTGAACGACACGTGTTGCATTTTGTTGTGGTGTTCATCTTTTTGGTGTGTTTGTTAATCATTCAATCTTTTCGTTCAGCATATGCTAGTTTCTGTTGTTGCTGAAATCTTTTTGGCCCTTGCCTTTCACGTGGAAACCAAACACAAGAGAAACAACGTATACTTTGTAATATTTTGGGGATCGTCATGTGACTAAATAAAAGGGATAGCAGAGTTCTTCATCAGGACACGTTTAAAGTACCCTTTAATAAGAATAGGAACGGGAAGAGGATAAGACCCGTTGTTATTATTATTACCGAACACAGGTTTAATGAAAATCTTGAGAAGTTGTGCGGATATTAGGTTAGTCGACATTGTTGAAGGTTATTCTTGTGGAGAATTTGGATAATAACCTTTTGATGTGGATGGCTTCTCCAGATCTTAAAGGATGAAAAAGAAGCCATCTTAATTGTTTGGAAGACTAAGGATGTTTAATCGTATGTAATTGAGATTATTAATAAAACGCATATGAGAAAACATGCTTTAAGAGTTGCATAATTACTGTATATTTTATATAATAATTGCAGATAACATTCATTCTTAAAAGATTAACAGGGGATTTTGGTATCGAATATAGCTTACATTGAGAAATACATCTCAATTTCAGAGATGATTTCAGTTGATAAAAGAATGCTAGACATTGAGGCCTCTATGATTATTTTGGGGACTTTAAACCAGGGAAATAAACTGAATATAAGAAAAATTGACACAAGATTATGTTATTATTTAAACTAGAATAGTTTTCTAGTTAATCATAGATCTTTTCAAGTCAAAGATTTTAGAACGAACCACAAGCCAGAAAAACTGAACCATTGAAATCAGTGTATGTTAGTGTATATATGTTATAGGGTAAAGTTACATACTGAAAACCAATTAGTTAATAAATTCAACTTTCACAAAGATTGTTGGAATTTGTGTACATGAATAAAATAAGTCAAAGCTTTATGAAGGTTTAAGGGCTTAAAATTTTTATTAAAAACTTCTACTTCTTTAAGTTCCAAAACCATACAGATGCATTCCTCTTATTTTTCTCACAAGCTTCATGATCATAAACATTTGATCATTTGAAAATTATATTTATGTGATTTCCGCTATCATTCTGCTATGCCTCTTCAGATTGCATATGGGAAGATGCATGACACTTTCTCTTGGCTTAATTCGTTTTACAAGTATATGGGGTTATAGAGTAACTATTAACCACACAATTTATTGCCTCTAACTTTCAGGCTACTTCAAAGGGGTTTAGTTTAGCGTGGAAGTCTTTCAACTAAGGGGAACGGCGACCGCGTAGATAACAAGAAGGATGGGAAGACACGATCAAGCCGCACAAGGAAAAGACATAGGCGGTCTAGGAAACGTAATTTATCGAACATAAATAAAACCACACCAACATGAAAACATCCAAGTCACGTGCTCTTGTGATACCTCTTTCTTTCATCGCCATTTGGATCTGATGAAAAGGAACTATACTCTTCTACCTACCAACGCTCTTGTGGGACCTGCATGAAAAACACTACTATACATATTCGATGAATGTACGAGAAATAATCAGATCATACTTCTCCAGAAACAGATAAAACTTGACGTATAAAGTAAGACCAACTACCAAGAATATGCGGAAATGGAATCAAATCAACGAAAGCCGAAGTCTCCAGTTGTTGACACGGTCAATGCCTAAAAAGATCTCCTTTCGTTTGACATAAAGCATGTTCACTTCATGTTAAGGCCTACATATGATCTATACTGAATTTGTATTAGAATTTCCAAATGAAGAAATTGGTTATATGGTTCATCGAAGAAATTCAACTAAGTTTTTGACAATCAGGTTCAAGAGGACGTCATGGGAAATCAGAAGATGCCGAACTCGACCAGTCGAGTTTTGCTAAACTCTTGACAATGATGTCCATCTGACTCATTGACGTCGTACGAAACTAGCTTGAGATGTGGGCTGAGTCGCTTCTGAAGAAAGGACTCAGTTAGTAGAATACAAAAGTCAACCTCATGTAGGGAAGTCAAAGTGCTGTCATACTTCTATATACAAAACTGTACGTATTACTACAGTCCAAAAGTAGGAGAAGAAAGTCATGCTGCCTGGGTACAGCTAAGAAAAGACTACATTTATCTTGCAGACGACAAATCGACTTGTCCATTGAGAAGTGACTGTAAGATCGGATTCTACTCGCTCAAAGAGCAGGTTGTGCTCTTCCGGGAAGCGTGCTCATATAGCGAGCTTTCGGGGCGAGAAACATCCAACGAAGGTGTCCTGGAGGAGACCTGTTAAAGTAATTCATGAAGGCCTGCCACATCCAGATAATAAAACCAGGTCTTGCGCAGAATATGAAGTCTGGGAATACTTCTACTGTATCGAGCAGCACTGCTGTAACCTACAAAACAGTCAATTAGCGGACTAAGGGCGATTGATCGTATCTTCTGACTCTCCAGCTCATCGTATTCACAAGAAATCACAAATTGCAACTGAATTCAGTGCAAAAACTCCTCATATCCCAAGACTTCCTAAACTCTCAACTTCATTCCACTTCGCTATTTGTAGATCAGCAAGAAGTAGAATCTTGGTATCAGCTCGTGTCACAAGTACAAAGAAAAATTTCAGGTGTTGAAAGTACTGTGGTGAAAGTTTCAAGAAGGAACAATCTTGTTGCAAGTTTGACTGGGAATTCCAAATTGCTTGGGATTCTCATAGACAGCGCTTTCCAAAAGAACCACTCTGTATACCACTCATAGATTATGCGGAAAGCTGAACACGTGAATGCTTCTTTTGGTCTCTTCGTCTTTTAGACATGGATATCTCTTATTACAGGCGGCTCTCACACCTGAACACATGCACCTAAATTCAGGGACTGGGCCTTGTTAGTAGTTCATGTGTGTTCATGAGAGTTCATTTGGCTGAGAGACAATTTGAAGAGATTACAGTAATGGGTCTTGCTTGAGGTGACTGTTGTATAATTAAACTGAATCGTACATCTGATGTACCTCGCACACGGTATTCATAACAATGAGCTTCATTCGGAGTCTCCGGAAACGTAGATTTACTCAATGATTGTTGATTGGTTATTGGAAAATATTCTTTGCCTTAGATTAGTTTTGACCTTTTTGTAATGCGAATACATTGCTGTTTGTAATTTCAGCACAACGTGCCCGTCATGTCGATTCACCATGAACGAAAGGCAAGCGCCAAGAATATTACCCTTCATTTGGAGAAGTTAGCACTAGAAAATTTTCTCATGCCTTGATTTCCAATACTCCATAATTGGCCATCTTAGAGGTGTTTCCTTGAGGATGGTATTTTGGAAGATCCCGGAACAGGTACCACTGCTCGTGATTGAGATAACGACGTAATCCATGTATACGATGCTTCTGGTACCTTCTTTAAACGGGAACATAGTTCAGTGACGAAATGTTCAATCAAGTCGTAAGTCGTAAGGGAACGGAAACTACTGGGTGACCTTCCTCCCTCCTGCCTCCCACAACGTGGCCTTAAAGTAAATTCAGCTTTTTCATAACTATTGGAGAAAGGCGACCACATAGAACACATGAAGGATGCGAAGACCCAATCAACCCCCTATCAGGCTATCACTCATTGACTTCCAACCACATATTTAGCGTCAGCATTAGATTTCAACCCTAAAACCGTTCGATGACTTCCTTCTAGGACATCCAAATTCAGTACGCGCAGATGGACAGATATACCTACTTCTCTGCCTTCTCACCCCTAACTCCGGAAACACGGCGGCGGGAAGTGAGGGCGAACGTTTTCGTTGTAACTCTAGAGAAATTAAGAGGCAGATGGACGTGTTTCAATTTTGCAAATCCATGCACCTGGCAGTATATAGAATAAGAAAAATGTATACTTTAAAGTAGATAACCTGATATCTAATATGTGAGATAATAACTAAGATAAACCTTTGAATATAAATTAATTATATTTGATTAAAGTTATAAAATTTACAGGTAAATTCAGCATTTAAATCTATGATATGGAAATCTAATGTTCAATTGGTATCGCTCTTCTATCCCGTTTGATTTCCATTCAGCAAGAAGGAACCATTTCCATCTTGCTTTTCACATTAGAACTTGATATTTATATGATGTTTCTCTCTTGTATTCAAATATCTTCATCGTTACTCTTTTAAGGTATCCGTGTGTGAGAAGACCTTGCTACGAGGTGTTTCCAGAAAAGTGTTCGCCTCCGATTCCACACATGTCTGCGGATATAGCGTCATAGGCGAGTCCCATGAACTTGATGTTCAAATTCATTATTTATTAGTTCTTTAATTTTCTTACTGTTATAGATTTATGAGAATTAAATCTGGTTAGACGATAATAGTTTGAGATGATCATGTATGGTGATCCTTTTCAGTAATCGACTATGCCCTCTTGCAACAATGTTATGGATGGGAGGATTTCAATTCTGGTGAAAACCGGACCTTAGTAAGTTGAGAAGTATCCGGTCTACTTTTGATAGGTCTGGGCATTGCTCTTTTAGAGAATTTGCTCCTATTCAGAAACTCCATAAAAGTAAGTTGTTGAAAACCTGAGTTTATCAAGACTAGTGCCAGGACAGCTGCAGATTTAAATGGAGGTAGCGTTGTATAAGAGTATATGTATTTAGAACGTTAGCATAGTATAGCAATCAAATTTATATGGATACTTGAAGAACTTTGGAACTGCACATCTTAAAAATATCAACCGATTGAAAGGTTACCTTGTCGACTGTACATTTGTCTGCTTCTTGGAGCTGAATTGCAAAACAGTGACTGATGAAACACCTTGTTGTTTCATGCAGTGCGGGACAGTCACTTGTCTAGATATGTTCAGTCACTACTATGGCAAAGTATCAAAGTGACTAGATATCAACATTCAGGAAGTCCCGCAAATGTCTATTCCAAAGTTCAGTAGGATGGCAGTGACGAGGAACTATACCTATATATATATGCAGTGAGTAAAAAAAGGTTTGAAGGCTGGTGTGAGCCTGTTTTCAGCCATGGAGGTTGCTTCCGGGGCAGGAAGTGAACCATGTTATTTCATGTTGTCCTTTGATTTCTGTTTAATGGGGTTTATGATGATGTGATTTATGATGTGCTATTGCAAGAGGTCCAGGGGACTGGGTTTTCTAACAATTTGTATCAGAGCTTAGTTGGTCCTAAAGAGGGTCTTCAGATCTGGAGGGTGCGGTGAAGTGGGTCCAAAAGCAAGTCCACAGCAAAGCAATGGTAGGGGTGATATCCATATCAAATGCAAAATTTGCAGTGGAGAAGTTTGATGGGAAAAACAATTTTGGACTTTGGTAGCTAAAGATGAAGGACCTTCTTGTCCAGCAAGGACTGCATAGAGCATTAAGAAAAAGACAAGAGGACAAAAGTGATGAGAATGGGGAAGATGAAGATGCAGATCTCAGAGCTATTAGCACCATTTGGTTGAACCTTGCTGATGAAGTGCTATACAATGTTATGAATGAGGAATCTGCACCAAAACTATGGGCCAAACTGGAGATCTTTATATGACCAAGTCATTGACAAATAGACTGTATCTTAAACAGAAGTTGTACATGGTTGCGGATGAAGGAGGGCCAAAGTATAATGGAGCACCTCAATGCTTTCAACAAAATCATTTGTGAGTTGATGAGCATAGAGGTTAAGTTAGAAGAGGAGGATAAGGCATTGCTATCATTGACTTCACTTTCTCCGTCATATGAGCATCTGGTCATAACCCTTCTAGATGGGAAGGATGATATAAATTGTGAGGAGGTCAGTTCAGCATTTTTATCCAATGAGATGCAAAAAAGACCCAACTAAGAAAAGACGAATTCGGAGGCTCTTTTTATTAGAGGAAGGAAAAGAGAGAGAGAGATCAGATCAAGAGTAAATCAAGATCCAAGTCTAGAGCTGGAGGTTTCAAAGGCAAGTGCCGGATTTTTGGGAAGGTCGGACATTTCAAGAAGGATTGTAACAGCAAGAGGCTTGAGTCCAACAAGGATAAAGTTCAACTTTCAGATCAAGCAAGTGTTGCTGAGTCATCAGGTATTGTGGATGATGTTCTATGTGTTACCCAAGACAAAGATCAATTTGAGGAGACATGGATATTAAACTCAAGTTTCTCTTAACATATGTGTCCAAATAAGGAGTGGTTTCATGAGTTTTCAATGGAGGATCTGAAATAATGGGGAACAACATGGCTTGTGAAGCTATTGGCATTGGTACAATACGCATTAGGATGTTTGATGTAATTGTGAGGACTCTTGCTGATGTGAGGCATGTTCCTGAGTTAAGGAAGAATTTGATATCACTAGGCACTTAAGACTCAAATGGGTGGAGGTAGGGAGCAGAAAATAGAACACTCAAGGTATCAAAAGGAGCATTAGTTGTAATGAAGAGCAATAAGATAAAAAAATCTTTATGAGCTTGTTGGAGAGACCTTACTGGAGGAGTCGCAAGTACTATTTCTGAAAATTAAGATCCCAAAGATCTTACTCAATTATGACACCTATGTTTGGGTCATATCAGTGAAAGGGATCTATGTGAATTGTCCAAGCAACAACTTCTTAAGAGCCTTCAAAGTTGTAAGTTAAAATTTTGTGAGCATTGTGTAATAGGAAAGCAACGGAGGGTAAGCTTTTCCACAAGAGTTCATTGCACAAAGGAAATTTTAGACTATGTTCATTCTGATGTTTGGGGCCCTGCACTTGTAGCTTCAAAATCTGGAGCATTATATTTTGTATCTTTGGTTGATGATTACTCTAGAAGAGTATGGATCTACACCATGAAGAAAAAATTAGAGGTCCTGGTGATGATGGTGAAACAAATTGGAAGGAAAATGAAGTGTTTGAGATTTGATAGTGGTGGAGAATACAAATCTGGAGAGTTTGGTAGACATTGTAAGAGTGAAGAGATAATTCATCACTTTACCATACCAAGTACTCCTCAACAAAATGGTGTGGCAAAGCAGATAAATCGTATACTCTTGGAGAAAGAAAGAAGTATGTTAAGCAACGCCGGATTGGAGAAGAGTTTTTGGGCTGAAGCTATAAATACAGCTTGTCATTTGGTAAACATTTCTCCCTCTACTACTAATGAGTGTAAGATACCTATGGAAAAATGGACAAGTCTGCATGTTGATTACTCTTCACTTAGAGTGTTTGGATGCATAACTTATGTTCATATTCAACAAAAACAAAGGATAAAGTTAGATCCCAAATCTAGAAAAGTATATTCTTAGGATATGACAAGGATACAAAGGGATATATATTATGAGATCTAGAAACATGTTGTCTTGTTGTGAGTAGGGATGTAGCTTTTAAGACTAGTACGATGGAGACTATTACTACAGCAAAAGAAAAGAAAAAACAAATTCAGTCTGATTTTGTTAAGATAGATATTGATCTTGGAAATGAAGACATCTCACCTCTTGTAGATCTACCAAGTGAACCATTATAAGAGCAAAGTCCAGAAGTGATTCATGAACGTAGGTATCCAAATAGGGATAAAAGGCCTCCAAAGAGATTTGATGATTCATTTGTAGCTTATGCTCTTCTTATGGAGAATGGTGAGCCTTCTTCATATGAAGATGCAATGCAAGATCAAAAGTGTCAAAAGTGGCATTGTGCAATGGAAGAGGAGATGAAGTCTTTGGCCAAAAACCAAACTTGGAGACTTGAAAAATTGCCTATGTGAAAGAAGGCAATTGATTGCAGATGGATATTCCAAAGGAAGGAAGGAATTCCAAAATCAAGTGGAGATTGATACAAAGCAAGGCTTTTAGCAAAGAGTTATAGCAAAAAGAAGGTATTGACTTCAATGAGATTTTTTCACAAGTGGTAAAAATCTCTTCAATTCATGCACTATTGGCAAGATTTGCATTGCATAACTTGGAGTTGGAGCAACTAGATATTACAACTACTTTTTTAAAGGGAAAATTAGAGGAGGAGATTTACATGCATCAACCTGAAGGTTTTGTGGTACCAAGGAACCAAAACATGATTTGCAGGTTACAAAAGTCTTTATATGGACTAAAGCAAAGTCCAAGACTTTGGTACATGAAATTTGATGCTTTCATGTTGAAGCATGGATATAATAGAAGTGATTCAGACTGTTGTGTGTACCTCAAGAAGCTACGTATACCTAGAGTGTTTGATTTAATCATCTTGGTACTGTATGTGGATGATATGTTGATTGTTGCAGAGTATATGGTTGAGGTGGAGAAATTGAAAGCACAACTTGGTAAGGAATTTGATATGAAGGACTTGGGTTCTTCAAAGATAGTGGTTGGGATTGAAATCCATTAGGATAGGAGCAAGGGAGAGTTATGGATATCTCAAAGAAGTTATTTGGAAAAATTACTTGCTTGGTTTGGCATGGAGAATGCAAAACCAGTGAGCACTCCAATGGCAAGCCATTTCAAGATATCATTGGAGCAATGTCCATCAAATGAGGAGAAAAAAGTAATGTAGTTAAATATTCAAATGTCAAATATTCCTTATGCTAGTGTTGTTATGATTTTAATGTATGCTATGGTCTGCACTTGACCAAACATCTCATATGCTGTGAGTATGGTGAGTAGATACATGGCAAATCCAAGGAAACAACATTGAGAAGTTGTGAAGTGGATACTTTGTTACTTGAAGGGGACTATGAATATTGGCACTGCCTTTGATGTGGAGAAGGACCTAGAAGGAGGAATTACAAGGTATGTAGATTCTGATTTTGCTGGAGACTTGGATAAGAGAAGGTCTACAACAAGATTTGTTTATACACTTGTTGGTGGTACAGTAAGTTGGAAGTCTACTCTCTAATCTACTACAAAGGTAAAATATATGGCAAAAAGTAAGGCTGCCAAAGAGGCAATATGGCTAGAAAGATTAGCCAAGGATGTAGGACTCCTTAACATGAAGTCTTTTTTTCACACCTTTTTGTGATAGCCAAAGCACTATTTACTTGGCCAAAAATCAAGTATATCATTCAAGGACAAAGCATATTGATGTGAGACATGATTTTATCAAGGAATTTGTGGCAAATGGTGAGATCAATTTGCAAAAGATTAGCATAGAGGTAAACACAGTTGATATGTTGACTAAACCTATTCCTATTGAGAAGTTCAAGTTATGCATGGACTTCTCAAACTTCAATGTTGCTCTTTGGGATGATATGGTAGATACAAGCAAAAGGTGGAGATTGTTATGTTTGGCTTGTTATCTGTTACAACTGATCAAGAGCAAGAGCAAATGTGATTGATGAAACACCTTGCTATTTCATGCAGTGCGAGACAGTCACTTGTCTAGATATGTTCAGTCATTACTATGGCAAAGTATTAAAGGGAATACATATCTTGAGTGGTCAATATTCAAGAAGTCCCACAATCTGTATTCAGAAGTTCAGTTGGATGATAGTGATGAGGAACTATACCTGTTTACATGTATATGTATATATATAACAATATGGAGTTTAGCGACAAAGTTAGTTGGGCTTACGAAGTAGCACATAAGACAAATTAGCCTAGAATATTCTGAAAGTATCTAGGAAGCTTAGCTTGCACCTCAAGTAAGTAGCTTCTAGAAGGAAGCTTCTAGAAGCTTCTAACTAGCTTAGCTTGCACGCCAAGTAGATGGCTTCTAGAAGGAAGCTTCTTGAGAAGCTTCATAGTTAACTTGGCTTGCACTCTAAGAAAGCGGTTTGAGGAAGCTTCTTGAGAAGCTTCTCAAAGGCCTTGTATGCTACCTATAAATACCAAAGCTAAAGCTCATGCTAGGCATTTGGAGTTTTCCCACATTCAAGTGTCCCAATGTGAGTCTCCATTCTCCTATTTCTCTCCTCGGTCTCGGTCTTTTACATTGGTATCAAAGCAAGAATGGGATGGATGGAATTTATGGACCACCAAATCCACTTCCGCAAAACTATTGGGATTTTCATATCCAAATATTACCCAAGCTCCGCTTCACACAATTCATCACCTCACGCTTTGAGCAAGATTTTCTACATATGATCACCGTGTTTGAGGAACCCTTGATACTACCAGTTATCACTTATGGAGAAAGGTGGACGTGCTGTATCTATGTGTTAATCAATTAGATAAATTGGGAGTAGTAGGATAGAGTAGTAGCTATGGCGGTAATATCGGACATTATCCTTGCGATGCACCAACAAATCGAGCACCTTACTTGATTGTTGGATGAACAAGACCAACAACAATGAGAACATATAGAGAGAGTGCAAATCCGAGATGGAGAAGATTGTATTCAATTTCCAAAACCCAAGGTGTTTGAAGGCAAGAATCTTTCGGGTATAGTGGAGAATTTTATGTTTGATTGCAAATGTTACTTCGAAGCCACCAATCTTCAAGATGAACGGAAACAAATTCTCTTGCCTTCTAGCTAATTGGATGGCAATTATGATGATTTTGAGTGGAGCGAGCTAAATGACAAATTTTTGCACCAATCTTGACATGGATAGAATTCAAGGATGCAATACTTGGTCAATTTCAAACTATAAATGCCACCTGAGCCGCACAAGATAAATTAGCGGAGTTGAAGCAGATTGGCTCCGTAAGAGGCTACATCACACAATTTCAAAACATCATCATGCAAATTCCATATATACAAGAAGGAGAAGTGCTGGATCAATTTGTGTGGGGATTGAAGTCACAAACAAATTGGAGGTGACCATGCGAGAACCACAAAACATAGAAGAAGCCATGCAAATGGCTGAGTGCTTTGATTCCTTGGTTGCGACAACTTGATCTTGACCTCAACTTACACCAACCTTACAAGTACAACACGCACGGGTGGAAGAACCAACACCAACAAAGATTGATGCTATCCAATAGAGGCCACTTGGTGCAATAGATAGAGAAAGATTGCAACAAAATGGAGGTTGTTTTTATTGTTGCCAAGTTGGACATTGCATTGCTGAATGTCCACTTAGGAATGTGTGACCTTGACAAGTTGCCCAGATGAAGTTTGTGGAACCAAATGATCAAGGAAACAAAGAGTCCCAATAGGAGATTTTGAGTTGCCTATGGGGAGCTTGATTAGTTCCAATGGGATTGAAGGCTCGACCTATGCAAGTTTGCTTCACTTGCAAGGTACAATATCTAATCGGGGTTGTAGGATTTTGGTTGGTTCTAGAAGTTCAAAGAATTGCATGTCTATGCAAGTAGCAAAGAAATTGGGTATTCCTATCAAGCCAATGATTGGAAGTAGTTTGATGATGGCGGATAGTAGAAAGGGTTCTGCATTCCGCACCTTGCATCATGTTACCTTCAAGATTGGGAAGGAGTATTTGGAGTGTTTGAGGTTTGTAGTGGCACCTCTACACTATGATATCGTTGTGGGTCTACCTTGGCTTGAACGTCACAAGGTTCAATTTGATTGGACCCTATGCCAAATTCAAGTACAACACCAAGGTAGGAATTTCCCATTAGGTTGTTTGGCACCTCTAAGTAAGACACTTAAGAATAGTCAGTCCCAAGATGGGAAGTTTGTCAAGAAGGTAGCCATAAAGCAAACCTTGAAGGGAGTGGAGTTCCAAGATGGGAAGTTTGCCAAGAAGGCAACCATGGAGCAAGCTTGGAAGTGAGATGAGTTCTTGGAAGGGAAGTTGGTTAGTAAAGCAGCCATAGAGCAAGCTTTGGAGGAAGATAAGTATGTATTCACGGTGTGGATCAAGCCAATTGCACCAGAACAATCAGGGGAGGGCCAAGAGACTCATCAAGCAATGGTTGATCGGATAGTTCAGGAGTTTGCAAACGTGTTTCCGGATGATCTGCCAAAGGGATTACCCTTTGATCAAGGTATGCCTTTCAAGATCGAGTTATTGCTAGGGAGTATTCTAGTGAGTAGACCGATCTATCGGCTCTCACCAAAGGAGTTGGAGGAGTTGCGAATAACACTTATAGAGTTTTTGGAGAAGGACTTCATACAACATAGTACCTCTCCTTGGGGAGCACCGGTACTATCTGTTCCAAAGAAGGATGGGTGACTTCATTTTTGTATTGATTATCGTGGGCTCAATAAGCAAACTATGAAGAATACATATCCCTTGCCTCGGATCAATGACTTGCTTGATCAACTAAGTGGAGCACGCTACTTTTCCAAGTTGGATCTTTGCAATGGCTATTGGCAAATTCCTATTGATAGAGAGGATGTGCAAAAGATTACCTTTTGTACAAGGTATAGGCATTTTGAGTGGAGAGTTCTACCTTTTGGACTCACTAATGCTTCAGCAGTCTTCATGGATCAGATGCACTGAGTGTTGGATGGACTATTGGATTGGTCCGTGGTGGTTTTCTTGGACGATATCTTAATTTATAGTAAGATAGAGGCAGAACACGTGAATCATGTGCAAGAAGTCCTAAGACGACTATGATAATGGAAATTTTATTGCAAGAAGTCAAAGTGTGCCTTTTGGCAAAAGGAGGTTACCTTCTTGGGTCATAAGATCTCATCAGAGTGGATCAAGATGGAAGAAGAGAAAATCAAGGCCATTATTGATTGGCCTACCCCAAAGGATCTATAGAAGTATGGGCATTCAATGGATTGGCCAGTTTTTACCAATGTTTCATCCATTATTATGCTCATGTGGCTGCACCATTGACTGATCTCTTGGGAAAGAACTTGAGCTTCTAATGGACCACCAAGCATGAAGAAGCATTCCAAAAGTTAAAGCATATGGTGTCTTCAAGACCCATTCTTCAACCATATGATCCTCAACTACCTTGTGTGGTTGATTTTGATGCTTCTAACTTTGCAATTAGAGCCGTGCTGCAACAAGAATTCCCAGATGGACTCCATCCCATGGCCTTGGTGTCTTATCAACTCAATATGGCTGAACAAAACTACTATGCTCGAGATCAAGAACAACTTGCAATGGTATATGCCACCAAGGTATAGAGGCATTACCTCTTGGGGAAACAAGTGATCATGCAAACTGATCACAAACCATTGTTGCAGACCTTACACTTGGAACACATGAAGAGTCGACATTATCAATGTTAGGAACAATTCCAACTGTATGACATCAAACTTGAGTACAAACTAGGTTGGTTTCAAGTCATCCTTGATGCTGTATCACAACGACTTGATTTGAAGTCTCTTCCTCTCATCACAACAACAATTTCAATAGTGACAGTTGACTCCAAGGTCCAAAACGAGTTTTAGTCAGCTCTACACCAAGATCCCTTCTTCCAAATGGTACATGGTTTCCCTACAACATGCAATATGGAGTACAACACCTTCTCCATCAAGGAAGGCCTTTTATTCCATGAGGACCGAATCTATGTTCCGGCTAAAGGTGATCTTTGACTTGTGCACCTTCAAGAAGCCCATGATTTACCCATAGTTGGTCACATGGGTGTGGACAAGACCTTGGGTACCCTCCAATGTCAATGGTGGTGGCCCACCATGACACAAAATGTTTGAGAATTTCTCCAATTGTGTGAGAGCTGCCAACATAACAAGGCTAGCAACCAGAAGCCGAGTGGACTCCTTCAACCACTTGCTGTTCCATCCGCTCGTTGGGAGCATGTGAGATTGGATCTCATCACCTCCTTGCCAAGGATAAAACAAAGACACACCGAAATTGTGGTGTTTGTGGATAAGCTCAGTAAGCAAATCCACTTGGCACCAACTTGTGATACCGTGGATGCTCCAACCTTAGCGCAAATCTACTTTGACAATGTCTTCAAGCATCATGGGATGCCACGTGTACTCATCTCCGACCATGATCCTCAATTTATCGGGAAGTTTTGGCAAGCACTCCTCCATATACTTAGAACCAAGCTTGCTTTGTCCACGGCCTATCATCCTCAAATTGATGGCCAAACCAAATGTGCAAATTGTACATTGGAGGATATGTTGCGTGCCTTTGCCAATGTGCACCATACCAATTGAGATGAATATCTTGCAACTGCAGAATTTGCATACAACAATTCCAAACATGCAAGCATTGGATTTTCTCTTTTCTTTCTCAATTTTGGCCAAGATCCACTTGTTCCAGATTCTATTCTTGCTCGCCTTCCATCTTAGGTTCCTCGTACTTCCACATTCTTGACCACTATATCCCAATCTCTCCAACAAGCCAAGTCTCACCTCCTTGTTGCTCAGAATCACCAAAAACAATATGCGGACCACCATCGTCGTGATCTCACTTTTAAGTTGGTGATAAAGTCATGCTATCCTCTAGTAACCTCCCTCTCCCACTTGATACCCAAGTTTGTAAACTTGCACCTAATTGGATAGGACACTTTGATATCATCCAAATTGTCTCTCATGTTGCCTATCGACTTGCCTTGCCTTGTCACATGCGTATCCATCTTGTCTATCATGTTTCCAAGTTGAAACAAAGTAGCACATAAGACAAATTAGCCTAGAATATTCCAAAAGTATCTAGGAAGCTTAGCTTGTGCATCAAGTAAGTAGCTTCTAGAAGGAAGCTTCTAAAAGCTTCCAACTAGCTTAGCTTACATACCAAGTAGGTGGCTTCTAGAAGCTTGGCTTGCACTCTAAGAAAGTGGTTTGAGGAAACTTCTTGAGAAGTTTCTCAAGGGCCTTGTATGCTACCTCTAAATACCAAAGCCAAAGCTAATGCTAGGCATTGGAGTTTTCCACATTCAAGTGTCCCAATGTGAGTCTCCATTCTATTATTTCTCTCCTTGGTCTTGGTCTTATATATATATATATACATATAGCATGTGTGTGGAGAGAGTAAAAAAGGTTTGAAGGCTGGTGTGAGCATATTTCAGCCATGGAGGTAGCTTTCGGGACAAGAAGTGAAACACATTATTCCCTATTGTCCTCTGATTTATGTTTAGTGAGGTTTATGATGTGCTATTGCGAGAGGTATTGGAGATTGTGTTTTCTTACAATTGTATAGGGATCGGGTTTGGACTGTTCCTATGAACCATATTCTTATTTATCTCCAAATCTGCTAAGGAGTGGAAGTCTTTGCAAAGCATCCCATTCTTTGAAAAAGAATGAGAAGAAACTAGATAGATCCCTTGTATTCAATGTTTGTTTCCTTTGGAGGTATACTATTTGGTCTTTTGGCCATTTTTGATTCTATACCATTTAGAATGTTCAAATGGTCCAAAGTGCTCAAGTGTTTTACCAAAGTATCTAATCCAAACCTCCAAGTTTGCTACCAAGATCTATGTTAGAGAAGAAACTAGATTTTCCAGCAAAATTGGATCTTGGAACCCTAATGCAAAGTTAATATTTTCTCACATTAAATTACCATTTAGATCCTACGCCATCTCAATATGCATATAGTTGCAAGTAATTCTGCATCACCTGAGAGCTCCTCCTTTGCTAAACTTACTGCAAGTGTGTGAAATAAGAGTAGTGTTTAAGGATTCTACTAAAACAATAGTAGCTTGACAAAATGTCCAACACTTCTTGAGAATGGCCATTCTCGCTTCACTTGGGGACCAAACTAAAAAAAATGCTTGACAATGAAATAGGCAAAAAAAACAGAGAGTTGGAGGTGGTCAATCAGGCTCTAAAAAATCAAATCAAGTAACAAAAGGTCAATCAACCACATTATGTTAAACGCACTTTGCAATAATTAAAGCCACACATGTAGTGAGAAATATCCCCACCTTGATGTATGTCTATCTTTTCCCCATGCTCACTACGTCCTATGGCAAGAGAAGGACTACTGCTAGAGGTCTTAGATTATTAACATGAGTAGCCTTGTGTCTTGATAGGTCACTTTTTGCACAAGCATTGTGCATTGCACATTGCCTTTACTTGGTACGTTGTCAAGGATGGTATATGAGCATCTTAGAGATTGTTTTCAGGTAGATTCTCCCTCTAGTGGTTTTATTGAGTTGTTTCAAGTGGTTGCAGTAGTAGCAAGAGAAGACGTTCCTATGTTTGTTAATTGGGTGTTAGGTTCTAGTTGACTTCTCACAATAGAGAAGGACACGGGCTGCATCAAACAAATGCTATTGGAGAGATCTTTTTGTATTTGGTCAACTACACTATTATCCATCACCATTGTTCTTACTTCCAACAACACCTTAGTTCACATCAGTTTGGAATAGCTGCACCTAGAGGATGTGAGGCTACATCTGTAGGTATTAAAGCACTCCTAAATATCCATCCAGAGTGGGTCGTCTACAAGTGGAGGTTAAGAACGCTTTTAATAGCATCTCACTAGCATCCATCTTTAGTTAGCTTAGGGAGGCTGGTGGATTCTTGGCAAGTCTTATTCCTTTTGTGCGGTCTTTTTATGGCTCTCATCTTTCCCTTTACCAGCATGGTTGTTCACAAGAGGGAGTCACCATCTTGGAGTCAATTGTTAGTACACATCAAGGAGATCCTTTAGGGAGACTCTTATTTGCCATGGCTCACTTTAGATCTATCTTATATACTACTTTGGCCATGCTAGATGCTATTTTCCTCCTTGCCAAATGATACACATATCATGGGCCCTATAGATCAAAGTAGACGGGCCTTTGACCACTTGATACCAAGCTACATCTAATAGGCTTGAGAGTCAAGGTGTCAAAGTGTAGGGCATGGTCTCCTTTAGGTATCCCTCCCCACATTGAGCTTCCAAAGGGATGTAGCACATCTACAAATGGACTACATGTCTTTGGAGTGCCAATAGGATCTGAGAATTTTTTCACACGCTCCTTATACGTTGCCATAGCAAAGAATATTCTCCATAGGGATGATCTTCCTTTACTAAGAGATCCATAGGTGGCATTTTATATACTTTCCACTAGTATTGCTTGTTGGCTGACTTACCTCCTTTGCACAATTCCCCTCTCCTTGACCTTCTTATTGCGTATGAAAACTTTTGAAAGGAGGATTATGGGAGTCTTTGGTGATATTATTAAACTAGGGACATTTGAGTATGTGATAAGGATTAAGCATGTAGACAAACATATCTACCAATCTCATGTGGAGGGGTTGGCTTGCTATCTATGAAGGAGATGTCACCATAGTGTTTTTGGGTAGTTGAGCTTTCTTGGCTCACCTACTACTTTCATTTTGTGGTTGTTGATAGGCCGGTTTTGGAGACTTATGTGATAGAGGTGGAGGAGAGATCCTTTTCTCTCTAGATGTTATTGTGGTAGGTAGGAGATAGTCTATCCCCACGGGCACATGAGGACCTTCCATCTTTTGCTTCACTATCATCAGATTGGACTAGAGGTTTAAAATCTTCCTTGATGGAGTGATAGTGTTAGCATATGCTACATTCTCTCTTAGTTGACTTGTCCATTCTTAGGCTACTAGAGCACATATTCGCTCTTGCTCTGGCAAGGGTATAGACATTTGGATCCTAGCTAGACCATGCATTAGGGCATTCCAACTCGCAATGACTACTTTCTTTAGAATGATGAGGTTTTGCCTAAGTTTGGTCTACCTATCTATATCTTCATTACTCACTTGTGAGTGTAGTTCTGCACTAGATGGAGCTGCGGTCCTTTTGGAGGATAAAGGATAGCTACCCGATGCTATTAGGGAGAGAGTGTTTGTATGCTTTGTAGACAACCAGTGTCAGTGCAAATTCATACTTGGTCTGAGATGATCAGGTGATAGTAGCAGATGTCGTGGTTACGGACCATATGCATGATACTATTTTGGAGGGAGTGATTACCCATCCCCTTGGATGGATAGCAAGTGCAACATTAAGTCGCCAGGTCTCCAAGTATAGGGGTAGGCAATGAGGTCACCTCTTTGTTCCTCTAGCCTTGGAGTTATATGGAATGATATACACTGCATTCAACACATTTGTCAAGGCGTGCACGAGAGCTTATCATGTTAGGTGCTAGGGGCGTACCACTCTCACTCTCATACTTTGTAGCATATTTTAGACAACGTTTGTCCATTGCTTTACAAAGTGCAAAGTGGTTGGTGCAATCCATAGGAGAGCAATCACACTAGGTGATGCTACTTTGGATGCTCAATTATTTATAGACAATATAACTTGCATAACTCTGATATCTTAGGTGCTGCAGGGCAGATTTCTCATATTGACTCTATTTGGGGCTTAGCCCCATTTTACCTATTTTGTCTCACCCTTGTATGGCTTGATGGGGTCTTCCTATCATCTTCTTGTTTTCTAAGCTGTCGCCCTTCCCCCTGTATGTTTGTTAAGATGAAGGCAGAGAGAATAGTTCCATAAACAAAAGCGGGTTAATCCATGACATGAATTTATGGGGCGAAGTCCCACAGAGCTGCAAATAAAGCTACTTACAAGTTTACTTATTTTTGGCAAGTTATTCATCACTTTGGGACCACTCATCCATAGGGTAGGCATGCATACACATGTGACACATCATTTGACTATCCATGCAAGCTACCAAACTCAAACTTTAAGGCGTGTAAATTAAAGTCAGGTGAGTTAGAGTTGCTAAGTTGCGGATTTCAGATATTACTATGGATCAGCCGGGTGTTTCCTCCAGTAGTTCCAGCCCGGGCCGTTGCAGAGTCTTCGGAGAATCTACTGTAGGACTTTCGGTCGGCCCTCCGCTTTAGCTCCAGTATTTAAAGAGCTTGGCTACCCCTATATAACACAGCACATACTCCGACGATCAACTACAGCAACAGCAGTCACGTAAAGATTAGATCTGTCTGCAGGTTCTGAAGGTTTCAGTTGCTCGATATCGTCCTTCTCACTCACTACAGGAAGAATGACTCTAAAACTCCATGGGACGCCCAACTCAACTTGCACCGGGCGTGTGTTGATCACTCTGGCAGAGAAGGACGTAAAGGATGTTGAGCTTGTCCCAGTCGACTTGCAAAAGGGAGAGCACAAGAGCCCCGAATTTCTCAAGAAGCAGGTAAATCGGTGAAGCCCGTTTTTGTTCGTGATCGTTTATTGGGAGGGTTCGATGTTTCTGACTGATGAAGGAGGACGGTATCCGCGTCAAACATGGTGAAATGTTAACTCAGTTTGACCAAATTTGTTTTCTCCAAGGTCATTGGAGCTAATCAGGGTTTTAGCAATCTCTGTTGCCCTCGGTGAACTCTGTCTTCTTGCAGCGGCGGCCTCTCGCCCAGATTCCTCCTTGGTCCTTCAGGGGTGATAGGCAGACACGAGCACTTATTAGTGGATAGAGAAGTGGCAGAATGGCAGTGTTGTGCACTCTCCAGCTGCTTCAATTACATGACCTGATCGACACTAGAAAGGCATATTTTCCTTGCAATTTTATATCCACTGCTAATTGGAGTACAAATGACTTCCTTTTCACGATTTGAGCAGGAAATTTTACCCTTGTTCTTTGCCTGATCGTAGCTTGCTGGAAGAGTTGGACTCCCTGGCTCATGTGAAAGCAAGGTTATTGATTAGAATCTTGCATGAGAGGCCTCTAACATGCCACTGGATATTTCCCTTCCGCTACTGGGAACCAAAAGTGCCCTACAATTGGGATCTGATCCTGAAACTTGAGATCGCCTTGAGAACCTTGAGCTATCCTGCGCGTCGATGTTACCAGCAGGGGAAGATATAGGGTTTTAAAACAATCCTCTTCCTTCGATCGATATCCTTACATCTCGTCCTAATCGGATCCAATTTAACATGACTTCTCGAATTTGTCCTGATCTACACTCGTTATACAGACATTGCAAGTTAGAAAATTTAACATTTATCTAACCAGTGTTGTTCGTCTGACAGCCTTTCGGCCAAATCCCAGTCTTTGAAGATGGAGACATCCAGATATTTGGTAAGACTCCTTGAAACTTCATCGGTTGAAATCTGCAGCATGCAATGTCGAATTTGGGAACTGCAACATGCGAAACACACTGAGTTGATGTTTCATTGATGCTATAGAATCTCGCGCAATCGCCAGATGTGTCGCACACAAGTTTGCCAGCCAAGGTACTCCCCTGTACGGATCCTCACCGAAGGATGCCGCCTTGACCGAGCAATGGTTGGAAGTTGAGTCTCAAAATTACAACGGGCCAATCTCAACCATCGTCTTCCAACTGGTGTTCGCCCCGATGTTCGGGCTGAAGGGCGACGATGCTGTTGTGACTGCACAACTTGCGAAGCTCGAGTCCGTTCTGGACATCTACGAAAAGAGGTTATCTGAGAGCAAGTACTTGGCTGGAGATTTCTTCAGCCTGGCTGACTTGTCTCACATCACGTACACATACTACTTGATAAAATTGGGGCAAAAGGGAGCCATCTATGACTCTCGCCCACACGTGAAGGCTTGGGTTGACGAGCTTTTTTCCCGACCCTCAACTCAGGCGTGGATCAAGGCAGCGGGTTTCTCCCAGTAAACACTTGTGGCCCTTCGGCCTATGATAAAGAGATTTATGAATGCAAGTTCAAAGTCCACAAGTCTCCCGACTAGATATGGGACGAAAGTATAGAGCGAGGACATCCCGGAGAAGGGGTGAACAGAGCAGTGAGTTTGCATATTTGTATATTTCCCCTTGCTTGTCAAGAGCGTCAACAAATTTGCTTCGCTGGATCTTATTGAAATTTAAAGTGGAAGTAAAGTAAACGACAGAAAAATCTTTCATCAAGCAGACAGCTTGCATATTTGTATATTTCCCCTTGCTTGTCAAGAATGTCGACAAATTTGGTTCAGTGGATCCTGTCGAAATTAAAAGAGGGATCGAAAATAAACTACAGTACGATCATCCATCATGAATTGTAAAAAAATCATTTCCACGGATGAGAATGCAAGATAGACAGAGCATTTGAGATAAATTGACATTTGGAAGTACTTTCGATTGTAATTGCAGTTTAAAGCATCCAAATGTGCCCAATTCTTCCACTAAGTTATCTGATGGAAATCAAGAGGTAACCTCCGATCGTTACAAAATATCCATATGAAAATAGAAACAACTTTCCCACAGGTCAGTAGCCCTTGGAAGCGAACTGGGAGTTTCGACTGGCATTTCGATGCATAAATGAAAATCAGATTGCGAGTTCTTCCGCACCACATAAAAACTCTGCTGCTTAAAATGAAGGGAAATTTTGAAACGAGGTTGTTCTGCAATCACCCTGAAACGTCATCTGTTCAGTCGTTGGAAACTGAAACTGACAGAAATATCTAACACTTGAAAGGTCAAACATCCCGAGGCAGAGAAATTAAAAGACATGCTTGACTGTCAAACAGACAGAAAGAGAAACCAGCAGAGAATTGGTTTCGCTCATTCGACTTCATGACCTAAGGAATTTTAAGGTACAATCAAGTAACACGACATCGATAAAAGAACTAAATTGAATTTTGCTATGGAACCTGTGGGATTATGCATATCACTAGAGTGGTAACATCATCTCAATGTAAAGAAATCTGTTAAATAAAAATGAGGTTCTGCGTACATGTTGGAGTCGATGAAGCAGATACTGTAATGCTGATAGACCAGATGGGTTCACATAAACCTCTTACTTGTCCTTATTCCTTTAAATGCAGTTTTCCACGACTCAGAGAATCATGTAATGAACGGAGTCATGCACTTATTCATGTCCCCTCCGTTCATTACATGTTCATGTAATGAACTTATTCATGCGCCAATAGGTTCGTGTAAACATGAACTTATTGGCGGAAGTCATACAGAGCAGCATATGAAGTATTAGTTTGGTTTCGGAGATATATTTAACCGCAACCCTAAGTTGGCAATTGTACTCGGTCGCACCAAAGTTTTCAGATTTACTCGACCGCACCCTATTGTTTGACGTGGACTCATGTTGAAGTCGGTTATCCTAGTTCGCATTGATTTGTTATTGTATGTGAATTGAACTACGCAACTGTAAAAATGTGTTTCATTTCAGGACTCGCTCCGAAGTGTCGGAGACATGCTCCGCAGTTTCGGGGCTCGCTTCGAGCTTCGAACTTCGGGGCTGCCAATCGCTCTGAACGGCATTCAGAGCTTCGGGGTAGCCCCCCATCCATATAGTTTTCTGAATCAAGGAAATCAGGTGAATTCTGGGTGATCAGGAAAAGACAGACTACCTCCCAAGCCAGAGAACCAAGAGAAGACGCAGTGGAGAAAATAAGGCGACCGCGCAGGATAGCAAGAAGGATGGGAACACACCATCGAGCCGTACAAGGATAAAACATAAGAGGTAAAATGGGAATCCCCAAAATACGAACAGTCGAAATTCGAACATGCATATTTCCCTTCGGATTTGCGGGGTTCAAAGAATTCAAACCTTCGGAGATACTGGGAACAGAGTATTGGCAATTATTGTCTGTACAATTTCATGTGCTGCGCGTGCTTTCTAGTTTTGAAATTGCAAAAGCCGTGAGTTTTAGATCTCCCTGAATTCTGATCATGCTAGACGCAATGTATGTCATCCAGTCAAGCGAAGTCCGGGAAGTCAAACTTGCTGCGAATGCAGCAGATATAAATGGTATCATGCTAGGTTCAGTTTGAACACAGTCTCTTCTGCTTCAACATCTCATCTCGCACAGATTCTGAAAAGGCACGCAGCAGTGTAAGTAGCACTGATGGATCGGCATTATCAAAGCACTCATCAGTACTCCAGCTATTGAGCTCAAGTGGCCTTTGGGAATGTAACAAGAACGAAGCATATCGTCATATGTATCGCTTGTGAAGTTGACAGCACTGCGACAGTTTCTCAATTGTTGAATCGAAATCGGAGATATATATTCGGAGAATTTGGAGTCCACTGCGATATTCTACGTTGATTTTGCTCCTCTGCAGTAGAAGGGGCATCTAAAAGAACATGGTCTACCTGTCCGTGAATTTCAGACACAACTAGAACTGTCATGATCCACGTCAAGTAAATATGAAAGCTCGGGGTATGGTTGAGTAGAAGTGCTAATTTAGCGGTACAGTTAAGTTTATCTCTGGTTTTCTTTCAGTCTGTTCTGATTCTGGTACCTATTGTGTACAGAGAAGACGCATATTCCTGCATGAACAGAGATTGTGCGACATCATGTTCCTAACTGAACACACGTATCGAAATCCTAACGCGGGGGAACTGTAGCACGATGACACGTCTATCTGTCATGTGACATATTATCGATTTACCGGGTCTTTCTCCAGTAGTCGCAGCCCCGGGCCTGACCATAGTCTTCCGAGACTCCAATCTAGAAGTTTCGGCCTGACTTCAACTTTTACTCTCCTATATAACTAGCTTTTCCTGCGGCATATCTCACTTCACACACTGAACAGCAGCATCCTCATCAAGCAATAGTTGGGTTTCAGGTTCTGCAGACTTCATTCAGTCAGCTTAGTCTTTTTACAGACTACAGGGAAAATGGGTGTAAAGATCCATGGAACTCCCGCGTCAACCTGCACCGGGCGGGTGTTGATCACTTTGTTGGAGAAGGGCGTCAAGGATTACGAGATTGTCAACGTAGATCTGTCGAAGGGAGAGCACAAGGCCCCCGAGTTCCTGGCGAAACAGGTACATCGATCAAGCTTGCTTTAGTTTCTGCTCGTTTGTTGCTGAAGTTCGCCTTTCTGACTGTTGAAACTGAGCTGACATAGGAGTGGCCGAAACGAATTAGAAGTTGCCCTTCACCATTTATTTTCCAAGATTATTGTAGAAAGGCACCAGTCGTTGAAGAGGCGCTAGTTCTCAGTCTCCTTAAGGAAGGAGAATGCTGTTCACCTTCCCCCTGGAGAACTTTCGGGTCAGCAACGCAAGGGCTAACTCTAGTCAGTGAACTACTGGCATTATGGCAGTACTGAACATTCTTCAGCTGCTTGAGTCGCATGAGCAGATCGAGATTTGGAATGCATATGTTCCGTGCGATTATTCGCCCCTGTTGACACGAGGATAGTAACCTCTTAGTTAGAAGGAAGAGTCGACTAACTGGCGAGTAAGAGCCTGATGTATAACCTGCATTAGAGGACCTCTGCCACACCAACTTGATCTTCCGTTTCCCCTAAGGGGAATCAAATCCCATACAGTTATGAGCTGATTCTTTGAACTTGAGATCTCCTTCAGAGCCTTATACGTTCATATTTGGATGATCCTAAACGCGATGCTACGAGGCAGGAGAAGTTCAAAGAGATACAGTAATCTCTGTCTTCCGATTGATAGTATCTGCCTAACCATACACAATTCTTCTCGAATTGGTACACGAGTTCTTGCTCCTAGAGCGGTGAAAGACGCAAAATTGTTCATACGTATATGCATATGTTTAACAATTTTGTTTTTCTGGCAGCCATTCGGCCAAATCCCAGTCTTTGAAGATGGAGACATTCAGATCTTCGGTAAGTCTCATTGTAACTCCATGGCTTTGAATATTGAAAGGAACTTCAGAATCGTGGGACTTTGCACTAAACGACACATACTAAGTTGAATATCCTGGACCTTACAGAATCTCGCGCAATCGCCAGATGTGTCGCACACAAGTTTGCCAGCCAAGGTACTCCCCTGTACGGATCCTCACCGAAGGATGCCGCCTTGACCGAGCAATGGTTGGAAGTTGAGTCTCAAAATTACAACGGGCCAATCTCAACCATCGTCTTCCAACTGGTGTTCGCCCCGATGTTCGGGCAGAAGGGCGACGATGCTGTTGTGACTGCACAACTTGCGAAGCTCGAGTCCGTTCTGGACATCTACGAAAAGAGGTTATCTGAGAGCAAGTACTTGGCTGGAGATTTCTTCAGCCTGGCTGACTTGTCTCACATCACGTACACATACTACTTGATAAAATTGGGGCAAAAGGGAGCCATCTATGACTCTCGCCCACACGTGAAGGCTTGGGTTGACGAGCTTTTTTCCCGACCCTCAACTCAGGCATGGATCAAGGCAGCGGGTTTCTCCCAGTAAACACTTGTGGCCCTTTGGCCTATGATAACGAGATTTATGAACGCAAGTTCAGAGTCCACAACTCTCCTGACTAGATATGGGACGAAAGTATAGAGCGAGGACATCCCGGAGAAGGGGTGAACAGAGCAGTGAGTTTGCATATTTGTATATTTCCCCTTGCTTGTCAAGACTTTTGATAAATTTTTGCTTCGGTGCACCTTATCGAACATGAAAAATGCAACTGCAGCCAAGTAGATTACAATCATACATCATGAGCAGACAGAAGTCCTTTCAACCAGGAATGTACTTCAAGTTTCCAAATTCCAAGGTGCAACAGCAGTTGAAATTTGGTCATCCGAAGCAAGCAGATGAATGATACTACGCAGCTAGCTTGCCATTTGTAATTTCATTCAAAATATCCAAAGTACTTTTGAATTACAACCTATAATCGATTGTTGATTTTGATCCCAGGGGATAGGTAATGAACCTCATGGATCTGACCTTGGTGGTTGTCAAAAGCTTTATTCGAAATAACAGAATTTGAACACAGGTTTCATAGCAGATAAGTCTGACACACAGCTTGCTCCGTTGCATACATCCACAACCAAACCAAACCTCTAAAGACCTATACTAGCTTAATGATATTCAATGGGACCCCATCTTCTGGAGCAGCAAGTGGCCAGTATTTGATTTTCAAGTTACTAGGGTCGATCTTGTGCAGAGGTTGAATCCTGAAATCCGCGTCCAAATTCATAGAAGTCAATCAAAGGTAGATTAAATCTTATCTCGGTAATCATGCAAGATAAATGCATAGCATCTGAACAACTCCTAATCCAGTTCCACTAGCCAGGTTTCTCAAAGGTTGTTACCATACTTGTAATTGTAAAGTCCAGACCCTATACCTCCACTCAAAGCCCTGAAAATGACGGTATGTCTACAGAATGCACTGGCATGATTTTGGAAAGCACAGTTAAAGAAATGATCAGGTTACATTCATCAAGTCTGGCAGGACACTCGAGAAAATTTTAGAATAGTTATGCATAATATTCTGTCCAACTTACTTGAAACTGGTAATAAGAAAGTGAACGAAAATAAGAGCTTCTGCTCTGAAGAAATCTTTGCCGGGACAAGAATGGGGGCCACTCCCAAAAGCTACGTAAGAATTTGGCTTAGGTGCATTCTGCAGTACACGGAAACGCTACAACTTATTCAGTGCCTCAAATCGATCTCTGTGAAAGCATATCCATAAGATTCCTAGAAGTACCTATTATTTCTAGTTTGAATGCTCCCTTGTCTTGACAGTTCTTACAAATATGATGACTGACATAAACAAGGTCGAAAGAACCAACTCTTACCTTAAAGCGAGATGGATTGTACACGTGAGGATTCTCGAAATTCTCCGGGTCCATATTCACAGCTCTTAACCATGTAAGAACTTTCCAACCCTTAGGGTACAGGATGCCTACAGAATCAGAGGTAAAATGTATATCTATAAGAACGTGACTACATATATCTATATTTGGTTGGTATTTCAACTTCATCCGATTTAGAGGGTAGAAGGGAATGCAGCAGTAGTGAAAGTTGGACGCGAACTCCACAACTAACCATTGTGAAGAACGTCTTGAGTAGCCTCCCTCACAGTAAACAATACAGCGCTTCTGAACCTCAATGTTTCTTGGAGTACCTATAGAAACAAATCAACAGTCGGATAGTCGCTTTGAAGAATAGTTGACATTATTAAGATCTGTAAGCTCCAGATTTAGTCGTTGATATACGTATGTACGCCAAGAGAGGAACTGTAACATGGGAACACTCCGTTCCTTGATCAATCCAAGATTATCCAAATTTAAAATCTGAATTGCTCAAAGATTTGAAGGAGCAAATGCACTATATGTTCTCCTTCTGTAAAGAAAGGCAGCTGCACATGTACCCAGGTGAGAAGAGAATCTAATATTATTCGTATCACCCACCCTGTATGTAACTTGAAGTCTGTTGGAGATATCCTCGTATGTGACAGAGTCATCAGGTCGGGCGGACCTTAGCTTAGCAAGCCTGCAAGATGAGTTCTCAGCTAGTGGGTCTGATATATTTGATGCAGCAATACTGTAACCAATTACCCCTTCCATAGCTATATATAAACTAGAATCTGCTAAATACCGAAGACATCTTGAAGAGTCACCTCAGATTATGGATATATCATTCATTCACACTCTCAAACCCCAGCAGCTAATTGCTTTCTTGCAAGTGGAGTTAATAATTCCTCGTAAATACTTGCAATTCTAAAGAGTTAGACGGGAGTACTAGCATATGTTCACTGGAGGAGAAATATACACTTACGTCTCATTTTCTTGCATGACCTCACGGAAGACTTCTGGAAATAGCATGAGGTCGAGAATGAACCAGGTGAGGACGACTGCACTGGTTTCCAGTGCACCGAATACTGTTGTGAGCAACGACTGTGCCAGCGTTGTGCTGCTTAGATCTAGACTGTCGTCGTTCTTGAGACTTTCCATAAATAAGTCGGTAACATCGTTGTGGACTATGCTGCCATTTTCCGCCCTCCTTTGATCCACAAGACCTATAAACTCGGACATTACGTATTTCCGTGCACCCAAGCCATTATAGTATGCCGTGCCAGGGAGATTGATCTTCAGAGACCATAAACCCCTGCCTATATCGGAGAACGCACTTCTCATCTTCTCAAATTTTTGTGAACTCAAATTGGCCAGGGAGTCATGTGACAGGGCCGCACCGACCATGAAAGTGAACTGAAAGAAAAGAAGAGAACGGAATTTTGTGAGGACGGTAAATTCAACTTAACTAACGATACGAACTATGGATTCAAGCGACGTTAACAAGGCGTAAGTTCGTTGACAACCTTTGACGCCTCTTCTAAAGCGTTCACATGAGATCTTCCTTCCCAGCTTTCGATCAATTTCTTCGACAAGTGGTTCATTACGGGGAGAAAGTTCATGACTCCTTCTGGCGCCAATTTTTTGCGTAGAAGCAGCCTGTGGATATCCTGGATTCGGCTGGATTTTGGCATGGATTCATCTCCTCTACCAAAAAGCAAAATCTCGAAAGTTGACGTATACGTGGCTCTGAAGAGCTCTGGATTACCAAGTACAAATTTTACTGACTCTTTTGATGTTACGCAAGTAGCTGGCCCTCCGAGAAGAACAGACCTGAATACTCGTCCATAACTGTAGACACCAGCATTGATCATATGCAATAGATCAGTAGAACAGTACTCCTGAGCACACTCATTTTAAGCAATCTGTGACACACTTATTTAAACTATATAGATCCTGCAACTAAGTTCTGAGGTCTCTCCGTGCTACAGCTAGTAGTCCGGAATTGATCATGACATCTATTCTACTGCCTTAGTATGCACTTGCTGACAGTTTCTCTGCGCTGGAATCTGAAGACTAAACCGCCAAGATTCATGTTACAGGCATTCACTTATTATCAGCCGCAATCAAATCATTAGAATCCACGATTAGCGCTGCTCTCAGATAACAAGCTATCTTACTTCAATATCATTTATGCTTACATTCAATGCCATGAGCCAGAAATACAGTTACAACAGATCGATAGAGAAACCGCACCACCCTAAAACAAACAGGCATGCGAGTGAGACGTTACCGTTTCACGTGAGACTTCAAGAACTCATCGTTTTTGGCACAAAATAAAAGAGAAAACGTTTCCCCGATGAACGGTAGCTGCCAAAATTTCCCTGGAGCCACGAAAGGCGCATCCAAAGCAGAAGAATACTTATAAATCCATGCCAACAATATGCCGGTAATCCCTACAACCACTGTGGCCACAGCAGCGACTGCCATATTCGGATTTCTTCAGTACTTGTATAGCATGGTAAGGTTCGGGCTCATTCACATGTCTGAAACTTTCTTCTCTTCGTCTCACCTGTATTCAAGTTGATCTTCTATAGTCAAATATATATGCTGACACAGGTCGATATCACGGCAAGTACCATTTCATGATCCGCTCTACTTCGGAAGTACTGAACCAGCTGAATAATAGGTATAGTCAAATTCACGAAGTGGAAGTAGACTTAAGATCAAGTCCCGGTCGATTTCACGTCTGAAATCTTGATGTAATGAGAATTAATTCCATGTTGTACTTTGGAGACGTTTCAAACTTGAACTTCGATTTAAACACGTCAACTATCGATATCTTGCTATTATTCGAGACTTCCTCTGACATTGGGTCCGTGCGGTACACTTTTTGACATCCTTATACCTGTACCTGCATTCACAAGGTTCTGACTTCTTAGCTTCTTTTCCCGTTAGTCGCAACTTCCCGCAAGTCGTTGTTTTCCTGCCACTTGCGAAATCACGTGAAGTATGAAGCATGTGAAATTCTGTGGAGAGTGGTATGATACAGGGTAAACATCAAAGGTGGGAAGAACCTTACGAGAAGAAACTGGAACCAGATGAACATAGCCAGTAGTAACAGTCTTTCAATTGTGGTCAAATTGAAACATAATTGGCCAATACATGGACGACACCGTTTGCCACTTTTAAGTCGTGCGCAATAAGTCTACTTTACTTGTCTAATGATCTTTATATCCAGTTTCACGTCTAGACCACCTGCAGCGGTAACCAAGGATACAGTTTGGTGGGTAGCCTTCCTGATACTGTTGGACAAAGTCAATGAACTGGACCGACAAATTACTGTCAGTGGAATGCTGTAATATTTCGGAGTCCATCATCTCCTCTCCACGATGTAAGGGTTGTGAAAGTTTGACCGTTACTTAAGGCTGAGTGTTTTATGCAGGAAAATATTAGCTCATTTCGGTGCGGCTACCTAACCTCGGCATTCTCTCCAGTCCGCAAGCTGTGGGCGTTCTAGTTCTTGCGGTGAGTCACCTTTCTGCTCTATTGATGTACAATATCAATATCACTTTCAGTTCTAAGTTGCTATTGCTATCCTCTTTTAAGGACAGCGGGAAACACGACTATAGGATAACTTTGTGTCTGGGTGTGTTGGAACTGTCATCTGAAGCTGTTGGACCATCTGCTGCATGGTACAGATCGGGATTACATAAGTTTCCTTGCGATATTGACTGTGGAAAGTACATGCTATACAATTTTCCCACTGAGAAATGGACAATAGTAATTATTGTTATTGTATCAACTGTTAGTTTTGCATACGAGGCCTGAGTCGGCATGCATTCATGTAGCCTGCAAATGAAGTTGGATGTTAAGGACAACCCATTAGTGTTGTGGACATCCATTAGTGAAAATTGTAGGTTTGCATATTATTCTGGGTATATAGAGAAAGAAAAATTGGCAAGATTTCCCCTCTTGAGTCTTGCAAGCCGAGTTAAACTGCTTGACTTTTAAGTCCCCAAATACGGTAATCGCATGTGCATGATTACCTACTGCCACTTCCACCACGACAGGATATGCAGTGACAACTGGTATTGTTATTTAATGGGCCGATCATACCACCACGATTGTCCTACCAACCGCTAGGGACTGATGTTATACTTATTTGGCCATGGACTTGACTGGATAGAGAGATTATGCAGCAAGTTCTGGATTCTTTCTTGTATTGTGACTTTCTCAGTTACTGTGTTGATTTCATTCCATTTTGATCATGGAGTTACTTTTTGCAATATGTATGTTCCAGTATACTAGTTCAGCATGTCCTCAAAGTTTATGACCATTTTCCTATAGTCCTCAGTTGTCCAAAGATTTCAGATTTCTAAATCATCGGATTAAGTATGGAATTAGCAAATATAAATAACTAAGTAAAATATACACACAAATTTTTTCAGTGTAAAGTAACTAGGTCCGAGACCATGATTTGATAATGCCATAGACAAAGTACTGTTGTCCAAGTTGGACTGTAAAAACTGACTAAATATTTTACTGGACATTGGCAGGAAGTACTTTGTCTACTTTTGCGCATGATATGAGACCATGACATTGTCAAGTCATGGTCTCTGGCCTACTTACCTCGACAATGATAAACAACTGTTCCCAGAATCTTCAGAACTGATGAATGAAATAGGTAAATTACCATTTATGCTGATTGACAAATCACGAATGGTTGAGTAATGCTAAAATTTTTGAATTGGAAAATGGCAATCTACAACTCACAAGATTCTACAGTATTGTGCTTATGTATTGATCAACGGTTTCTGGAATACTGAGAGTTCCAACGGGTGAATAGGGATTTTCAACGGCAATTCCCATGCAATGGTAGCGATTCAAAAAGATAATTTATTCATGATCATCTATAAAACATTTATGAACGATGTTCTGGATTCTTTTGTGAAATTATGCATGAAGCATCCTCGTGGTCACAAAAGAAACATTTTTCTCGTAACAAAACATTGTTTTACTTGAATCATGGAGCCATAATCATGAGAATATCCCGTATTTATAGATGCCGATTAGAATGATTAGAACTTTCTATCTATGAGAACATGTATACAATCTTAAGCGGTGATTTATCCACAGCTTTGGACTTTCACCCTTATGGGTTCAAGTTTCAGAATTATGTTTATTAAGTCGAATTTCAAAATCTCATTCAAATTGGAGTGAGGATTCAACATAAATCAAAATTATTTTTTAGATTAAAGTGTCAATTTCCGAACAAATTTTAGAGTAAGAAATTTCCTATTATGAAAAGGAAAGTTGGTCTGGCACTAAGCAATGAGTAGAGCAACAACTGATACTAAAAACTGATGCCAAAGATAGTTTTATTATCGTGATGAGATTTAGAGAACCAGATAAGTTGCTCGGTATCACATTTCAAAAAGTAAAGAATTTATGAATGTTACTGAGGGCCTGATATTTTTTTAATTTATAATTAAAAGAATAGACGATTAACTTATTCTAGAAGCTGATTTGGACTATAGAAAATCTGGATACTTATAATTAGAAAATAATGATGAACTAAATTGAGGGTGCATAAACAAGCAGGAGGATCACTTAGCCAATTATATAGATTATTTTTACAGTGAAGATGTTTATCTGAGTTTAAATTTTGCAAAAAAGTTTTGTTATAATCTCAAATACCATCAAATCTCAAATATTGAGTATAGGTCTTTTTTACTTGTTGTAAGCAGAATTTGCTGGTTACAACTTGTTGTATTTCTTTATACTTTTCCTTTATAGACTTCGGCTTATTAAAATATTACTTAGTGCAGATAGCTTATTATCGCTTATATCCGCTAGTTGTGAGTAAAGGGTAATTTTTTTTACATCATTCACCTTTTTAGTGTATATTTGTAGATTGTAAATTAATGAATTATACGCCTTAAGTTAGTTCGTTTCAGATGATATTAAAATATTTAAAATAGGAATTTTTAAGCATCATATGAAAATAAAAAATATAGGATAATTTCACATGGAATTCTATGAATGTTTATATTTATAAATAACATTGAAAAATTTTCAAATATATTATTTTTTAGAAATGATAAAATATCAGTTTTTGAGCCAACATAAATAAGCAAAAACCCAGCATAAGAACCATAGTTTACAAAATTGAGCGTCGTTACATACAAACCTAGAAAGCTTGAGTGAAACCCAATACTACAAGCAAAAGTTTCAATGCAATCGAAAACTTATTAATGGGCCCAACATATGCCAACCTATATCAAATATAGTTGTAATTTTAATTCAATATACATGAAATTTAGATTTCTAGAAACAAAAAATGAAGTGTCAAAGCAATTTGCAATCCTGTCTCTTTCTTGGACATCATTTTCTTCACAAGGAACAAAAAGCTCACTGTTATTGACTTGTCTCCGAAGTTCTTCCAAATAATGTGAGAATTTGAACTTAATAATTATGTAACTATGATCAAGAGAATCTATCTTTATCAACCTAAGTTATCTATTTAGAGATTGAAGAGAAAAAATAAAATAAATAAATGGTCATATGAGAGAGAAACGTTGGAATCCACCTCTTGGATATGGGAGATGAGTTTTCACATATGAAGATTATATGGAAAACTGTAAAAGCAATTTAAACCTCCCACTAATTTTGAACAGCATCTACTTTTGTGAGACCTCTTTGTACCAATGAACATTTCGTAACATATGCCATCAAAACTCCTAAAGACTAAGAATTTTATAGTAAATTTGGCGAAGAAAATTTTCTCCTAAAATGCTCACAATGATGATTAAAAGAAAAAGCAAATTAAATTTATCCTGCATTGTATTCCAAAATTTTTTGGTTATTTTTGTATGTTATATAGTGATGTTTTCACTAGAAAATTTGTACTACTAATGATGAATAAAAAGAGAAAACTAAAATTCACATTGTTTACTTTATCTTCTATTTATTTTATCTCATTAGTAAAAAAGACAGACACTTGTATATTACTTGGTGATCTGTTACAAGCTAATATATAGATTTTTCAAGTTGATTTGGTCATACACTTAAGAAAAAACATGTAACTTGTTTAACAATTCACTCTTCGCCTATATCTGTCCACAAACGATTTTCTCACTCAGAAATTTTTTGATAAACTCTTTTATTTATTTTACATCATTCTTATAGCAAGTCCATAAATGTTATCATCTAAATGAGAAATTGGAAGATGGAAAATTTAACTTGATAGACTAAGGTAAAATTCACGTCTAAAAGTGTTCTATGTTCTCCCTCATTCCACTTTGATAAGATTTCTTCATGACAAAATTCTCTGTAAACTAGCATTGAAATTGAAATTTACCATGATGGTAAGCTGATATAATAAATAAATGTCAGTCTAGATATGAATGATAGCGATTCTACCAAGTCACGCCAGTCTCTTCAATTTTGGAACGTTCCTAGAATACCTAGCCTGGAAGACTCGTCAAATGACTAGAGCTATCAGGCACAAATTCTCTTTGTATTTTTGGGTTCCAGGTTAGTAAAACAATGGGATAAAGAACACAACCATAAACCTTTCTTCCTGCACTTTGATCTCTTGAGACTCTTTCTTCGAAAATTATATAGAAGGCTCCATATATTCCAGCAAAGAAATGGAAACCTCTCGAACGACAGCACGTCCTCGCTATTTAGGCTGGTCCAGTTGACTCATTACCACCACATACAAGTGTGAATCGGGTTCGTATCTGATCGATCGTCAACGAGTCACAATTAACCTATTAACTAGTGTTGTCAGAATTTTCTTCTTCCCCGTAAAATATATACAAATGCATGGAAAATGTAAGAAGACCTCAAACCTTGCTTAATTAAAGAGGCATTACTAGACCGTATTGCTAGCAGGACTGGGAACGCAAAGTATGCATTGGAACCGACGTGAAAAAGGGCGACCGCGTAGGATATTGGAACGGAAGCGGAGGATACGCATCCTGTGCAAAGTCCTACAAAGTCCTACAACTTGTCTGGTGACGGACCGGACTTTCTGGAAGCGTTGTCCTGGTAGTCCTGAGGTGATTGCGGAATATACGACTTGCGTTCCCGGGAACGCTAAGGATGCTGAATGAATCATGTAAAGTAGACGTTTAACGATGTTACCTTGTCCACATGTGAGCATGGGAGATATGTGAGACGGGATAACTTTGTAATAAGTTTGGCATAGAAGATTCGGACTTATTGAACGCAGTACAAGTATTACTGGCCCCGTCTGGACAGTTAGGTCTCACACGTCATATTATACAAGTGTTTTAATATGATAATAAACTTTGCAGTTAGACGGAGGTAATGACTACCGCAACAACTAAAGAAGTTCAATCGTAATAAAACATCTAATATCATCTCCATTAGTTTACGTGCAGTTTGGCTATAAATGTATTTTCGTCACTCTCGGCATATACTTAGATGAATTTGATTTGATTTTGAGTGTTGGATACCCTAGATATCCAAGTGATTCCCGGATACCCTAGTGAACTCGTGATATTCTTGGTGTTCTACTTTGTAGTTTCTTCAAGTTGTCACCTTGTAATATCATCATGTGACCTTTGGAATTACAAGACGACCTCTATGAGTCTAACTAACTTATGATGTCATATGAGCTTGCACTGCCGAGTGTCAAGAACTACGGAAGCACATTCAATAGACATCATTACACCACCAAAGAATAGAAATGTAGACAATTTGAATCTACCGAAATAGCTTCACTCCAAATATATGACCCTTCACCAACTGCTGTGACTGCCAAATGACAAGACGGTTTGCCCAGACCAAATTGGAAACTTGCACCATGGGGCAGAACTTCTTGCATTTTTACTTTTTCACTTTCTTCCAAACACTTTTCACTTTCTCAACACTCTGTCCTTACTGAGCTTGTTCTTGCAACATTGTAACCTTGAGAGTTTGTGGGAGGAGTCATTGGGCATTGTAGATCCTCATGTTAGTTATATATCACCAAGAGTAGTTATGGCACACAAGGTCATCAATAAAACCCCAAAAATTTCATAGTGGGACTTCATCTTAGAGCCATACATTAAAAGTAAAAAGCTAGATTTCTTGATATGGAACTAGAATGTATCCAATGTTTCCATGCTAGAGGAAATTTGGAATAATGACAACATGGGTAGTAATTTCTTGAGAGGTAACCCTACCTTTTGGATAGAAGGTCATTGGTAGTGTGTTCTTGGAGCTAAAACCTCCTCATTTGGCCAAATTTTTATAGATACCATATGGTCATCCTAGTCAAAAAATCAAGAAGAAGATAGATGATGCTTTTCAAGAAGTAAAAACTACAAATGTCTATCAAGTTGACTCCCGCAAAGTGTTAGGAGAAAAGAAATAATGAGTAACTAGGAATTTGAGAGAGCAATGGAATCTGATTTTGTATATGTGATGGATCAAAAAATATATTAATTGATTTGGTCAAGAATAACTTGCATCAAAATTGTGCAAAATCTCTTGTGGTTCAGCCAATATTTGCTTACATCCACAACTACACGGGATTTTTAGTCATAATTGAACTATCAATCAAGAATTTCAAATGTCACATCGATTACCAACACTTACGCTGTTTATACACTTGCACTTAGAGACCTTTATATAGATCTGCAATTTGTGGTGAACATTGATCCCGTATTTAAAACCTAGATTGTCTAATACCAATTGATACACATCGCCTCCGTCAATTCCACAAGTGAGTGCATGCGAGTAGCCTTCCCATAGGTCCCACGGTCCTAGAGCCTTCCCACAAGTCCCATGCCTGTAGTTCCCACAGCCATGCCTGAAATCCCGTTGCTTGTAGCTCTTGCAACCTGCCTGCAGCTCCCGCAATAGAATCCCATAGCTCCAATAAGACACATTTGTCTTGAACTTCAAGTGAGCGTAACTTCTTTTCTAGAGCTTTGTTTACATGATCTTATTGTATATAGAAAAACATTGAGAAGACGCTTTCAACAAAATAAGACATGCCTCATTTGAATATGTATTCATAAAATTATAGGTCCCAATGTGAACTATCTTTCTATTCACTCCCATAAATAGAAATCATGTAATGTGAAGATCTGTCCCATACTTACACTTCTACACTCCCATAGAAGATGTATCTTGTATGACTCTTCAACATTCCTGTGATAATTATTCCATAGAGCATTCTAGTAATAATCAAACTCCATATTTAACACAAAGATCATGTACACTGATTTGTCATTGAAACAATCATGAAGCTATTCAAATCCAAACAAGCAATTTATGCAAAGAAGGAGAAGAAGAAATAGTCACTTCCATCATCAAGACTACTTCAATATGCATCCAACCATAGAGCAAGAAATACCAATTGGTGGATGCAAAGTATGTAAGCTCTAGGAGATTCATACAAGTAAAAGAATCATAAAATATGACAAATATGCATAAGAAGATCACTCGCACATGATCCAAAGTTCAAGCCTCCAAGAAGAAGAAAAATATCAAGGTGATAGAGGTATCATCAAGGAAATGTGGAAACAAAGGAGAAAATGAAGGAAATAAAGGAAATGAGGAGGTGTAATACTCCAAGGACAAGAGAAGAGAGAAAACACAGATTACACACTCAAACATCCAATGCCCCAAAGGAGCACCTTCTCTTTATTATATAGACAAAGAGGATCTCCTCCAAGGGAGCTCCACCATAGGATTAAGCACACAGATAGGTGACATGTCAGCAAGCTCCGCCCTTGGATTACTTACTTGGATGGGTGACATGTTGGTCTAGGTCCTATCTGGTTGGTCAAACAAGCTTTGACTAGAGGGAATCTTTTAGGGAATCTTCTTGTAGGAATCTCAAAATCACATGAGTAAGGTACCATTGGAAAGCTCTTGACGAGACAAACTAGGGGGAAGGGAAGGCCAACCTCACCTCTTTTGGGGGGAGGAATCTGCACATTTTCAAGGCCTAATTCATCCGTTTAGCCCTCCGAAATTGCCTTCAAAGATTTCAGGCATATTTTGGTTCCTTACTCTATTAGTAAAAATCCCCTTTTGGTGATACCTCTTTCTGATCTTTTTAGTCCATCATGTGTAACATCCTTCCATATATTACCAAACCAATTCTCACCTTTAAATCATATGTCTAGCTATTGGTTCTAAGGTTCTCAAGTCTATTTTAGTTTCTGCCCTATTAGTAGAAGTACTTTTTTGGTGATACTTCTATCTGATCTATTTTGACCATTATGTATAACATCATTCTAGATGTTACCAAACCAAATTTCACATCTAGATCATGTGGCTAGCTCTTGGTATTACAGGAGGACATGGACAAAGCAAGTCACTATAGATCATAAACCGCCTTAGATCATGGGAAGACTATTTCCAAGAATAATGATGGATTGGGATGCAGTAGTTCATTCACTCATATTTTGTTGCCCATCAAAGGTAGCAAGGTGGACAAAGGAAGCTCTAACAACAAAGCACAATCATCTCAACCACCTAACAAAGGCAAGGACATGAGTAGCTCTCTTATCAAGGAGAAAATAATGGTGGAAGATGACAAGCACATCTCTATTTTCCACTTGAAAAGGACACCCAAGAAAGCAACCACCATTCTCAACTTCATCCTTAGATGCTCTTGACAATGAAGCCATGTCGTCATAGAGGGAGCTAGATGATGGGACCGATATGAATGAACCCGACTATGTTAACAAAGATTACAATCCATGTAAGGAATCACTTATAAAAGAAGAGGTCCTAACATGAAGGAGGAAGAGTCCATGGGAGGATGAATATGACATGAGAAGGAGGATGCATATGCAACCAACAATATGGCTATAGCTCATGAGGAGGAGAGTGAGAATCCTAAGGATCAACCTACAAGCCCATGACTGGCCAACAAGGCAAGAGAAAAGACTAATGGTACCACAAAAGACCTCCTCCATAAGTTGAAGTACAAAGGTAACTCACTTTCATGGCTAATGATGGTATATATTGTTAATATGGTGGTGCTATCAATGGAAGCCTTAGAAGAATCCTTGCAATTCTACCAAGAGCTTGACAACACCATCACAAACCCAACAACATTTTGTAAGGCAACTCTACCATCTTGCCCAAACAAGTACAAAGTACAAGGCCTTACTTCATAATGAGCTAAAAAAAGTCAAGTAGAAGGTTGCTATAGAGGAATCTTGTTCTCAAAAAAGAGATTTTTGTCAAGGAAATATCATAAGGACAAGCCCACACAATAGGGTGGTCTATGACATTTGAAAGTTGACCTTGACACCCTTAGTACCAAAGTTGTGCAACAACAAACTAAACATGACAAGCAACTATACAAACAAGACAAGGAGGTATCATTGTCACAAATGGAATTAGAAAAATCCCATTCCAAGATGATGGTACCATATGCACATTACCAAAATCTTAGAGGTCTAATAGACCTTCATATTTATGAGACTACTACAAGCCTCAAGCATTAAAAGGAGAAGGAGGAAAAAATAGAAACAAAATTTTGTGACAAGGTAATAAGGAGCTCCAAATTGAACAAACAAACTTAGGGAACAAACAAACAAGTCTACTCAATAACCGTTTGACACACTTCTACTCAACTTCTTGAGCAAATAAAATAAATAGTAGTTGAGCACCCATATCATAGAAAGATAAAGGACCTCAAGATGCAAATTGATGTATTGGAGAGAAAGGTCTACATAAATGACCGACTCAAGGCATTCTATGTCAAGTTGCAAGTCAATATTACCTCCAAGCTCCAAGAGATATAGACCAATTTTATATGAGAAATTGGCAGCTATAAGAAGGAGCTCGTAGAGGTCATCTGACTTTGTCTAGGCAAAAAAGAGTTCATTGAAGGTGCCACTTGACCTTGTAACAAAGAAGTAACAACCTTGTATGAATGGTCTTTAGTCAATTCAATATGATACAAACATCCATCAACTTATACATTATACATCTTGTAGTTACAATAGGATAGATCTCATATTCATGATTCAAGGCACTTTGTACCTATACATAAGTTGTAGAATTTAGTTAGGACATGACTCTTGTATAGAAACCTATAAGACAAAATACTAGTAAAGACAAGAGGCTGAGGTGGCAATTCCATGTGAGCCATGCCTACTTAAGATTAGATTAGGATAAGATAAGATTAGTCAAGCATAGATGGAATTAGAAGATCTATAGGACATTGTAGCCATTGGATCTCTTTGGTGGCTATGTAGGACACGTACAAAAAGCTTCAGCCCAATCTTCAATGGGTTCATTTGATGCATCCTTCTTTTGAAATTAATGAACTTTATACCATCAAGATAATTGAGTTGGTGTATGTGTATTTGTCTATGTCTTGTATGAATGATTGCATGCTTAATTGAGTAGAAGTGAGGAATCTTGATATAAGAGTAGAAGCACATGATTTAGAGGACTCATTCATGTGGAACTAGGTATTCATTTCTAGAGACTTTGCAAAGGTCAAGGACAATATAGTAAGATTATTAAATGATTGGAATATCATAAAGTAACACAAGACTATATGACTAAGCAACATTTTCTATTTAGGACTCTTGTGTGGTTATGCCTTCTAGGAAGGACAGAATGCTACTTCAAGATCATAATCATCAACATGATTGGACACTTGGAGGATCTTATTCTCTATTTATATGCACATTTTAGGATATTGTTTGTAGGACTTTAGAGTATTGTTGATCTTGTTCAATCACAAAATTTTTGACGTGAATAAGGATCTCAATACATACAACAATCTCAATGATAACAATCCAGAATCCAGTCATACAAGAGAAAGACATGGAAATTTCAAGGCAAAGTGACCTTCATTACAAATGAGCCATCACATTAAGGAACCATTTGGATTAGATTTACAATGAGCATGATTGATTTTGATTTATCTTTTAGTAGTGCACTAGATATAGTAACATTACACTCTTTTAGGAATGACTCTACCTAAGAGGTTAAATACCAAAAAATAGATGATCATCATTGTGATATTTTATCTCATTTTAATCATCTCCAACTTGTATCCTTGTGGGACCGACTTGATCTTAACAAATTATTACAAATTTGAATGACACTTTTTCCTTATATTTTAAGCACCACTTCTTGAATCATTTCCATAAGTTGGACTACAAAGCAAATATCTTTACCACACTCAACAATCTAGAGCATAAACAACAAAATTTGCTAAGGAGAATGCCACAATGATTTGCCATTCTAGGCTACTCAGATACTCAACCATTAGCATGGTTCTTTGGAGGATTACCAAGATAATATTGTTCTTTGCTAAGGAAGGAGAAAATGATATATTGGCAAAGGTAACAAAATTTGTAGAGTTGTAGAAATTAGCACAGTTGAATCACTCAAGAAATTTTGCTCAAGGTCATGGTACAAGGAAATCTAACAAGGGATGAAAACAAAGATCATGATCATTGTCCTTAAAATCATCCATTTTAGCCTCTTTGTCAAAATCCTCATCCTCTAAAGATGAGCAAGAGCAAAAAAAGAAACAATGAAGAGACTATCATCATGCGGTAATGACTACCCTTGAGGCCTCTACACAATTGGGAAAAAATTTAGAAGAACTTATCTAGGAGTGTTTTGAATTCAAAGTTCAAGTAGTTGGAGCAAAGGAAAGGTGCAAAACTCCTTTGTACACCCGACCCAACATTTGGTGTAAAACTTGTGGAAAGATAGGGCATGCTAACATTGAGTGCATAAGTAATCATCCTTCTTCTTCATTATATCAAGTGGAATGGAATCTTGCTTGGGAGCAGCAAAGGTACTATATGAAAGAGGATTAGCATATGTTTGCAATGTAAAACATTGCTCCAAAGGTACCTTGACATTGGCATTCATGATCCCTTGCTTTGTACCAAGAGAATTTACTAATGAGTTGCAATGAAGTGTTTTGCCACCACAACAAAATACTACCCTTTGCTTGTGTTTTGGAGCCCTACAACATTGGTCAACCAATTATCCCAAGCCCCATAAACAAATACATTATATCCCATCATGTAGGAATTGCAAAGCACCAAGGCATGTACTAGCTAATTGTTCTCAACCACCAATGCCAAAAACCTTTGGTGCAGTTTGTAAACAAACCTTCTAAAGCTAAAGAAGATGAAAATGTCCACCATGTCACTTTAAAGGATCCTTGGGAAGGAGGCTCTCTTCTTATTAATAAGGATGGATAGCAAAACTTGGAGGTGAACCAAGTAGATACTCATACACAAAATCAAGAAGCAAGTAGCTTGTCTCCATCAGAATCAAGCAATTCCCTGGACAAAAGAGGAAGAGAGGTCTTCCTAAGAAAGTCCTATCCAAAAGGGAGCTCAAACTCTTTGCTAAGATCAAACAAAGAGAGAACCAAAGATAATAAGAAGAAGCTCTTGTATAGAAGGAAGCGGAAGAAACGTAGCCAACTAATCAGCCTACTATTGTCTACTCTCCTAATATAAATAGAGAAGTTTAGAATCTCCTCAAAGAAGAAATCCAAAAGGAATAGGCACCAGATTTGATAGTCATGATAGAATGGAATCAACATCCATAAATAACAATATAAAGAACAATAAGAGCACTCCAATAGATGGGACAAATGATGAAAAATCCAACCACAACCACCATTGACTTAGACATCTTTCCCAACACCAACCATTGCTCTAGTGTACCCATCCTTGACAATGACCTCACTCAAAAAGAAGATACCATCCGATAATGACACATCCCACAAGCCTATGATATGAAGTGCTACCCTTATGAGACCACCTCCAGTGAAGAGTACCATGGAGAAGAAAATAAGAAGAGCTGATTTGTTATTGGGTATAATGTAATAACATCTTGTAGACTTAGGATCCTCAAAGGAAAATGTAACTTTCAAACAATTGTAGGAAGACAAAAAGTTGTATAAGAAGCAATTGATCTTAGTCCTTTGATGAGTATAGAGTAGAAAGCAGTCCAACCTTCTTGCTATTCACCAAATAGATAGAGATCACACAATACATATTTCAATCAGTTCCTACTGACTTAGGATCAAAGGTAAAGGTTATGATAGAGGAAATGGCTCACAACCTAAGCTACACTACTTTTGAGCCTACCCAAAAAGTTTGTAGATCATACAAGACAGAGACCATTGGGTATGTTGATAAAGGTCCCCATTGCCATTGGGTGAGTAAAATTTCATTTTGACTACATCATTCTTTGTCCTATAACAAAGACATGTTACCCAAGATTGATTGAAAGACCATGGCTAAATGGAGTATGAGTGGAAGCTGACTAACACTAGCACAAATTGAAGTTTCAGGATACCAAGTCAATAAAATGATGACTTGTGACAATGTGTTGGCAAAAAAGTCCCACACCTAGGAGAGATGTTATCCTTACAAGAAGAATATATTGGACAAATTGTCAAATGAGGATAAGGATTCTTCAAGTGACAATGTCTTAAACTACCTTGAGTGCTACAAGATTGAAGACAAGATAGAAGGAAGTGATCACCCCAAAAGTCAAGAGTCAAGTAAGCCATGTGGAAGGTATTGTCAATCCAAATGATTTTCAAGATGTCATGATAACAACAGGGAGGAGTGGAAGTGGATGTAAAAAAAGTAAAAATAATTTAGACACTTAAATCCCCTAAAAATTTGAAGGAATTTCAAGTCTTCCTTGACCATGTAGGATATTAAAATGTTCATTGTCAACTGTATAGTCTTGGTGGCTCCATTTACAAAGTTTCTAAAGAGACCAAAGAAAATAAGTAGACAAAAGCTTAAGAAGAAACCTTCATAGAATTGAAGGAAAAGTTGGTCAGAGCACCTATGATGAGAACACCCAACTAAGAAGGTCCATTTGATGTGTAGGTGGATACCTCTTTAGTAGACATTGGAGTGATACTCAATCAAAAGGAAAATAATAAGAAGGATCACCTAGTGTACTATGCAAATAGGTAGCTATCTCAAGCCAAGCAAAAGTACATGGCCATAGAGAGCGCAACACTACGGATGGTGTATACCTAGAAGTTTTTTCATTTCCTATTAGGACTCATTTTCTTGTTTCTTTAAAACTCCAAGGATCACACATTAGCATTAACACTTGATCAAGTAACCAATCAAGTGCTAATGCTTCTTTACATTCGACCACCTATGTTCCTACTACAAGTTTCCTCACCTCTACTCAACCAATCAAACAATCAAAGATGCAAAGTGTGGAAAATCAATGCCAAGGATCATGGAGGTCCTTGCACCAATATTTGATTATGAAAGAGTGAGTTTTTATTTACATTGGGCCAAAACCCCTATCTACAATGTACTACTTCTTGGCAAAAAGAATCAATGGCTGAGGGATAATGGAAATCTTCTAATTACACTTGCATCACTCATTGCTCATCTTATCTTACCTTTATGGACTAAATTAGGAACTACCTCCGTGTCTACAGCTAGCTAAGGTACCCAAATTTTTTTCTACCATGTAAATTTACAGCCCAAAGATCCTTGACTACAAAATTTTCCTAACTCTAAAAGTGTTCTCATGTCAAATGTCTTCCTCGCCAAAGATTTGCTTCAAGGCCAAAGTGGATTCTGTACTTAGTCCTTGGATCACTTTCCTCTAGCTCAGGGTTCCTTTTGCCTTTGAGTCTTGTGGCAAAAAACTACCTATGCCTCTACAAATCCTAATTAAGAAACCAATGCACTCTATGTACTTGATGATGATCTACAGTAGCATTTTTGTTAAGTCCTCAAATTCTCCAAGGTTTGTTCATGAAGTTCATCAACCAACTACTTTAACTTGGCATTGGAGTACACCTTTTCCTGGAGCATGTACTTGGGACCACATGACATAATTCAACCTAAGCACCCATGTTTCCACTACTTCTTTGGCCATCCCAATTAGTTGATTGCATGCCGTCTCCATGTATGCAATGATCTTGAATTTCCCTTTGTCTAGCTGCTTCCTCACTTCTTGTAGCTCATTTCATACTTCTTCCCAAATCACTTCTTAGTCCTTCTTATACTCTTCTTCCTTCTCCTTCCTCTTCTTATTAAGCTTGTTGATTTGGACTTTGTTATTTGACTTTCCTCTTGGTGTCACACATCCACAAGAACCATCACAACCTTCATCTTCTTTGACCTGTCCCATAAAGCATCAATTTCTTCTTCTTGAGCCTTCAATTGCTTGTCAAATTGCTTTTGGTGCCTTTCTTCCTCTTAACAAAGAGTCTTCTCCTTGTCTTGCCATTTTTTCAATTCTAGCATACTTCCTTGCCAGGACTTCTCCTTCTTCACTTAATTTGACTGCCACTTGCACCAAGTCATATTTATGCTTTCCTTTGCCTACGTACTCTACACAAATATTGTCTACTTCCTCTTGTGCTTTTGTCTTCCCTTGATGTGATCCTTGTGTGTTGTGGTGGAGGTACACAATCATGTACTGTAATCTTTGATTTCTCTATGCAACTCCTTGTATGATGAAAGAGCTAATCCATCAATTCAAGCATGATCCCACCATGTAGATGACCAACCTAGAAAGAGGTGTTAAGGAAATTTAGGGTGGTTCTTTTTGGCTTGATTTTGCTCCTCCATCCTTCTTGGTAGGCACCAAAGACCCTCCTTCATCCTTGTTGATGTTGATGATGAAGGTAGTTTTATTGCACTTCCTTTGTTCTATTTGACCAAAGTCTTGGGAGTCTTTAGCTTTGAACATCCCTTTGTCCTTGGTTTTGCTTCTCATCAGACTGGACTCTTTGGCCTTCTCCAATATCTTGGCCTCTAACACATTTATAGTGTACAACATTTCTTCATCTTAGGTGGTTACTTTGTCTTTGGGTTGTAATGGAGCAGGTAATGATTCTACCACAAAAAATTCCTTCTTCTATCTTTGTGGTCAAGGCACCAACTTCTTTGTCATATCTCTCCCTTGATAATGCACTTCCTATGGCAAGAGACCTGATTCCAACCCTCTATGGCTTCTTGGTGGTTGTAGACTAAACCTCTTCTCCTTCATTTTCATTTTCATTTGCATTCAAGGAGACATTTATCCTAGTAAAGGACTCCTCATTTGGTTGTTGGTGTGATCTCTTCTTCTTGTCCACCATGATCCTCTTCTTCTTGATGGGGAGGCAGGTTGATCTTTACTGTCTTTGTCTTTATCTTTATCTTTGTCCTTGAAAAATCTTCCACCCCCCTAGACCTTCTTGCTTTCTTTTTGGCCTTAGCCTTTAGCCTTGTAGGTATGTTTTTCCTCCTTTGTTTTTAGCCCAATGTGTTGTAGGCTTCCTCCAATTGGAAAAATTTCCCATCCTTTGTGAATTTTGCATCCACTAGGTGGTACTTCTTGTTCATTACCTTGAAATCCTTGTGATTTTCAAGGTAGCTTGTAGGGTAGTGATCTAGATATTTCTACTTTTCCTCCAGCATTAATAGCTCCATGCCTAGATAAAAGTGAATGACAAAGGAGGAAAGATATGCTACTCTCCTATCTTCATTGAAATCTCTACACAATTCTTTAGCTCTTCTCCAAAACATCTCCGCCCAGTTAATGGGTCTTCCTTTGTATATATATTCAAAGAAGATTTTTTGGTTATTGTTGGCATATGTGGTCCTACTTGATTGACTTGAATAATTTCATCACTACTTTGTCAAGGGATTTTTGTGTAAGGGCCTTGTATGATTTAACAGACCATCTACTTTTGGTTTTAGGTCTATCAAAGGGCTATTGTAAGTCTAGCCTCGACACCCTAGTTAGAAATTACTCCACTTAGTGTAAAGAAGATGGTGCTTGGGAGTGAATTCTTTGGCTCTAGCCCTCTTCACCAATGTTCCTATATCTCGATGAAGATATTCTCCTTGGGTCTTTGTTGTCCCAAATCTCATATAACATTGTGTGATTGCTAATCTCCCAATTCTAGAGTAGGAATTCTGACTTCTTGTTGCAAAAAAGGTTGGCTCCAAACTTTAATTGCCACTTGATTAAACAAAGAGATTTGAAAGTAATCTTGGTACACTTCTACACCACTTAGGCCCTTGGGGAACTAAAGCCATATCCATTTCCTGCATCTTTGATGAAGGAATCTTTGCACACAAAAGACTATCTTTGTAAATCTATTACAAAGATAAAAATTACAAAGATAGTCTTTTTTTCCTTCCTTTCCTTTGCAACTTCTTGCTAAATGTGTAGAGAGTTCTATCATGGTTATGGTTTGTGCCTATCTTGCTTTGAAAAAGTGAGAAGTGGTTAACTTGGTCCATCTATTTAAGGTATTGGCTCAACCTTTATAGAATTCTGGTAGGTGCACTTGGTGCAAGTATTAGTTAATGTTTTTGTACAATCAAATAGACTTTTTGTCATCATATTCATATCCTTGGGATATGTTTGAATTGATTGAATTTCAAGTCAAAAGTGTCCTACACCAAGTGGTTCCTAGGTCATCCAAGTCCAAAGGTATTTCAAACCAAAGGCCATCCAGGGCCAAAGGCATTTCAAACCAAAGGCCTAAAGGTATTCTTTGTTGAAATCCTTTAGTTCATACTCTCCTTCTCACTCAATTGCTATGGACTTTTCCATGCTGCACTTCTCTATATTCACCTTCCTTTTTTTGGTGTGATTCTTTTCCATGCCAAAGGTAATTCGTGTAAAACCTTCCTCTATCCTTGGCAACATGCTAACTCCTAGTATTTCCATTAAAACTTTTAAAAAAAGTATACTCTGAGAAAAGGTGAAGCATCATACTCACTTACGTCAAAGGTCACTTTATGATAAAGACTACTAATTTGGAGGTTGTGCACTTCCTAGAAGGTGCAACTTCAAAGGAGTCTTTTTATTGATCAATTGACTTGCTTTTCATTTTTGTGGTACTTTCAATATTCCATATTACTTAGAAACCTTCCATACATTGCCTTGCTTCTTTGGAACCATATGGATCAAACATCCTAGATAAGTGGAAATGTCTTCCTACAGTCAAGCGCCTACATTTGTACTTCAAGGTTCCTCATCACTACTCAACTTTTTTTCCTGCACATTGAGTGTTGATTGGATGTCACAGTCAACACTCAATGTGCAAAAAAAGAAGTGAGAAAGAGTTTAGAAGGTCCTTTTGCTAATTTTCTTAATTACTAAAAAGTAACCCTGAAACACATTGGGCCGAAGCACTATATAAATTTTCCTACTTATTACCAAAGAGATCCAACAAATAAGAGGAATATTGGAAATCTTCTATGTAGATTTGCATAATGTACTACTAATCCTATCTATTTATCTTATCTTATCTAATGTGGACCAATTACTCTTCTTCCACATGTCAAGGGAAGTATAAGGTCTTTCCTTGTAACATTGTGCACCTTGGAGCTTATGAACTTGAAGATGATGAGAGGAATCAAACTAGATTGAGAGAACAACAGAATACAAATCTTGCTATTATATGGAGAAAAATTCATTGATAAATTCAGTAAAGGAAACATGTATAGGAATTACATAAATCTCATGTGGTTCAAGCAATGTCTGCTTATCCACAATTGTGCAAGATTCCATTCATTCAAGGATTATCAAAATCACAACTAGCCATTGACATTAGAATATATATACACTTTGTAATACTCTGAGGACAAGAGAAGAGAGAAAACACAGATTGCACTCTCAAACATTCGATGCCCCAAGGGAGCACCTTCTCTTTATTATATAGACAAAGAGGATCTCCTCCAAGGAAGCTCCACCATAGGATTAGGGATACAGATAGGTGACATGTCAGCAAGCTCCACCCTTGGATTACTTACTTGGATGGGTGACCTGTCTGGTCTAGGTCTTATTTGGTTGGTCAAACAAGCTTTGACCGGACGGAATCTTTTAGGGAATCTTCCTGTAGGAATCTCAAAATCACGTGAGTAAGGTACCGTTGGAAAGCTCTCGACGAGACAAAATCAGGGGGAGGGAAGGCCAACCTTTCTTCCGTTGGGAGGGGAATCTGCACATTTTCGAGGCCTAATTCATCCGTTTAGGCCTCCGAAATTGCCTTCAAAGATTTCAGGCATATTTTGGTTCCTACTCTTTTAGTAGAAGTCCCCTTTTGGTGATACTTCTTTCTGATCTGTTTAGTCCATCATGTGTAACATCCTTCCAGATGTTACCAAACCAATTCTCACCTTTAAATCATATGTCTAGCTATTGGTTCTAAGGTTCTCAAGTCTATTTCGGTTTTTGCCCTATTAGTAGAAGTACTCTTTTGGTGATACTTCTATTTGATCTTTTTTGACCATCATGTATAACATCATTCCAGATGTTACCAAACCGAATTTCACATCTAGATCATATGGCTAACCCTTGGTATTACAGACCTCCCTCCTTTTAAGACGCAACGTCCTCGTTGTGCAATTGTTGCTCAAAAGCTTGCACCAACACCGGTGCATGTGCCAAATTGGCTGTGGGTTCCCAGGTTGCTTCATAGAGGGGGTAGCCTTTCCATTGTACTAGATATTCCACCCGTGGATGGCGAGTACCACACATGCGCTTTTGGAGAATCCGCTCCACTTCATATTCCTCTTTGCCATCAATGAGTGTCGGACAAGGGCGAATGTCCTGTGTGGAAGGACCTTGGCCTGATTGGGGAGCATATCTGCGTAGTAGGGAGACATGGAACACTGGATGGATCTTCATGTGTGGTGGTAGCTCAAGGTGATAGGCCACAGTGCCGATGCGACGAAGAATTGAGAAAGGCCCAATAAAATGAGGTCTGAGCTTATGAGATCCAACTAATGTGAGGTTGGTTGTCAATAGCCACACTTGATCCCCAACATTGAACTCCATGTGCCGACGGTGTGCATCAACATATTGCTTTTGTTGCTTTTGTGCAATCTGTAACCTGTGCTTAGCGCTCTCCACACCTTGTTGGATTCTAGAAACAAATGTGTTGACTACATCAACCTTGGTAGTCACTGGGCGGATCTTCATCAAGCTAGAAGGTGTGAAGGGATGCTCACCATACATGAGGAAGAACGGAGTGACCTGAGTGGACGCATTCATTGAATTGTTGTAAGCAAATTCCACCAACGGTAATAGGGTGTCCCACCTCTCTTGCTCTTCAAAGGTGAAGCCGCGTAACATGTCTTCAATCGTGCAATTAGCCCGCTCTGTTTGGCCATCTATTTGTGGGTGGTAAGCTGTGGACATGGCCAACTTGGTTTTGAAGAAACCAAAGAGTGTTCGCCAAAACAAATTGGTGAATTGGGTGCCTCTATCAGTGATGAGTACTCTAGACAAGCCATGGTGAGCAAAGACTGCATCTAAGTATAGTTGAGCTAGTTGTGGAGCGGTCACCTCCTTGGTGGTAGGGCGTACATGAATCATTTTGCTGAGCCGGTCCACAAAGACCACAATGGAGTCAAACCCTGAGGTGGTCTTGGGTAATTCACAGACGAGATCCATACTCACTTGTTCCCAACGTTGGGTAGGAGTGGGGAGAGGTTGAAGGAGCCCTGCAGGAGCTTGATTAGAAGCTTTGTTCTGACAAAGTAGGCAGCTACGCACATAGTTCATCACGTTGTTGCTCATCTTGGGCCAATAGTAATGGCGCTTGATTGCATCCAAGGTCTTGTCCACTCCAACATGAGCTGCAATGGCCAAATCATGACATTCTGCTAGAATGGTGGTGCGTAATTCTGGGACATTTGGGATCCATAATCTGCCATCCCAAAAGGTGAGTCCTTGGGTGCTGGTTACACTTTTGGACGATTGCACTTTGACAATCTGTGGATCAGTTTTTGTAGCAACTAGAATCTCTTGCCAAAATTCAGGGTTATTCTTAACCTCTGCCACCAAGTTGTTGGCCATTGGCATGCGGGTGAATGCATCTACAAGTTGCTTCTTACCTTCCACGTAGGTGATTGTCATATTGAAGTGTTGTTGCCACTTTGCCCACCAAATTTGGCGACGAGATAGATCCTTTTGCATCTCGAGGTAGACTAGAGGTTTGTGGTTTGTCTCTACTACAAATGCCTTCTCGCCCAAGTAGTGCTTCCAATGCTTGGTTGCTAGAACGATGGCCAGCTCTTCTCGTTCTGTGGTGTGGTAGTTGCGCTCTGCCGGTAACAACTTTTGAGAGAAATATGCAATTGGATGCCATCCGTCATGCCACTCTTGTTGTAGGACTACTCCTATTGCTATGCCTGATGCATCCATAGCCAACTTGATTGGACGTTTTGGGTCATACCACTTCAAGATTAGTGCATGTAGCAAAGCGGCCTTCAATTCTTGAAAGGCCAACTCTTGTGCAGTTCCCCATGTCCACTTCTTCCCCTTGCCAAGTAGTGCCGTTAAAGGTTGTGCAACCTTGGAGAAGTCCTTGACAAATCTACGATAGAATCTCGTCAACCCCAAGAAGCTCTTAAGTTGAGTCCGATCTTCTGGGGCACTCCATTTTTGAATGACCTCTATTTTATCTATCAATACTTGAATGCCTTCTGCACTTACTCTATGCCCTAAGTAGTCTACTTCAGACTTGCCAAACTCACACTTTGAGATTTTGGCGTACAATTGATTCTGTCTTAGAATCTGGAGGACCTCTTGTAGATGTTGTTTGTGTTCTGTCATCGTGCTACTATATACTAAGATATCATCCAAGAAGACGATAACAGACTTATCCAAGTATGGACAAAATATGTCATTCATTAGACTCATGAAAGTGGCAGGCGCATTGGTGAGGCCAAAAGGCATCACAAGATACTCAAAGTGGCCATACCTGGTTCGAAAGGCAGTTTTGTACACATCCTCCTTTGCAATTTGGATTTGATTGTAACCGCTCCGCAAGTTCAGTTTGGTGAAGTATCTTGCTCCATGGAGTTGATCAAACAGGTCATCTATGCGAGGTAAGGGGTATTTGTTCTTCACTGTTTGATGATTCAGACCCCGATAGTCAATGCACATGCGCATTGTACCATCTTTCTTCTTCACAAACAAGATAGGGGCCCCATATGGCAATACGCTCAGTTGGATGAACCCTTTCTGTAGCATCTCCTCAATTTGAGTCTTACACTCCTCCAACTCATGAGGTGATAGGCGGTATGGGGCCTTACAAGGAGGTGTCTTCCCCAAGAGTGTCTCAATTTTGTGATCTACTCGCCTTTTAGGTGGTAATCCTGAGGGAAGATCATCGGGAAAGACATCTTGAAACTCATCCACCACATCCTTCAATTTCTCAGGAGTTTGTCCAACAAGTTGTGCACTCTAGACTTCTCTTATTAGACCCATAAAACATCTATTGGTCTTACAGACAGTTGTCGTCCCTACGACATATAGAGGCAGTTTCTGCCTATGTGATTTTTCTTTAACCCCAATGATTGACCATTGGTGGGTTCTCACTACTTTCTTCCTCCAATCCACCATTGGGTTGTACTGCTCCATCCATGGCATGCCTAAAATTGCATCATAACGGGCTAACTGTATCACTTGCCACTCAATTGCTTCTTGATATTCTCCTACAGAGAGGGTTACCCGTCTAGGTAATGATTCAATCCTCCCTGTTTGTCCATTTGGTAACTCTACTTCTTCACTTCCATCTCTCTCTAGATCCATTCCCAATCTGATTGCAACCAAGCAAGACAAGAAATTCTCTGTTGCTCCTGGATCTATTAATATTCTCACTTGATTACCTTCTAGGATTCCATTCACAACAATCAATTGTGAGGTTGCCTTTCGGGATCTTTGCGCATTATTCTTCTTCCTTCCCTCGCTTCTCTGCTTCCTTATTGAGCCAATAAGGCCACGAGGTACATTTACTGGCGATCTTTGTTTTCCGAAGTGGTTTCCACCTCCTCCTCTTCAATGTGCCTCTTCATGTTGTTCAAAGATCGCCTAAACGAAGGCCGAGGGCCTCTAGGGAAACGAGTGCGACAATTGGTAGATATGTGCCCAATACAGCCACAATTGTAACAACGGCATTGTTCTCCTCGAGTCCCTTCTCCTCGTGGGACTCCGTCTCTTCGTTCTTCTACCCGTCCCCGCTCTCCTTGAAGCGGCCGTGCTCCTCGATCCCGGAATCGAAGGTTACCCAATTCCATCGGTACTGGTCCACCCATGTGTGGCATTTCTGTGCAATAATGTTGAGGTGGAACTACTCCTTCACCTCCACCTAATACTCCTGCTATTCTTTGCGCACAAGCAATGGCTTCAAATACCGTGCGAGGGTTTTGCACCATGACTTCTTGGCGAATCCGCTCTTTCAACCCTCGTTTGAAATTGTCGAGAGCCTCTACTGGACTCATGTCTGTAATTGTGACTTGTAGATCCAAAAATGCCTCCACATACTCTTGTACGCTATTCTTCTGTCTCAATCTCCATAGTTGGGTTTGAGCCATTTGCACAAAATCCACCAATTGGAAATTCTTCAGCAATCCTTCTTGCATTGCTGTCCATGTGACCTCCCTTCTCTCTACTAGCATGGATCGTTCCCAAGCATCATACCATGTGAGGGCTTTATCGGTCAAGTACCAACATGCAAACATGCCTGCATCATGCTCTGTGATCTCTGTTGAGAACAATCGGAAATATCGATTCATTCTCGAGATCCAATTTTCCACTACTCCCATCGTACGCTGCCCCTTGTAAGGCTCGATATTGCAGGTCTTCTTCATCCGGAGTAGCAATGTGGCTTCACCGTTGATAGGGTTTGTAGGCACGGGTGCCTCTCCAAGCACTTCAGTCGTAGGTACAAGGTTTTGAGATGGCTCTTCTTCTTGCATGGCTTGATTGTTCCTCAAGATCTGCACTTGACTTTGTAATGTCTCCATGGTCATCTTAATCTCTCAAAATTCATTCAACATCCCTTGCATTCCTTGCACCAACTCTTGCAACTGCGGATCCATGGCTCCCGCAACACCCAATTGCTAACGTCTACTTCGATACAGAGTCAATATAATCACTCTAGAAGGCGCACAAACTATCGGAACTACCATTGGGACCTCAGAAGCTATCACTCGTTGATAATACTCCTCACCAAAATTCCTAACCACAAAATCTCTAAACATCACTTTCGGTCTCACTACATAACGGATTTCTACTTGAGTGTTGAAAGGGAGAAGATTTGGGACATTCATATCTATATTATCATAATAGAATGTAGATCGTCAAATCCCACTCTCTGTCATATATCACCACAGGTAGAATCACCGGGTTTGGTGAATTCATCACTCTGTCCATGAATTCCGCACCAAAGTGATAAACTAGCGATACCCTCATCTGCTCACGCTGGATGTACATAACCTTGATTTGGAATGGGTTTGAGAATGGAAAGCTAGGTGCAGGAAATTGTCCCCCCGGCGCATCCATCTCATCCACTCTCTAAAGTCCTTCCTAAGTCTAGCGATTACTCTATGTTCTCCACCTCACATTACTCAGTTTCAGTAGTTCATGCTATTCCAAGAGGGGTGATCCACTCTCTTGGACTAGAATCCTCGCTCTGATACCATTGTAATACTCCAAGGACAAGAGAAGAGAGAAAACACAGATTGCACTCTCAAACATTCGATGCCCCAAGGGAGCACCTTCTCTTTATTATATAGACAAAGAGGATCTCCTCCAAGGAAGCTCCACCATAGGATTAGGGACACAGATAGGTGACATGTCAGCAAGCTCCACCCTTGGATTACTTACTTGGATGGGTGACTTGTCTGGTCTAGGTCCTATTTGGTTGGTCAAACAAGCTTTGACCGGACAGAATCTTTTAGGGAATCTTCCTGTAGGAATCTCAAAATCACGTGAGTAAGGTACCGTTGGAAAGCTCTTGACGAGACAAAATCAGGGGGGAGGGAAGGCCAGCCTTTCCTTTTTTGGGAGGAGAATCTGCACATTTTCGAGGCCTAATTCATCCGTTTAGGCCTCCGAAATTGCCTTCAAAGATTTCAGGCATATTTTGATTCCTACTCTTTTAGTAGAAGTCCCCTTTTGGTGATACCTCTTTCTGATCTGTTTAGTCCATCATGTGTAACATCCTTCCAGATGTTACCAAACCAATTCTCACCTTTAAATCATATGTCTAGCTATTGGTTCTAAGGTTCTCAAGTCTATTTCGGTTTTTGCCCTATTAGTAGAAGTACTCTTTTGGTGACACTTCTATCTGATCTATTTTGACCATCATGTATAACATCATTCCAGATGTTACCAAACCGAATTTCACATCTAGATCATATGGCTAACCCTTGGTATTACACACTTGCACTTGTCATCCTTATCTAGTTCTAGTATATGTGGTGCCAATTGATCACATATCTAACCCTAGATTATCAAGTGCCAATTGATACACATTATTTCACAAAATTTTGTGAGTGTGATCCATTCATGCAGCTTCTTGTTAGTTACATTACCACACAAGCCATTCTTTAAGTGGATCTTACCATGGAATCCTGTAGGAGCCACTCTCGTAGCCATTCTTCCAAGTCTTGCAAGACATACTTATCCCAAACTTTAGGTGGACATAGATTCTTCCAATAGCTCCATTTTCCATGATCTTGGTATCTATGGAAAACCCTTGAGAAGACACTTCAAACAAGATAAGGCTTATCTTATTTGCATCTTTATTGATAGAGAAATCAGTCCGTACATGAATTGCCTTTTTATGCACACACATAAATGGAATTCCATACTTCTACTTCTACACTCCCTTAGAAGATCTATCTTGTATTTAATTTTCAACATTCTTGTAAGATATTTGTCCAGTAGAGCATTCCTATAGTAATCAAACTCTACACTTGATAATCTCCAACTTGGATTTTTACATTACTTGTCATTCTAATGTACATGACTTTTGTAATCAATTAACTTTGAAGTCCAATTGCAACTATGTATTGTTTAAGCTTTTCAATTATGACTACCTAGGTAAACATACCTATTGGATTTCTTATTCTAGTAATCTTTACCTAAGTCAATACTCTTCCATCTACCAATTTACTAATAAATGATACCTCAATTGAATATACAATATACTAGAATAAAACACAAGATTCTCCACAAGATTGATAACACACTTGCTATCACTATGGATAATATTGTCATCTTATTTCTTGCCTAACTCTACCTTGAATTTTTCCAACCAAATCATCTCCTTGTTAGCCTTTGAGATGGTCATGTACTCAACTTCTATGGTAGAAAGAGCAACACTCTTCTACAATCTAGACATCCAACTAATGACAGACAGCCAACTAATGACATTACCATCCAAAGTAAACATATACTATGTAATGCTCTTTTATTATCCAAGTCTCCTCCTGAATCTATATAAATTCAGATTAGATTCTCTAAATTAGATTGCAAAGTACTTGCAAAGTTGTCTTTGCTAATTCTCATTCCAATTATCTATTGTGAAAGACCTAGATCTTTCATTTCAAATACATCAAACAATTAGTGCTTTAGCTTGTTGATTTTCCCTCATATTGGATCCAATAACCAATATATCATCAATATAAAGCAACAAGATAATATATGAATCCACACATGACTTAATGTAGGAGCAATGATCCATTTTGCTTTTGGTGTAACTATTGTTGGCCATATAGCCATCAAATTTCAACCACCACTATTGCTTTATCACCGGAGATTGATTCAAACTATAGAGACTCTTCTTCAACTTGCAGACCATGTCTCTTTTGTTAGTGATCTGAAACCCCTCAAGTTGTACCACATAGACATCCTCCTCAAGGTCTCCATGTAGAAATGTTATTTTTACATCTAATTACTCTAGATGAAAATCCTTTATAGTCACAAGATCTAAGATTAGCTGATGGTAGTCATCTTAATTTTGAGAGGGAAAATCTCATTTAGTCTATACTTTGTTGAAAACGCTTTTGCTACAAGTCTGGCCTTGTATTGCTTGCTTCCATCATGTTTTTCTTTGACTCTATACATCCATTTGTTTTGCAATGCCTTCTTTCCTGTGGCAGCTTGGTCAATGACCAAGTCTAATTTTTTTCTAACACTTATAACCCTTCCTTCATTGCAAGCTCACACTACAATGAGTCCTCTTTTTGTATTGCCTTTGGGTAGCACTCAAGTTCACTTTTTTTGATGCGGAGTAAGAAATACATGGATGTGGAATACCTCCCTACTAGTTCATGCAATCTAGTAGATCTCCTCAATCAATTGTACGTGTGATTGGATTTGGTATAATTATTCTAGTTTCTAGTTAACTCCTATTTCCTACAACATCATTCCCTAAAATACCTTCTAGCACTACTTCTTGATGTTTTACTTGTTCTTTTGTTACCTTAAAACCTAATTCAAACTTATCTTTGTACATAACATTCTCATGGAAAATGACATCTCTGAGCACTTTTCCATCATCTTCATTCCAAAGACAACAACCCATGTCATCTGATCTGAATCTAGTGAAGAAATACTTTTTGATTTTGAATCAAGCTCGCTCCTAATACTATCTTGAATCCTTACATATGAGACACAACAAAAGGTTCTCAAGTGTGAGAGATTCACCTTCTTTCTTGACAGTTCCTCCTTAAGGATTTTCAATCCCATTGGGGCTAAGGGTCCCTGATTTTATGAGGTATATAATTTTGCTAAATGCATATGCACAAAACGTTTTGGCAAATTTGCCTCTCATCTCATGCATTTATCTCTCTCATTGAGAGTTCTATCCAAGCATTCAGCCACACCATTTTGTTGTGGTAACCTAGGGACAATTTTGATCATTTGGATCCCATTTTATGCATAATACTCTTTGAACTCATTGTTAGTATACACTTTGCCATTATTAGATTTCAAGCACTTGATTTTCAAGCCCAACTAGTTTTTGGCCTTAGATTTTTATTGCTTGAAAACACTAAACACATTTGATTTATTTTTTAGAAATAAATCTATACTTTCCTAGTAGCATCATTTGTAAAGGGTGACTTGTAAGCAAGATCCTCCAAGCAACTCAATTGAAAGTGAGCCATACATATTTATACACATCTATATGTATTTACTCTATCTTTCTTAGTTTTGGTGCTCTTGTAACCTTTATAAATATAACTCACTTTGGCTTTTCAAAAATATATGGTTCACTTAGGGATCTTGCCATGGGAAAATAACTGCTTCATACCCTTCTCACTCATATGACCAAGTTTTTGGTGCCCTAAAATCAAAGAATAAATTGCATCAATGATTGTCATCACATGGTTTGATTTTTCCATAACATATAGAGCTCTAACCTTTTGTCCCTGTGCCAAAATCAGATTTCCATGAGTAACCTTCCATTGCACTTTTTCAAAAGATGTTTGATATCCTTCTTCAACTAGCTGACATATGGAAATCAAATTTCTTTTCAATTTAGGGATATATCTAAAATCTAGCACAGTCCATATTGACCCTTAAGAGGTCTTTAAAATCACATTGCATTTTCCTTTGATAAACAAGGTTTCCTACAACAAAGTTGTGCATCAACATGGGAGTAGATTGAAATGATGCACCAGATTTTAAGGGACACTCTACATAACAAACAAGTGCATCCTTGTATTTATATCCTATGTCCATTGAGTTCTCCTCCTCCTTTGGATTTTTACATTGATTCCTAAAGTGACTAGGCTTATTGCAACTCCAACACACAATTTCTTTCTATACTTCCTTGCAGCCTGTTCACTCACTTCTCTTCCTTGACTTTGATCTTCCATTTTTCTAACTTTGACCTCGTTGAGGCCTCTACTCTCAAAAAATGGCACCACACTTGAAAATTCAAAAGAATACAATCTACTGATGTCTTCATTAAAAATCAAGTCTCACATACTCCCAAACTTGAGATCACTTGATCTTGATGAACTACTCACTATTTTGACTATTGCTCCCAACTAGCAGGTAATGATGATAATCACAGCAATGCTTGAACTTGATCATCAAAATTGACCTTCATAGATTCTAATCTTATAATGATTGAACTGAAATCATTCATGTGGTCTTGAATTGATGCATCTTCTTTCATCCTTATGTTGATTAATTGGCAAATGAAGTATTTCTTGTTTGAGGTTGAAGGTTTCTTGTACATATTTGATAGCGCCTTAATGAACTTGTGTGTGGTCTTCTCATGGACAATGTTGTATGCAATATTTCTTTCCACCATCAATCTGATCACAACCAAGCCTTGTCTACCTAGAAGCTCCCACTTAGCTCCTTTTCTCTTTTTGCCTTTTTTTTCAAGAGGTAGGTGTCTCAACTAGTAGGTGTAACTTCTTCTAATATAAATAGTCATCAATATGCATCATCCAAAATCCAAAATCCTTGCTATTGAACTTAACAATTTCCTTCTCTTGCAATCAATTTGATACTCTCTCCACAAAACAAATGCTCTTATACCACTTTCTTGGAGAAATTTAACTTGATTGAGATAATAATAAAATGAAATCTAGCTATTCTATGGAGCAAAACTCATTCATCAATCTGATAATGAAAAGCATGCATAGAAATTACAAAAAAAATTGTGGTTTGGCCAGCATCTACCTATGTTAACAATTGCACAGGATTTCACTCACTCTAAAATTATCAAAGTCACAACTTACCATCAACACTACAATATATATACACTTGAATTTTTTATATAATGTGTGGTGCCAATGGATCCCATATCTAATCTTAGATTGTCAAGTATCAATTTATACATATCACCTCACAAAGTTTTGCAAGCGAGTTCCATTTGAGCAGCTTCTCATATGGTACATTACAACAAGAGTTATTTTTGTAGTGGAATCTTGTAGGAGCTATTATCACATGTCACATAGGTGGAATCCCACATGGGTTTTTCCCATAGCCATTCCCACAAGTCTTGTAGGACACCTTTATCCTAAAATTTAGTTAGATGATACTTCTTTCTATAGATCCGCTTTGCATGGGCTTGGTGTCTATGGAAAGCCCTTGAGAAATTGGTGCCAACAAAAGAAGACATGCCTTATATTCATTGATATTCATAGAGAAATAAGTCCCAACATGAAATGCCTTTTTGTGCACTCACACAAATCAAATCCCGTAATTTGAAGATCTGTCACACACTTACACTTTTGCATCCCCATTGAAGATCTATCTTGTATTAAATTTTCAATGTTCCCATAGGATATTTATTTTATAGAGAAATCCCATAATTATTCAAACTCCACACTTAATAGAAGATCTTTGGCTGCAAAAATTTCCTACTCCTACAAAGGTGGTTCATGCAAAAGGTATGTTCTACACTAAAGCTATCTTATATTAAGAATATTTACACTTATTAAGCCTTTGGCTACACTATTATGAAGAGCCAACTTTGCCTCTACAAACCCTAATTAGATATCTATCTTTCTCATGTAGTCTAAAAATTTAATTAGTAGAGTATCAATCAATTCAAAGAATTTTAGGTAGATGTACTCCTTTAGTCAAACTGCCAGCTAATTGAGTTGCTCATTCAAGTAGACCTTTGCCTCTAGAGTTTGAATCTACCACTTCAGCTCATGGCATTTAGCACGGTGTGATGTTAATTGTGTTACCTTTTCTATAAGGCCCGCTAATTGGTCTCTTGTCCTCTCTATCTACTAGAATAACTCTTCTCCTCTTGTAGGCCAATGCAAATCACTTGGGATTTGTTCATCAACTGCTTCCTCACTCATTTTGCTCCTATCAGCCTCCTTCTCCTCCTCCTTCTTCTTTAATTTGTCTTGCATCCATTTGAATTGCAAGCACACTTTGATGTGGTAGTTTTTCATCTACTTCCATTGTTATCACATTCACATTAGTTGTATCCAATTCACTTTGGATACTAGCTATTTTTTCATCTTGAGCTCTCAACTATTCTTTAAACTCTTGTTACCTTTGATTTTGCTGAAGTCAAAGTACTCTCATCTTTCTCTACTTCTTCTTGATTTCCTTCTTCATAATTGCTCCATGCTGCTTCAAGTGAAGCATTTGGCTTCTTTATCATAGAATTGTCCTACACAAAGTAGTTTACTCTTTGAACTTCTTTCCTCTATAACTCCCTCACTTTTTTTATCTCTTATTTTCCTCTCCCTCTCTACCTCAATTTGATGGGAGTTCTTGTGGAGCTACTTCACCTAGGAAGTGTAGTCAAACACTTCCTTGTGGTGCTCTTTGTACATGGGCAAGAGCTTCTCCGTCAACTCTAGCATTCGTCCCCACAGTGGATAACCAATTGCAATAATTATGTCCTCGGGATGCTTTCTCCTTGAGCATATCATTCTTCTTCCACTTTCTTCCTCTCCTCCAAAGGTCCTCTTTCTTCTTCCTGTATATCCACTTGCTCTTTGCCTTTGGCCATTGGATCTTTGGCTTTGAGTATTTGTCCTTTGGCCTCATGTACTTCTTTTTCTTCTTCTTCTTCTTCTTCTTCTTTGTATATTTGACCTTTGGTTCAAGTACCACACCTTATGCTTTGGGTACTTGTTCTTGTTTAAGCATGTCTTCTTCCTTCTCACTCTTTGTACCCAAAGGTTCCACTTCTTTGTTATGTGTACCTTTGGTGTGGACTGCATTTCTGGCCTGAAGATCTTCTTCCTTGTTTGGCTGGGGCTGTTGAAGTTCTGCATCATTTTGTTCCCCTTCTCCCCATGCAGATTATGTATCTTTGTAGTATGCATTGTCCTCCTCCTCTCTTGAAGATGAGTTCACAAGTGTGAGGGAGTTCTCCCTTTTTTGTCCTTTTTTGCTCTTAGTGTCTTCAGCCTCACTTTCCAAAGACACATCAATCAGCTAAGGGTTCTCCTTTCCACTCTTTACTTTTGCTCAAGTGTTGATCCCTTCCTCTTGTTGAAGCCAAAGGTATTACTTCCTTCTTCTATCTTCAAAAATTACTTGTTATCACATATTCCTCATTAGTTGTTTTATACTTCTTATACATTGCCTCCCCTTTCGATGGAAGTGACTTGGGAACTTTTGCTTTCCTTCCTTGTTAAGGAGATTTACTGCCATATAAAAATGTAACAAAAATGGGGACAAATGTGTCACTCCTCCATCCTTGTCATGTCTCTGCACATGCTTTGGGCCACAGTATAGAAGAGGTGCACCCAATTGACCGGCTGCTCCTGGTACATGACCTTGAAAAAGTTAGTTTGTTGTTGTTGAGGTAGGTTATTCTCTTTGGCTTGAATAATTTTATTACCACCTTGACAATATCCCTTTGAGAGGGGTCATTATAACTTGCTATACTTGACCTCTTATTAGTCTTTGGTTTGGCAAAAGAGGCATTCAAAGCCTTCTTCAAGTCCTTTTTTGGATGATGCCAAATGTGTATCCAAGGTCATTATTCCTAGTGGGGAATTCTCTTAGCTAAGTACATTTCCCCAACGCTCTTTAGTCCGAGCAGACATGTTTCTTCTCATGTTGCAGTACAGGGATCCCTATTTCTCTCTATTTTCTTGGATCAACATAGAGTGGCCCATTCTCCAATTTCATAGCACAAAGCACAATTTCTTGCTATGTATTACTTTTGCTCTATAATGCAATGCCCATTTTTTTATGTTTGGTTGTACGAGAATTATCTTTGACACTCTCCTATGCTACCTTGATGCCTCAAGGTGGCCTCACTCCGAAGGTGAATGGTGGAACAAGCCTAGAGTTTAGCATAAGCTTAACAGAAAAACATAAAACAAAAATAGAAATGGTTTTAGTGAAAACTATTTCTATACCACTACACTATACCTTAATATTATCACAAAGATAAGCTCATCAAATTTAGGAAAGATATTCATAACAGCTACCAACATCTCAAAAGCTTTATATTCACTACCCAGACTTTAAATTTTACATCTCTCTATATATATATATAGGATTATCATCGTTTATTTTAACTATTACTTTAGAAATCTCTCATGTGTTAAATAGACTCTCTTTTTCCATTTTTACTAAATCGAACCACTCTATTCTATTGCAGGGGAAGTCACTATGACTCGGTGTTGTCGCATTGATGTGCAGATCCGCAGTACCACCGTTATAGATCTGAATAGATCGCAAGACCGCATTAACCATGGTCTATGTTAGGTGGTCGATCGGGAGAGTCGCGTGGGTTGAGAAAAGTCTTCCGGATCCTCACCAGCATCATCAGGCGCATTGTCAACACCAACATTCTCTTCCTGCCATTGGCTTTACACATGTTGCTAATATCCAGTATCATCTTCAAGTGCATGATCCCCTCACCAGCATACTGCTCTGGCCTCCCATTCAAACCCTGCGCACTTCTACACAATTGACCAACAGTTGTGCGCACGATGTGAGGCGATATTGTTTACCCTATTCCGGATCCAATTATCCTGCACACGATCCTGAAGGTAGCCATTCTGGAGCTGGCATGCATAATCCGCTATTTTGCTGGTCAACGTCAAGAACATCCTATCGGACCCTATGGCTAGTGAAGAAAGTAACACGCACGCTTTTAAAGCGTGCGTGTTCCCAGCGTGCGTTTTACATGGAAGGAAATTTTGATGCAGCCAGGATTCTTGATGCCCATATGAAATTATGGCATGAAGAATCAGATGGGATCAACGTAAGCAGCAGAATAGGGGAAACCGAGAGTCCATTGTGTAGGTTCATGGACTCCTGTCTTCCAATGGTTCCTGTTCTCTGATCTGCAGCAGAGTGACGCTCCGCCGCCGTGCTAAGTGTCTCACACATCGACTAGTACACCGACCATCGCTAGTCAATGTGCACGGACACTTAGCACCCGCTTAGCATTCTGCTGAGGTTTGGCAGACTGCTAAGGTTTGGCATGCTCGTGAATCACATGCGTGATTACTCCCACGTATCGACTTGTCCATTCGCCTGAAGTGCACACCTCAGACGAGCCACCGACTCTAAAAATTATACTTTTATTCCCATTGTTTCCTAGTCTTGGTCGCGTTTGTTCTTTGAATCAGGTTCCGCTTGGATTACCCGTAGCCCCATCTTCCTCTGGACTTCTTAAGATGGTGTGATGTTCATGTACAATAGAGCCAAAGTAACGTGGACTTTCTGATTGGAAATCCAGTTCAGCATTTGGTTGTATTCAGTTTGCAACACGCTTCAAGCACGGCACGTAGCTTACTGCGAACGAATGCAGCTGTACTTAACTTTACAATACTAGGCGAATTGTGTGGTGCTCAATCCATCTTGATTTGCTTCGTGGTCTTTTAATATGAAATATCCCGGTGATCATCTGTAAACTGGCTCGGCAACCGATGCAACTTGAAGTGTCCAACCATTTGATCCGTCCCATTGCTGGAGGAAACACATTGAGTTAGATCATCTCATACAGATTGAGTCCTGTTTTGTTTGTATGATCAAAATTTGAAACGACTTGAGCAGGTGGTTGATAAATCTTCTTTGGCTAAAATGACATCGGTCATCCACCCTACAAGTGAATTAGTCATTCACCCGTCTGAAGGCACAAGAAACTCTCGTAGTCGAACCAACCCTTGTTAGTAAGAGTTTGTGGAAGTGCAATCGCAAGAAGAAGTGATTCTGTTCTGAAAGATATGCCTTGGTTCAACCTTGAACCAATCGTACGGCTTCATCATCGAACTGACATCTGCAAACAGTCCTATATCATCAGGCAACGGACTTAAAAAGCAATATGATTTAAGATGAAAAGGAGCATGTAGGCTTTAAACCTCAGGGAACCGCTCATTAGAGAGAAATTATGCGTATTTCAACCTCTTCACTGAGACCTTGGCTCCTGATTCCCATATATATATCGGGACAATGGAGTCGGAAATTCGAGGCTGATTCCTGTGACCTCGATACGTTCAATATCCCGTATAGGGGAAGATGTAATCTAGAGCCTGAGGAAAAGTAAACCACGCTACATGTACGTAATCGACAACAGTTGCCAAAGATTATCTCCTGTTGGCAGGATCTCCATTAAACTCGACAACATGTAGGAATTGTGAGCTTCGTCCTTCCTTGGAACAGAACCTTTCTTCTTCGGGCTCTGGATCGAAAGAAGAAATTGAGCAAGCATCCGAACGCTCATATTTCGGGCTCGAAAGGCCCGTAGTGTTTTCTAGCAGCTATATTTCTTGTTTGACCCTGAGATCACAAGATGCAGATTTCTCTAGATTTTCCCTATGGGAGAGGACGACTTGAGCTCAGGAGTAGAAGAGACCACTTCTACTGCTTCGTTATCAATCAGGCCAGTAGAAACAACATTTATCTCGGGATTTATGACTTCAAATCCGGACATATAAGCGGAACCGAATGAAAACATAGTAGTCACGCCGATATCCATCCTGTGTGAATAGAAGAGACTTGTTCTTTCGTCCTTGCTTCGTCTTCATCTTCTCTAGGAAATACGAGGAGTGCCAAAATAAGATATTATCTGAACTTTTCACTCTTCTTTCAAAAGTTTCCTATGAAAGCCTAAGTATGACTACTCTGGTATGTCAGTTCCTATATAAGTTTCGATTCCTACTGGTTTTGACAAAATACAGACGCTTTACCATTCACAATTATACTGTTCAGCTAAGGCTTCAAACGTGCTACACAGTCGTTCATCAGTACAAATCAACCATGATCGAAATCTATAGACATGAGATTTTACCTGTAGTCGCTCCTCAACTGGAAAATGCAGAAGATTACAGGGCAAAATCATCGTCGTTTGCAGAACACCTTACAAAGCATTCTGCTAGATAAACTCATGTGCAAATGAAAGGCAAACCAGTTACACAATCACAACGTTCGCAACTAAAAGCAGAATAAGAACAAGCGAAGGTCGAACTGGGAGGCAAGGTCGGTGACGCTACGAGTCCCTCAAACGGCAAAAATTGGGACCGTCCCCACTTCAACTGCAAAGCTGGATGAACATGAAATCTTTGAGCCATCCCACAACAGGATGCTTATGATCGTGTGGACGAGAATTGGTTACTTTTTTTTTTCCGAAGTGGCATGGTCAGTGATGGTGGTGGTGAGTGACATTGAATGTTAAGAGACATGCAAAGAGATGGTCCAATTGGGCCAAGGCGTGTCCCAGAAGACCTTGGGAGGAAATAACTGTTACACACTAACAGATTGGAACTGGTTTATTATTCGTCATCTGGAGTGAAGGCAGAGACAGATCAACTCTCATTTTCCTAAATACAAACGCCAACAGTTTCTTATCTACCATGGACGAAAGCGCGAGGATTATTAATTCAGTACTACATGACTAAGAACGAAATTGTGGCGGATTCCAGCGTGTATAACTCAGTTCATAGGTAAAATCACGGGCCACATCCTAATGTAACCTCTTTTCCTAATGACCCGCTCCGATTGCCCTCTCCATGGCGGATTCAAGCGTGTATAACTCAGTTCATAGGTAAAATCACGGGGCACATCCTAATGTAACCTCTTTTCCTAATGACCTGGTGCGATTGCCCTCTCCATGGCGGATTCCAGCGTGTATAACTCAGTTCATAGTTAAAATCACGGAGCACATCCTAATGTAACCTCTTTTCCTTGGGGTACGACTTGACAGTTCATCTAATGCCCCGCTCGATTGCCCTCTCCAACTAGAGACCATCGTTATCTTCTGCGTCGAAATTTTCCCGAAGTAAAGACGGCTTTAAACTAGCACGTCGGTGACAATAGTATTGTGGATTACATGGATTAAATCCAACAGAGTACTGGGTAGAATTACGTGCGACAATGTAAGTACAGCATGATTTGATTCTTTAAAAACACAACATGCTGAGAACTGTATGCACATCTTGTTGAAAAAGCGGGAACTGGGAGCATATTCGCAGTTTCCGCCTGTAATGTCCGTGATACTAAGAGAATTACTTGCAGATCTGAGAGTTAATTCTCAAATAGCCAATCGAATTTACAAGTTTAAAGCTGATCCGCAAATTGAAAATGCTAATCCGATTCAAGGATATAATATAGTATCATAGGAGCTGGAGCCTTAGCGAAGCAAGAGGTAAATTCATAAAGAGCACAAAGACCACATTCGTATTCGTCACAGTATAACAGCGGATCCTCTTCCCTTAACAAGAGAAGCAAGTATTTAATCAATATCTGGCAAAAGTTTGCACGCCGATTGCTATCTACATTTGCGAACCTCCAGTTCTCTAAGCATAAAGAGCACAAAGACCACATTCGTAGTCGTCACAGTATAACAGCGGATCCCCTGCCCTTAATAAGAAGAAGCAAGTATTTAAATCAATATCTGGCACAGTTTGCACGCCGATTGCTATCTACATTTGCGAACCTCCAGTTCTCTTCTAAGCATAAAGAGCACAAAGACCACATTCGTAGTCGTCACGGTATAACAGCGGATCCTTTACCCTTAATAAGAAGAAGCAAGTATTTAAATCAATATCTGGCACAGTTTGCACGCCGATTGCTATCTACATTTGCGGATCTCCAGTTCACTTCTAAACTTCACATTCGTATTCGTCACAGTATAACAGCGGATCCTCTGCCCTTAACAAGAAGAAGCAAGTACTTAATATCTGGCACCGTTTGCACGCCGATTGCTATCTACATTTGCCAATCTCCAGTTCACTTCTAAATACTCAAAAACCTTTCAAACCTCCCCGTGGATTATTAGAAATCGTGCTCTAACCTGGAACCTTCAGATTGGAGCTCAGTCTACTGGGACTAAACCGCCATAAGCACCCCGTATATCGGAAAAGAACTACGCGTCCGAACAACAGCCCTCATATATAGGCCTTTAAGCGATATCCACATTACGAACTTCAGGCTGCTTCTTGGCCTCCTCGGATTTTGGGACAGTCACGGTCAAAACACCATTCTCCACCTTCGCAGAAATCCCATCTGGCTTCGTATCTGTCGGCAATTTGAATTGTCGGTAGAATTTCCCATAGGATCGTTCAACCCGGCGATAATTGTCATTCTCTGTTTTTTCCTCTTTATTCCGCTCGCCACTGATGCTCAGCACTCTGTCATCTGTAATTTGAATCTTAATTTCTTCCTTCTTCATACCTGACACAAACGAAGAAACCAAGATTTACAGTATCAGTATCAACCAAGTGACGAAGGACAACATGCTGCAACTCTCCATGAAGTTCGATCTAACAGACATTTGCATCTTGCATTCCGCCTTTTGCGATACTTCAAATCAATTTTGAGTAGTTAGACTGGGTTGTTTCATCAAGAGAAAAAGGTATGCCGAACAACTGACGCCGCACAAGAAAAATGCTATCTGAAAGAACTATTGATCGGAGAAAGGAACTTGATCGAAGGACGCAGGGGTTTTACCCGGAAGATCAGCCTTGATAATATGCGCCTGAGGAGTCTCTACCCAGTCGACTCGGGTATTGGCCACTGCGCTGACATCAGTATCGACTGATGGAAAAGCTCGATCAAAGAGACCCCTTGAGAGACTCTCGAAAGGATCGAAGATACTGCCCCCAAAACTGGGGTCAAAAATGCTGTTACCGAATGCGCGAGGAATCAAAGACATTCTTCACAGTCTAGATAGCTGCAAGGAGGTGAACGATGTACAGGAAAGTGCGCTACAAAATCGCCAAGACAAGTTATAGATGAACAATGCTAAGAGAACGCCGGATAGATTGACCAGAGCTGAGTGGATGAGGTAGAGAACTTGGTATCCTTTTATACCTGCCCACAGTAGGGCTCATAATCTCGATCGTTCTTCCCTCACCGTCACATTTCGATATCTCGAGCATTCTACAACCTTGAAGAGTCGTTATTTCCTTCTCGTTCGTTCTGGATGACTCTACTTCCGATGTGATGGGCTTACGTCACGTGGCGGCTGCATGGACTTCACCTACACCTCAAGCTGCCATGTCCTAAACATCTTCATAACTCTTCATGCACTGGAGAAAAGGGCGACTGCGTAGAACACGAAGGACGGGAAGACCCATCAAGCCGTACAAAGGGTGAAACAAAATAGGTAAAATGGGGCTAGGACATGCTTCATGCACTAGGACACCTTTCAAGTTCCCCTAACTTCTGATTGGCTGGCACGATGCACAACTACAGTTCATACTCACTGTCGTCCAAGATAGCTCGAAAGTTCGAGTCAGTTATAGAACTGTGTAGTTCAGTTCTAATCTGCGGGCAGAGCATCTTCAATGATCATCTCCGCATATTCTAGCCGGGCGGCAGAACTACCGTCTCCCCTTAGTCCCCTCGAAGTTTCAGGATGTTCTCCACTCTCAGTTTTTGCACCTTGATGAATGTGAGGTTTATTGTAAACATTAGAATATATGTCGAGAATTTTGCCGAGAGCAATCTTTGTCGAAGTTCCATTCCTTCTCACTTTGCACATTTTGTATCAGGACTGTTATCTCAACCAACAGGACAATCTAATTTTTGAAGATTATACTCTATTCTCAAACAATTTTTATGAGGAATAAGGTTCCTGTTGAGGTTAAGTTTGTGTATGTGAAGATTTATGTGAAACTGGACCATGAATATTTCGCATGCTACTTCGCAATTAATCTTCACAGCGTCGGACAAGTATAGTGAATATATGGAAAACGGAATCCGATATGCCTTTGAGAATCACCTGATTTTATTCTCAAGATAATTCATTCAGGATTAGAAGCTCCATGTCCGAACCTGATTATCCTCCTTTTCAACATTACATCGTCTATGTCTACATTTTATTTCCTGGAGTAGATATGAGATTTAGCTTTGGAGAATACAAAGTGGACAAAGCGTAATAAGGGTTAGATAGATCTGAATCGGAGATGCCTATTTTATAGACTCCGGATCGGGACTTTTACTAGACCCTACCCACTTCCATGGAGTAAGTTTGAACTTCTTATAAGGAGAACGAAAGCCCTCATCGAAACCTCAGTACATGTCAATGTGGAGAATCTCAGAACAGAAAACACGAGTAGGAGTAGGACCATTCATCAACATTCAAACCGCATGTTAGACGGTCTTACGGTTAAAGTTTCGATGACGAGTTCACATTTAGTCTAAGTCATCATATATAGACACAACGCAATGTATGAAGTAAAGATCATTAATGTGTACAAAGTAACATGAGATTACCACCTGCACTCGATTCGATTTCTAATGTAGTTGGCCCTCAAATTGAAGACCAACTGAATACAACAGGTATCGAGGGCCTCGATTTGTGATGGACCCTCAGTCGAAAAAAAGGACCTCCAACCAAGTAGTATTACAAAATTTAAATTCACTATAAACAAGAGTACCTAAATGTAAACATTTGATTCGACTTTGAAAGGGGAGTACCGTGTCTGTTCACTAAACCGAAAACGAAAAAGGTGACTACATAGAACACAGGAAGGAGGGGAAGACCCCATCAAGGGAGAGACAAAAGATGTAAAATGAAGCTAGCCCCAATAAATCTAATTCTTCACTAAATCTAATCTAGATCATGAGTGTCAGAAGCGTGAAATGAATGCGTCCGATTCGGTGCTTTGGATCGATGTACTATTCGGCCCGAGCCGCAAACTCTAGTGCCTCTTCGGGCCCCTCCGCTGCTAGACGGTGACGCGCGTTATCGAAGGCCCGCCGGAACTTATCATTGTCTGCAAGGCCGACAGTAGCGAATGAAGACAGCTTCAGAACGGCATGGGGATCGCCGGACGCAAGAAGGGAACGGTCTTGTTGGGTGAGGACAGGTTCATTGACAGCAAACGAATTGCCCTTGAGATCGGATCCCTGGAGATATTGATTAAAGCTGGCTAAACAAAGCGCGACCCGCTCGAGTCCCCCACCCCCGAGCAATAGCTTGGAAAATGTTGCAAACAAATAAACAGGGAATTTGGCAACACCATTCTGAGCAATTCGAAGAAACTGATCGCCGACTGCGGGATTGGAAAAACGCTCGATAATTTGCTCTGTGTAGGCCCGTAAAACCACGCCCTCGGGACACTGTTCAATCAGGCCAGGAATGACATCTTTCAGCATGAACGCAGTGAGGTATAATACGACTATTTGTTGACGAAGGGCTTCATCGACCAAGCGATAGCCGCACATTATAGCAGGGTAGGCGAGCATCGAGTGCGACCCATTGAGGAGACGTTGCTTGATTACTTCGAACTTTGCAACATCGCTTCGCAATTCCACGCCTACTTTATCAAAGGAAGGTCGGCCGGCGATGAAGTTGTCTTCCACCACCCATTGTGTGAAGCTCTCACTGATCACGGGAGTTTCGTCGACAATGCCACTGAAGGAATTTGCTTTGTCTTTGTCCGATCTTCCGACGCTCGGCGCGATTCGGTCTACCATGCTGTTGGGAAAACTCACATTTTTGGAGATCCATAACGCGAGCTCAGATTCGCGGGCTTGAGCAAGCCCTATCACGGCTTTGCGCGTTACCTCGCCATTGCTTCTCAGATTGTCGCAGGAGAGGACTGTAAGACCCTTCAAACCGGCAGCACGACGTATGGCGAGGGCCTCCACGATATATCCAAACGTTGTCTTTGGGGTACGGGGGTTAGCAAGATCGTGCTGGACGTCCGGGTCGGATAAATTGAACTCTTTGGTCTCCTCGTCTATGTTGTAGCCGCCTTCGGTTATAGTCAACGAGATGATGCAGGTCTCGGGAGCCGCTATGCGGTTCAAAGCAATTTCGGGGTTGGCAGGTGCATGGAGGTATTCTATCAGTGAACCGATCACCTGCACCGAGACATTGCCGTTGGGAGCGTACTCCGTCAGAGTGTAAAGGCCGTCTTGAGATTTGATGGTTGTAGCCCTTTTAGCCCTCTCCTCACCGTCATGGATACCAATCCCAACGATCCCCCAGGCTTCCTGACCAGGAAGATGAAGACATCTATCCACGTACATGGCTTCATGAGCACGGAAAAAGTTGCCGACGCCTATGTGGACGATACCTGGATGAAGCTTGCTGCGATCGTAAGAGAAAGTACGAACGTGAGCCGGAAGATCTGATCGTGTAGCATCGGACAGTTTCGTTACCATGAAAGGAGCTGCAGTCCCATTCGCCTTTCCCCCAATTGCACCATTTTCTCCTGAACTTGCGCTTCCATTTAGTGCAGGGGACAAATTCTTGGAAACATGGCTACTAAGCTCAACCATCCTGACGAAATTTACTTCCAGGTAACGTGAATTATATCGAATATTATAAATCTTGGCGTTCAAGGCATACTGCGAAGGTAATTCGTTTCATCAAAGCGAATCGATCCCTATGAACGCACGCTGCACAGTGGGAAACTAAATTCGGAGAACTATAAGATCTTGCAAGCAACTCACGTATTAAGTAGCTCCTACGATGCGGTACACTCTTTCTTCGAATCTGCTGGGGGTACAGACTCAGCAGCTCCTTGCAACTACTTATCAGAGGTTTAAAGACAGCCTTTCGATCACTGCGCTGAGCTTCGGACTTTTATAGGACTGCCAGACTTCCTTCCAGCATTGATCCTTGAAAGAGAACGGGAAAGAAAATTTGTCTTCACAAACCAAACAACCGAACAAACGAGATACAAAGGTAAATTTATTAAAGAGGACGTATGAAACTCTGCATATGAGGACAAGGAAAAGTAGTTAAAAAATCTCAGGGTCGACGTATGGTCTTGAATTTAGGCGAGATTCTGAGGACGCTTGACCATGCGCCGGCATTCATGCGAGAAGCGGAACAGGAACCTATCGAGCTGCCTTTAGACGAAAACGTCGTGGGGAGCTTTATTCCGCGCAAAGGTGCGAAAGAACAATACATTCTCTGGATAGTCCACGTCGACGAGATCGTGGATAGTCTGCAGGCTCCCGATCTAACAGAGTAAGTTCTCCTGTCATAGAAGACTTGATACTAGTCTAACGTCAGCACTTGATACGTGAAATACCAACAGATGTAAAGTCGATTGGTTGTCAAGGGATTATTATTAACTCTTTGGGATACCAGAAGAAAAGGGCGACTGCCTTTAGACGAAAACATGAAGGATTACGAAGATGCCAGATGTAAAATTTTATTTTTTTTAAACGCAAAAGATCTCAAGATTATGTTATTTTATTTGAATGATGCTCATGATCAGATTGTGTACGAAATTCTATTTGATTCACGATTTGGATGATTGAAATATATGATAGATTTATTAAATAATATTTATTGGATATTTATATAGATAGTTTTGTTATTGATAAAATTAGAGGTTTAGTACTATATTAAACTAGGTTATTTTTATAAATATAAATTTTTTAAGTAATTTTATTCTTAAGAAATTTAACAAATAAAATTATAAATAATATTAATTAATTAAAATAAACATAAATAATTAAAATTATATTATATTTTTCAAAGTCAAACATACTATAGCATAATTTTCACTTCAATTCATAAGTTATTAATATTTATAAATTTATACAATTAAATTTCATTAAGATATAATTGTGAAGAAATGAAAGCACTACTTAATTGCGGAGGAAGTAGATGTTTGCAACATGAGTGGACTTGTGTCATTTAATTTAAGATAAAAATTTAGAAATCTGAAAATTTGGATATAAATAAAAAAGTATTATAAATACATAATAAATGTTATATAAAAGTATAACGTAATCTTTTAATTCATATTAAAATTTTATATAAAATATTTATAAAAAATATTATAGATTTATAATTATCATATGTAATAATAAAATAATTTATTTAAAATATGAAAAAATAATTAATGAAATATTTTATTTATTTCTACAATCTAGGAAAAAAGAGATTGATCCGTAATAATAGTATGACTTCATTGTTGATGGGGTCAGGGTCATTTACATGAGTGACTTTCCGAATACTTCAATTGTTGATATTGGATTGTAGGATGATTTCACTTCTTGCCTTACCAGATTGTTCATCAAAGTACACATTTGACTTTGCAATGCTCATTGTTATCATAATTTTCAAAAACTCGTTCAACATCCATTACATTCCTTGCATCAGATCTTGCAACTACAACTCAATGATTCATATACATGATAAACGTTCAATCTCTATTTCCTACTTCAATATAGTTACTCTTGATAGACTATGGACTATTGGGACCTCATATGCTCTCATGCATTAATAATATTTCTCACTAAAATTACGGATTACAAAATCCTTAAATATCACTTTTTGTCTAATTACATAATAAATTTCTATTTGAATGTTGAAAACGAGAGTATTTTGTATATTCAAATCCATTACATCAAAAAGAATGTAGATTGTCAAATCTCACTCTCTATCATATATCACCACAAGTAGAATCATCAAGTTTGGTGAATTCATCATTATGTTCATAAACTCTACTCCAAAATGATAAATGTGATATTTTATGACTTGCTCATGCTAGATGTACATAATCTTGATGTGGGAAGATTCAAGAATAGAAAACGGGGTGCATGAAATTCTCCTCTAGGAACCTCTATCCCATACTCTCTCTAAAACACCCACAATCTATTGCTTGCATGACTTTTTCTCCCCTCAAAATTATTCAGTCTAAGTAGCCCATGTTCCTCCAAGAGGGGTGATTCACTCTCTTGAATTAAAACTCCTTTTTTGATACTATTGTATGGACAAGAGACAAGAGAAATTCCAAGAGAAATTCCAAGGACAAGAGAATTTCCAAGAGAAACATAAAACTTTATCCTTCAATACTCTGATGTTCCAAAGGAGCACCTTGTCTTTTCTATATAGCAAAGAGGATCTCCTCAAAGGGAGTTCCACCTTAGATCAAATACATGGATTGGTGATATGTCAATGCGCTCCACCCTTAGTCTAGTTGTATGGATTGGTGATGTGTCAATCCTTGTCCTATTTGGTTGATCAAACAAGTTTTACCAAGGGAATCTTTGGAGAATCTTCTTATAGGAAGCTCAAAACAACATGGATAATGTATTGTTGGAAGCTCTCAATGAGACAAACAAAGGGGAGGAAGCATTGCTTCTTTCTCCAAAGGGGATGGATTCTTTCAATTTTCAAGGCCTAATTCATCCGATAAGGCCTCCAAAATTGACTTTGAAGTTTTCAAGATGTTTTTTACCTATTCTTTGTTAATGCAAGTACTCTTTTGGTGACACTTCTATGTGATCTACTTAGACCATCATATATAATATCTTTCTATATATTTTTATCAAGTCAATTTCCACCTCTGGATAATATATCTAGCTAATGGTACTACAATTGTTCTTCAAGATTTCTTGGATGGGGTTGCGGCTTTGGTGGAAGGTGCTCTCATCTTCTTGGTCTTTGTGTAGAGCAATCTTTTTCCTTGACCAACACAAACCTCCCTATCTTTGTAATTCTGCATTGACTTCCCAATACTTCTTAATCATCATCCTTACTTCAATCTAGGCACTAAAGTACCTATTTAGCTAGGAGTGGCTCAAGAACCGCTTCCTCTCTTCCTTCATCAATAAGTTGGAGGCCCATGTAGAAATACATTGCAAATGTGCTAGATAAGTTGCTTCTCCTTCTTCTTTGAAGGTCTTGTGAAGGGTCTTTGCTTGCATGTAAAACATATTTGCTCAAGTCATTGGTTCCTCTTCGTACATGTCATGGAAGAAGCCCGCATATGACTATGGTCATGTTGAGAAAGGAACATGTCTGCTCAAGACTTCAATCCTTGCCACTACATCTTGTTGGCAAATTGCAAGATCCCTCATTGCACTCTACTTATTCCTCTTTGGTGGTATCATGTGCTTCCTCACTCTTGGTATTTGAAAGATCAAACCTTCTCCAAACCCCCAAGATCCTAACTCGTTCGGGGCAACTATTGAGAGGTGTGGGATGTCATTGTGACATTTCAGAACTCCCTCAATGAAGTCTCAATCTTATATTTTCTCACAACACGGTCATTCTTTAGTTGATCTTCAATTGACATGCAAATTTTGCATGTCTGTTTTCTATCACTTTGAATGTCATCTTGATTTCACAAGGTAGTTGTTTTCTTTACTCATAATTTCTTGATTGGCTAGACCCGAGAAAAATTTATTACACATTCTTTAGATAGGGTTGTGCATCCTGATGCAAAGTCTCTTTACTTTGGGTCCATACTTCCATAAGTCTGACCTCAGTCCTTTTGACTCTGACCCGAGGTTGACTTCTTTGGGCCTATGCCAAACACACGATTCCTCTCTTTTCTTCTTCCTTAAGCTTCAATTCAGCTTCAAAAATTTGCTTCTTCTTTAAAACTTGTCAAAAAAAATGTGGGTACCACATACTCCCTCCCTCAAATGTGAGCATCCTTGCAAACATTGACTCTGTCTTCATTGTACGAGTCTAAGTCCACAAGCCAATATTTTCTGACTCTCCACCTATTACTCAAGTGGCAAATGGATTTCCTTCTAGGTCTGAGAGTTGAATTGAGCCATTGTCATAAATATGGACCCATTCACCTTAAGTGCAGCTTGCTTGGAAAAAATATTTGGTGATTGTCATATAACAACACCAAGTCCCCTTCTCAAACAACAATAGGCTTTATTCGCTTATCATGCTTGACTTTATGCTAATCTTGTATTTCCTTTGTAGTTTGCATTGCATCATCTTGTTTCTCTTCTAACCACATCAGTTGATAGATCCAAAGATCTTGGATTTCTTCCTCCGACAATTGTTCCTAGCAAAGGATCCAATATGACGGTACTTCAAATTGAACTAGTAGTATGGGATGCAATCCATATATCACAAGATATGGAGTTTGCTTGGTTGTAATCTTTTTGGTGGTTATGTATGCACACAAAGCTATAAGTAGCTTCATGTCCCAATCATAGGCATAGTTGAAAGTCACTTTATTCAAAATTTTGCACAAATAATCCATTTTCCGTTTTCATCAATCCATTCACTTTTGGATTGTAAGGAGTAATCTTTTGATGTTTGATTTGGAAGTACTTGGTTGATGCTTCTACAAGTGAGTTCAAAAAATGAGTCCCTTGGTCACTTACCAATTCCAGAGGACATCCATAATCTAAAATGATGTTTTGGAAGAAAAATTCAGCTATAGTTTCTGCATCATCTCTTTGAGTTACTTTGGCTTTGACCATCTTGGTAGCATGATAAGTGCACACAAGATGTATCTCTTCCTTGTGAATTGGTTCACCGGTTGAATCAGACTTACAAAATCAATTCCCCATTTCTCAAATGGGGCCAATGGCAAAATCAGTCTCAAAGGCCATTGGGAAGTAGTCGTTGGCTTTCCTATTCTTTGATAGGCATCACAACTTTGGATATTGGCTTGAGTATCCTTGTACATTGTAGGCCACCAATACCCCAATGAAAGAATTTTCTTTATTGTATTCTTCAAGGCATAGAGTCCTCCCAATGCTTCCAAGTGTAAGGACTCAACTACTCCTCCAAGTTCATATGCTTCCAAGCATCTCTAAAGTACTTCGTCTTTCTCCATTTTAAATAAAATATTGTGCTTCAGCTGGTATGGTCTTATTTTCTTGATGAAGACTGCTCTTTGCTCAAGGTCGAATCCCGTAGGACATTGGCAAGTATGTAAATAGTGATATTCAGTAGCATACCTTGTACTTCACATTGCCATCAATTAATACGATTCTTCATCATAAAACCAATCATTGACTTCCAAGTCTTGGTCTTGAGTTCCTAACCTAGATAGGAAGTTCGCATTCAAATGCAAAGCTCCCTTCCTTACTTGTATCGTGTATGTGAATTCTTGTAACAATAAGATCCATCTTGCAGTTCACTCAAACAAATCCACCTTCTTTACCAAATGTTGCAAAGCATAATGGTCCACATAGAAGACAAAATTGTATCCCAACAAATAGTGGTGAAACTTCTTGCAAGCATCCACCATTCTGAGTGCTTCTCTTTTGGTCATTGAATAGTTTTTTTTTGCAACTAAAAGTTATCAATTGGTGTAATACCAAGAGCTAGCCATATGATCTAGATGTGAAATTTTGGTTTGGTAATATTTGGAATGATGTTATACATGATGGATCATATAAAAGTATCACCAAAAGAGTACTTCTATTAATAGGGTAGAAACCAAAATAGACTTGAAAACCTTATAACCAATAGCTAGACATATGATTTAAAGGTGAGATTTGGTTTGGTAACTTCTGGAAGCATGTTACACATGATGGACTAAATAGATCAGAAAGAGGTATCACCAAAAGGGGATTTCTACTAATAGAGTAGGAGCCGAAATATATCAAAAATCTTTGAATGCAATTTCAAAGGCCTAAACGGATGAATTAGGCCTTGAAAACATGTTGAGGCACCTCCACATGATTTGTCTTGCCAAGAGCTTCCAATGGTACCTCATCCACATGATTTTGAGATTTCTACAAGAAGATTCCCTAAAAGATTCCCTCCAATGAAAGCTTGTTTGACAAACCAGAAAGGGCCAAGACCGACATGTTACACATCCAAGTAAGTAATCCAAGGGTGGAGCTTGCTGACATGTCACCTATCTATGTGCGTAATCCTATGGTGGAGTTTCCTTAGAGGAGATCCTCTTTGTCTATATAATAAAGAGAAGATGCTCCTTTGGGGCATCGGTAGATTGAGTGTGAAATCTGTGTTTTCTCTCTTCTCTTGTCCTCAGAGTATTACAATTGGCATAGTAAAATGGATAGTCCTCCCTATTCTTGTCCTTTTGACTCAAGACTACTCCAATTGCCATGGACGATGTGTCCATATACACATGAAAAAGTATATCTCAATTCAAGGCCCTCATAATTGGTGCTTCAACCAATTTCTTCTTCAACACCTAGAAAGCTTTTTCTTGTTTTGCTTTCCACAAATAGTCTTTGGACTTCTTCAAAAGTTTCGTTAGTGGTGCAGCCAGCTCCGCATAATTTGATACCAAGTATCTGTAGTATTCCACATGTCCCAAGAAAGCCCTTAGCTCCCAAATGTTTGAGGGGATTCCAAAGCTAAGATCTCTTTCACCTTCTTGACATTGACTTCAATACCTTGGCTTGAGACCCGATGTCCTAGAACAATTCCTTCTTTCATTGCAAAGAAGCATTTCTTTGGGTGTAATGACAAGCCTGCAAATTGATGCCTTTCAAAGTTTTGGAAAAGGTAATCCAAATGTACTTCTCTTTGACCAAACACCCAAAAGTCATCAATGAAGACTTCCAAAAATTTTTGCAAAAATTCTTTAAAAATTGCATTCATCATCCGCTGGAAAGTAGTATGAGCATTACACAACCCAAAGGGCATTTGTTTGTATGCAAAAGTGTCCCAATTGGTAGTGAATGTGGTTTTATCCTTGTCTTCTTCTCAGATGGATACTTTATTATATCTTGAGAATCCATCAAGAAAACTAGAGCAAGGATGACCAGCTACTTGGTCCAAAATACTATATGTGAAAGGCAAAGGATGATTATCCTTTCTTGTAACTACATTCAATTTTTTGGAAATCTTGGCACACTCAAATCTTCCCTATTTTCTTCTTTGGAACAATGATAATGGGGGATTGGAAGATGCTTAAGATTGGAAAAATTGTTCCAGTCCCCCAAGTACTTGTTGATCTCATCTTACATTGGGTTCAAGCAATACTATCTCTGCCAAACCAAAACTACATTTTCAACAAGATCAATCTGATGTTCTCCAAATTGTTTGGGAATTGGAAGACAAAGACAATGAATCTTTGGATCGATCTTCATCTTCTAAAAAAGTTCTTTCCCCAAAGTATGGAATCTATGTTCAACTCACTATCACCAACTTTTGGTCTTTGGATGAAATGTCCATAAACCTCAACTTATGTTGGTGCCAATCCACATCAACTTGAGTATTGTACAACTAGAGTCTTCCAATCAACAATGGATAATCAATTTTTGTCATTGGTCTCAACATGATGTAATTCAACTTGAATGGTGCTCTTTTGAGGATTGTAGTAATGTTTGACAACATGCCCAAAGGTCATCTCTTGGTTTGATCCGTAAACTTTAGAATTTGGGGTGTAAGCTCAGATGTGTGATACCCCAATCAATATGCAGTATCCTCCACCATAACATTTACATTGGAACTTGACTCAGTAGGTATTGATGTGATCATGCAACCCGTGATCCATGCATCCACTTTAGGAGATCCCAAATCGTCTTGCTCAATATGATAGATGGTCGGCAATTCTTTTTTGGTCATCGCCCTGAATTTCTTGAGGGTAGAACTCAGCTACTTCTTGTACATTTGGTTGTCTTCCCACAATTGCTTGAATGTAACATTGGCATGCGTGGATACCAAATGTGCCACAATAGCGTATTGAGGTACTCCTCCCAACTTCACCTTCTTTGCCTTTGACTTTGGGTTACATGTCTCTCTCCGCTCCAACCTGACTTTGGGTCACTTCAAAAAAGTGATTGGAGTACTAGTGGTCTTGACCCAAGGTTCTTTGGTTTTACCCACCTTGGCTTGGATCAGATCCTTGACTTTAGTTTGAATATCAGCCAGAAATAGTAGAGGCTTCATCTTCAAATCCTCCAACAAACTCATCTCCCAGGTTTGTTGCACTGCCTCTTCAATTTCCTTTTGCAAGGATTTAGCTTTGGCTTTTGCCAAAATTTTCTCCTCCTTGGCAGATAGGATTGCTTTTGGACGTAAGCACTTTGCCTTTGTTGTGCATATATACATCACTACACAACATACATTGTTGTCAACATCATACACTATAGAAGCACAACTCACACATAAGTCATACACAGACTCTAAAGTGGTACAATAATCAGATTATTTACAACACTCAAATCAACTCAATTACAATAATCAGATTGTCTACAACCACTCGAATCAACTCAATTACTCAACTGATTACAGTCAAGCCACATCCAATCTAGCTAAAAGAATCCAGGTGATGCTCGTAGGCCTTTGTCCACCATAGCCAAGAACTCGAAGGCTCAACATCAAAGAAGTGAGTCCTCTAGAGCTTCACTTTGAAAGTATACACCTGGATCGAGCTAGGTTTGGAACCCTAATGGTCCCGCTGATGGCACACTCAACGGTGCAAAGTGATGATGGGCCTCACCATGAAGTCAGTAACCCGAATAGGAAATCTGACCGTTGGAAAGTAGTCTATGGGAAACTGCTAAATAACCTCTAACTACTATCACTGCTGATAATGTTTGAGCAATCTAGATGTGACACTACAAATGGCATGATAGCTATCATGCATATATACATTTCTACACAACATACATCTCTATCAACATCATACACTATAGAAGCACAACTCACACATAAGTCATACACAAACTTGAAAGTGCCACAATCACCTCCTTAGGTGGCAGTTAAGTCCCTCAAACTCCAGATAGCCATCTACTCCAAGTATATGGTATACCCTATGATGGGCAAAGATCAAAAGACCGGGTGCTATGGAGCCCCATCGTTAGTCACATGTCTGCAATCTATACCATAAATAAAGAATGAACTAGCTATAGATCAAGTACATCTAGGACATAACCATTGTCCCTAAGGAACCACCATGAGGGGAGGAGTCATACATGCCATATGCCATCCTCTCTAACAACTATCACACACTAACATAGTAGTAGCTCCACCAAAAGAGCCACACATAACATACACCTCAAGCCTACACTTACTAGTGCCAAGCTTGGATCCATAGTACCATCAATGTTTGGGAGGTGGCATGCCACACAATTGTGCACATGATCCTTCTAAACAACACCATCATGTTCTTCTAACACAAGGACTCTAGATGGCAAAACCTCACACACTCTCAAGATAGTGTGGCTTGTTGCAACATCAAATGTCATTGGTGCTATTTGTTGTAGATATACATAGTCACCTGGATGAAATCAACAGATCGAGGGTTTATAACCTCCTCCTTGAATAGTAGCATAACGTAAGGTATCCCTTTGTTGAGCAATTGCCAAGTTCTCAAAGGCCATCGGCATCACTCTCCAAAAGATCTTTGCCCGTTGAGAACATGCGCTCACTCATACATCTAGATCATCCAAGTCCAAGACTACAATAGCATCTTGACGAATGGTTGTAGGTAAATTTGGATCTCACCCATAGAGTAGAAAGTAAGGAGAGAAGGATGCTAAGGAGGCTTGCCGGCTGAACCAATAGCCCATGGCCAACCAAGGTAATTGGAGATCTCAATCTCCTAAGTGGCCTCTTTACAAACCATACTTTTGCAATCCTCTCTTCACTGTCTGAACCACTCTCTTTGCTAAGCCATCTACCTCAGGGTGATCTCGAGATGTAGTATGATGATCAATCAAAGCCTTGTCACACGAGACCTGAAACTCCTCCAAGAACTTTGTACCTTGATCAATCAAAACCTCAACTAGTGCACCAAAATGACTAAGAACTTGATCCAGGAACAAGTAAGTTGTCCCTTCACTAGACTTGTCAGAATGTGACACCAACTCAATCCACTTAGAGAAGTGCTCCACCATCACCAAAACATACCAATGATGTCTCACAGTCAGCAATAAAGGTCCAACAAAGTCCAAAATCCGATGGTAACACAATCCCATGATAGGTAATGGGTGTAATTGTGGCAAAGGAGCATTAAATGATGCTCTAACTCGGTCACAAACCACACATCTGGCAACAATTAATGTACCTCAGTCTACATACCGTGCCATCAATAATTACTCTAGAGTATGCTATATGTACGCTTTACTCCAAAATGTCCTAACTCCTCATGAGCATGACGGACCAACCGTAGTCTCTGAGATGGAAGTGGTACTAGTCTCACTCTACCATCCTTCCATACACGCAAAAGGTGTTTGCACTCCAATTTGAACTGTTTGGTTCGTTGAAGAACACGGTCTCTCTCCTTGGCTCCAACTATGCCACCCACAAGACCTGTGCAAAGATAGTCTATCACTAAGATGTCACCATGAATATCTCACTAAATTGTATCAATATCTTCACTCTTTGGATCTATGACCTCAATAACTCCTCCTGTATGCGCTAAGAGAGATACCACCAAAGCCTCAAAAGATATACACAAAAAGGCCGATGCATGCCAACCTGGCACCATCTACTCATCTGTCTCACCATGCCAACGTGCTCCGGTCTGATCCTACTAGCCAAGATATGGGTTTCTACTCAACCCATCTGCATCACAATTCATCACTCCAGGTCTGTGAACAACTATGAAATCATACTCTTGTAAAATCAGAGCCCATTGTGCAAGCTTCCTTGAAAGCTTGTCAAACTCCGTCAACCACTTCAACAGTTGATGATCAATGATGAGAGTGAAGGGGTTACCAAATAGATAATATAGGAAATGTGCTACTGCCCAAACTATTGTCAAGCACTCTCCCTCATATGAACTATACTTTGCCTCTGCTGAATTGTTGGAGCGATTAGCATAAGCCACCACAAACTCCTTCCCCTCATCATCATGTTGGGTGAGCATTGCTCTATGAGTTGGCATGTCTCTCACTCAAGATGAACCTCTGATGGCTATTATGGTAACGCACCATGGACTAAGAAGGTAAGGAACCCCAACTCCATCATTCTCCTCCAAGGCTAACACTCCAAGACTCAAGACTTTGCTCACTAGAGAACTCAATGAGAGAGAGATGGTCACAAATGAAAGGATGATGAGTACATCCTCATCCCTTGTTTATATACTTGTGAAATAGTCATGCACCAAAATTACTAATTATTGGAGTAACTCAAGTTACTAGGCTAAAATTCAAGTAAAGTCAAAAAGTATAAAGAAATATCCATCCACATGGGCATATTCCACTAAGCATGTAATCTATCTTGACCCAACCACTAAGTCAAGGATTCCTTCACATGTGTTATCCTTGGACTATAGACGAATCCAAAACTAAAAGGCTTATAGGCTCAAGAGTTCTCAACTCTTTCCTCAAAGCCAAATACCTAGGAATAATGCCAAGTCAACACACTCTTGCTCTTGCCTCTTCCAACTCCATGAGTTGTTCCTTCCTTGACTTCTTTGCATCATCTCCATGTGTTTTCTTCAATCTCCTATGAATGCTTTGGAAGGTAGGAAGATCAAAGTGAATAGGTAGGGTAGACTCAATACCATATACCAATTGAAATGGAGAATATCCGGTGGAAGTCTTCATAGTTGTCCTATATTCCCATAAAACCGTATGAATCCTCTTGTCTCAATGATGTTTAGCTCCCTCCATTTCTGCATCTTTGGCCAACATCATGCACAAGGTCTGATTGGTTGTCTGTGCCAAGCTATTAGAATTTGGCTTATAGGATGTTGTTACTCTATGTGTGATAGAAAAATGTTGTAGCATGGCTGTAGTGATGCTTCATGTAAAATCTTCTCCTCTATCAAAAACCAACTCCAGAGAGCATCCAAACCTAATGATAATGCGTTCATAAAGAAATCTACAAACTTCATCTTCATTCTTGTCCCTCAATGGTCTAGCCTCAACCCACTTGGTAAGGTAATCAATAACTACCACAATGTACCGATTGTTCCTCAGGGTTCTATTGAGAGGACCTACAAAATCAAATCCCCACTTCTCAAAAGGTCCTAGCAATGGAATTGATCTAAGTGGTGGAGTGGATGTAGACTTTCTAGCAAAAGCTTGACAAATATGACAAGTTTTGCAATAATCAAGATAATCCTTGAAAATCCCTCTCCAATGGTAACCTACATCTATAATCTTGAAAGCAGTCACCTTTCCTGGAAAATGTCCTCCACATACTAAACCTTCATGAAACTCATTTATGAGTAGGATAGACTCTTCCTTACCCTTTGCTATTTGAAGTAGACCATCTGCCCCTTGGTGAAAAAGAATATCCTCCACAATTGTGTAAGGTCTAGATCTTGCTGCAAGGGCCTTCCTCTCCCTAGCATGCATCCCTTTTGGATAGTTACCTCTTGTCACAAAATCCACAATCTCCTTGGAATCCATTGGAACCTCTTGAGTGATTGAGATTGTCATGAGCTCCTCATCCGGGAAGGAATCATCCATTGGTTCATCTTCATCATGATCATAGGCTCTAGATAACAAATCCGCATTTGCATGGTGTAGTCATACTCAGACAAGAGTATCATCCACCTTGCTAGTCTCCCTTCCACATTAGGCTTGTTGAAGATGTACTTCAAAGCCTTGTGATCTGTGATAATCATGGCTTTCCCTCCAATCAAGTAGTGTCTAAATTTTTTGAGACCAAAGATCACTACCAACCCTTCTCTCTCTATGACAGAGTAGTTCTTCTTTGCTGAAACCATCTACCTACTAGCATAAGCTCTTGGATGATCATGCCCATCTTGGTCTAATTGACTAAGAGTGCATCCTATAGCTACACTAGAAGTATCAGTGTAGAGGATGAAAGGCTTACTCCAATCAGGTTTAGCAAGAATTAGAGCTACAAAAAGGGATTGCTTGAGCTCCTCAAAAGCTTTGAGAGCCCCTTGTCTTCTGAAATCACAATGTAATCTACACCCTTCTTCATGTAGATGGTCAATGCATAAGCCTTGTTGGAAAATGAGAAGATGAACCTCCTATAGTATCCAACCATCCCCACGAATTGGTATAACTTTGTCAAGCTTGAAGGGAATAGAAGGTCTGAGATTTTCCTCACCTTCTTAGGATCAACGGCTATTCCATTCTTGGAGATGATGTGCCCCAAAAGTAGACCTTCTTCACATCCAAAAATGCATTTCTCTTGGTTGAGTGATATATTTGCCTCATCCAAGCATTGCAAGACCTTGATTAGGTGCTCAAAGTGCTCCTCCTTGCTCCAATAGACACAAAAGTCATCAATGAAATCTCTCACAAATTTCTCAATGAAAGGTTCAAATACCTTGTTCCTGAACTGTTGGAATGTGGTTGGAGCATTGCAAAGCCCAAAAGGCATGACCTTGAAAGCGTAAGTTCTCCAAGGTGGTGAGTTATTGATGCTCTGGTGCAATCTTGATTTGGTTATATCCACTATAACTATCTCCAAAACTATACCTCTCATGACCTGCAACCTCCTCCAAGATCTCATCAATGAATAGTAATGGGTAGTAGTCCTTCTTGGTAACAACATTGAACTTCTTGTAATCCACATATTCTCAAAGCTTTCAATTCTTTTTCTTCATAATCACAATTGGAGACACCATTCTAAATTCTCCACCTCAAAGATAAATCCAACCTCCTTGAGCTTATCAATCTCCTCCTTCACAATCAAAGATATTGGTGGGCTAATGCAACGTTGCTTTTGGCAGATTGGTGTTGCATGTGACTCCACCTTTATCTTGTGCTCCTCCAAGGTGACTTTCTTCAAATCCTTGTAATTGAAAGCAAACACATGGATGAACTTGTGAAAAATCTCCTCAAATCTCACCTTCTCCTCCTTGGTAACATTTAGGCCATACTTGAGGGTAGCTAACCTTCTCTTTACCTCCTCAAGTGTCAATGGTGATTTATCTAGGTCCTTCAAAACCTCTGGCTTAGATGCAAAATCCATAGCACACAAGGGATATATGTTTGAATCATATGCGGATTCATTCTCCTCCGTGGAAGTCTCCTTCTCCACGCATGTGTCCACACTTGAAGCTCCTTCTTCAAAATCTGATTCCCAATAATCAGAAGATGGTGTATCTGAATGTGAAGTGTTAGTGGTGTTAGTCATAGGAACTATGCCTCTATGGTTTGATGGCCCAATCCTCAAGTACCCTTTGTGCCATTGATTACTTGTGCATGTTGCTCTCAACCATGGCCTCCCAAGAAGTAAGTCATAGCTTGAATCCTTCAAGACTTGGAAAGTCATGAGATTTTGAATTCCCATAATTGAAACTACCACCTTATCCATCACTCCTACTGGTCGAACTTGTTGTTTGTTTGTCATGCTCACCAAAAATGTTGAAGGTCTTGAGGGTATCATACCCAACTTTTTCATCAACTGCCATGGCATTCATTGCTGATCCTCCATCAACCAATGCATCCTTGATGTTGTGACCATTCACTCTCACATCAATCTTGGAGGCATATTCACAAGTCTCCCATGGTGCTGGCTTGGCATCCACCACCCCCATTGATATTGGAGTTTTTGCCTTCTTCTTCCTCTTGCTCCTTGTAGAACTCAAACCACCTCTTAGCTCATTTCTCAAGGTAGGGTTCAAAGCAATCAATTGGCCCACTATGATATGAGCCTTGTGACTACCAACATCCTCCAACACATTGTAGTTCCATTGTTGCTTTGAAATCAAGAAATCCTCCATCCCCAACTTCTTTCTTGGAGTCTTTGTTGTTGATGGTGTTGAGGTGCAAGTGCTCCTAGTAGACATAGGAGTATCCTTGATTGGAGTAAATCCTTTAGATGAGTGAACATCCTCTGCAAAATGAGCTCTCTTCTTCTCTTGTGCCTAAGCTCCAAATTAACACTCTTGGAGTTTGAGCACTCTCCCTTCTCATACTTGCTCTCAACCACATCTATAGATGTTATCTCCTTACCTTTGTTTGGATTAGGAGCCACTTGGGTTTCACTACCTCCTTCTTTCCCTCTATTGGCTCCTTCATAACCCCTTCCTCCATGGTAAGTAGAATTTGGGCAATTCCTTTGGATGTGAGCTCTTCCTCCACAACCAACACAATTTCTCTCATTAAAATTATTGGTTGGTTGGCCTCCTCTATATGGATAACTTCCATAACTCCTGGGCCCTCTTTCCAAATTTTGATCCACCTCTCTCTTCTCCCATAGTTGCACCACATTGATCTTGAGATTTGCAAGTTGTTTTGTGATGGTTTGAAGTGGATCCTTTGGTGGAGGTGCAAGAACTTGAGCAACTACTACTTGTGGTGCAACCCTTGCCACCAAAGTATCAGAAGTTCCACCATGTAACCTTGAGGAAGATGCACAACCTCCTTCACCACCAAATCACTCTCATCCCCTTCCAAACTTTCATCCATACGAATTGTAATCTTGATAGCTTCAACCTTGGAAGAAGGTTTCTCATATCTCACCTTGCTTCTAATTTGTGGTCTCAACCTTCCCACAAAATTCTTGGTGAGCATGGACCCTATGCCAGTCATATTAGTCTCCCCATCATCTCCACTCTTCCTCAATACTATGTGAAATTTGGACTCTAACTTTTCCACTCTTTCCACATAGATTCTCACTTTCTCTCCATCTCCTTGTTTGAGAAAGGTAACCTCATTTATCAATCTCTCATAACTCTCATTTGGAAGAAAGTTCTAAATGAGTGTTGAAGTAAAAATCTCCCAAGACTCTTCTTCCCCATCTCTCCTCTCTCTCTTTTGATATTCTGACTCATACTATGTAAGTGTTGCATCCTCAAAGAAATCTGGTAATAATGAGTCTCATTTATTCTTCCTCCTCTTATTGTTTCCTATGCAAGCTCTCTTGAAGTCTCTCACAAAGGCCTCCACATCTTCTCCATCCTTGCCAAAGAAAACCAGAAGTTTCCCCATCTTAACCCCTCACTATCTTTCTTTTCTCCCAAAACTTTTTTTTCTCTCACTCTATAACTAATAGAGTATATACAGGATTAACACCGTCTGAGAATAATCCACCCTAGGGAACACAAAAGGTTCAAGTTGCTCCAAGATTTCCATAGTAACATCAAATCCTAAATTGCATATTAATCAAACTCTCATGGATAGTTTATCCATAAGTTGAAAGATTATCTCCATCACTAATCTTGAGAACTAGCTGATGAAAGTGGTAGTATTTTGGTAGTTGTACTAAGACTCTCTCCAAGATCTTTCACCAAAGTCTCCAAAAAAAATTTACTCTATCACACTCATGTCCTTTTGGAAGTCCTTCCACTCCACAAACCTCACACAACTCCTTGGTCTTATATCTTCTCCTTCCCAATCTTGGTGAAGAAGGTCCAACATGCAAACCCAAGTCAAGTAAGCCTCTCCTTTCTCTCAATCTCTTGCTCTCAAAAGTCAATGGACATGAACTTGCCTTATGTCCCTTCTCTCTACATAAAAAGCACTTAGACTCACTCTTTCCTCCAAGTGGTGTAGGTTTTTGGATCTTCTTAACACTCTCTTCAAATTCTATTCTAAATTATTTTCTCCTCAAATACACTCTTATAATCACCTCAAACCCTTGGGGAACCTTGCATAGCCTTAATTTACACTCTTGGTGACCCTCCATGTTCCCAAGATGAGTCTAAACACTCAAACATGCTTTTTGTTGCTCTCACACTCCTCATGCATGAAATCTAAACTCTGCAGAATTGACCCTTCCTCATAATGTCAATCAAATCTTGCAAATGGTATGTCATAGTCATCTGAAAGTTTTCACACTTGATCAAAACTCCAAGAAATCCTTCCTTGCAGAATTTCAGATCTTTTCATCTAGCCATTTAGCCTAGGCACATTTCTATTCAGCACACATATTTCAGGTTTGGTTTGAAAACCACCCCCTTCACTTTAAAAACTAATAACTCTCTGCTTAAGAATGATCTTTGTCTAATTTTTATGTCAAAAAGTAGGATACAATGCTCTTAATTCTCTTGAAAAGTCTCACCACAATCCACAAAAAACTGAAGAAATGGCAGACTCTGTACAATTTTCCAGAGAGTATGCAATTGCGGGAGTAGTTTACCCTATCAACTTTCAAAACTTTAACCTAGTGTGCATAGCAGCCCTCACAATAGTTTCAAGTGTGATAATTGAAAGATAACCCAAGCTATCATGTGTAAAAATTTCAAGTCCAAATCCAAAACTTGAGATTTTGTCCAAAATCACCTTAATCCCCAAAATCTACAATCCACCTCACACAATTCTCTCCAAATCCTCTCAAGTGTACAAGATGTACAAAATCACCTCAAAGACATCATAATGAACTATATGGTATAAAAATGTGTCTAAATTCTCTTATATAAGTTCAGCCCTCTCCTCCCCTAAATTCTCTGCAAGTGAGCTCTCATAGCCTCTTTCTGTCTAATATAGAATTGTAAGCAAAACTTTATCTTACCTTCTAGAGAGGTCCCGGCAATGGAACCAAAAATGTGAGCCGGCATGCCTCTCACTCAGGATGAATCTCTAATGGCTATTATGGTAGCGCACCATGGACTAAGAAGGTAAGGAACCCCAACTCCATCATACTCCTCCAAGGCTAACACTCCAAGACTCAAGACTTTGTTCACTAGAGAACTCAATAAGAGAGAGATAGTTGCAAATGAAAGGATGATGAGTACCTCCTCACCCCTTGTTTATACACTTGTGAAATCGTTATGCACCAAAGTTACTAATTACTGGAGTAACTCAAGCTCTAGGCTAAAAGTCAAGTAAAATCAAAAAGTATAAAGGAATATCCATCCACATGGGCATATTCCACTAAGCATGTGATCTTATCTTGATCCAACCACTAAGTCAAGGATTCTTTCACATGGGCTATTCTTGGACTATAGAAGAATCCAAAAAAAGGCTTACAACTCTTTCCTCAAAGCCAAACACCTAGGAACAATACCAATTTAACATACTACAATCCAAAATAGTGGTGCTCATATTTTCTATTTCCTCTAAAGTAAAGTCCCCTTTATCTTAGCTATGACTAACTTTACCTAATCATGACTAATGTAGAACCATCCTTTATCTCTATATAAATAAAATCTCTCAAAGTACTTGTAATACCAAGCTAAATATCACAATACCACACACATGCACAAATGGGTGTTATAGCTCCAAGCTCCAACATACTCCAATCGGTATGAACCTGAAATGGTTGTCTTTTGATTGGTCTCCTCAAAATAGGAGAAGATGTCAACCTCTCCTTGAGCTCTACAAAAGCTCTCTTCTACTCATCTCCCCAACACCACTCTTTTGTAAGCTTGGTCAACTTTTTCAAGGCCTTGGTAATGGCACTAAATCCTCTAACATAGTGGCAATAGAAGTTTACCAACCCAAGGAAAGCTCGCACTCTGCTCACATTCGTAGGCCAAGGAATACGTGCAATAGCCTCCAACTTGGTCTATTGAACACCAAGTCCTCCGGGGTAGATAGTGTGCTCCAAATACTCAACTTGCTTATAGAAGAACCTACACTTCCCAAGATGTAATTTGAGTCCATGAGATCTCAACCTCTTAAATACCTCCAACAACTATCCCTCATGCTCCTCCATAATAGTGCTATAGACTAAAATGTCATCAATATAGCACAGAGCAAAATCTAATCCAGCAAGGATCCAATCTATGACCCTCTAGAACTCATAAAGAGCATCCTTTAACCCAAATGGTAAGAACCTCCATTGATATAATACATCCTTACCGTGAGGATCAATAGCCCAAAATGTTATCGTGGACTTATTTTCCTCCTTGATTGGCAACTGATAATATCCCGCTCAAAGATCCAAAGTATTGAATACCTTTGCATGCCCAATCACATCAAAAATCTCCTCCGGTGTAGACATGGCATACCGATCAGCCCTAGTCTGTCGGTTGAGAGGACGGTAATCTCCACACATCTGCCTATTTGTGTAATTGCCATGCATATCCTTCTTGGCTAGCATCATTGTAGCTGATGCATACTCTCCATGTGAGATCTCTACCAAATGAACCTCAAAAAGGTCTCTGCTCCGACTCTAAATCAATGCCCTCTTTATGTCACTATAGTAGTAAGGACATCAAAAAATTAGTGTATGGCTAGTTAGCTTAATCCGTATACCATGTCCCTTTAGAGCACCCAAATCCTTCATACTAAAGGAAAAACAACTCGTGTAGCTCCTCAAGAACCTCCAAACTCTCTGTCTTTCCTCTCCTATAAGCTTGGGTCCAAGATATGGCTCCCAAGTATCCTCTATAATTGTCGCAAGAGTGGAAGACGTACTGACTGGTTGCTACACTGGGCCCTTGGGAGCAATAGTGTCATGCCCCCAACCACTAGAGGTTCCAACCTCTATGTGAAAAACTCCCTCCACTCTAGCTGCAAGCTCTACACATCCTCTAGTTGCATCCCAAGTGGACCAAGGGTGTAATCCAAGTAGCACACACTCACCTAGATGGACTCCAAGTAGACCACTCTCCTTAGTAGCTAATGGTTGTGTCCCAAGAATACCATGTCCACTTGGTCCATCGCCCCCAACATGTGCTTGAATCGTCTTGATAAGCACAAGGCTCACAAGTGTTCGAGTGTTGATGTTAACAAGCACATCTTGCGTTGCTCTACCAAACCAAGGCTCACAATTTAGGTCAAACAGTTCAAGTCCATAGCCTGATCTAACACTTGATGCCTAGATGCCTCTAACACTGTTAGAAAAATGGTAGTACCAGTGCAAAAACTCATTGCGTGCTCTCTCTCATCGTTGTTGGATTCTACCAACTGATGTAACTATGCATCCCAAACAAGTCCAGGTCCTCCCTCTTGAAAAGCATGAGAGCTTGGGAAACTCATAATTGTGGGGAAAGTGGCTCTAGGCTGTCCAACTAGGTTCACCACTACCATAGGTGACCTATCAACCACTACCACCATCTAAGACGTATGCCCTACATCCAAGATGTCATCAACAAGGATGTGGTCTAGTCATTGAATCCCATCATATGTACACTATAAAACCTTTCTGGGTAAGAGGTTTGTCCACCAAAGACAAAGACGATGAGCCCGTGATCCTACTCTGGTTGCATCCAACAATACAGCAGGTCCTATCTAAGAATAGACCTGATGTGTACTTGCCACCACTTTGGTGCAAAAATCACCCATTAAAGGAACGTTCTCCAAAAGGTAAGCTCAAGAAACAGACTGATGAACTTGGAGATGTCATGGTATCCATAACATCTCCCGAAACACACCACAACAAGGATCTTGAGGACCCAAGCCTTGGCCAACATGTGTATGTCCCTTACATGGCCATCTAGAAATCACCAAGTGAATAGGCCCATGTCTCTCCAGATCATGCACCTCCAATAAGGAAATGTCTGTTGGTAGGCCCTCTTGGTACTGACATTGACTACTGACATTGATAATAACTCAAGATACCAATAGGCCAAGTGTGCCACATGATGTAGAGAGACTTGTCTAGCAGTCTCATCTCTCTCTACATACAAGTATCTTTGTACTCGTATATCCACCTAAAATATTGTAGCTAGTTTGGTGCTAATCCCACCAAACAACTCTAATACACATATCCCTTCTATTGGATACTACCAAGCAATGAGTGTGGTATCCAGAGGTGTCAAAGTAATCAAATCTGGAGGCTCATCCTCACACTCATCCCTCTTTGACTACTGACATTGATAATAACTCAAGATACCAATAGGCCAAGTGTGCCACATGATGTAGAGAGACTTGTCTAGCAGTCTCATCTCTCTCTACATACAAGTATCTTTGTACTCGTATATCCACCTAAAATATTGTAGCTAGTTTGGTGCTAATCCCACCAAACAACTCTAATACACATATCCCTTCTATTGGATACTACCAAGCAATGAGTGTGGTATCCAGAGGTGTCAAAGTAATCAAATCTGGAGGCTCATCCTCACACTCATCCCTTGATGGTACAAAGGCTTCACTCCAAGCCTGTTGCACCAACTGATTTGCATGTTGTTGCAATGCCTCCTCTGAACTCCACAATGGAATATCCAAGGTGGATGGAACAATCCCACTTGTACTCCAAATCCGAGTGATCTCTTGTGGTACTAGATTATTCTTTGCATGGGCGTTCCCCTCCAATAAGTGACCAGGCCAAATAACAACACCACTAAAAGCTAAAATTGATGCTGCCATGGTCTTAGATTGTAGTGAGCCAAGATTGCCACTACTGAAGCATACAGGTAGGCAACATACTTGTCCCTCAACAGACTGCCAACTTGGTCTATAGGAGGTTATCTCCTCCTAATAGTCAATACTAAAACCCATGGGATACAACATTTCTCTCCCAACTAGCACATCATATGACTCAGCTATTGTTGCAATAGCTTGAGCTCTCACCATCAAGCTATCAAATGGATGACCAGGTTGAACTTGCACAACAAGCTCTCTACGTGTGATGTATTGTGTTGAATCACCACCTAGAGATGTCTGGATCTAAAATAGACACCTCTCCACATTGGTCTTTTGTAACTCCAGACTGACTACTACAGCCTTCCCTAACATAAGGGGTTGCGCACCAGAGTCTAACAAGACTCTTTGTAGTGTATAGACCTTCCCTAAAGGTCCCACCAAGCGGAAAATCCCCCACTAGTTATCCAATAGGACAGCACCAGGTGTGAACCGTGCTCTCTCAAAGGCTGGTCTAGTTAGCAACTCCTCCAATCTAGCCCTTGTTGCTTGCCATAAACCATTGGTTGCTAAACGGATCCCATGCTCTGCAACCAAGTCAACTCTACTATCAACCACCTCTGCTCTAGTAGTAAGAACCGCATCATCCCTACTCTCATAAAGCATGGTAGCCAACTAGAACACTAGGGTTGGGTGAACTCCCAATATAGACATGTCATTGGCTAAAAAAAAGAGGACATAGCATAATCAGCTGAGCTGCCCCCAACATTGTGCTCAACTCAATCTGTGTAGTAGCAAGTGGCTGACTAGTAGGTAATCCATCATGCACCCCATCACCACCTACCATGTAAAGGACAAATCTGAGGAGAGAAAATAAGAGAATGGAAACTCACATTGGGACACTTGATTGAGGGAAAACTCCAAATGCTTAGCATGAGCTTTGGCCTTGGTATTTATAGGTAGCATACAAGGCCCTTGAGAAGCTTCTCAAGAAGTTTCCTCAAACCGCTTTCTTAGAGTGCAAGCCAAGTTAACTAGGAAGCTTCTTAGGAAATTTCCTTCTAGAAGCCGCCTACTTGGCATGCAAGCAAGCTAGTTGGAAGTTTCTAGAAGCTTCCTTCTAGAAGCTACTTACTTGAGGTGCAAGCTAAGCTAGCCAAGAAGCTTTCCAAGAAGCTTCCTAGATACTTCCAGAATATTCTAGGCTAATTTGTCTTATGTGCTACTTCATAATCCCAACTAACTTCGTCGCTAAACTCCATATTGTTACATATTCCCCCGCCGCTAGTTGGTGACGTCCTCGTTGCCAGTGAAGCTTCATATTCCTACATGGCCATTTGTGCATTTTGCAAGTGAGAAAGAGGTTCCCATGTGGCATCATGAAGAGGATACCCTTTCCAAAGGACCTTGTACTCCGTATGTTGGTGACGGCCTTGTTGATGATGGTGATGTGCAAGGATACAATCAACTTCGTACTCCTCATGATCATTGATAGGGATAGGAAGAGGAGGAGGTTGGACTTGAGAGGAAAAGGAAGAGGGGTTAGGAACAAAGGGTTTCAACTTGGAAACATGAAAGACAAGATGGATACGCATGTGACAAGGCAAGGCAAGGCGATAAGCAATATGGAGATAATTTGGGTGATATCAAAGGGTCCTATCCAATTAGATGCAAGTTTACAAACTTGGGTATCAAGTGGGAGAGGGAGGTTACTAGAGGAGAGCATGACTTTATCACCAACTTCAAAGGTGAGATCACGACGATGGTGGTCCGCATATTGTTTTTGGCAATTCTAAGCAACAAGGAGGTGAGACTTGGCTTGTTGGAGAGATTGGGATATAGTGGTCAAGAATGTGGAAGTATGAGGAACCTGAGATGGAGGTGGAGCAAGAAGAGAATCTGGAACAAGCGGATCTTAGCCAAAATTGAGAAAGAAGGGAGAAAATCTGGTGCTTGCCTATTTGGAATTGTTGTAGGCAAATTCTGCAGCCGCAAGACATTCGTCCCAATTGGTACGGTGGACATTGACAAAGGCACGTAACATATCCTCCAATGTACGATTTGCATATTTGGTTTGTCCATCAGTTTGAGGATGATAGGCCATGGACAAAGCAAGCTTGGTGTTGAGTATCTAGAAGAGTGCTTGCCAAAACTTCCCAGTAAATCAAGGATCATGGTCGGAGATGATACATGTGGCATCTCATGATGCTTGAAGACATTGTTGAGGTAGATTTGCACATTGGTTGGAGCATCCATAGTATCATAGGTTGGTGCCAAGTGGATTTGCTTACTAAGCTTATCCACAAACACCACGATTGTGGTGTGTCCTTGTTTTGTCTTTGGCAAGGATGTGATGAGATCCAAGCTCACATGCTCAAAGTGAGCGAATGGAACAGCAAGTGGTAGAAGGAGTCCACTCGGCTTTTGGTTGTTGGTCTTGTTATGTTGGCAGCTCTTACACGATCGGACAAATTCTTGAACATCTCGTGTCATGTTGGACCACCATCATTGATGTTGGAGGGTACTCAAGGTCTTGTCCACACCCATGTGACCCGCAATGGGTAAATCATGGGCTTCTTGAAGGCGTACAAGTTGAAGATCACCTTTAGTTGGAACATAGATCCGGTCCTCATAGAATAAAAGGCCCTCCTTGATAGAGAAGGTGTTGTACTCCTTATTGCATGCTGTAAGGGAACCCTGTACCGTTTGGAAGAAGGGATCTTGGTGTAGAGCTGACTGAAACTCGTTTTGGACCTTGGAGTCAGCTGACATTGCTGAAATTGCCACTATGATGAGAGGAAGAGACTTCAAATCAGGTCATTGTGATAAAGCATCAGGGATGACATGGAACCGACCTGGTTTGTACTCAAGTTTGATGTCACACAGTTGGAGTTATTCCTCCCATCAATGATGTTGACTCTTCATGTGTTCCAAGTGTAAGGTCTGCAACAATGGTTTGTGATCAGTTTGCATGATCACTTGTTTCTCCAAGAGGTAATGCCTTCATACCTTGGTGGTATATACCATTGCAAGTTGTTCTTGATCTCAAGCAGAATAGTTTTGTTTAGCCATATTGAGTCAGCGAGACACAAAGGCAATGGGATGGAGTCCATTTGGGAATTCTTGTTGCATCACGGCTCCAATTGCAAAGTTAGAAGCATCAAAATCAACTACATAGGGTAGTTGAGGATCATATGGTTGAAGAATGGGTCTTGAAGACACCATATGCTTTAACTTCTGGAATGCTTCTTCATGCTTGGTGGTCCATTGGAAGCTCAAGTTCTTTCCCAAGAGGTCAATCAGTGGTGCAGCCACATGAGCATAATAATGGATGAACCATCGGTAAAAACTGGCCAATCCATTAGATGCATATACTTCTGTAGCATCCTTCACGGCCAGTAATGGCCTTGATCTTCTCTTTTTCTATCTTGATCCCCTCTGATGAGATCTTATGACCCAAGAAGGTAACCTCATTCTGCCAAAAGGCACATTTTGACTTCTTACAATAAAATTTCCATTGTCATAGTCGTCTTAGAACTTCTCGCATATGATTCACGTGTTCTGCCTCTGTCTTACTATAAATTAAGATATCATCCAAGAACACCACCACGAACCGATCCAAAAGTCCATCCAACACCCGATGCATCTGATCCATGAATACTGCAAGAGCATTAGTGAGTTTGAAAGGTAGAACTCTCCACTCAAAATGCCCATACCTTGTACGAAAGGCAGTCTTTTGCACATCCTCTCTCTCAATAGGAATTTGCCAATAGCCGCTGCAAAGATCCAACTTGGAAAAGTAGCGTGCTCCACTTAGTTGATCAAGCAAGTCATCAATCTGAGGCAAGGAATATGCATTCTTCACAATTTGCTTATTGAGCCCACGATAATCAATACAGAAACAAAGTCCTCCATCCTTCTTTGGAACAAATAGTACCAATGCTCTCCAAGGAGAGGTACTATGTTGTATGAAGTCCTACTCCAACAACTCTGTAAGTGTTGTTTGCAACTCCTCCAACTCCCTTGGTGAGAGCCAATAGATCAGTCTACTCATTGGAGTACTCCTTGGCAATAACTTGATCTTGAAGGGCATACCTTGATCGAAGGGTAATCCCTTTGGCAGATCATCCGGAAACACGTCCACAAACTCCTTAACTATCCAATCAACCATTGCTTGATGAGGCTCTTGATCCTCCACAGATTGGTCTTGTGCAATCAGCTTGATCCACATTGCAAATACAGACTTATTTTCCTCCAAAGCTTGCTCTACGGTTGCTTTACTAACAAACTTCCCTTCTAGGGACTCATCTCTCTTCCAAGCTTGCTCCATGGTTTCCTTCTTGGCAAATGGAGTCCCATCTTGGGACTCCATTTCCTTCAAGGTTTGCTCTATGGCTACCTTCTCAACAACCTTCCCATCTTGGGACTGACTATTCTTAGGTGTCTTACTCAGAGGTGCCAAACAACCTAATCAGAAATTCCTACCTTGGTGTTGTACTTGAATTTGGCGTCGGGTCCAATCAAATTGAACCTTATGACGTTCAAGCCAAGGTAGACCTAGAATGATATCATAGTGTAGAGGTGCCACTACAAGCCTTATGCACTCCAAATACTCCTTCCCAATCTTGAAGGTAACAAGATGCAAGGTGCAGAATGCAGAACCCTTTCTACCATCCGCCATCATCAAACTACTTCCAATCACTAGCTTGATAGGAATACCTAATTCTCTGAACTTCCAGAATCAACCAAAATCCTAAAACCCCGATTAGATATCATACCTTGCAAGTGAAGTAAACTTGCATAGGTGGAGCCTTCAATCCCATTTAGGAACTAATCAAGCTCCCAATAGGCAGCTTGAAATTTCCTACTGGGATTCCTCATTTCCTTGATCATTCCGCTCCACAACCTCCACTTTGGCAACTTGTCAAGGTCGTCCATTCTTGAGTGGACATTCAACAATGTGATGCCCCAACTGGCGACAATAAAAACAACCACCATTTTGTCACAGTTTCTCTTTATATGCCATGCCAAGCGGTCTTTGTTAAATTGCATCAATCTCCATTGGTGCTGGCTCCTCCAGTTGTGTGTAGTGTATTGGTAGGCTTTGTGGATGTCAAGGTCGAGACCAAGTTGTTGCCACCAAGGAATCAAAATGTTTGGCCAACCGCATGGCTTCCTCCAAGTGTTGTGGCTCTCGCATGGTTACCTCTAATTTGGTTCTTGCCTTCAAGCACCTCACCAATCGATCCAGAGCTTCACCTTCCAATACATTTGGAATTTGCATGATGTTGTTTTGGAATTGCGGGATGTAACTTCTTATAGAGCCAATCTGTTTCAACTTTACCAACTTATCCCATGCAGCTCGTGTCATTTATAGCCAGGAACAGACTAATTATTGTGCTCTTGAATTCTGCCTATGTCAAGATTGGTGCAACCATTTGTTGTTCGGCTCGCTCCACTTGAAATCTCCACCATAGCTTTGCTACTCCATCCAATTGGCTAGAAGCCAAGAGAATCTATTTTCACTTGTCTTGTATATTGGTAGCTTCAAAATAAAGTTCACAATCAAACACAAAATTCTCCATTGCACCCGAGAGATTCTTGCCTTCAAATACCTTGGGTTTAGGGAATCTAATCCGATCTTCTCCTTCTCAAATTGGTACTCTTTCCAACTGTTCTTGTCGTCAAAGATCTCATTCATCCAACAATCGAGTAAGGTGCTCGATTTGTTGTTGCATAGCAAGGATAACATCATGTATTGCCGCCATGGTTGCTCTTCTATCACACCATTCCCAATCTATCTAATTTATTAACACATAGAAATAGCACGTCCATTGTTCTCCATAAGTTACAACCAAAAGCACCAAAGGTTCATCAGATATGGTGATCATATGCAGAAAATCTTGTCCAAAGTGTGAGGTGATGAATTGTGTGAAATGATGCTTTGGTAGTATTTGGACACAGAAATCCCAATGGTTCGGTGGAAGTGGATTTGGTGGTCCATAAATTCCATCTATCCTATTCCTGCTCTGATACCATTGTAAAAGACCGAATCTGAGGAGAGCAAATAGGAGAATGGAAACTCACATTGGGACACTTGAATGAGGGAAAACTCCAAATGCCTAGCATGAGCTTTGGCCTTGGTATTTATAGGTAGCATACAAGGCCCTTGAGAAGCTTCTCAAGAAGTTTCCTCAAGCCGCTTTCTTAGAGTGCAAGCCAAGTTAACTAGGAAGCTTCCTTCTAGAAGCCGCCTACTTGGCGTGCAAGCTAAGCTAGTTGGAAGTTTCTAGAAGCTTCCTTCTAGAAGCTACTTACTTGAGGTGCAAGCTAAGCTAGCCGAGAAGCTTTCCAAGAAGCTTCCTAGATACTTCCAGAATATTCTAGGCTAATTTATCTTATGTGCTACTTCATAATCCCGACTAACTTGTAACTCCATATTGTTACATACCACACTTGCATTGGGACGTCTAGGAGCCATGGATGTTGTCTCCAATGCCTCAGATAGCATGAAAGACTAGGGAAGTCTGACCTATCTTGCAACCTTTCCTCTTTGTGGGTCCAACTCCACTAATGCTCCTCTAGGCTTTGGAGCACGTATTGCACTCCTAGTCACTACTATAGATGCATCCACCTGTGCTGCTCTGCACATGAAGTCCAAAGCATCTCTATCACCAGCATATGAGGTAGAAGCCTCAACGCCCAAATCTGATCTCCTCTAAGCAATGGTCATACTAGCCAATCTCTGCTCCAACTGCTCAATCTGAGTAGCCATAGCTATATCAAAAGTAAGGGCAGGTACTGCACCTCTACTAGGTGTAGACCCTCTACCACCACCTCTACCACCTCGTCCTCCATGAACTGGAGCTCCTCTACTACCTACCATAGCAGCCCTACCACTCCGTAACTTTGGTTGTAAGTCAAAGCACCAATCACTAGTGTGACCAAATCTATGGCAATGCTCACACTGCCTCTGTGCTGGCTATGATGCACCACAAGTATCAGGTCCCCTGCCTTGAGTACACTCTTTCCTATGGTGAAGTCCACCACAAGTCCAACAAGAAACACTACCACTCACTGGCTATTGCTGACCTGAAAAGGAAAGTAAGGGTCTAGCTCCACTAGGCACTCCACTTGCTCCATAGGATTTGAGATGTCCACCTTGTCCTCAAAAACCAATTGGGCATGGTGCACTCTTTTGCACTCTAGAAGTAACAGTTGTGGATGAGGTCTCCCTACCAAATCCAGATGTCACCACCCTCTCCTCCACCATGTTGAGCTCAATATGCTCAGCCAAACTAAAGACCACTGCCAAAGTAGGCGAAGTAGCTTATAATAACGTAGCATCATGAACTCTACGTTGCAACTCCATGTCTAGTATCTCGTACCAAAACTAGACTGCTTGGGCCTCAGTAACTCCTTGAGTGAAATTGATCAACTGCCTCATGCGAGTATATGCCTTGCATAGGCTCTCTCAAGCCTTCTGTTGGAACTCCTGCAAGCTCCTCAGCTTGTCAGTCCGCACTCCTTGGTAGTTTTGCCTCAAACATTGGAAGAACTCCACCATGAGGTTAAACTCCAATAGCACACCACCTCTTGCAATGGTACCTCCACTTGTGGTAACACTATCTCTAGCTAGTGCACCTCCACTAGCTCCACCAACACTACTCGAGCTATAACTCATGGGTACAGTCGATCTACTCCTAGCAACCAACCTAAAGTGATAAAGACATAGTTTTGAGACCAATACTATCTCCATAACTCAATCTCCTCCAAATGAGCTCTCTTGAACTCATGGTAGTCATCCATCTACGGATTCTCCAAATGCTAAAACAACCTCTTCCATGCTATGAAGGGTGTAAACAAAGTCGGGTTCAACATTTGTTGCAAATCACACCAACTATCAAACTCTTGGATGAAGTCATCCAACTCAATGGTACCCATTGTACCAGAGTAATGCTTAGGGCTATTGGAGGTCCCATAAATCTTGTCTATGTCCCACAAAAATGATGTAGACACGGCAAGTGCACTCTCAATTGAATCAGCTCTTGTATCGAACTCCAACTCAAAGTCAATCTCCTCCCTCACTAAGACTTGAGATGCAGGCTGATATCAAGCACCACTCCAAGTAAACCCTCTATGTATTGTAGGGCTAACTCCTCTTGAATCTCCAAAGAACTTCATTGTGACAAAGTAACCGTAAATTGGAACCACCAGCTGCAACCACAACCGCAAGTACTCCACCAAGTGCCAACACCAACTGAGCACCACCAAGTGTCAATACCCACAAAATACCATCCACTAATGTAACTCTAATTGAGATAACTACACTAGGGGAAAAGGCAACCTAGAATCTGCTATCATAGCACGCACTCTCACGGTCTACAAGTCATCACTTCTTGCATCATTGAAGAGAAACAAAGGTAGTCTAATTGGTCATCACTCCTGCCTCACTATCGAGAGCACACCAGAGCACCAATGCTCTAAATTTAGGGCACCTCACACAAATGTGTTGCACAAATAGGAAGTAAAGAATGGGGGGGATCCAATCACAAGAAATCTAAACAAAAACCCTTCATCTCATAAAGCAACATGGGACTGACTTTGCCACCAATTGGCATTTGACATAAGAGAAGTTTGTATCTACATCCTAAGCTACTAGGATCACCAAGAATGGGATCAAATTGCCTCTCCTAGCCAAAGCTACAAGTGTATAGATAGCAGTGGCATAGTCACTAGGACAACAAATGAGGGTGGACCAGTTAGCTAGGGCACCTGTCGAGGAACAAGAGATCTAGGGATCAAACCCTATTGCGCACAATCTAGTAGGATGGCAGATTTTGCCAAACAATGACCAAGATCTACTCTAAACTAGCTAGCCTCACGCTAGCTTGCTAGCTCTTCTAGGCCTTTGTAACCTCTCATAGCCCATAGCCCAAAGCCTTGAAGCCTCTAAATGCCAAAATTCAGCCAAATGAGGTTTTTCTTCTTGCCAATTTGAACCCTCTCCAAATCTAGCAAAACTCCTCTAAATCTATGAAAATCCTCCAAACTTGCAAAACTCCTCTAAATCAGGCCAACCAGTAGAACTCCTCCAAATGTGGCCAAAATCTGATGTAAACTCCAGCAAAATCTGGCATAAATCCTAAAGTTGGTTGACCGCCAAATCCTCTGCTAACTTTTCACTCAAGCCAAATTGAAAAAATGAGTTTCTTTAAATCACAAATTCATGGCTTGATTTGTCACTCTATAAACTGCCAACAATTGTGCACTAAGTATAGTCAAGCCACACCCACTCTAGCTAAGAGAATCTAGGTGATGCTTGCCGGCCTCTGTCCACCATAACCAGGAACTCAAAGGCTCAACATCAAAGAAGTGAGCTCTCTAGAGCTGCACTTCAAAAGTATACCTTTGGACTTGAGCTAGGTCTGGAATCCTAATAGTCCCTTTGGCGGCACACTTGATAGTGCAAATGGTGCAAAGTAACGGTGGGCCTCACCGTGAAGTCAGTACTCGGAATAGGAAATCTGACCGTCAAAAAGTAGTCTATGAGAAATTGCTAAAATACCTCTACTATCACTACAACTCTAGTGTCCAAGCAATCTAGATGAGACACTATAAATGGCATGACACCTTTCTTGAAGATGAAGAAGTAGTACTCAAGATCATGCTTCTTCTTCCCCAAGCATGTTTTAGCTCGCAACACTTCAAGAGCCGGCCATTCCCCTTCTATAGCCAAACTACCTTCTTGAGGCATTTCTTCCTCAAGAGTTATGTAGTTTACAATGGCATCTCCTTTCAACTAAAGTGCCGTTTGCTTAGCAAGAGTCTATATATACTTGATTGGAGGCTTTGGGTTGGGTGGTTGAGGGCACTAATTTCCAATGTGGCCCAAACCTTTACAATTTCCACAGAGTGAAACATACCCAATCTGATGCCTCGGCTTATGACAATTTATAGATAAATGGCCCATAGAGCCACAATTGTAACATGCACTTGGTGCAACATTTTGAGGCATGTTGTGGCTGCCCATCGGCGGTCTTCATAGAGGAGCATTATTGTTATTATGCTCCTTGGGTCCATACCTCAGACCTTAGTACAATGTGCTTGCCTAAGGCTGTACCTCTTGGGTTTGGTACACTGCATCATCTTCCTCATTTTGGTCCCAACTTGTAACTCAATCAATTTGCTACACTAGATATGTAGTTTGGGTCAAACACTCCATGTTGGCATGGCCTGACTTGCCACACCCAATGCACTATAAATTTGGTCTTCTAAATGAAAGGGGTTTTCTTTGGTCCTTCACCCCATTAATTTGGATCTTCAAATCTGCAAACTCTTTAATAAGAGTCTCCAACTTAATGTCAGTCTTAGTTACAACTTTAGTTGGGAATGTCAATACTTTCTTCCTCCTTGCCGTCTAATTGTTCTTGGCTTTGAATCTTCTTTGGATTCCAAAGAAGAATTGGAGTACATAGAGGATTCTTTTGAAGATGAGGAGGTACTACAAGAAGCTCTTTGTTTGGGCTTCTTGCCTCTTTTTCTCTTGATTTCTTTGGTTACTAGAAGAATGAGGGTGGACTCCCTTGTATCTAGGAACAGGTTTGAGTACCTTGTCCAAGGAAGTGACGTTCCTTTCCTTGGAAGAGATTCAAATCTCTAATGATAATACTCTGAGGAACCAAGTGATGGCTTGGGCATTGGAGTAACCCACCCCATTGGATTGCTTTGGCACTCAGTTCAATAAGGCCATGAACCACTCAAGAGTAGTCTCTCAACTTCTCCTTCTTCTCCCGGTCTAAATTATTTGATGCTGCAAAGACACTCATATCATAGTCAACTTCCCAAAATTGTTTTAGGGAGTTGTCTTGCAATTCTTTCCAATTGACTGGTCTGAACACCTTTTGGGTCACATAGGTATACCAACTCCTTGCCTTCTTTTGTAGCAAACTTGGGAAATTTTCAGCCAATCAGTAAAGTCATGCTCCTTTTTGGCAAAGGAGATGACTTCAAATTCTTTGATGAATTCATCAAGATCTTCATCTTTTTTTGTGTCCTTATACTTTTGGTATACATGTCAGGTGATGGGTAACAAAGTCATCTTATAACTCTGAGGAGTAGGATGCAATGGTGGAAAACTTGATGGGCCCGAGGTATTGGTTAATAATTATGCATAAAGTTCACCCCACGGGTTCCAGTTTTCCAAGTTCAAAGTTGGGTTCTTGTTGATAGGTTGTTCTTTTGAAGGTACATTGACTTCAACCCGATTTGGAGAAAGAGGTTCAATATTTTCAGATTGCTCTTTACAATCACTTTGAGCTAGTCAAGGAATTGTGTATAAGATATATTGACACTCTTCTTCCATCAAAATTTTTGTTATCTTCTCATGAATGAGTTCTTTTAGATAACCGGCTCCCTTGACAACTTTGGAGGAAGCCTAAGTACTAGGTCACAACGAATATGTTTGCTTGCTAGCATCTATCTTCTTCTTGGGATTTGTGGATGCAAAGTAGCCTTGCCAACCAATCTCACATTTCTTTTGTTTGAGGTCTTTCAAGGCTTCTTGGCCTTTGTGAAGAAGCTATAAATCCCATTCCTTCTTCTCATATTCTTCACTTGTCAATTGGCTCTTTGGCATTCTTCTTTTTCACATTGCAAAGTTTGTTTACAAGCCCTTTCTTCTTATTGTTCTCTCAATGCAGACATTCATATTTGTTGGACACTCAGTTTAAGATTTGGATTTGTATTCTTCTACTCCCAAGATTTGGATCCTTGGCAATGGTGCCAAAAATCATGTGACAACCCATCAAGTATCACTTGTGTGGTAATCAGCAAGTAATAGTTTGTTCCCATAGAGATATTGGTCAGAAATGGTCAAATACAAAGTGAAATATCACAACTAGTTCTTCTTGGTCGTGTCTTTAATCTCTCAAGAAGAAACCACACCCAGAAGAGAGTAACAAGCACTTAACCACAGTCTTGTCATAAATCATAACACCCATAATCACAATTCATCTAATTCTTTCTAAACAAATCTTGATTGTGATGATTCAATTCTTTCAAAAAAGGCTAATTCAGTATGAAACTACTTCACCTCAAAATTGTGTTCCACTCCTCCATTGAAGGCACAACTTCCTCAATCAGAGTTTCTTTGCATCAATCTAGCAATATGCTCACAAATGCAAAATACTACCAACACTATGATTCCTCCCAGATTTGTCAAGGCATTGCTTTGATTGCTATCTAACACACAAAATGAGAATCAAAACTGCAGAATTCAACCTCCAACAAGCTTATTGACTACAATTTGAACTTCTCCACACACACACACACACACACACACACACACAGGATTGATACTCAAAATTAAGCTAAAATGATGAGCACTAAGTTACAACACTTTGGTTTACTCAACTTTAAAATTACAATACAGAACAACAACTCATTGCCTCTTTTAAATAGGCAGAGCACTATGATAGTTATCTAACAACATACCATTCTACAACTTTACCAACTTGCAAATCCAAAATGACAAACAATCTCTTCATTTCTGCCTCTTCATATATACCTCTTCATATCTCAAAATTGTTACTAGTCCAATTCGATGTCAACCTCAACTTTGACTTCTACACCAAATGTTCTTGTTATCACTTCTCCATCTTTGGGCTCAACTACAACTAAAATTTCTTCTTCCACTTCTATCTTATCTTTAGACTAAACTAAAATTGAAGTCATAGCTATACTATCTACCTTCTTCTTCTCTCCTATAACTTCTTTTGATGTCTCAAGCAACTCACCCGAAGACACCTGCACTCCTATGTTTGCTACTTTGCATCAGGCTTCTTCCTTCATACTACTTCAAAGTTTATCTGTATCTGATCTAACTAAATCTAATCTGAGACTCACATTGTCTCCTATCTCCAACATCTTCTTATCTACACATTCTCTTAGGCAAATTAACAACTTGTTCATATCTACTTCCTTTGCCTTTTTCTTCCTCATCTCCTACACTAACAACTTCAACTTGTGCAGTCTTGCTTCCTCCAACTTAACTTTGGCTTCAATACTCAACATCACCTTCAACTCCACAACTATTGCTCCAAATTAATCTGTCTTCCTCCTTAGAACTATCTTCTCTCAACTCCTCTTTGCTTCTAACTTTTTTCTATACATCTTCAACTTGTCCTCAAATCCACATTTAATGCTTCCTTCTCCTCCATATACTAAAGCAATTGAGTCTTTACATTTTTGAGCATCCCTCACAATTTGTCTTCTTCCCAATGTCTCTTTGCCAACTCCCGTTGCCAGGACTGATCCTTCTCCTTTGTGCCATTTCTCACGCTCTCTAGTTCTTATTCCATCACCACTACCATTGCCTTCAAATGTAGCACATCCTTGAATTCTCCATTCAATTTCTTGAATGTTGCCTTCTACTCCTTCAATTCTTTAGTTCATGATTTGAGTTCTTTGCCGCGCTTTACACAACTCTCCTTCAGATTATCAAAACTCTTCCTTCAAAGACCAGCATCAACCCACAGTTCTTTGGCTTCTTGTTCTCCTTGGATTAATTTACTCCTCAACTCCGAGTTGTCTTTGTTCAAGAATTTCACAACATTGAACTCATCCTTCACTTCCTGATGATCTTTCCTGAATTCTTCCTTCCTCTTTCTCAGTTGTGACAACAAAGGACAGATAATCTTTGATAGATAAGTAACCCCATTGAATCCTCCTTTGTCTTTGAGTTCTTTGGCTTTGGTTGCTGCTTCTTTGATTGGTGCCTTACCCCAAAGTTGTGATCGTTGCACCTTCAAAGTCACTCCATCCATCCTTTCTTCCTTCTCTTTGGCTTTACTTGGACCTACAGCTACAACATACACACTTCTTTTTGATCTTGCTGCCCTTGGAAATGCCAAGGTAGCCTCTCTTGCTCTTCTTCTCCCGCTACTTTGTCCATCAATTACTAGACTTTGGGATCATTGTTGCTTTCATTGTTGGACTCCTTACTCTACAATGTGAACTCTTCTTCCTCTCTCAAGTCCTCAAACTTTGACTCAGCTTCCCCTTCTGATTCTTCCTCCAAAGACAAGTTCTTCACCACCTCCAACTCTAGCTTTGGATTCAGCCTCCTTGTCTACTATGGCGGCAATGGCAATATTCTTCCTTTAGGTCTACTTCTTTTTCTTGGCCTTGGGATGTACAACAATACTATTTTCTCTTTTCTGCTCTTGATGTATTGGTCATCAACTTCCTGAACTTGCCTGATGTAGTATTGCTTGTCTGTATCTGCTACTCATCATAAATTAGGGTGAAAGTGGGACAATATCCTTTCCTCTCTCCTCCAAGCTAAGTAGGTTTAATCCAAAGTAGAAATGAGCTATGAAAGGTACAAAGTAATGGTGTGGTAGGTCCATTCTCCAACTATTAATCATCTGACCTACTTGTTAATACAAACACTTTGCCCAAACTACTTCTCCTACAAACATCTGGTGAAAGAACACAGCTTGTTGCATCATCACATAGGTTGTTCACTTTGGCTTAAATATGGTCATCATTGTGCTGACTATACCTCTTCATATTGGGTCTGTATACTTATCCACCTTGTTTCCGTTCTATGATCAAGGTGCAAGGAACAAATTCCTCACCTTGGTTGTTTCTTCCAAGGAATCACACTTCCAATAGAAGGTGACGCCTCACACTTCTCTTGCTTCCTTCCCCAAGACTAATCTCCAATTTGACTCAATCCATCAAGCTGGATTTCCTCTCTTCTTCTCTATCTTAGGACCATCTTCATAGTTGTTGGCAGTAATTTTTGGCATGAACCTTGGAAAGCTCAAATTCCACTTCCATGCCAGAAAAGTGATGCAAAGTTTGCTCAAAACTTTGACTCTTGCCTTATATGTAATCGGAAAATTGCAAGAACTCTCACCATACTCTGCTTATTCTCCTTTGGTGGCCTCGTGTGCTTCCTCACTCTTTGTCTATGAAAGATCAAACCCTCCTTGAAAGTTGACATCCTAAATCCTTCAAGGTAACTATTGAGAGGCATAGGATATCATCATGACATTTCAAAACTCCCTCAAGGAAGTCTCAATCTTATAGTTTCTTGCTGCATGGTCATTATTCAATTGATCTTCAATTGATCTTCAATTGACATGCAAATTTTGCATGTTTGTTTTCTATCACTCTCAATGTCATCTTGATCCCAAGGTACTAATTTTCTTCACGCATACTTTCTTGATTGGTTAGACCCAAGGGTTGTTGTTACATGTTCTTCAGATCGTGTTGTGCATCCCAATGCAAAGTCTCCTTACCTTTGGGTCCATACTTCCATAAGTCCAACCCAAGTCCTTCTCACTCTCATCCAAGGTCAACTTCTTTGGGTCTATGCTAAACACATGATTCTTCTCTTTTGTTCTTCCTTAAGCTTCAATTTGGCTTCAACAAACTTCACTTCTTCTTTAAAACTCATCAAAAACAACAATATGTGGGTACCACATTGACACTACAAACTGAAGTGGATGAAGCTCACACAAAGGCAATGATAGTTGAAATATGATATGAGAACTTGAAGAAGTTAACCAATCTTTGGATCTAAGACATGTTCTTTAAAAGCTAGAAAAGAAGGAGGATAAGTAGCAAATGAGAAATGAGATGAGTTATCAAACAAATTGCAAAGTGAAGGAACACATTTAGAGAATGAATGGATGGGACTACTTGCAAAAATTGGACATATGGCAACTCAAATTTTGAATCAATTGGAATGCATTGTAAACAAGAACCCCCAATGTACAAAGATGAAGGATTTATGAACATAGATTGGTGTGTTGGAGAGGAAAGTCTATATGAATCAACTCAATGTGTTGTTTGATAGTTTGCAGAGCCACACTAAATCAAAATTTACAAGGCACAAACTAGCTTTGCAAGAGAAGTTGTAGAATACTAGGAGGAACTTGTATTGCTTGTCCAACTATGTAAGGGAGAAGGCAATTCATCATAGATGCTATCTACTTGGGAGGCAAACAAGTAAGAAGACTTTGTTTGAATGATGCCAAGTCATTGCATAGTTAGGAAAATTTTGTAGTCATAGTCTAAGACCCTTAGTACATGTACATTCATACATAGTTAGATAGGTTACAATACAAAGGTCTTGCGTTAGTCTGTTAACCAACAAGCTAGTAGTAAAAAATAAGAGGTTGATGTGGCCATTATGTTTAGACTTCTCCTACTTAAGATAAGATTAGTGAGGATTAGATGTAATTAACAGATCTCCAATACTTTACAGCCACTTGATTTGATTAAACCTAAGTGGGAAATGTATAATAGGCTTAAGCTCAATGTTCACCACTTCCATTTAGTGCATCCTTCTTTTGTAGAAAATGAATTTACACCATCAAGACACTTGAGTCAATGTATGTGTTTTAGTCTACACTTTGTATGAGTGATTGCATGCTTAATTGAGTGGGAAGTAATGAATCTTGATGTATGAGTAGAAGCACTTGAGAGAAGGGAATAATTTAAGTGGAACTAGATTAGGCAACTTTAAGTGCTCTGTAGATGTTAGAAAAAATATAGTGATAGGCTACCAAACACTTGGAGTATGGTAAAGTGACAATATCCTTTAAGATTAAGCAACGTGTGTATTTGAGACTCTTATGACATAGTGCCTTTTTGGAAGGGTAGAACACTACTCATAATTGTAGTTGTCAAGGTGATATGAACCTCACAATTCCTACCTCCACTTCATATGCACATTCTAAGATGTAATGTGTAGTACCTTGTGGTCAATTGGACTGCGTATGCTTACCAAGCTTGTAATGCAAAAAAATATCCCAACTATTCAAGTACCTCAACAACACTAATCTGAACCTGGTTGTGTTAAGTGGGTGTGTAATAGTGGAATCCAAGGCAAAGTGAACTTTGTTATGAATGAATCTAGCTTCTTCAAGAGTTCTTTAGATTAAATCTAGAGGGAGCATGATTACTCATGATTCTTTTTTGTAGTGTGCCAAAGGTGGTGGCTCTACCTTCTTTTGGAAATGACTTTGCCCAAAATGTCAAATACAAAACAATAGACTATCACCTTTGAGACACTTTATCTCAATTTTAGCCATATTCCACTTGTATCCTTGTTGGATTGACCGGTTCTTACCACATCATTAATAATTTGAACAACACTAGGTTGTAACAAAATCACTCTCATAAAATATTCTTGTTAATGTATTCTCATGATAGTCTATCATTGATATAATTTTAGAGTTCTATCTTTGATCTCATATCTTGGAGAGCATAAACTTAGAGTATAAGACTTATCTTTAAGCATATCACTACTTTTTTATATCTTTATTATCTTATCAATCATCATGTGAGTTTGCATTTCATATCTACTGATCTATATCTAAAGCTCCAAGTTCAACTAGGTTTCACTGCAAGGCACTGCAAGATTCTCGTATTTGATTGTATAGTATATACTATGATATCTTTTATAAATTCATCCATCTCTTATACATCATGATATCTTTTATTACAGGTATTTGATGGAATATAGGAGGTATTGCAATAGAAGTAGAATGAAAAAACATTAGACTTCAATCCATGTCAAAATTATCCTAAGGGATTTATCCATATTAAAGGGCCTTCTTGGACAAGGATTAGAACCATATGACCATTATTCACCCCAATATCAATCTATATCTAGAGAGACATACACAACTTTGCATAGGACATATGCATACAAGTGATTTATCTATAGTTGAGGTATGTATCTAAAACCCCCTAAAGTATTTCCCTAGTGCAATGTGTTTTCTTAAATGCTAGTCAATATCAAGAATTATATGGATATCTTACATAGGATTGATTAGTTTTCTTGAAAAAGGATTCTGACCAGACTACCCTTACTCATTCAGATGCGTTCCATATCCAAAGAGTCAGGGATGAGCTTACTCAGGACATATGCAACAAGTAATTTTATCTATAGATGCAAATCCATATTTAAAGTTCCATAGGAGATTTACACAACCCAAATTGCTTTCTTTAGATTCTAGTCCATGTCAAGGAATGCACCAATAATCTTACACGAGATTGATAAGTCTTCTTGGAGATGATTCTATGCAAGCAACCACCACCACCCATTCAGATACCGGTCAAGGAAAACTTGTGCAAGACATTTGCGATAAATAGTTTATCTAAAGACGCCAATTCAATTAAAGGACAACAAGTTTTCTCAAATTGTGTATGAGTCTTCCTAACAAGGTAAGAAATCATCTAATACAAACTCTATCAAGCTAGAAACAATTGGTCATGGACTCTTAGATACAGAAGTTTTACGTATTGCACTCTTGTCACAAGTCAAGGGGAGAGAATGGGAACACATGAAAGAACCACTTGTATCACTAATGGCAAACTTTAGGAGAGATATATGGAAGAGGAAGGTAGATTATCGTGGAAAGCTAAATCTCTACCTTTTATCATTTTATGTGCTTCAGCATCAAAAGCTTATAACACGTGTCTACATTTTAGCTACTTCGTATTTAATTTATTCTTCTCTTACCAAGGTTGTGTACGAAGGTAATTATCTCAAAAACTCTCCGATGAGACAAGTTTATTTTTTGACCCATCCATAGTTTCTCAAGCAAGCATTCTATCATTAATTGCTCTAGTTGGAAATATTTTGCGTGAGTAGACCATTGTATGAATAGCTTCAGCTGATAGTGTTTTTCTAAGAACGTATTTATACAAAATTGATCTGGTATCCTCAAAAAGTGTATGGTTTGTTTGCTCTGCAATGCCATTTTCTAAAATAGAATAAGGGTTTATATTTTTAAATGTAATACCATAAGTACACAAAAATGAAGTCATTTGGTTATTTAATATTCAATTTTAATATTTATTATCAAAATCTTAATCTTCTCCCTAATTTTGAGTGAAAATTTTGCTTGAAATGTAAAAGAGGAACTATTTCTCCAATTTTATACTCAAATCCATACAATTAAATTATAAAATTAGTGTAACAATAAAAGAAAGAATATATCTTGAGTTTCCCATTGAAAGATGATGACCAGATCACATATGTCAGAATGTACAGGTTGCAAAGGTTGCTAGAAGTGGTTGCAAGTATTGGAAATGGTTCTTTACTTTATTTCCCTCGGGGGCAAGACTTGCAAGTTTAATACAATAGAGCCCCGGTCTTAAAATGCTTCTGCTCTTTGATTTTTATATGCCGATGTGTTTGAGTTTTTCACATTCAAATGTCCATGGCTCTTGAGCCAAACTATGAGGAGTAACTGTGTCAATATTACAAAAAAACCAGTCTTAAAATGCTTCCAGCGTAGAGCCCGGTCTTAAAAAGCTTCGGCTGTTTGATTTATATGCCAATTGTTTGACGTTGTTTACGGTCAAAGGTCAAAGGCTCTTAGCCCAAATTATGAGAAGGAACACCGTCAATACTACATAGAACCCGGTCTTAAAATGCTTGCACTCCTTGATTCATATGCTAATTATTTGACATTCTTCACATTCAAATGTCCAAGGCTCTTAAGCCAAATTATGAGTGGTAACGGAATCGACCCTATTACTCCATGAAGCGTTGTTTGAGTAATATCCAGTTCAAGTTGATACAACCTCCAGTCCAAATCTACTCGAGCAATAATACATCCATTGGAGTTGCAAAAAAATATAGTAGACTTTATAAATAATATATCAAGAATTATAATAGATATAATACATCTATTATATTCAAGAATATAATAGACTTTGTCATCAAACTCTAACTACACTAACAGAGTGCATTGTCTTAATATATTATATCTTTGAAAGTGACAGTTTGATTCAAATTGATAGATCCAAGCGTTAGTGGGATATTATTTCTTATGTAACCAACTACTTATCTCATTTACTCATGAATATATTGATTGGAAATATTTCAGAAAAAGTTACAAATAGCTCCCAATGAAACATCATATGTAAAGATGCTGCTCACAAAATAATGAACCAATTAATATATTTATCGTTAATTATCTATCGTTAGCATGAAGAGTGACAAATGCAGATTTGTGCAAGAATTTTTATCATTGGAGCTCTCTCCTTAGTGACATTTCAAAAAAAATCATTCTTCTTTGTTCGTTGCTTGGCTTTTGTTTCTTTTTTCCTCACAATCCTCCTTTTCGGAACCAAACTCTCTACAATATTCAAATTTGTTTTAAATATTTCCACTATCAACGAACAAACACGGTATGATCATGATCAGGCTTTACACCTATAGAAATTGCTTGTTCACCTCTATGAGTAATTGATCTCTTAAAATTGCCAAGGAAAGATGGTCTCTATTACTCAAGCTTCTTGTTTCATCCTTCCACAAGGGTTTTCCGCAAGATGTCGAGAAATCTAACAACTTCTTTTAGCTCTTTCCACTCTTTCCACATACTAAGATCTTTCATGATCTTAGTACGATATACAATTTCGATTATTTTATTTATATAATCGATAATTTATTCAGATTTGTGTGTCAGAGCGTACATCCTCAAGTGTATTCGTTTTCTATACTATATCTGATATCTGGCATGCATAGATGATAGAATTTCCCGTGTGCTTCTATTTTATTTCTGGCATGGATAGACGATAGAGCTTCCCCTATATCTGCAAATCTCACGAATCGACCTACGTCTGATAATCCATCCTCAAGTCTATTCTTTATTTCTATATTATTTCTGTCATGGATGGACCGTAGAGCTTCCCATGCATTTGCCAATGTCACAGATCGGCCCACGTCTGATTTGCTAAAGTTGATCGTTTTGACACGTCTTGATTCGTTTTAAAACTAGTTACTGCATTTTTTCACACTTGTAGAGCTCTTCCTCGTCGGCTCTATCTGTCGACTTATTACTTCATTCTCGACACACTCCCACACACCTTCCAATTTTGAAGTAATTTTGATCCGCTTACTCCAGAGATGATAGTTATCAATGGTTGATCTCTCAATTGTTAATCCCAATCAGGATTCATCTTAGATGAAACGTAACTGATCCTATTTTTCTAGGGATTCAGATTGATAAAGATTAAATATCAGCCCTGCACACTCATAACTTGTTGAAAGGAAAAAGGTGAATATGTTCATACATGTAAAGACTGACGCAAACTGAGTTCTAATATGCAGTATTCCTCAATAATGAACACAAGCAGTGTCAAGATCCAGTATATGAGTTGGCACGCAGGCTTGATGTCCAAAACAAATTTAGCCAGGACAGAACAGTTAACTGGAAAGAACAAAGGAATCACTTGTAAACTCAAGAAACCGAAAAGTCACAAGAACAATCGTTTTTTAACTAGCCCTCAAAAGCTACCCTCCGCGGGGATATCGACTCCAGAAAGGAGCATGAAATCTAGCATGCTCCTTGAAACAGTTATCCATCGAGAAAACACTTCTTACATACAAAATGTAAGTTGATGAGCAGAGCGATTCAATAAATCGAGTCATTTGCCACACCACGTAAGACCATGTCAACAGACCTACTCTGGTTCGACTTAAGTCAAAGCTCCTGATGCGCTAGCACACATATGTCTGTGTGATCACGACACCGAGAGATGGAATCTTAGACGACACTCTCGGCACATGTCGCTCCATCTTATGATTGCAATTCAACTGCAGGAATCATGAGATGTTACCTTGATGTTTACCGAACTCGTGACCGGGTGAAGACGAGCTAGGACAGACCAAAGCCACGTAAATCCCGCGCTAGTTTACTCGTGGACGCTATGCACTTACAAGGACGAACTTGCAAAGATACCTTCTCTGTCATGGCCGTTTGCTTTAGAAACACATGTGAACTTTGATAAAGAGCGAAACAGCGCGCTAATATTGACAACACGAAACTGAAGGGATCGAAAAGACTACCAGAATCCGCAGAAAAAGTATGTAGGTGATACAGCTCCCAAGTTAGAAGACTGAGATCATGTAGAAGAGAATGGAGGACAGAAAGCAGTCTGAAAGTCTGCTCATGGAACTAGCCACTGCAAAGTAGGTGGTACATGCAGAATAAATTCTGAAAGCCTGAAGATGCAGCTCCTATCCCAAGTGCAGAGGCAGTTGCGTCGGCATGGCTCTCGGGAGGTCACTTGGCTTCTAAGAGTCAGACTGTGACAAGAGGAAACCAAAGCTAAACATCATCTCCAACTAGTACCACTTTTGACGTCTGTATGCTTGAATACATGATATGACAGTAGTACAGATTGGATCCATCCTATACTCCAAGATGAGGAAGCAGAACCACAATTGTTCAACTTGGGGTTAAATCTGATCGTGAACAGTAAAAGAATCCTGTACAATGCTGAGTAAATGGGAAGGACGGAAGGTTTAGTCAGTTTGCTCACACGAGCTGTGCTCTCTTGAGTGCTTGAGCCTAGTGCTAGATCTTGGTGAAAACATAATGTTATATCTCTGGCTATGTCCTTATAGGATCGTTGGAAATTCTCAGTCCGGACTTTTTCTTCTCTGCAAACATAAATAATAGATTGTCCTCTAAGTCTAGTTCCCTTACTATAGTCTCCTCTTTGTTTATACACTTTCTTGCCTTGCAGACCATGCGTGCACATCCATCCTGGACCAGAACCAGTTAGAGTGTCGGCAGAACCATCCGCCAGAGTTTGTGTTGCATTAGATTGCAGCATGTTTACCTGTACAAGTCGTGAACCCTGAGTTCGTGCTTGTACTGTAGAGGAGAAGGTGAATTTGACCTGTATCGCATTACTGTATTTGGACAAAGCCCAGTACTGCAGATGATTCTATAGCTATTAACCGGACACTACACCATGTGAGGTAACGTTTTTTTCTTCTCTTTACTATAACTAGGTTGGCTAAATGCCCTAACATTCGGCAAATTCGGCAGGGATCTTGCAAGTCAGTCAGCATGACGGGGGAGTCAGCCTTGTCTGGATCTATGATTCTCCATCAGCACCCTGTGAATTACACCTGGAGCTGAATATCAATCTACAGTGTGTATTAGCGCATCTGCGTATTCCTAACGGCTAGAAATCTTTAAAACCTCGCATCTTCTGTTGTTAGTGTTTTCTCTGATGATTGTTCTTTTAGATCTGTGTGAAACGCTATTAGGTAACTGGGGTCATGACGCATGACTAGAAGGATTTGTGTTGTGGGTCAAGATATTTGCTTCAACTCGTATAGGAAATGTCAAGGCATGGCTGTAGGGATTACGGATAGTCTTAGACAGTGCTCGCAGAAACTGAAAGGTTTGGACACTGGGGCGAAATCTCCAGGATTGGACAAATTTGCAGATGCTTCATCAGTTGTCTCACTCAATCTCTCCTGAACGAATGACTTCTCCGCGTCACGGGAAAGACACTATTTGTCACTTAGCCACCCAATGGTGTGAGAGGGAGAAAGAGCAATTACAAGTTATCACAGGTACTGAGAAATCGCTTCATCTGGCCCACGAATTGAAATTGATGTGATGGTGATGCCAAGCAGCAGTATACTTTTGTTAACTCTGTTGACCTTATCAGCTATCGAAAGTACCTATGCTTCTTCTCAGAGCCTGCCTAACTCGACCGTATGTCGAACAGAACGATGCTCTGAGAAGTTCCTTACTTGCCCGTCAGATTGTCCAACTACTGGTGCAGGCACAACACCCTGTTTCATAGATTGCTGGAGCAGATGCGAGGCAATTTGTAGAAGTAAGTCTTCACGCTTTAGTGCTGTGGTTGCACTTTCTCGTGGATCTAATAGATATTTGTAATGTTTACTAGGAAGGTAGCGAAGAGACGTCAATTTGAAGATTCGGAGGACTGTAGGCTGCGTTGTAGGCTAGATCTACAAACTTAAAGTACATAGACAACATTTGTGTTAATCAAATCGTTTCTGTGTCATGTTAATTTACGAAGTTTCTAATGTGCAGATCGCAAGCCCGAATGTGACGAGGCCGGTGCAATATGCCATGATCCACGTTTTGTGGGCGGGGATGGTGTTATGTTCTATTTCCATGGACGGAAAGACGAAAATTTTTGCATAGTGACAGATCGCAAAATACACATCAACGCTCATTTCATCGGTAAAAGACCAGCCGGTAGACCTCGAGACTATACATGGGTACAAAGCTTGGGGATGTTGTTCGGCTCCCACAAACTGGTCGTGGGAGCAGCAAAAGTGGCCACCTGGGATGCCAGTCAGGACAATCTGGAAATCACATTCGACGGAGACGATATTTACCTCCCTCAGATAGAAGGCGCATTATGGGCCTCGCCTTCCGCGGACGTCTTGGTCGAGAGAATGGCCACCGCCAACATCGTGCATGTTGTGGTAGAAAATCTGCTTGAGGTGACCTTGAGCGTGGTTCCCATCACCGAACACGAAAGCCTCATCCACAACTACCAGATTACTGAAGGCGACTGCTTCGCCCACTTACAGATGCAGTTCTATTTCCTAGAGCTCTCGAATTCGGTGGACGGGGTGCTAGGGCAGACTTATCAACCGGAATTCAAGACACCAATACAGCTGAATGTGTCCATGCCAGTCATGGTTGAGGAGGATAAGTACTTCAGTTCCTCTCTGTTGTCCGCCGATTGTGGAGTGAACCAGTTCTGGCCACATTCTTCGCCCTATGAAACCGAGCCCACCGATACTACAAATTTCTATCCGTTTGAGAATTTCAACGTTCAGTGCCAGAGTTCGGGCACTGATGGCATGAACTGCAGGCGGTGAGGAGGATAAACTATTCCTTGAAATGTACATTATGTCTTGTCGTGCCAATGACATCGTCTAGCTTACTTTTATCTTCAGAGTCATTTCTGATGCATTCGAACAATTCTCTGAACTCATGCAGTGAAGAAACTCGAATATACTGAAGCTCCAAAAGAACCTGACCATGCTAGCATATTGAAGTTCAATCTACATATCATATGTGCGAATACATCGTATATATGGCCCTAAATTTCACGTACTTGCAAACGTGCGCATCTCTAATTTGTGGGGTCAGCCTCGACAGTCGTTGATGTGTTCGATATTTCGAACGTGCTGTATGTAGATCGGACCTCCAGTGGAAGTAGTAGTCTAGGAACATCTGCTCAATTGATGAGATACAACTCTAATCGACGAGCTGGAAAGTTCCGGCAGTAGTCACAAGATTGCTTTCTATTTGGTTGCTGTTCCCAGTTCGTTCTGAATTTCACTGCTTTCTATTCTGTTCGTCCAAAAATGTTTTTCCATTCATTGATTTTATTTTGCTTTTCCACAAATACTTTTCTATTTTGGTTGTAGTGAGTAGTTCACATTGAAATGCATTCTGCTTGCACATTGCTCTTTTCTCAGTACACAGTGATGAGTTACCAAAATGAATTTCATTGACGTATTATTTACATGCCTATATTATTTGTAGTATGTATAAAGTGTGAATGAAACGTTTACCGATCTCTAGTTTGCTTTTATAATTGTTATATTATTTTATATTTTTTATAAATTTTAATAAATAATTTATATCTATTTAACATGTATTAAAATAATGAAGATCGATTTTGTATCAAATAACTCTTTTTTACATCATAAATTTATAACAAAATATAATAAATAAAAGCGTACCTATTTCTAAATTAATATGTAATACTTTGAATTCGAATTTCTTTCAAAATAATTTTGGCGCGAAGTATTGTTCATTTTCGCTCACCGATTTAAATCGGGTTAAAACATGGAACACCTTTTGCATTACACTTAAGGGGGGTGATGTGACGAGTGAATTCCTCTAAAAAAAAGAAAAAAAGGCGACCGCGTAGGAAAAATGAAGGATGGGAAGACCCCATCAAGCCATACAAGGGAGAGACAAAAAAGGTAACATGGGGCTAAGCCCCAATAGAGTCTGTATGAGAAATCTGCCCTACCGCACCTAAGATATCCGAGCTATGCAAGTCGTACGGTCTACACACAACTGGAGCATCCGAAGAAACATCACCTAATGTGATTGCTCTCCTATGGATTGCACCAGCCACTGCCCTCTGTAGAGCAATGGATACACGCTGTCTAAAGTAAGCTACAAAGTATGAGAGTGAGAGTGGTACCCCCTGCCGCCTAACATGATAAGCCCTCGCGCACTCCCTGACAAATGTGTCAAATGCCGTGTCCACCGCTCCATATAACTCCAAGGCTAGAGGAACAAAGAGGTGACCTCGCTGCATGCCCCTGTACTTGGAGACCTTGCGACCTGCTGCTGCACTCGCCGCCCATCCAGGGGGATGGGTAATCACTCCCTCCGAAACTGTATCTCGCGTAGGGTCCGTCACCACGACATCCGCTACTGTCACCTGATCATCTCGGACCAAGTATAAGTCTGCCCTGACACGTGTCGTCTGCAACGCATACGAACGCTCCCTCCAAGCCAAGTATCCACTCTCTCGTGCCATAGCAAACACTATGTCTCTAATGGCATCATGGGTAGCTATCCTCTGTCCTCCAAAAGGACACCGTGTCATGTGGACCGCCGCTGCATCTAGTGTAGAACCACACTCACAAGTGAGTAGTGAAGATGCAGATGGGTGGACCAAACCTAGGCGAAACCTCATCGCTGTAGAGAAAGTAGCCGGTGCGAGTCGGAAAGCCCTAATGCATGGTCGAGCTAGGATCCACGAGCCTGCACCCTTGCCGGAGCAAGAGCGTAGACGTGCTCTAGTAGCCTGAGGAATGGACGAGTCAACTAAGAGAGAATGTAGCGTATGCTCACACTGTCGCTCCATCAAGGAAGACTGTAGACCTCTAGTCCAATCTGACGATAGTGAAGCAAACGGTGGAAAACACTCTCGTGCTCGTGAAGATAGACTATCTCTCGTCTGCCGCAATAACACCTGGAGAGAAAAGGATCCTCCCTCCACCTCTGTCACATAAGTCTCCAAAACCGGCCTATCAGCAACCACAAAACGAGATGCAAGTAGGGGTGCCGAGAGAGCCCAACTACCCAAAAATGCTATAGGTGCCATCTCCTCCATAGAAAGCAAGCCAACCCCACCACATGAGATCGGTAGAGCCGTCTGTCTACGTGCCAAATCCCCTGTCACACACTCAAAAGTCCCTGGTCCAATAATATCACCAAAGACTCCCATAATCCTCCTATCAAATGCTCTCAGACGTGATAGGAAGGACGATGAGGAGGGAACTGTACGGATGAGGTAGGATGGTCGACGAGCAATACTGGAAGAGAGTATACCAAATGCCACCTGCGGATCTCCTAGTAATGGAAGGTCATCCACATGGAGAACATCCTCTGCAAGAGCAGCGTCCAAGAAGCATGTGACAAAATCCTCCGATCCTACTGGCACTCCAAGAACACGAAGTCCCTCTGTGGATGTGATATACCCCTCTGGAAGCTCAAGGTGGGGAGGGATACCTAAAGGGGACCATGCCCTACACTTTGACACCTTGACTCTCAAGCCTACTAGATGTAGCTCGGTAGTCAAGTAGTCAAAGGCCTGCCTAATCTGATCTACAGGGCCTACGATGTGTGTATCATCTGCCAAGGATGGAAATACACAACCTGGCATGGCCAAAGTAGTAGACAGGAGAGCTCTAAAGTGAGCCATGGCAAATAAGGGCCCCCCCAAAGGATCTCCCTGACGTGTACCAACAGCTGACTCCAAGACGGTGACTCCCTCCTGTGAACCACCATGCTGGTAGTAAAGGGAAGCAGGAGAGCCATAAAAAGACCGCACAAAAGGAATGAGACTCGCCAAGGATCCACTAGCCTCCCTAAGCTCTCTAAAGAAACATATTCTACTCAAAAGATAATCTAAAAGCATTAACGCGATATTGAATGCCTTCATTGCATGTTACGAAAGATGATAGATAATCGAGAGGCCCAACAGGATTCTGTTCGAAGATAATTTATCCAAAACTGCTAAAAGAAGTCGATGGAAACTATAGGGACTTATGATGGAACGATTATATTTTTAATTACTATTTGACTGCCTTTCTTTACATAACTTGGAGCGAGGAAACCTGCATTCTCCAAAATACAGCAAATTGAAATATACTGGAAATATAAACCTGAATTATTTACTTGATACAATCGTTCACCAATACCACGATATGCTTCGCCATCAAATTTTTACTTTGGCTCGCTCTCCACTCTAACTCTAAAAGGAACATAAATTCAGAAATATGATTTGTAAATTTGAAACCTTAATCTGAATCCAAAATCAAGATGCTAAGAGATTAGGGAGTTTGTATAGCACACTCTTAATGCTTGAGAAGCACTATTCTAAATGTGTCAAGATTTTAAAGAATACAATTTCAATTTTCAATGATCATTGATCGTGAAAGAGAGCTCTCTCAACTCTGTTTATCCGTACTTTTCTTCTTATGAAATCAACATCCATTCATGTCTTCTTCTTTTTTTTCCAAAATTCAAAAGATATGTTTTCAATCTCTCACTGATCTATTGAACGTAACAGAAATTCTCAACTCAAGCTATGGTGGATGTTTACCGAAACTGTCCTTCTTATGGTCTTTAGAAATGAATTGGAACGATCCATTCTCTAAGTTTCTGAAAGGTGGATGTGTCTCTCCAGTTTATCTTAGCATTATCCCTAAGGCTTATAAGATAGACCCTTCAGGAAACAAAGAATCCAAAATTTAACACCCAGTAAATTTTCATGTCCGAAAGTGACCTCACAATGACAATCTAAGAGAATATGGTTAATGGAAAGGAATATCTAGAAATTTAAACTAAGAAGGAATGTTGAATGCCTTCAATCTAACCTCCACATTTTTTTTTCCATATTCGGAAGCTAAAATCACTTGTAAATTTACTGAAATTTATTTGGATAATTTGGATATATAAAAATTTGGATCGTCGTTACTTCTAATTCTCTTTATTTAGATTCCAAAGGACATCTTCTGAGTGCTGATAATGACAGTAATTAACACTCGAAAAGCATTAGATGGTGTTACAAAATGGATTGAATTCATGCATAAAATCTTTCAACTAAGTGAATACATCAAGGTTGGAACTCCAGCCACCGTTAGCCCGCTGATAATCTTTACTAAACAGTATCTTTGTTGGGAGATGGTTGTTACTTGAGTTTATTTTAATTTGAGTAGTAAGATTAGATACCTGAAGTTAAATTTATTTTGTTTTTTTAAATTTTGGTCATGTAAACCATGGTATTCATCATGAAATTTTTGTAGGATTATTACAAATAAAATTATTTGAGCAGATCAAGTTCATAAAATTATAAAATTTTATTCAATAAAAGATAAAGATAATTTTTTTCCAAAAATTGAAGATAATGAAATTTCTTTTCTTAACGTATGTTTGTTTTCCGAGAAATTAGATAGGATTATTGCACTCTTGAGAAGTTTGAGGGGATTTGAAATAAGCTTAGCTTTTCCTTTGCAGTTAAGTTCATGTCTTTCGGATTTAGTCAGTGTTTCCCTCCATTTTAGGCATTTTAGTTAGTTTGGTTTGCTAGAGTTATGTCCTTTTGATTGTTACGAAGTTGTGCTATAGCAGTATAAAGTTGGGCATTCAAAGTGCCATTTTATTTGATCAGAGTATGTACTCTGATCTTTTGTTAACTCTTGTACCAAAAGTTCATGTGTTTTGATTTTTGATGAATCTTTGCAACAAGTATAGTTGTTGGCCTTGTGTGTTTGATCCATGGAGTGTTGAGTAATTATCTCAAAGCAACACCTCACCGACATTGAGAAAGTGTTGTAGGTACCCTACAACACTTTCTCAATGTAGTAATCAAAACTCAACTACTTGAAGTGTTTCCTTTGCACGCAAAATGATAACTTCATAGGCAAACTTGACTTCCTATAAGAAAGCTAACTTTGAAGTTTTATGATAAATTTGGAGGAAAAGTTGGAATTCGGAGCAAAGTTCAAGGAAATATTATGAAAATTAGCACTTTTGTCCTGAAACATCACTTATAGGATATGATTGGATTTATTCCATGTGTTAGGGAGTTTTCCTTAGTGAGTCTTTGTAATGTATCTTTTGTGATGTTATTGCAGTTTCCAAGGAATATTTTTGGCAAGGAGGTTAAAGATAAAGAATTATTCTGCGATTTTTTAATTTATATCTCAAATTTTTTTAACTATGGGAACAAATTGTTTCTTGACAGAATATTGTAATTTGGTTGTCATAGTGTTGTTACACACTCCTGATGGATTTGGTATTGCATTTGAACTCCACACTCTGTTCAACTGAATTCTTTTGGACACTTGACTATGCAACAAGCAATTTGACAATAAAGAATCATTTTGTGACTTTTCCCTTTATATCTCATCATTTTTTACTACAGGAACAAATTGTTTCTTGAAAAATATTGTGATTCGGTTGTTAATGTTGTGTTACACTCTCTTGATGGATTTGCTATTGCATTGAACTTCACACACTTCTTCATCGGAATTCGTTTGGACACTTGACTATGCAACAAGCAATTTGACTACCGCACCTTCAATCTTGCTCTTTCCTACTTTTGAGAATGAATCTTAACTCCATGGAATAATGATATAAACCATTTTCATTTTGTCAATATGTATGTCCATTCTTCTCGCTTGAATTTTATTCATGTGTGGGGCAATTTTGCAGTTCTTGCGGAGGCCATTAAAGAAATTCAAAGCACTTTTGGTGAATTTTAAAAATATAACTTCACTCATCACTCAGTAAATAGCCCAAAGACCAAATCTTTAGGCTCTTCACCCAAAATCTCTTCATCTTTAGGTCATCTCTTTCCTTTTTAGTTTGTACCTAACTTCTGACCCGGAGAGTCTTACTATGAAGGTAATGTCCCCCAAAGAGTTTATTTTTTCCTTGATATCAAATGCCTCTTAATCTAGTCATTTAAAATGCTATTGTTTTTTTTTCATTTTTTTTTACTTTGAAATTCATTATCTCAATATCTATATGTACACAAGTCCTGCTAAATCTGACAAGAAATTGACCGTAAGAACATACTATTAAAATTTAACTATCTAACCTATGTAAATTGCAAAGTTATTGAAGATCCTAAACCCTAGAATAGCAGAGAATATACTATATTTATTACTTATGTATACCTCAATGTATTTTATTCTAATATTGAAAATTAAAATAAGTTTATTTAATTTTATTATGTGTAATATATTCAATTCAATAACTTTTTCTTAGAAATTAAAATCTGTAGAAATATTATTTACAGTAATCTGAAATGGTATTGAAGTATATAAATTAAAATATGAATTGTAGAGCTGTCTACATTATTAATGAGTATGAAAATAAATTTTATTTATGTAATGACATGTTATAGATACTCAAATCTCTATATGAATAAATAATCTGAAATCCTGTCCAATTTGTTTCATATGAACGCTTGAATTTATACTAACAACTATTTATAAGCAAATAAAATATGGAATCTCTTGTAAATTGGATGCTTATCATATATAAAATTATTTCTTAAAATTCTCTGGGAAATTTTTATTTCAATGAGTTAAATAAATTTTCTTACAGATATTACCCTTTAATAATTAATTAAATAAAAATATTTATAAATTAACTAGAAATCCAAATATATTATATCTAAATTCCTATAAGATAGTAAAAACATGCTATATGCTAAAACCTATTAAAATTTCAAGAAAATTTCTTATTTTTTACCTTATAAGGTTATTGCAATGTTCAAATTTTCAATTTTTAATATTCAAGAGAAAGAAATATAGTTATCATATTTGAAATACTGGTTTTGATTTTATTATAGGAAAAAAATATATATACTTGTTTGTAAAATTTCAGACAAATGTTTTGCAAAGAGGAAAATAAGCAATATGAAGATATTTTCACTCATATTTTTTGTAATCTGATAATTTGCTTTAAAATATGACCTTTAGTGGTTTGGTGCATTCTTTGTATTCTTCAATTTGATCTACACTCTATACCATATTCATGCAAGTTATACATCGAACCATCCATACTATAAGTTATCTTTGTCCAAATCTCCACCTCCTTGTCCTTCCACATAAATATTTGGATCAAAATTATAATGTAATGAACAATAAATTCCTTACGAGTATCCTTTAAACTAAATCTTAAATATATTTGATTATATCCTTAGAATCTCCTTTCAACATCTTTAAAGAGTTCATCCTCTAAATTTTTATTCTACTCTTTATAATTTTCTTACTCTGGTTCATGTTAAATTACTTGCTTATGACTCAAAATATTTGCTTGTGAATTTCAGTTACAATAGTGTATCTTTAAGCAAATATGCTTTGGTCAAAGTAAAACTAAATAATATTATATATACTTTACTACATTCATAATATAGAGCTATTGGCCTCCCGTGCATAAGGAAGCACCATAGCTATCTCAAATTTTTGTTAAAAGCTACTCCATTTTTGGTTTATTTGGTGGAATAATTTTGCACAGGTAGAAACTTGAATCTAGAGAAACATTGATCTAAAATGAACTCCAAAGGTACAATTTCATTAATATAAGGGTTAATCTCACTTCTTTATTATTGAAATACTATCACAAAGACCAATCATCATCCCTCATGCAGATTGATGATGCGGGTTACAAGATAAACACAACTAACACAATAGTCAAAGAATTTACTTGCAACACTTGATCAATAATGTTAAATTTTACTACCAAGTTACTCTTGATTTTACCTAGAAGTCTATGCCTAGCTACACTCCCAAGTCACTCTTGACTTTCCTTCAAGTCTATGCTTAACTTCATCCACAAGTTCTTGTCAACTACTTTACTGGCTAATAATTTTTTCTAGATGAGAGCTCTAATCTTTGTATTTTAGCTACCGAGTACTTGAAGATTGTTATAAATCTCTCCTTATTCAAATCAGAGTATTTGAAGATTGTTATAAATCTCTCCTTATTCAAATCAAAGTATACTAATTATGTGATTACTCCAAATGTACAAATAGCAATGGTGTATTGACTAGATGATTAAAAGGTTTCCATGTTGTTTCATACAATGTATATTCTTTCATTGGACTAAGTACTCTATCTTTTGATAGTAAATACCACATATTTACTTCTTGAAGATATACTTACTCTTAAATTTCTTATTGTCTTCCTTCAATGGATTTTAAGTCAAGGATTGTGGTTGATGCTCATTTATAGATTGTGATATAGAGAGCTTATACTTCCTTAATTTTATGAAGCAAAACATATGCAAAGTTATCTCACAAGAGATTGCAACTCCAAGAAATAAGAGATTGTATTGCCTTGTACTATGAATATGCAAATGTATCATGAGTTTATTAAAGGAAGATTGAGGATAAATATACTTAATCTTCAATATATCAATATCTCTTAGATATCTTTATTATCCCAAATATTGACAAAATTCTCCTTGAGATTACTAAAGTTAGAGTATTAGAAGTAGTTTGAGTGCCTTCGCATGTTCTATTTTTCTTCTTTACATTTTGAAGAGTTAATAGAAGCTACAAGAACTAGTATTGTCATTTGTAATAAGCTTTTTGTAATGATCCAACTTTTGCAACCAATGGTCAGCATTTATGAGAGTTATTGTGTATTAAATTTGCCTCAAATTACTTAGAACTTGTAAATTTGATGGCTAAACAAATTCATAATTTTAAATTTTCAAATTTAAGTGCTAAAATATCAAAATTGAAACTCTAAGTATACCAAAGCTAAGCTCCGTAATGCAAGCAATTTTCTTTAATCATTCTACCAAACAAAAAATTCAAACCATTTTTTTAATATTGGAGCTCAAAAAAGGAGTATGAAAAGGATTTAATGCTTGAAATTATTTATTTTATATCTTGTATGCCTTGGAAATTCAAAAATCCATAAATTTGGTGAGAAAATACCTCTAGAATTAAAACTTATATAACTCTTTCTTTTAGAATATTTTTAGTATTATTCACTAAAATCAACAAGTCAATAATAACTCCTTATTAAAATATATAATTTATTGTGTAAGAAGTGAAATATTATACTGAACGGTTTATATCTTAAATCCAATTATTAGATTGGCTTGACAACAATTCTAGCTATTCTAATGATCATCAAGATAATCAAAACTCCATGTAGCTAAGTCAAGCTAGTAAATTGGCTTGAGAACCATTAGAACTATTGTTGTAAATGTTGCCAAATAGCATTAAGTTTGTATGGAGTTTTAAATGATCATATGTAACTTATTGTTCTTCCCTTGATAAAGCTAACATCTCAACATACACCTAACTTTCTAAGAGTGCTAGTTACATTAGCTTATACTAGCTAATGTTGATGTATGTGGTTTTGCCCCCCTAGCTTGAATGAATGTGCTAAGAAGGTCTGACAGATAGGGAATTTGAGTAACCAATCCTATTAACTAATAGGCATGACTAAGCTTTGCCATGCTTGGGTTTTTGTGGACCAATGGCGTGTGGTTTTGGCTGCTCAAATGGTGAAAAAAGAAAAAGTTTTAAGATTCATAGTTTGATAATTAAGGTTTAGAAATCATAACTAAAATCATGTCATCATATTACAAAAATAAAAGAACTTTGCATATCTATAGCTTATTATATTTTATTTGAGCTAATTTTCAATGAGATCCGATGAAAAAGCAAAGAGGATTTTATTATAATGTAAAGGAGTTTGTGTATTAGTAATATAAAGATAAGCACATGGACTCTTGTGCACCCTCCTAGCCAACACGATCTTACACCATGGTCATCCCTTTCTATTGGCATCTAACATTACAATATAATTATGCACTTGAGACTTCCAAATATATCTTTGATTGGCTTGTAACCTTTTACCAAGCCTTACATGTTTAGCACTCTTAACATTTGTCTACTTTGTATAAATAGACTCTAGGAAGATTCAAGTGGATATTTGTGAGTGTAAGATTAGAGCACCCTCACATCCTTACAAGCATCCTCATTGATGTGTCATTATCTGAGAGAGTTAGAATTCTTTCAAGTATATGGAAGACTCCAAAGCTTTGCTCCATAACTTGCATTTGATAGGGGACTTTTGTTTCATATTTGAAGAGTTTTCCATGGCACTTTACTTCTAGGATATGATGGTATAGCTCTTCCAAGCTACACAATCCTAGTATAGATTGAGTGGTGGTTGTTTGTACCAAGACCACCTCCATGCTGGTTGAGAGTAGATATTGTCACTTTCACAAATGGTCGGCGTATTTTGTTTGATATGGTGTGTTGTCCCTCCTACAAGCAGAGATACCATGAAAAAGCAACAATAACCATCCACTCTTGGTGAAAGGAGGACCATTATACACTATGGCTCTCCAAATTTACCTTTAGAGAACCTCTATCATTCAACAATTGATTATTTTGTTGGTTTAAAGTAGATTATATAGACTTTCCCCCTAGACCCTAGGCTTGGGTGCCATGGTTTTACTTTGGTATTTTACCTGCTTGGTTCACTGGGTCTAGTTCTTTGTCCCCTTGGCCACTCCTTGATGCTTTGTATCCTGTTTTGTGTTCTTTCAAGGTATATGTTTATAAAATCCCAAGTAAAAAAGAAAATAGTTAGAGGGAGTATTCACAAAACATTAAACACCACTCAAAATATCATTTTTCTCCAGAAAGTGGATGTGAAGATAAGATCTCAAATATCGACTTTTCAGGGCAAAATGCTTATACCTCCCCATATTTTTCTCTTAATTTTCTCGGTGTAGAGATTTCGTAAAGACCTTGTGGACTGTGATCATACTCCAAATCGACCACAAGGAGGTAAAACACTACATCTTCTGCCTTGTATATAACCCTTGTACAAGTCAATGCTTGATCTCTAAACGTCGTACATGGAATACAAAATTAGTACATAGTCTGGCATCGCATTCTCTAGTTTCTCCACATTCTCATCGTTCCCTTTAAGAAATCTTCCAACTTGAACGGATGTAGGAGAAAGAAAAAGAGAATTTTTGCAAGCCAAAATTAGGTTGAAGAGTTAAAATAGAGGCTAATAAAAGGAATGAAATGGACGTAAAATTTTTTTTAAATAATCTGAGAGATATTGGTTTGAAATGTTACCACAGAGGCCAATTAATAAATATTAAAATGAAAGCGAGAAACAGATGAAAGCTCAAGCGAAATAAGTGGAAAAATTAAAACAGATCTTAAGAACCTATAACTGTTTGGCATGATCTTAAGAACCCATAATTGTTTGACAATAAAAATGCAGTACAGATGGTGAAAAGCAGTAATATTTCCTTAGCAGGTTGGAGATGGTGGTCATTTTTGTCATAGTCTCTAATATATTGTTCAAAATGTTACATGCTTTTGCTTCCATTTTATTTCAAAACATGGATTGGTTCAGATTTTCAATTCTTGATTAAATTGCAATTTATTCTTGAAATAGTATAGAGGGCATAAAATATTGCTACTATGTCAATGTGGTTATTAGTATCTAAATCAGCCTCATAACACTTGCTAACATTTTTCAAATGACTATTCCATTATAGTCACAATGAAGTTTACTTCACTTTCTGTGAAAATTGATGAATCTTTAAACTTTCTAAGTCTTACGTACCTTTTTTGCAAGGTTATGTGAATTACTGGAAAAGTAAGTGTAAATGTTCTTAAACAAAATATGATAAATAAATGAATGAATGAAAAGATTTATATAACTCAACATAATATATATATATATATAAAGAAATATAAGATATATTTAATCTAGAAATAGATACTTTGAATTTTCTTATTAATTTATGAAAGATAAACCACACCTATAGTCTAGCCTTTTGGAGCTTGTTGAAAAATGATATCTTTCCAGTTAGTTTCTCTCCCCGTCAACTGCCCATGGTCCATCATATAGGCACATGTAGTAGGCTAAGTAATTCAGCCGTGTTTATCCCAAAAGTGCTTGATGATATTAGGGAGTTTTTCAAATAAGAAATCAATGGACTTCTGTGTTTACCTGTAAAGTTCCGTTAAAAAATTTCCGGGTGATAAAAGCCTCGGGAGTTTTCAGTTCTTAAAATTACTCGATTATATTACGACCTCGAATCCAGAGTGGATGACGGGATCTGTTAAATGAATCAGATGACATATTGATACTGGGTCTGTGCTTGTGAAAATGGGAAAATGAAATCTCAATGATATATGTAGACAAGAGTGAAGAGAAAAAAAAAATAAAGACCTTGATTAATGCTTTCGTACTTTCTTTAAGGAATAACAATAACCTATAAATTTTTACAAGCATACAAACATCTCCAATAATGATAGGATTGTCAATCATGACAATAAGAAGTGCAAGTGCTCGGTACGTTCGATATATCCTTGTTTCAAGCTTTCACTAATTAATTACAATTCCTACTTTTAAGCTTTGATCTTAACCTTGGGATTGAATATTTTGACATATTTTATAAATATATATGAGAACGTGTTTCAATCAATGGTATCTTAACTGAACGTGGAGCTCATGGATTAAAGATGTGTATCTCATTATCATTTTCATAGATTTTCTCATAAATAAAATCAAGTTGACTTTTTCAATTTTCTACCTTCTACAAAACTTTTTCATGACCTATAGCAAATTTCTTAACTTACTCTACAAAGTAAGAATTATAGAATTATATTGTCCTACAAGTCATCGTGGCATAAAAGCATGCCAAACATATTTTTTCCTCCTCCATGAAAAGTAAATTTAAAATCACAATTTGAATTAAATTTGCATGATTTTTCATGCAATGCTCTACTTCTGAAACTAAATATCTCTCCAGCATGAGTAGATGTCCTCAATAGATAAATATAATCAAGATAATATATAACTACATGTTTGTAATTTTAGAATTAGAAAGTATTTTATTATATATCATATATTATTGAGTAAGGATAGGATCTTATGTACCTACAACTCTAGTCCAGGAATTATTCAATCATAATCACTTTGTCTCTTATGTGAACAGGGGTAGTTTTCTTGAGAAATCATCAGAACATAAAGTGAGCTATGTCTAATTGCAAGCTATACTCTATATCCACGTTTAAGAATAGTCATCTAAGTCACATCCCCGCAAAACTTGTCAAGTTGGCACTTACATATAGGCGTATGAGAAAGTCTTTGTGTCAATCTCGCGTCTGCGATAATGTTTAAAATACATCCTTTGGACATGATTAAATCTCTCAATACTAAGTCACCTTATGGGATGCATAAAATTATGGATTGGATTTCAATGGACTTTATTATGGGTTGATAGTGGAAAGAGGGATCAGTTTTGAATACATAGTTGTAAAATTTATGGAAAATTTTGAATCTAATAAATAATTATACAGAAGTAAATGAAAAAATGTATAAAAACTAACATTCCTGAAATTAGATTTCAGGAATATTAGTTAGAATAATCCAAAATGCATCAAATCTTATGAAAATAAACAAAAAACCCTCGAATTTTTTAAAAATTCCTTCTTGCATACCCTACCAAAAAGTGTACAATAAACTTTTTACGCGGTCATTGCTGGTTCCTATAAAACCCCCTAACGTGCCACCGTCTTAGTTAATCATATCCCCAGCAACACGATGTTGCATCCTCTATGCTAGGTCTTCTTGAACGTAGAAGAGTTGTAGTATCATCTTGGTAAAAGGTGACACAACCAATGGGTTAGCTTGGGGTTACACTCTATACGCGATGAAGGAATCAAAGGACAAGAACAGCCTAAGTGCAATCCGCATACTTCAATGTCTTTTGGATCCCGGAGACGGGATCTAAAGCAAAGACGAGCAGGTTTTCCCGTCTTGTGAACACGGGAGACGCCACTTATCAGTGAAAGGAAGTCTGAATATGATTTGCGCTTGGGGCAATGACGCAGTTAGTGAGGTGAAACCGAGACGCGTCAATTTCTGGTTGTAAACTATTTCCACACTATTTCCACAAAACTCGAGCTTGACCACGTGGTTGTTTATATGACCACACTTGCTTCCATGGTAGCACTTAGTAAATGGTCTCTATTTTATGTTGTGTAATAGAGAAAAAGGCGACACCGTAGAGAACATGAAGGATAGGAAGACCCCATCAAGCCGTACAAGGGAGAGACGAAAAAGTTAAAATGGATCTAGGTCCCAATAGAGGTTATATAAGAAACCTGCACAACCGCAACTAAGATTTCCAAGCTATGCAAGTTGTATGGTCTATAACCAACGGGTGCATCCTTAGAAGCATCACCTAGTGTGATTGCTCTCATATGGATTGCACCAACCCCTACCCTCTGTAGAGCAATGGACACACGCTGCCTAAAATATGCTACAAAGTATGAGAGTGAGAGTGGTACCCCTTGGCACCTAACGTGATAAGCTCTCATGCACATTCTGACAAATGTGTCAAACATCATGTCCATCGCTCCATTTTAACTCCAAGGCTAGAGGAACAAAGAGGTGAACTCACTGCATGCTCTTATACTTGGAGACCTTACGACCTGCTGTTGCACTCGCCGCCCATCCAGGAGGATAGGTAATCACTCCCTCTGAAACTGTATCTCACGTAGGATCCATAACCACAACATCCGCTATTGTCACTTGATCATCTCGGACCAAGTATTAATCTACCTTGACATGTGTTGTCTACAAAGCATACAAATGCTCCCTCCAAGCCATGTATCCACTCTCTCATGCCATAGAAAACACTATGTCCTTAATAGCATCATGGATAGCTATCCTTTGTCCTCCAAAAGGACACCTTGTCATATGGACCATTGTTGCATCTAGTGTAGAACCATGCTCACAAGTGAGTAATGAAATTGCAGATGGGTGGACCAAACCTAGCCAAAACCTCATCGCTATAGAGAAAGTAACTGGTGTGAGTCAAAACACCCTAATGCACAATCAATCTAGTATCCAAGAGCCTGCACCCTTGCCGGAGCAAGAGCAAAGATGTGCTCTAGTAGCTTGAGGAATGGACAAGTCAACTAAGAGAGAATGTGACGTATGCTCACATGGTCACTCCATCAAGGAAGACTTTAAACCTCTAATCCAATTTGACAATAATGAAGCAAAAGATGGAAAGTACTCTTGTGCCTGTGGGGATAGACTATCTCTCGTATGCTGCAATAACATATGGAGAGAACAGGAACCCTCCTCCACCTCTACCACATAAGTCTCCAAAAACCGGCCTATCAACAACCACAAAATGAGAGGAAAGTAGGATGCCGAGAGAGCACAACTACCCAAAAATGCTATAGGTGTTATCTCCTCCATAAATAGCAAGCCAACCTCTCCACACAAGATTGGCAAAGCCGTCTGTCTATGTGCCAAATCCCTATCACACACTCAAAAGTCCCTGGTCCAATAATATCACCAAAAACTCCCATAATCCTCCTATCAAAGGCTCTTAGATATGATGGGAAGGATGTGGAGGAGAGAATTATGCATATGAGGTAAGTCGGTTGACGAGCAATACTAGAGGAGAGTATACCAAATGCCACATGCAGATCTCATAGTAATGGAAGGTCATCCACATGGAGAACATCCTCTGCAAGGGCAACGTCTAAGAAGTGTGTGACAAAATCCTTAGATCCTTTTGGCACTCCAAGAACACATAGTCCATCTTTAGATGTGATACACTCCTCTAGGACCCAAGGTGTGGAGAGATATCTAAAGGGGACCATGCCTTGCATTTTGACACCGTGACTCTCAAACCTACTAGATGTAGCTTGGTATTCAAGTGGTCAAAGGCCTGCCTAATCTGATCTATAGGGCCCACGATGTGTGTATCAGCTGCCAAGGAGGGAAATACACAACTTGACATGGCCAAAGTTGTAGATAAGAGCTCTAAAGTGAGCCATGGCAAATAAGGGTCCCCCTAAAGGATCTCCTTGATGTGTACCAACAGTTGACTCCAAGATGATGACTCCTTCTTGTGAACAACCATGCTGGTAGTAAAGGGAAGCAAGAGAGTCATAAAAAGCCAACACAAAAGGAATAAGACTTGCCAAGGATCCACTAACCTCCCTAAGCTCTTTAAAGATGGATGCACATGAGACAATATTAAAAGTATTCTCAACATCCACCTATAAGATGATCCACACCAGATGGATATCTAGGAGTGCCCTAATGCCTAGAGATATAGCCTCACATCCTGCAGGTGTAGCTACTGCAAATTGATGTGGATTGAGGTGTTGTTGAAAGTGAGAACGGTTCTGAAAGACAATGGTACGACTGACCAAACACAAAAAACTCTCTCCAATACCAATTGGCTTCCCAAGTCCTTCTCCATTGTGAGAAGTAGACTAGCACCTAACACCAGACTAACAAACATAAGACTGTTTCCTCTCCCAACTACTATAGCCACCTGAAGCAACTTGGTAAAACCACTAGAAAGATCATTTGCCTGAAAGCAATCTATAAGGTGCTCATAAACCATCCTTGAAAAGCCTCTTGAGGAAAGCCGAGGGATAGTGCACAATGCTTGTGCAAAAAGTAACCTATCAAGACAAAGGCTGCTCAGGCTGATAATTTAAGACCTCTAGTGGTAGTTCCTCTACTGCAATAGGATGTAGTGAGTGTACGGAAGAGATAGTCTCATTAGTAGGGCTAGCCATAAACAAAGGGTGTAGCACTCATATTGCTTTACTAAACTCTCCAACTTGACACAATGTCCTATATTTTCATAATCGAGTGGACTATGTGGTATCTTGTGGCAAAACCTATCTCCTAAAACGTGTAGCCTTAACAGACTCCTCTTGAAGGGCCGCCCAATCCCTTGCTCAAAATTGACAAAATCTAGCAACCACCTCTCTATGCCCCGCACGTCCTCCTCTAGCATAACAAAGACATCATTGAGGGAGTAAGAGGAATAGGATCCATGCTAACTTATCCAAGGGATCATGTGGCAAACTATCAAGTGGTAGGCAAAAAGCATATCTAGACTCATCATGGAGTGTGTGGGGTAGCCTTTGGAATAGACGTGGACATGGAAAATTATTCTCAAATAACTCCAAAGTGAAACCCACTTGAGAAGCTAACCACTCACACGACTCAATTGGTATCCCTAGAATGGTCAACAAACGGATAAAAGAAGTGTACGTAATCCCGACTATCACTACTGTCAATGTGATCATTCGCCTCACGTGGGCATCCCAAGTGGTCCAGTCATAGTCCTTGTGCATCCTTCACACATGGGTCTTTACCCCTTGCGAGGTAAAGCATCGATGATACATCGTGCATGGTGTATCCCGATCCGCTCTAGGCGGCCGCACATGGGGAGATGTAGCCATGGCTAGCACAAGAATAAAGATAGTAACACATGATGCTCCTCTCCATATCTCCTCATATCTGCATAACCATAACCCTTCACATTCCAACCTACATAAGAAAATACAATCTCTCCAAACCCTAAAATCTACAAACTCTCATAACTTTCAAATTCCTTCTCCAAAATTTTCAAACTAAATTCCAGTGGAACTTAATAGTAAAAACCAAGAGATTAGAACTGAAAATGGCCGACCCATCACTCTCAATGTGTATTGATCACTCTAAACTCTTAAAAACCTAAAATGTGTCTTTACCCCTTGCGAGGTAAAGCATCGATGATACATCGGGCATGGTGTATCCCGATCCGCTCTAAGCGGTCGCACATGGGGAGATGTAGCCATGGCTAGCACAAGAATAAAGATAGTAACACATGATGCTCCTCTCCATATCTCCTCATATCTGCATAACCATAACCCTTCACATTCCAACTTACATAAGAAAACACAATCTCTCTAAACCCTAAAATCTACAAACTCTCGTAACTTTCAAATTCCATCTCCAAAATTTTCAAACTAAATTCCAGTGGAACTTAATAATAAAAACCAAGAGCTTAGAACTGAAAATGTCCTACCCATCACTCTCAAAGTGTATTGATCACTCTAAACCCTTAAAAACCTAAAAATTCTCATAATGTTCTACTCAATTCTCCATAGTCTTCACTCTAGGTACCAATGCCACATAAATTGAAAAATGAACAAAATTGACTTTCACTCAAATGCTAATGCTAGAGAGCACTCAGAAAATAGATATCTTTCCTCTCACCTCTCTCCCTGTCCACTCCCGTCTCACACTCTCCCCAAGTCCCGCCCACTGATTATTGGGATTCTAAGACTTCCATGTGTAATCATGATGATAGAAATGCTTCTCTTTTGATGAAATAAGACAACACATCTAAAAGTCACAACCTTCAAAGCGAATGCATCCTTCCCGTTCGCTTGGATAGAGTCCCGCTCTCTTGATTCTCATCGTCGAGATGATAAAACAAGCTCTTAAAAGCTTGCTAAATTTGTCGTCATCTCATGAAAAGAAACATCGGTAAAATAGCTGAAAGGTTAATGTAAGTACAACACAGAATAAAATATGCGCTTAATTCAAGGCAGTATTGAAGGAAATCATCGAGAACGTGGCTTGGACAGAATTGAACGAATAGAGGTCCACATAGCTCAAGCCCAAGCATGGACGGCTTTCAGTAGTTTGCTCATGAATACCGCACGGATGCATGCTTCACCGTTCTCCGCAATCCTCGCTGGCAAGATACTGACTGATTGCCTGTCTCCGGTAGATGAGTTTTGTTTTCTTGTAGGTTCCGGCATGGATATGCGTACGGAGATCAAGAGACATGCTCCCTGCGAGCGAGAGAAAGTCCGTGGGGGGGGAACGGTTGTCGTTCTCTAAGGTGGTTTTGGTCGCGCATGCTCCACATACCCACCAGTTTATGGTTACTACGTATACATCCATTCCGGGATTGTTCGATCGCACTGTAAACGTCGAAACTCGAAAGGAAAGACGAAGTTCAATATGTACAGCACCCGTTCCTGACAATGTTCCGCAGTTCTCTCCGTCGTTCTCACACAAGAGGCCAAGCTCTGCACGAATTTTGATGATTATGAAAGAACCAAAGACTCACGGAAACCAGTTCAGCAGGGCGAGAAGGCCTATCTAATTTTCTCATATATATATATTTCTGGTTCGAACATATATATAGATATACGGTTCGAACCAGACAATTCCATCGCTCATTCTATATTAATATTATTATTTTTTGTTATGAAAAGGCGATCGAGTAGAAAACACGAAGGATGGGAAGACCCGTCAAGCCGTACAAGGCTGAGACTAGAAAACACGAAGGAGGGGAAGACTATCAAACAAACCGTACAAGTGTGAGACAAAATAGGTAAAATGGGCTAAACCCGATTCGAGTCGATATATCACTTTCATGAACTTTCTTGTGACTCTTGAACTCGTGTTCATCCTCACGTTTCCTATAAAGGCCTTGCTTTCGAAGATTGATGTGGACTAGTCGTTTCTTGCATTACAAGCACAAGAAGTTGTAAACATTATGCGATACTGGCTTATGGCGTCGACTACTCGATCAAGCCAGTGTTTACTGCAATTCAATCTTGACTGAACATCTGAGACACAGTTTACAACAAAGAGGTCGAGGGCAAATATCAAGGTATCTGTGTCGAGTGGCTTGCTCACACTTGGGGTGATGTTCTTGCTTGCTGGTGCATGTTAGATAGTATTCGAATATCCATCCTGATAAACAAAGGTTCTGCGGCCGTACAATTCTTCGTCCTTTCGTACAATTGCTCGAGCTAAGTACGTTTATGAGTTGACTGACTGTGCATCGAAGTCGACCTTCGAATTCCAAGGATAGAACAACCCGGAAAACTTCACTGTGTCTTTGAAACGCGACCGGTGGTTTAAGAGAAATATTTCAGACTCATATTATGAAAGAAAAGGTATGATAACGATCCCCAGTCAACTTCACATCCTTCCGAAAAATCTGCCGTGTGTAAATCAGAATTTTGAATGTGGAAAAGTGATCCTCGAGAAGTGTCCACATGCATTTACACGAATCGACGTGGTGAACCGTGGACCTATATTCCTGGCCATGTAAAGCTCTTACTAAATAACTTCATAGTTCCCACAATGAGCTCCGAAATCTGCGTTGCCTGGACTTTCCTTTGGAACTTCAGATTTCAAAGCGTTCGACTTAAGCATGTGATGGCTTTCCGGCATTGGATTTTGGCCAAATTAGGCAGTTGACTTTATATGTAAAGCTTCGACCAAATGCGCATTTGTAGGGACTGGTAAAGTCGTTAGTGTTGAGCAAGGAGGTCTAGCTGCTACCAAGCCGACGAGCTTTTGGGGATACGAACCTAATTGAAACCGTATAAGAGCAGGAGTTTTCGCCTCTCCTTCTATCATACTCCCTTTCGGAGCTGATCTACTAACATGTTCATCCAGATCTCTCACAATCATTAGTACTGAACCCGAAGATCTTGTAGATCAGCAGTGCATGTGGTCGGGTTCTATTCAGTTGCTCTACTTGTGCAGATCGTTCGACCTTGCAGTTGACGAGAGTCCATCTCTTGGCTTTGTGCCTCTTGGCAATTGTGGTAGCAACTTCAGCAACATGGGATCTGCCTTCCAAGTCTCTTAAGACAGTAGCCTACAAACCTCGCCCACCAAAATGCAGTCCCACAGCAAGGTTCTCAGCTTGTGCTCCACATGTGAAGCAGTCGCAGTTTCGCTTCGGCAAGTGGGATTGGGTCCCTACTCCACAGTACTCGTCCCCTTGCTGCAAGCTGGTAAGAAAGGAATCCCATGATTGTCTGTGTGCCGCAGCCAGATTCAGGCATAAGAAGTTTAAAGTCGACATCGTCAGAGCACTGAGATTGGCCAAAGTATGTGGCAAGAAGCCCCAGAACGGTCAGAAGTACAACGCAAAATGCAAAGGTATGTTGAGATCCATGTTTGCACACATCATACTCGGTCTTACTTCTTCCATGATCCTGACGCTCTCTGACTTTTACTAATCCCATTGATACGCGCAGTCATGGTAAGGTTGAGCAGAGTCTGCAGACCCAGACTGATTATCTTTCATTTTTTGTTGATGAGAGTACGTCAGCAGTTCCCTCGGCGATATTACCGTAAAAGCTCTTGATTTCAGTTATTAATCAATGAATTCCTCGATTGTTCTGCAGCCATCCAGCCTAAGTCTCGCAATCCTCCTTACCATTACAAGTCTCCACCTCCTCCGACATATCGCTACCAGTCGCCACCACCACCTGCATACAAATACGAATCTCCACCACCTCCAGCATATCAGTACAAATCGCCGCCACCATCAACATACTACTACAAACCGCCACCACCACCCAAGTATTATTACAAGTCTCCCCCACCTCCCGTGTACAGGTATAAGTCTCCTCCACCACCCAAGTACTACTACAATTCTCCGCCACCCCCAGTATACCACTACAAATCTCCTCCACCTGCAGCTTACTACTATAAAAGTCCCCCTCCTCCGGTATACAAGTATCAATCTCCCCCACCACCAGCTTATTACTACAAGTCGCCGCCTCCTCCAGTGTATAGGTATGAATCTCCCCCACCTCCAGCTTACTCCTATAAGTGTCCTCCTCCAGTACAAGTACGAGTCTCCACCACCGCCAGTGTACAGGTACGAGTCTCCACCTCAGCCAGTGTATAAGTATGAGTCTCCACCACCTCCAGTGTACAAGTACGAGTCCCCGCCACCTTCCGTTCAAAAGCACGAGTCTGCAACTGCACCAGAGTCTCCTACAGCCCCTCCAGAAGGATATTAGACACCTACCTGTTACAAGCGTGTGGAAAGTCTCTCAACGCAGCAGTTTTTCCAAATGTCGACCGACTCACGTGTTCGAATTGGAATTACAAATACTACTCCAGTCTCGAGATCTATCACCAAGTATTATCTACATGTCCCTGGCAACCGTGTCTAGGAAATCGCTCTGCCCTGTAACTTGTTTACTAAATAAACTGCTTCAAGCACATCAAGTTAAAACCATGTCATCGATATCATAGATGGGATTGTGAGTTGGATAATGATAGTCCTTCAATTCGGGTAGCCAAATCACTTTCATGCAAATCACACTGTTTACTGGTTCAACTTGACCATATCAGAGGTTATGTGGCATATTAGTTCAGTTTGTTCAGTGCCACGTCGGCCATCTGTCTTAAACTGTTGCTTGAAGCAGGAACAGCCATAAAGAACACATCATACTTGCACGTTGAGAAATATATAATTAGTAAAATAAATCCTAATTACTTCGTTGATATAATAAAATAAACTTCGCCCACCGCACGATGGACAATTTCCTCAATCACATTCTCATATACACATCATGCTTGGATTTCTCTCGACTACCCGGAAATTAAATTCAACGCTTTTCGAATGTTACATCCATTCTCTCAAATCTAGCCGCGTACGTGCAAGAAAAGTAAAAATTGAAGCTACATAATAAATGTAAAGAAATAATAATAATAAAGTAATAACTGGTCGACAATTTCTCACAAGCATCAGATGAAGGCTAGAAGTATTAACCAATCTAATAAACTGTGCACCACCTAGCCCATCAGACCAGGATGCTAAAACTTGTCCTTTGCCACGTAAAAGTTGTTTGAAATATACTTCAATCGAAGATAACTTTCATCAATACTCCTTCTGTCATCTCCCATGTTATGATAGTATAACTACTGATCACGAAACATGCATAGTATGTTTCCAATCTGTAGAGGAAAGTATGTTACCACGACAAAAATGTGAAATCGGAATGTGCATACGAGAAAGTTCTGTAGTCGTAAAGTTTTACTGCCGCGTGATCCAAGATGATTACGTACATGTGACACTGGGGAAAAACCATCTCTGAAACCCACTGTTATTTGTCCAGACCGATAACTTGCGATTTGCCACTGCAACAGTAGCGGGTACAATAATTGTGACGGGTTAGGTTAGTGTAACGACCATCAGTTTAGTTATTGTGCAGTTTCGTGTCGTGAGATATTTTATTCCGGGGGAAGATGGAATGGACCTGCTCCTACAAGCAAATTTCTTATGCTTTTTACTCACGAAAACAAACGTCAAAATTTATTAAGGAAAAAACATTTGCACGAAGCATAAAATGTACTATTGAAACAAAATTAAGTGGGGCACTGGAATTTAGCAAACGTATCAAATAAGACCATAAATTTTTCTACCCCGTAACACTGAATGAAAAAGTTCTTGGGGCCAATGGCTCAAATATGGCTCTTAATATTTAACTTGCCATCTTTTACACAGGTTAGAAGTTCTAGATACCAATGATTTAAACATGAGTTTTGCAGGTTTACATATTGGACTCATTATTACTTGTTATCAGGCAATACCCTCTCATGTATCTAAACGAGCAAAACGAGGAACAAGAAAACAATACTATTTGTTTGCTTGTTTCGTCAGAAGGTGAGACAATTGGTAGACCGCAGTTTCGTTCGCCTATAGACAAACCTCAAGCTTATAAAATATTGGTTTGTTTCAATTCTTTTATTCACATTACAGTTCTTTGGACTAAATCACTTGCTGTATTGATTCTTGTTTTACAAAATCATACATTCTCGTTGCACTATGCGAGATACATCACTGTGGCGTTTGGCTTTTGCTTATGTCTGTCTACAATAATAAACCCGTCGGTGAAAAGGAGCATGTTTTGATCTTTTTGATAAAGGCTAAGAAAGACCAACGACGGGAAATAGCTGGACCGTACACGAGAACATCTTCCTTTAGTCGAGAGCCCCGGGGGATCATTGGCCCAAACGGACCGCACCAACAGTGATGTATGTAGGTATGGTACAGAGCTGATCCGAAAGGGAAACACACCGCACGTACGTATACGTCAGTTTCATGTTTGTCGAATTCTTTTGCGCTGGCGAATTCTCAGAGTGTTAGCAATTCTTCAACTTTCTGATGCAGTATTATGATAAGTGGAAGAATGCAAATGTAAATGATTGCTGCAACAGACACCTCAAGGCTGGAGTCAACCTCGACAGCACTCACAATGACCTGCGCTGAAAGCACTCAGGTCTGGTCTTAGATGGTCTAGGTTATTCATATCAAGATCCTCTTCTTGGTATTGTTGACAATTAAACTTGCCGAATATCTTCGCCATGTTGTCTTGCATTAGGACCATGAGAACAATTCAATATACCCAGTCATAAGCAAGGTACCAAATGCGTCGCTAAAACATACCGGTTTCAGAATATAATAGAGGAGTCTCTGAATTCTCTTTTAATCAATAACGATCCAGAGAATGGCAATGAGGAACAACTTGAATGCTCTGATAACAGTATGCCACTCTCTGGAGCAAGCACTCGAGCAATTCTCATCTCGGTGATACGGAGAACAACGAGGACATTTGGGCACTATGTTGTCGAAACCTATCAAAAACCATATATATATATATATATATATATATATATATATATATATATATATATATATATATATTAGCAGTAATATAACTCACTTTTCTTATGATATTAGGATGGAACCCTTAAAAAATTGCCTGTTCCTACTAGCAAGAAAATGAATAAGTTTAGAGTGTAGAGTATGAATATAAGTACCTTCTGTACTTATATTCCTACTCTTAAACATTGCCTGTCGCTACCAGCACATCTCAAGGCTCACCACATCATTCTTTTCTAACCTGGTTGTGGCATTGAACCCCACTCGCCTTTCATGTGCAAAAACCTACTAGGACCAGTGTCATCCGGAAACAATATAGCTCACTTTGGTGAAACTTACTTTTCTTAAAACTGCTATGAGAAGTTATAAGAAGATTTTGAAAATATATCTCTTCATAAACTCCGATGTTCATTTGGTTTGATCTTGCTTCACGTCCATTTGTTTGCTTTCAACTCGAGCAAATTTACTCTCGTCGTTCTTTCTCAAGTATTTTATCAGCATATTTCGGTCCATTGAATTCGTGTCAATGAGCCCTAGAATGCAAGACAGAGAACTCTGAACACTTAAGTGATTCCTTCTTGGATGGACAGAATCAACTCACAGAGTCCTTATAAGTTATAGCACTGTTGGAAGTGTCTTATCTAACTTAAATTCAAGGAAAGAGTATAGAAGTAAAGTTAAGCAGAGAAGGGAGTTCTATATCAAAGCCGTAATTGCATTTGAATTTGGATCGTTGGTTACAACGTCGTTCTGGCAGCGCTAGGAAGGTATAGAACGAAGAAAGATTTTCAGCACCAATTGTTCCCCGAGCCTGAGCAGTCTGTAATGTACTGAGCAATCTGTAATGTACTACCTCACGTCAATCAGATCCGAAAGGTATCCCTGAAGTAACACAAATTGCAGTCAATGTTGTAAGGAAAACTGCAGTCACTGCAAATTGCAGGAGGACACTGGAAAAAAACAGTTTTGTGCTGGTGCTTTGTGAGGTTGGGAGATTTACAACACGGGCTTTTTACTTCTTGTACAGGAAGATGAGCTACATGTATAGCGGTTTGTTACGTTGTTTGCTGAGCATATCAACCTTCAGAACCTGATTTATCACTCCTTCTTCATCAATCAGCACAGCTTGAGCCTGCAGTAAATGCGCTCAAAACAACCAGTGTAGTTTCTTCTACCTCTAGTCATCTTATTTACAAACCTTGGAACACGATGCATTTACATCAAGAGGAGGGAGTATCAATCAGAAGTGACCTTCAAACATTGGATTTGCGGAGCAAAGGATGCAACTATCTGCAACAAAGTTGTGTCGATGTTGCAGGAAAGCAATAAAGCATTGTCTTTGTGGTCTTATCTAGAATCCATGGCAGAAGTTCATGTGCACTGCATCACTTGTCTAACACTGTCACACCGATAGTCATTCTAGGTAGTGATGGTACTACAAAATAAGCACAAACTATACACACGATATGTAGATAAGTGAACAAATTCCCATGTTTCACCAACCACAGATGTATCCAACCAAGATAGAAAGCACAGTACAACAAACATCTCAAGGCTTGTAGAAGTTAAGGAACATTGCAAGCACTAAACTATAGTTCTATAGATTATTACTGCTTAAGTGCTCATCCAAGCAAAGATAGAAAGCACCTAACAGCAAAGATCTTTGATGAAACCTCCCAGAAGTCAAGGCACTTACCAGCAACTAAACTCTACTTCTGAAGATTGAATTGCCTAGAACTCGAACTTCCCAGCAAAAAGACCAGTCTATGCGGACAACAAAGCCTCCCGGAAGTTAATAAACTGAGAAATGCTCATCCAACCAAGATAGAAAGCATAGTACAACCAACATCTTGAGGCCTTATGGAAGTTAAGGAAACTCACAATCACTAAAAAATAATTATATACATGCTTTGGTTGGATGAGCAAATGCTCATCCAACCAAAGATAGAAAGCACCTAATAGCAAAAGTCTTAATGAAACCTCCCAGAAGTGAAAGCACTCACCATCAACTAAACTGTACTTCTATAGATTTAATTACCTACAAATTAAAGTCCCATCGAGAAGACATATCAGTGTAGCAAAAATTGAAAACCAATACAGTCCAGTCTAGTATGATACTAATTGATTATGACAAAGTAATCTCTAGCAAAATTTTCAAAGAACACAAAGTTAAAATTTAGAGAAAAGGTATTTTTCAACTCAAGCTCTAACTTTAAGCTCAAACCAATGGTGCGGTGGTTACTTGACTATAAACAAATGCCAGTCCAGTTTCCTAGTGGCATCTCTATCCTGATTCAACAGCTCTTTGTCTAGCAAGAACTGAAACTTGCAGATTCAGCTAGAAACCTTGACGCCTAAACCGCTTCAATAAGATGTCAAGAAAACAACTTATTTCCAACATTACGTGCTTCGCAAGGGAGTTCCCACTGGCATAAAGGCTGACATTTGTCTTAGACAGAGGAGACACACACCTATGAAACATTCTGGGTACAGGAGAGAAAATGAGAAACTTCACAAACTCTGGCAATAATCCTTGCAGATTGCCCAATGATTCTAGGTTTATTGCATGTACTAGGATTACACTTTTGACCACCTCATAATTGAATTGAAATGTAACCTTAAAATTAAGCAACATTGACAACCGAGATATCCTATTTTGCTAAGATACTGCTCAATTGAACCGCAGGAATTCCTTCCCTAATAGAACAATATAAATTCCTTCACCTATAGCCACTTCTCCTTTGCAAGTTGAATCAATTAAGCAGCAGACGCACGGTGTTAATCCGAATCAGCTGAATCATATAAGAATTAATTTGAAGTAGATACCAATAAGATGCATTTAGAGGTTCACCTTCATGTCCCGAGTTCCTAAGAAAAAGTTTTCACCAAATTTATAGAAACTAACAACAATCACCATGAAGGGAAAGAAGTCAAGTGCAACCCTAAATAGTTTCATTCTTTAATCAGACACTCTTAGTAAATCCTTGAGACCTCCATAGCAACTCACCTCTGAGTACTTTACCTATCCGCACAAGCATCTCATGCCTTAATTGGATGTTGATGTTAATGCTAGAGTATCCATACAATAAATAAGTGAAGCAAATTACTAGTCACATATTGAAAACTAGCTCTCACCTATCAATCAGATACATACATCAAGAGGTGTTTGAAGAGAGAGGAGAGAAGAGAAAGTGAGAATAAATTCTGGAATTTTTTACAACACATTAGCTTATACCACAACAGTGAATAGTAGAATTTTATTTTTTTGATTCTTTGATATCTAAATTGAAGGCAATGGAGAATCAAGTAAAAAGATACAAATACATTTAGAATTTTTAGGGTTTGGAGTGATTAATTCATGATGAGCTTGATGGGTCTGGAACGTACACCTTATATTCTCTTGGTTTTCATGTTCTTGTTCCACTAGAACTTAGTTTGAAAATTACGGATACATAAATTGAAAGTTATGAAAGTTTATAGAATTTTAGGGTTTTGAGAGTTAGCATATACTCATGTGAGGTGAGATGTGAGCGGATTGTGGATTTGCAAGTATGAAGAACTATGCATAAACATTATATGTTACTATCATTATTCTTGTGCTAGCTATGGCTTCACTTTCCCATGTGGGGTTGTCTAGAGTGACTCAAGATGCACCATGCCTGATGTGTCATCTACTTTTTACCTCGCAAAGTGTAAAGACTCATGTGTAAAAGATGCACAAGGACTATGAGTGGACCACTTGTGATGCTCTTGTGAGGGGAGTGATCACATTGAGATTGTTGACACTCATGATTACACATGCTTCATCTATCCCTTTGTTGACCATACCGGGGATACCAATCCAATAGTGGGAGTGGCTAGTATCAAACAACTTGTATTTTGGAGTTATTTGAGACTAGCTTTCCTTGCTCTTGAGCCTATTCCATCAGCTTCCCCATACACTCCATGATAAGGCTAGATGGACTTTTTGCTTACCACTTGATAGATTGGCTCATGATCTCATGGATGAGTCGGTTGGGTTCTTATTTTTCTTACTCCCATGATGGTGTATTTGCTATACTAGAGGAAGGCATGCGGGGAAAATAGAGGTGCCTCCTAGATTTTGCAGATTTTGAGTGGAGGATTGGGCTACCCTACAAAAGGAATCCATATGGGTGGTTGCACATCATAGGAGACAAGTTCAACCACAAGATACTACAAATTCTACTTGATTATGATTACATAGGATATTGGGTCAAGTAGAAGAGTTTAGTAGAGCAATGCAAACCCTACACCCTTTTTCTTTGGCTAGTCCCATTGAAGAGACTATCTCTTCTTTATGCTTATTACATCCTATTCCAAGAGAAGGAGTGACACTAGAGGTCTTAGACTATAAGCTTGAGCAACTTTTAAGTCTTGATAGACCACTTTTGCATAGGCATTATGAAACACTCCATTCCTTTCCTCAAGAAGGTTTTCAAGGATGGTTTATGAACATCTTAGAGATTGATTCCAACTAGATGATCCCTCTAGTGGTTTTACCATGCTATTTCAAGTGGCTACAATAGTAGCAAGAAAAGAGATTCCTACATCAATTAGTTAGGTGTTTAGTGCTAGTCTACTTCTCATGATGGAGAAAGGCATGGGAAGCATTAGACTGATTGCTATTAGGGAGGTCCTTTTTCATTTGGTTTGTCATACCATTGTCCTTTAGTATTGTTCTCACTTTCAACAACACCTCAATCCATATCCGTTTGGAGTTACTACACCTAGAGGTTGCAAGGCTATATCTCTAGGCATTAGAGCACTTTTAGATATCCACCCAAAGTGGGTTGTTCTATTGGTGGATGTTGAAATAATTTTAATAATGTCTCATGTGCATCTATCTTTAAAGAGCTTAGGAAGGTTGGTGGATCCTTGGCGAGTCCTATTCCTTTCATGTTGTCTTTCTATAGCTCTCCTTCTTCCCTTTATTGTTGGCATGGATTCTCATAGATGGATTCACTATCTTGGAATCGGTCATTGGTACATGATATAGAGATCCTTCAGGAGAACCTTTATTTGCCATGGCTCACTTTAGAGTTCTCTTATCTACTAATTTTGCCATGCTAGGTTGTGTTTTCATCTCCTTGGTAGATGATACCACATCATGGGCCATGTAATCAGATTAGGTAGGCCTTTGACCACTTGACTACCAAGCTTCTTCTTGAAGGCTTGAGAGTCAAGATGCAAAGTGTAGAGCATGGTCCCATTTAGGTATTCCTTCTTACCTCCAATTTCTAAAGGGGTGCTCACATCTACATATGACCTATGTATCCTTGGAGTGCCAATAGGATCCAAGTAATTTTTCACACGCTTCCTAGACATAGTTCTTGTAGAGGATATTGTTCATGTGGATGACCTCTCTCTATTAGGAGATCTGCAAGTGGCATTTGGTATACTCTCCTCTTGTATTGCTTGTAGACTAGCTTACCATCTTTGCATAGTTTCCCCTTCTATGACCTTCTTATCACATTTGAGAGTGTTTGATATGAGGATCATGGGTATCTTTGGTGATATCATCGGACCAAGGCCATTTGAGTGTGACAAGGGATTTAGCATATAGACAAACATCTTTGCTAATCTCATATGGAGAGGGAGGCCTACTATATATAGAAGAGATGGCACCTATAGCATTTTGGGGTAGTTGGGCGCTCTTGCATCTCTACTTTCTTCTCATTTTGTGGTTGGTGATAGGCCAATCTTAGAGATGTATGTGATCAAGGTGGAGGAGGGAACTTTTTCTCTCCAAGTGTTATTGTCATAGACAAGAGATATTATATCTCCCCATGCACAAAAGTGCATGGGGAGATATAATATCCATCCTTTGCTTCCCTACCATCAGATTGGACTAAATTTTATAGTCTTCCTTGATAGAGCAACAATTTCAACATACATTACATTTTCTCTTAGTTGACTCATCCATTCCTTGAGCTACTAGAGCACATTTTTGCTCTTGCTTTGGCAAGGGTATAGAATCTTGGATCCAATCTTGACCATGAATTAGGGCATTCCAACTTGCACTAGCTTCTTTCTCTACCATGATGAGGTTCCACCTAGGTTTGGTCCACCCATCTGCATCTTCATTACTCACTTGTGAGTGTGGTTCTATACTAGATGTAGCAATTGTCCAAATGACATAGTGTTCTTTTGGAGGATAGAGGATGGCTACCCATGCTGTTATTAGGGATATAGTGTTTGCATTGGTATGAGAGAGTGGATACCTTGTTTGGAGGGAGTGGTGGTATGCTTGCAAATGACTCAAGTCAATGCAGATTTATACTTGTCCAAGATGATTAGGTGATAGTAGCGGATGTTGTGGTTATAGATCCTACACATTACATGATGTCAAAGAGAGTGATCACCCATCCTCTTGGATGGGCGGGAAGCAAAGTGGCAATATGGAAGGTCTCCAAGTGTAAGGGTATGCAATGAAGTAACCTCTTTGTTACTCTAGCCTTGGAGTTATATGGAGCAATGGATGTGGCATTTGACACACTTTTTAGGCAATGTGCAAGGGCATATCATTCTAGAGGTCAAGGGTTATCACTCTCACTCTTGAATTTCATATCATATTTTAGATAGCATGTGTGCATTGCTCTACCATGAGCATTGGCTGATGTAATGCAAGTCATATGGTCTACAAACAATTGGAGCATTTGAAGAAGCATCACTTGGTGTGATTGTTCTCCTTTGGAGAACAATCACACTATGGAGACTTGACTTGCATAGCATAAAATATTTAGTTCCATTTTGCTCCCTTTATTTTTTTCTTGTACGGCTTGATGAGATTCCCATCCTTCTTGTTTTTACATGTTTTTTGTGTTTTTTTATCTATTAGATAGAAAGCCTCCTCAACTCCATCCCCGCAATGAATGACAATGTCAATGTCCAGAACTCTAGTATGGTACTTTAGTAGCTCCAAGATTCCCTAATCAAAGTTCAGTCTAACTGTCCAACCTAAAAATTCCTTCTTTGATGTCTCATCTCTCTACTACCTTTGTAGAGAGGTAGAGAGCAAAAACAAAAATCCTCAATATTGCTAAAATTAATGTCTAATCCAATAATAGAAATTCTGTCCCCAAGGTCTAGTCTCTCCATGACTGAACACTGCTGCTTGTTGGTTGGCCAGAACATCAGAATCCAACCGCTGCATACACAATGCCACCTTACTGTTTGGCTGTCCAAACACCAGAATTTGACCATAGCTAAGGACCGTATTCTAGCACCGCTAAGGATCTTGCAGAAAGAAAGAAGTCTTTTATACATATAGTGCCATAGCTGCATTGCCTTTGCTTGTTGATAAATTCATACTAGATCACCTTGAATATGTAGTATCATTGTATTCTCATGACCAAGTTCTAGGAAGCTACACCAAAACTACATGGGATAACAGTCAATGTTATTGGCATTTATAGTTTATATCTAGAACTACATGAAGGACAGACTTTACAACTAGTACCTTTGGTTGTCTCTGAGTTCTCTTCTGGTATGGCACTGGTGGTGGTGAGGACTTGTTATAAGGTGGAGGAGGGAGACACATATCTGTAGGGTGGTGGAGGAAGAGACTTGTACTTGTATAATGGAGGAAGGCAGGAGAGGACTTGTACTTGTATGATGGAGGTGGAAGAAGTGGAGACTTGAAGTAGTAGGTGGTCATGAAGGAGGCTTGTTATAGTACATAGGTGGTAGTGGAGGCTTGTAGTAGTACGGTGGTGGTAGTGGATGCTTGTAATAGTATGTAGGTGGTGGTGGAGAGTTGTAGTAGTATGATGGTGGTGGTGGCAATATATAGTAGTATGTTGGGTGGAGGCAAAGATTTGTAGTAGAATGGATGAAGAGGAGCTGCAATGATCACATTGTGAGAACGTGAGGCTTGGTTAGCATTGATTCTAGAGAATTTGTAGAGGCTTCAGATTATTGTGTTCAATTCAAAAACCATACAATTGATAGCAAATTGTTTTGTTTTGCATCTAAGTAGTTAGCTTCTAAACGTCACTCCACTCTCCACTACTCTAATGGCTTGTGGTTGTAATTATCATGTTATGCAACAACTAGCTATAGCTTACTAGTCAAGCACATGTAATAAATGTAAGGATCCTTAAATTCCCCACAACTTTGTTTGAGGAATCATACCTTTGCACTTCAAGTTATAGTGTTGACCCCTTGGAAGCTTCTTCTCACATAGCTTTGGAAGCACTCCTTGCTTGCTTAACAGCCTTGCTTACACCAATTTTGTACTTCAGCTTAGACTCAGCAGCCTTGTAGAGATAGTCATGGGATTCCCTCTTGATAAGCTTGCAACATCCTGAGTGGTAGTATGGTTTTTATGTGCATCAATTGTGGTTGTAGTTCCTCTTCACATAGCTTACACAAACTACAATACAATACAATAGGTTAGCTTAGATATCTGCAAGAAGCATCAATTTCAACCATCTATCTTCTTTTGTTGGTTACACGTACTTCCACATGAACATTCATGCTGTAGTTTGGACCTGTTGGTCTCTTCACGATGGCTGGCTATGGTGACTAGCATAGGAGACAAGCCATGCTAGCCACAGCTACATGAGTGAGTAGAGCCAAGTTAGAGTAGATTAGAGACCTTCACTTGGAGTAAAATATTATTCCTTTAAATGATTGAGAGGAGAGGTTTTTACCACTTGGATTTCAGCACTTAGAAGTTTAGACATTGAATTGTTAGAGAACTTCAGAGAAAAGTAGAAATTTTGAAAGTTCAATGATTTAGAAAAGACGGGTATGCAATGGGCAGTGAAGGAGTAATAAACAAGAGACTACAAGCCCCTCGCGGACATTTAGGTGATCAGAAGCTGATACTTAGAGGTCACATTTAACTATAGTTTAATATAGTCTGGAATAAGGTCGCCCAAGCCCTGGTGGAATTCTTCTTCAAAATTTATATGGCTCAAGTTGAGCTCCTCTATAGAAGATAGATTTGCAAGTGTAGGAGACAACAAACCAGAAAACAATGCAAACTTTGGTAACCTGACATATACAACAAGAATTTTGTCAAGGTCACTTGTCCCTATCATTATCACATGTCACCCTTGAAAGAGATGATCTCAAAGAGACTTTCATAGTGACTTTCAGTTTATTCAGTTTAGTATCACTTGTATGTAAACCAACAATTTGTGAACAAAGACAATAGGAGTATGTATCATTCTAGGGAAATTATAAGGTCTGGTAAGTACTCACGTGCAAGAAAAAGCGCTATAAATTGTAGGTTTTGAGGAACACTTCCAATAGGGTGGGTCAATCAAGCCATCAAATTGAAAGATGGAACTAATATGATGGGACGGACAACTGGAGTGAACTCGTTGTGGATATAGAGGTTGTCAATAGGTGGTAGCAATTGCACTAACCTCTTGGACTGCAAGAAGAATCAGATGTTGAGACCATGGAAAGGGAATGAGTTTGCATTGTGTATATTTGGAAGAAAATAGGGGCCAAACAAGCGGGAGATCTGATCTGATGCAACTTTAGACCAAGTTTTAATAGCGCATGGCATTGGTGACCATTTGACATTGTTTGGCATAAATAGCAAGTTTACTTTCATTTTACTCCAAGATAAGATTCTATAAATAGATCACCAACTATGGTAGGAGAAGCATTATGAAAATTTGGGGATTTGGTGGAGGTCAAGTTCCTGTACCAAAAGTTATTTTGTCAGAAGGTTCTTCTATCAAATTTTTCTTGTACCAAAGGTTCTTGTACCAAACAAGACAAAGCTTGCAAAATAGAGACTCTCCCTTAGTATTAGATGGGCTATCTACCTCCATTCCTTTTTTTTCCACTACTCTTTGGTTTTTTCATTTTTCCTTTTTATTCTTGATATGTCATATGTGTTGGATGTTTTCATCTTTTGGCTATTGGTGTCTTAGTTCAGAGTTTTGATATGTACCTTTTTACATGCATTACATTCTATCTAGAAGGAGTTAAGACGTCTCTTAACTCTGAAAACAAAACAAAATTCTTCAATATTTTGTTTTGTGATGCCTCCACTTTGTTCTTTGGCACGGTAGCTAGAAGGACTACCACATGTGACACTCCTCATCTAGTACCCCATACTCCTTGTGTGCATCCAGAATATCACTATAGGTGCCCCCTATTCCAGCACACTCCCATAAGGGCCAAGTTCCACTTGATGGAGCCACCTCTCCTTGTTTGCCATGTCCACCGCCATCCACTAACAAGGAACCTACTTTGGCTAATTCTATTATGGAGGATCTCCGTTGGTTGATGCTCCTTTGGGGGATCCTCCATCCATTATCCCCTCTAGGCCTCCTCATCCTCCAATGACCTCTCCTCCTTGCTTCCTAGATCCACCATCACTTTCACTTGGTCTGATCCTCCGATCCCTATGGACCCACCACTGCCCACCATCCTCCTTCTGCCCCCATAGCACCCCCTTACATCCCACCTCACCAATAACCTATGCACTCTTGTCTTGATTGCCCATGGGTGGAGGTTGGCTTGGAAGCAAGCTAGATGTTTACAGATGAGAGCAATGGCTACCTCATTGTCTATCTCCTAGACCATCTTTGCACCCCAACCCTCTCACTACATGCATCACCTAAGTCTTACTCTTGGCTCTACTCCTTGAACCTCCTTCAGACCTCTTCTATCCTTGCATGTATACCAGGATCTTGATGCCCCTTTGCCAACTAGTGGGCTCCATGCTTTCCATACTCTTACGTGCTATCTTGGCAAGTAGAGAGATGTCTCTACTTGGACTCTACTTCTTCCCATGCATGGAGGTGCATCCGGACATTACAATATAGCCTCTCAAATTCATTGGCTTCTACAAGGAGATTGGGTTGCTTTACAAGAGGAGTACACCATCTGAGCATATGTGGCAGCCAAATGGATCATAGAGTCCCACAGGCTCACGCTTCACCTCCAAAGCATCATTGTCTACATTTTTCTTGATGTTTGGATAAGTAAGCGAGTATTGGCAAGTAGTACATGCACTTTCACCTTCTAGATGAGCACCTTTTTCTATTGACACTCTCTCAACTTTATAAGATCTGCACCTATCCGCCATGTATGACCTTCCTTCTTTTGTCCATGACTATTTATCATATGAGGAGTTATAGCTTGTAGAGTCCTTCTTTGCCCATACTCTACTCCATTTACCATGTTTCTTAGTAAGGGTCCTTCAACTTTAGTTTTTGAGGACTTATGGGATTGTCTCTCCCCCAACTTGCCAAACTCAAGCTTCTCCCTATCTCTTTGCTTTCTGCCAACATCTTGCCTTGGGCTTGGTGCTCCCAAGTGCAGCTTGTTTATTTGGTGCATCTTATCTCTTGGCTCTATCCAAGGAGACATAAGGTATATGCCCCATAGCCATCGGGGATGTCTTCTTCTATTTAATGTCATACACCATTTGCCTATAGTTTTACCACTCCTTTTCATCTTTCTTGTCTTCTCATCAATATGCAATAGCCACATTAGGTGGTTATAAGATGGTTATTGTGGGCATTAGAGCTTCCTTGGACCTCCATCTCAATTGGATGGTCATCCAAGTGGATGTCTTAAATACCTTCATTACCATTTCTTGTTCAGTGTTGTTTTGAGCTCTTCATTCTACAAAGGAGCATATCATATGTTTGATTCCTTTTGTACATATTTTCTATGGCATTGGGACAGCATTGTTGTATAGCCATGATACTACCATAGGAGAGTTCAATCAGTTAGCATTGGCAAAGGATACACGCTAGAGAGATCCTTTGGGAGGGCCTTTATTTGCCATATCTCACTACACAACTTTGCAAGAAGTGGTAATTGCCTTTCTTGCATCTTTTTCCACCCGTATCAAATGATACCCACAACTTGGGCCCCATAGAGGACATATTTTGGACAGTACAGGCTTTCACACTTCATCTTCAAACCTGTAAAGACAAGGTCTGGGCTTATATACAATCCTCAACCCCTCTAACTTCCCATTAGGATTCCAATTCCTAGTAGGAGGTTTGAGGGTATTGGGTTCTTCTCTTGTAGATGAGGATTTTTGAAGCTCATATGAATTTAGATACACTAACTCATGCTTCTACCTATGTCCACCTACTCCCTTAGTTGGGTAACAGACAAATAGCCTACTCTTTCTTATTGCAATGTTTTGTCCCAAGACCATCATATTTAGCATGTACTTATCCTCCCACATTGGTTCTTCTACATCTATAATATTTGATAGTCATATGCGTCATACCTTCTCCACACTCTTAGAGCCATTTATGCTCCAATAGTTATCAGATGATTGGCGGCATTTATAGATAGCTCTTCCCACAGCCATGGGAGGATACGATATCACATCTTAGGAGGTTCTTGTGCCAGCAACCTACTTAGGAGCATGGGCTTGTGGCTCCCCTTTTGGCAGATAGGTTCTCATAGGAGGTGCACTCTTTCTTATTGCCACCCATCACGGTAGTTGACTTGAGCATCCATGCTTTCTAAACATCTCTTTGATTGGCTTGTGATTTATTGCAAAAACCAACATGTACATCATTTCCTAACTTTGTGGATTTTGTTTCCCTAGATTCTAGGAAGATTCAAGCAAATCTCAATGAGAGTATGCACACTCGCATCCTTTCTAGCATCCTCACTAATGCTCCCTATACATGATAGAGCTAGGATCTTCTCTTGTGGCAAGAAGGGAGCCAAAGCTTGGCTTCATGCTTCCCCTTTGATTGACTTCTAATTCATATCAAAGGAGTTCACCGCAGCTCTTAGACTTTGGCTAGGTGTAATACCAAGGGTTAGCCATATGATCTAGATGTGAAATTTGGTTTGGTAACATCTAGAATGATGTTATACATGATGGTCAAAAAAGATCAGATAGAAGTATCACCAAAAGAGTACTTCTACTAATAGGGCAGAAACCGAAATAGACTTGAGAACCTTAGAACCAATAGCTAGACATATGATTTAAAGGTGAGAATTGGTTTGGTAACATCTGGAAGGATGTTACACATGATGGACTAAACAGATCAGAAAGAGGTATCACCAAAAGGGGACTTTTACAAATAGAGTAGGAACCGAAATATGCTTGAAATCTTTGAAGGCAATTTTGGAGGCCTAAACGGATGAATTAGGCCTCGAAAATGTGCAAATTCCCCCCCCCCCCCCCCCAAATGGAGGAAAGGCTGGCCCTCCCTCCTCCTTGCTTTGTCTCGTCGAGAGCTTTCCAACGGTACCTTACTCACATGATTCTGAGATTCCTACAGGAAGATTCCCTAAAAGATTCCCTCCGGTCAAAGCTTGTTTGACCAACCAGATAGGACCTAGACCAGACAGGTCACCCATCCAAGTAAGTAATCCAAGGGTGGAGCTTGCTGACATGCCACCTATCTGTATCCCTAATCCTATGGTGGAGCTTCCTTGGAGGAGATCCTCTTTGTCTATATAATAAAGAGAAGGTGCTCCCTTGGGGCATCGAATGTTTGAGTGTGCAATCTGTGTTTTCTCTCTTCTCTTGTCCTCGGAATATTACACTAGGTCTACCACATCTAGCACTTTAAGGCATACAAAACCAATGCCCATGTGATTTTACATTTGATGTTGAGAGCATCTACATCTTACAATGTGCCATTAGAGGAGAGCCTACTATAGTCCATGATGCTATTAGATATGGTGACCTAGATCCTTTGATGTCCTCTATAACAATATGGAGTTTATAAACAAGTTAGTCAAGACTAACAAAGTAGCAATTTGGCCAAATTAGCCAAGAATTATAAGAATATTCTAGAAGTATCTAAGAAGCTACTTGGTACCTTCTCAATATTGAGTAATGTACATGCCAATTGATGACTTTTAGGAAGAGGTTTCTTGGGAAGCTTCTCTACTAACTTAGCTTGCATACCAAGTAGACGGTTTCTAGAAAGAAGCTTCTTGGAAGTTTCCCGACTAGCTTAGCTTGCACTCTAAGAAGCAGGCTTTTAAGAAGCTTCTTGAGAAGCTTCTTATGGGAATTATATTTTCTTTATAGATACCAAAGCCCAAACTCATGCTAGGCATTCAAAATTTCTCTCATTCAAGAGTCCCAATGTGATCTTTCACTTTGGTCTTCTATTCTCTTATTTCTCTCCTTGATCTTTTACATTGGTATCAAAGCAAGAATGGGATAAATGGAATTTATGGACCACCAAATCCATTTCCACCAAACTATTAGGATTTTTGTGTCCATGTCCATGTAAATCATTTCATGTATTTCATCATCTCATGCTTTGGGTAAATTTTTTGGAATGCAATCACCTTGTCCTATGAACCTTTGGTACTTCTAATTGTAACTTATGGAGAATGGTGGACGTGTTAACTTATATAATTGTAGATAGGTTGATAGAGTAGTAGCCATGGCAACAATGCCTAAACTTATTATTTTTATGCAATAAAAATTTGAGAACCTTACTCAATTATTGGGAGAGCAAGACCATCTACAACAAGAGCACATAGAGAAAGCATCATTAAGAGAAGGAGAAGAGAAAATTTGATTTCCAAAATCCAAGGTATTTGAAGGCAAGAATCTCTTGAGCATAGTGAGAATTTTGAAGCTATAAATCTTCAAGATGAATAGAGATAGATTCTCTTGGCTTCAAGCCAATTGGATAGAGTGGCAAAACTATGGTGGCAATTCCACATGGAGTGAGCTGAAAGGAAAATTGTTATACCCATCAGGACATGAGAAGAATTCAAGAGTGCAATAATTAGACATTTCCAAGCTATAAATGACACACAAGCCACATGAGATAGATTGGCAAAATTGAAGCACATTGGTTCTTTAGGAAGCTACATCACTCAATTCTAGAACATCATAATGCAAATTCCATATATACTAGAAGGTGAAGCTCTAGATCAATTTGTGAGGAGTTTAAAGTCATGCACCAAATTGGAAGTAACCACACAAGAGCCCAAACACTTGGAAGAAGCCATGCAATTGATTAAGTGCTTTGATTCCCTAGTCACGACAACTTGGTCTTGACCTTGACCTTCACAGATCCTACCAACACCCTACACACGGATGGAGTAGCCATCACTAATGGAGATTGATACCACCCAATGGAGATCACTTGGAATTGTAGATAGAGAATGACTACCACAAAATGGTGGTTACTTTTATTGTTGCTAAATTGGAGAGTGGATTGTTGAATGTTCACTCAAGAATAGAAAATCCCAACAAATTTCCCAAATGGAGTTCATGGAGTGTGATAATCACAAAAACAAAGAATTCTAGTAAGAGAATTTGAGACATCTATTGGGAACTTGATTAGTTCCAATGGGATTGAAGGCTTGACCTATACAAGAACTTCACTTGCAAGATATGATATCCAATTGTTATTGTAGGATTTTGGTTGATTGGATTGATTGGAAGTTCAAAGAATTGCATATCTATGCAATTAGCAAAAGAATTAAGTATACTTATCAAACTAGTAATTGGAAATAGATTGATGATGACAGCTGGTAGAAAGGTTTCTACATTTTGTACCTTACATCTTGTTACATTCAGGATTGGGAAAGAGTATTTGGACTGTATGAGGTTTGTAGTGGCACCTCTACACAATGAGATCATTTTACATTTACCTTGACTTGAATGTCATACGGTTCAATTTGATTGGACCCGACAACAAATTCAAATATAACACCAAGGAAAGAACTACCAATTAGGTTATCTAGTTTTTTGAGTAAGACACCTAAGAATAATCAATCTCAAGATGGGAAGTTTATCAGTAAATCAACCATAGAGCAAGCTTTGGAGGAAGATATTCCTACTTTGGTGATGTAGATCAAGAAAATTGTGCATGGAGAATTGGATGAGGGCCAAAAGCCTCATCAAGCAAGGGTTGATCAAATAGTTTAAGAGTTTGCAGATGTGCTTCTAGATGATCTACTAAAGAGATTACACTATAATTGTGGTATGCCCTTCAAGATTGAGTCATTACCAAGAAGTAATCTAGTGAATAGACTAACCTATTGGCTCTCACCAAAGGAGTTAGAAGAGCTTTGAATAAAATTAAAGGAGTAGTTGGAAAAGGATTTTGTATGATATAGTACATCTCCTTGGAAAGCACCAATACTATCTCTCCCAAAGAAGGATGGATGGATTTTTATCATGAAGTTGTTGTGACAAGACCAATACCCCTATTTGTTTGGGTAACCTATCACTTTGGACTTTGTGTGTGCTAGATTGGATCACTACAAGTCCATATGTCATGTAATCTTCTGCCCACTTGAGATTCAATTTGGTATTGTTGGCAATTAAAGGTAGCATATACTAAAGATACTATGGGTTCTTAGAAGTTATCAAGGAAGAGGACATATTAATGTTTTGACTGAAATTGATAACTTGATCCATCTGCATAGTTTACTTCCAACAAGGTGTTATAAAACTAACTTTTAATGTTCTCTAATTACTCCCTAATTTATGAGAGACTCGTGTCCTAGTTCATAATAAAAAATAGACATCCAAGGCTCTATTTTTGTATCTCCCAAAAATATGTTATACCTTTTGGCCAACTTGAACTTTAGAGTGAAGGCCATATAGCATGGTGGGAGATTTCAGTGGAGGTCTGCAAATAATATGATTTTCAAGATCTTGTTAAGATCTAATTTTGACTAAGTAAGGGCCCTTCTCATGATCAAGATAACCTTGTTATTTTCAACATCTATCAACACATGTATGGAAGAATCTGTGGGTTTTCAACGTGCTCAACCTCTATTGGATTTACACATCTCAAGTACATTTGGAGGTGATAGCTATCCACAATGCACAAAATGAGCTAGAAGGACTAGAAGTAGTTTAGGTCAATGTCACGCATCACAGATTAGGCAATGCTAAGAGGAAGGAATAGTCACAAACTTTGCTTTAAGGCATCTATGCCAATGATGATGATTATGCTAAATGTCAGTATAAATGGTTAAAATTTTGCTCTTTGGGTCAGTTTGTACTATATGTCAACATGAGGAATTAACACAAATGAGAGCCTCCAGCCAACCAGTCCATTGAATGAAATTGGATTCTACAAGTAGAGATCAATCCGCAATCATCTTATGCTTTCAATTTTATAAGCCTTTGATGTTCATTGGAAACTATAAATGGTCCATTATTTATCTCAAAGTTGACTTTTTAATGTAGTTGCACATGTATAAATGTAATTGTACATGCTTCCATGATGCACAAAAGTTTTCACCCATACACTACCTTATGCAATAAAACCAACTTGTCATGGATGAACAAACTCTAGGAGAACTTACTGAACCAATTTTACTCCAACTTCAAAATTGGCTAATTGAACAAAAAATTAGGTGTAGATCATTTCACTCGGGAGTCTCATATTGACAAGAAATTAAGCTCCATTAGATAGATATACACAAGAAATGTGCCTTCCACACATGATACTACACAAAGTTAGCTAAAATCACTGACTTTGGAGAACGGTGAACTTGAAATAGGAATTCTTGCTCAGCAAAACAAAGCAATTTGGACTCCTCAAAAATCAATTGGAGAAACCAAGAAAATTGAAATCCCTATTCAAGAAGTCTTATATTATTGTCCTAGTAATCAATCAAAGTATATGCTCTATCCACCTTGCACATACACTCCTATAGGGGTACTTTTGCCACACTTACTCAATTTTGATAGCATAGTACATCACATACACTCCTATAGAGGCACTTTTGCCACACTCACTCAATTTTGATAGCATTACACATTGCACCTTCTTGACCTTGTTAGTATTATGCTATCAAAGGAATGGTTGTAGACTATAGATAGTCCTACCTATAGCCCAAGGAGGATTTGGTCTCATACTATAAGAGACAATCACACCAACAACCTTTATAGGTGCATGGCTCTAGTATGCCCTCTCACTAGCTGATAGGTTCTTACATAATGGTTGTCATTTTCTATTAGCACATTGTTGAGTTTGTCTTGATATCCTATCAAGAGAGATGAATATTCATTAGTTTCATTAGTACATGATCTTTGGTAGACATATCTTATACAAGGTGGCTTTGACAACTTGGGTTTTACCTAAGGTTTAAGTCTTTGCAAGAAAAAAAACTATAAGCATTGTTTAGATTATATTGTAGAGCATTTTTTCTAGGTATTCTAAAGGACTTAGTTATTGAGAGATGTTCAATAAACTCATATAGAGTGAGAAAAAAAGCTTCAATAAAAAAACAAGGAGAGTATTTGGCCATTGTGTAGCATCATAGGAAGGGAACCACGTATATCCTATGTTTCACAATGCTTGAGTGTGGATATCTTTGAAGGTATTGAAGTCAAACAATTGTGGTATCAAAGCTTATATAAAGGTCATTCTTTTCTATAAGCACCTATCATGACAATAGACTCAAGTACCCATGACTTTTAAATCTATCTACAATTAGCTCATGACCTTTTACTAGGCCTTGCATGCATTTTTAACACTTCCAATGACTTTGTTTCACTAGATTCCAAGAAGATTCAAGCATAAATCATTGAGAATATGCACATCCATATCCTCATTGATGGCACATATTCTCAATGTGCCATTACTTGACAGAATTAGGATTCTTTCTTGTGGAGGGAAAGACTTTAAAGCCTGGCTCCATGCCTCCCTTTTGATAGAGGATTTTTGTTTCACAATTGAGAAGTTCACCATTGCACTTCATCCATATTTAGGTCTCCCTTATCTGGCCTTGCTAAGGCTCCCAAATGGTGTGCTTATGATTCCATATATGGCATATAGGGCATACATCTATTATTGTGTGTTGTTGGAGGAGAGCACACCAAAGTTCATGATGCCATCCGAGATACAATGGCTCAGCTCCTCTAATCTACTTGGTCTTAGGTACAGGTTAAGTGGTGGTTGGGTTTACAATGACCACCTCCACACCGGGTGAGAGCAGATATCATCATATTTATAGATGATTGGTAAACTTTGTATGATATGGTAATTGCAAACCACTTATGAGCAGAGACACTAGCACAAGCGGGAATTCAAGAAAGAGCAACAACGATCATTGCATCTTGAGGAAAGGAGGATCATTATACACCATGACTCACATCCAATACCTTTGTTCTTGTGGTTGTAGAAAAAAATTTGCACCTTCATCACCACTTTGACATACTACTTAGGGAAGCATCACAAGGTTCCTGCAAAGGAGATTGACTATGGCTATCTCTCAAGCCATGCTCACCTCCTACTTTTGACATAAAATCTTAGTTCCACTACATGGCTCTCAAGCTTGGGATCTTCATAGACAAACAACAACAATAGGAATCCCGTAATGTCAAGGGACCTTCCACTCACTTACCACATATACCATTAGAAGACCTCTATCACACTGTCAAGCGATAGTTTTTTGATTGCTTTTCTATTGGTTGCTTTGTGATCTCTCACTTTTCAACTGGTTGCTTTGTGGCCTCTCCTCTTAGGTGGTATTGAAGGTCTAGGTTTTGCTTTGGTTTTTGTCTCCTAGTTTTCATTGGGTATCATGCTTGGTTTCCTTTTGCACTCTTTGGTGCTTTTTACTCCTTTTCTCTTTCCTTTAGAGTATATATTGTTTTGTATTACTTTCACTCCAAAGCAAAGGCAATTTGACAGGTCTCTTGTACAATCAAGGTTTCTTGGCTAAAGTTTGCTTTCTCATTCAGGTAGTAATGGGGTTTAGTCCCGCTTTACCTTCTATCTCTTATCCTTGTACGGCTTGATGGGTTCTTCCCCTCCTTCTTGTTATCCTATGGTCGCGTTTCTCACCAAAGTTGACTATGTGAAAATATACAAATATGTGACATCAAAGCTACGGGAATCCACTTTGTATCAGTATCTCAAAATTTTGTTTAACTGCTGTAAGTGATGTCTTCATCTATACAAATAAACAGAGTAACAAAAGCACTGACGAAGGTCAACCACATATATCATGAGTTCTAGGTTCCAAAATCGAAAATTATTTCGCACTTGTTTCAGTCCCGGGGATTGGATTAAGATTTTGGAGGTGAGATTAAAGACACTCGAACAATTTGTAACAGTATCTCAAAAATTTGTTGAACTGCTCTTGAGTGGTGTCTTCATCTATACAAATAAACAGAGAGTAACAAAAGCAATGACGAAGATCAGCCACATATATCATGAGTTCGAGTTTTCAAAATCTAAAATTATTTCGCACTTGATTTCAGCTCCGGGAATTGAATTAAAATTTTGGAGGTGAGATTACAGACACTCGATATTGTACCGATCCTTTTACGATATTGTACCAATCCTTTTACAACTCATCGAGTAACCGAATTAACAAGGATAAACTTTATCTATGCATTATATCGATTTTCTTTTCTCCATTGTGATGTCATTCTCAAACGGAAAATGAATACTACTTAGCGTTACGTTTCCATACAAAACTATTTTGTCTATTCTGTAACACAATCTCTACAAAGGATTTAAGTGCTATGAGTGACATCATCGGTCTAACAAAAGCCACGAACAAAGATCAACCATATGTCTACGGGATCCAAAAGGTAGAACCACGTAAATTATGTTTTCCTGTTTGTAAGTGATATCACGTTGGACGATAAAAACTCGATTATAATCGGTGAAAACTGAAAAAATATTATTTCTATCGAGTGCCGTAGATCTAACCTCCAAATCTTTTTACCATTCTCAAAAGCCGAAGACAAGTGGGAATTCAGTAAATAAGTTCTGGAGAGATGAAATGACGATATGTTGTTGCTTTTCACCATAATGGAACTATAGTTGTACAAAAATATAATTGTCGCTGATTTGCATTGGATATATTGTTGGTTATCGCCAAAAGTTTCTCTAGCTGTTAATTTTCATACTCGCAATCATAAAGTCACTCAAGGGACTAAAAGCAATTTCAAGATAGTTTTACAAAATGGATTCGGATTCATATGGAACGGGGAGTGATCCCTCTATCATTGCTTTTGATTGACGGTGAAGGTGTATGACATCAGGTCTGGAGAAGACAGCCTTAGTATATTTGCGTATGTTGGAATTTACAAGCCTTAGCTTATTAGTTCTACTAGGAGATCGGGCTTGAGGAGAGTGTAGAGACGGGAGAGGAGAGGGAGATATGTGAGAGGAAAGATCCATATGTTTTGAGGGCTCTATAGCATATAGCATATAGCACTTGAGTGAATAGTCGATCTTGTTTGTTTTTCAATTTCAATTCTATTTTGTGCGGTCTTTTTATGGCTCTCCTTCTTCCTTTACTACCAGTACGGTTGTTCACAAGAGGGAGTCACCATCTTGGAATCAACTGTTGGTACACGTCAGGGAGATCCTTTAGTGGGACCCTTATTTGCCATGGCTCACTTTAGAGCTCTCTTATTTACAACTTTAGCCATGCAAAGTTGTGTATTTCCCTCCTTGGTAGATGATATACACATCGTGAACCCTCTAGATCAGATTAGGCAGGCCTTTGATCACTTGATTATTGAGCTATATCTAGTTGACTTGAGAGTCAAGGTGTCAAACTACAAAGCATGGTCCCCTTTAGGTATCCCTCCCCACCTTGAGCTTCCAGAGGGGTGTATCACATCTAGAGATGGACTATGTGTTCTTGGAGTGCCGGTAGGATCTGAGGATTTTGTCACACACTTCTTAGACGTTGCCCTTGCAGAGGATGTTCTCCATGTGGATGAATTTCTATTATTTGGAGATCTGCATGTGGCATTTGGTATACTCTCCTTGAGTATTACTTGTCAACCGAGGTACCTCATACAGACAGTTCCCCCCTCCTCGTCCTTCCTATCACGTCTGAGAGCCTTTGATAGGAAGATTATGGGAGTTCTTGGTGATATTATTGGACCAAGGACTTTTGAGTGTGTGAAAGGGGATTTGGCGCTTAGATAGACAACTTTGCCAATCTAGTGTGGAGGGGTTGGCTTGCTATCTATGGAGGTGATGACACCTATAGCATTTTTGGGTAGTTGAGCTCTCTTTGCACCCCCACTTTTTCCTCATTTTGTGGTTGTTGATAGGCTAATTTTGGAGACTTAGGTGGCAAAGGTGGAGGAGAGATCCTATTCCCTCCATATGTTACTACGGCAGACAAGAGATTTCCTCATGAGCACGAGAGTACTTTCCATCTTTTGCTTCACTATCATCAGATTGGACAAGAGGTTTATAGTCTTCCTTGATGGAGTGACAATGTGACCATACGCTACATTCTCTCTTAGTTGACTCGTCCATTTCTCAGGCTACTAGAGCACATCTTTGCTCTTGCTCCGGCAAGGATGCAGGCTCTTGGATCCTAGCTCAACCGTGCATTAGGGCATTCCGACTCGCACAAGCTACTTTTTCTACTGCAATGAGGTTTCACCTAGGGTCTATTTCACTCTTTTGGGTAGTTGGGCTCTCTTTGCACCCCTACTTTTCTCCCATTTTGCGATGGTCGACGGGCTAGTTTTGGAGACATATATGACCAAGGTGGAGGAGGGATCTCTCTAGGTGTTATTGCGATAAACAAGAGATAGTCTATCCCCATGGGGATAGGAGGACATTCTACCCTTTGCTTCACTACCATCAAATCGGACTAGAGGTTTGTAGTCTTCCTTGATCGAGCGGTAGTATCAACATATGCTACATTCTCTCTTGGTTGACTCATCCATTCCTTGAGCCAATAGAGCATGTCTTTGCTCTTGTTCTAGCAAGAGTGCAAGCTCTTGGATCTTAGCTCAATCGTGAAATAGTGCATTATGACTCACACCAACCACCTTTTCTACAGTAATGAGGTTCCACTCAAGTTTGGTCCACCCATCTGCATTTTCATTACTCACTTGTGAGCATGGTTCTACACTAGATGCAACAACGGCCTATATGACACAGTGTCCTTTCGAAGGACAAAGGATAGCTACCCATGATGTTATTGCATGAGAGAGTGTATACTTGGCTTGGAAGGAGCGTTCATATGCTTTGCAGACGACACGTCTTAGGGCAGATTTATACTTGGTTCAAGATGATCAAGTGATAATAGCGGATGTTATGGTTACGGATCCTATACGGGATACAATTTTGGAGGGAGTGATTACCCATCACCTTGGATAGGCGGCAAGTGCAGCAGCAGGTCGCAAGGTCTCCAAGTATAGGGCATGCAGCAAGATCGCCTCTTTGTCCCTCTAGCCTTGGAATTATATGGAGCGACGGACATGATGTTCGACACATTTGTCAAGGAGTGTATGAAAGTTTATCATGTTAAGCGCCAAGGAGTACCATTCTCACTCTCATACTTTGTAGCATATTTTAGACAGTGTGTGTTCATTGTTATACAGAGTGCAATGATTGGTGCAATCCATAGGAGAGCAATCACACTAGGTGATATTTCTTCGATGGTTCCCGTTGTTTGTAGACCATACAACTTGCATAGCTCGGGATATCTTAAGTGCATTAGGGTAAAGTTCTCATATAGATTCTATTGGGCTCCATTTTACCTTTTTCGTTTCCCCCTTGGGCGGCTTGATGGGTTTTCCCATCCCATCCTAGTTCTCTAAGCGGTTGCCTTTTTCTCTCTAGTTCTATCGCTGGCAGACCGAATTTGACATATGACACTTGAGTCCAATCGGAACTCTTGGAGGCAATGTTGTTTGATGAGAATCTTCTGTATGATGTCTCTCGATTCTTCAGTTCCAAAGATCAGTCTGTGCCTATGTATGTGCATGGACGCTGCCTGCCATAAGTTTCTAGATCGCAGTCATCCTAGTTTTGAATCCTAGTAGGGGGCTATCTTCATAAATTCAGGTGTCCTTTTACCTATGTGGTGAGTTGGATGCAGAGCGTACGTCGTTATGGAATCTCAACAACTACACGTAGTCATAATTGCATTGAATATTGAAAGGGGACAGGATAGGTGCGCTGTTAGCTAAGATGGCCAGCATACTATAGATTTCAACCACGAGGACTGGACGGGCATATTCCAAAAGAGGTTCGATCTAAATTTAGTCGGAGATTTTTGGTAACTTTTGGTGAGAACTACGGACTAGTAGGCAATCGCGGAGCTCGGAGTAGGGAAGAGTTGTCACTGCTTTTAAAGAGGAGAACAAGATTGATATATATGTCTCTCTATTAACTTAAGATTTCCTCACCTAAGTTGGACATTTACTATGGTGAATATAGATGTTAACGTTCCAAAATTCGATGCTTGAGTTTTCAGGTGTGCAGATTAGAAATTTCAAGTTTGGACCTTTGATTTTTTATAATTCGACATTCAAGTTTCGAGTATCGACAGTTTAGTTTTCGTTTTTTGACATACGGAAATAGGCATATAGAGATGTAGGTTTCAATTACGGATATTGAAAAATTCAAATATGGTTTCGAATTTGGACATTTTAGTTCTTTATTATAATTTAATCATGAAATAAAACAGTAGGAATTTATAATTATTTGAATTATATACTAAAAATATGATAACCCAATGCTTTTGCTTTACACATAGTACATAAAATTCAACAAAAATAAAAAAATATTATATTTTAATATAATATTAAATTCTAAATTTCATAAATATATTAAATAAGGCTAAATTTCTAAACTATAAAACTCACATATATTATTATTATTATGATAGCTCATAGCTATCTAATCAAGTGCACTTTCATAGAAACACTAATACTCGTATATGTTAAATCCAACTACAATGAAAAAAATGGAAGCCTTTACTAATAAAATTACTGAAAATTATGAATTGACAAATATATTTCTACCATGTTCTCTCAATATATTAATTTACCAAATGTATGACCTTCGCCTCTTACTTACAACAATAAGGATCTTTGAAATCTAAATGACTTAAATGTGAATTTGGAAGTTTGAATCTCAAGACCTAATTAGATCTCTCAAGTTTTAAGTTGTACTTGAAGCACTATAATTTAAATATATTTAAGAGAAAAATTTAATAAAGTATAAAGGCATTTGCAAAGATCTTAAATGGAGTGTAAAGATCCTCAATTTTAGGTTTTATTGCTATAATTTGAATATAATTTTGGGAAAAGCTAATTATTCACTTGATATCAACTTACTAAAGTCCAAAATTAAAGTCTAAATATCCAACACTTGAGATCAAAAGATACAATGTCACCTAATACCCAATTTTGAAAGGTTAAAGTCCATCTCAATCAAGTTAGATATCCAAATCTACACCGCAAATAACCATCTTTGTATAATCTAAGGTCAAATTCTATAATTCAAATCTCCACTCCTAAAAACTTGATTGTTTATTTTCATAAAATCAATTTTCAAACTCTATATCTTATACCACAAAAAAATTTATATTATTATTTAAATATTTATATTTTAATTGTATAAGTAAGTATACTTTAGTACTTTTGAAAAAATGTTTTACAAATTTTAAGACTAACTAGGCCAATGATAATTTTTATTATGTATCCATTATGGATACATGTAAAACATTTTTTTCAAGATTCAAGAACCTTACAAAATTATAAATGTTTAAATTAATAATATAGTGAACATATAAAAATATATTAGAAGAAAAAAAAGATTTATCAATCCAATTTTTATAGTTTCAATTGCATCAAGGAAGAGGAAAATTTATAAAATATTAGTATTTAATAAAATTTATTTATTTATTTTTATTCTTAGTAAAATCTAACCCACTACACTAGGTAAAAGATTGTGAGAAATTGAGCTTGAGAAGTTAATGAGCAAGATTTACAAACAACATTCCATTGTTTTGCATTTAGTGATTAAAATTAAATTGATGCATCATTCTAATAATCCTTTTTTGAGTTATTAATATATTATTATAATAAAACTTATAAATAAATTATATAGTAAACTTTTGTGAATGATATCTATCCCTTAAATCATAATGAAATTACTATTGGTTGAATATACATTTTAAATCAAATTTTTTTCATATTTTGATATACAAAAAACATATAGAACTTATACAAGACCATATATTCTTCCATGGTCAAGACCCCCCAAGTAAGATTTTTAATTCCAACATATATTTTTATGTCAAAAAATGCAAAAGTAAGATTCAAGAATTGAGATTCATGGTATTCCTCCACATCCAAGAAAAAGAAGCTATTAATCTCTAAATAGTGTCCAAAGATTGAAACCAAGGCCATTATATTCGTTCATGGTAAAGGAAGATCTTGAGGTCAACTATATCCATTAATAGTAAAGATAGTAAAGAGTGCATAGTAAAGAGTCCCCTGTATTCCTCCATATCCAAGAAGAGCAAGCCATTTCCTACCATGTATTTTCAGGTTATAAACATTGAATTATTTAACAACTCCAAAAGTTACATAAACCATCTAAATTATCTTTGAAATCATTAATGCTCTTAAGAATCAAAATTTTATGAATTTTTTAATTATAATTTAAACTTAAATTGATTCTAAATTTTGAGACAAACTTGAGTACACACACAACAAATTTAAAACAGTAGAAAGTTTGCAAAATTCTATGTTTTCAACATGTTAGATTTTAGTGAACAAGCTTAAACTTCCAAAGATGTTTGGTAGATTTGAACTCTACCAATTTTAAACCTTGTTTTGGAGGATTGTCAATAAGGAAAGTGGAATTTAAATTGAAATACAATTGAATGGAAGCTCAGCATAATAGGATATTAGTGATGTCTTGAGTAAGTCATAAAATGGAGAGGTGGATTGAAAAAAATTAGTGAAAGCAAGAGCATTGATAATTATGGTGATAGAGTACATGTAGTTCCTCACCTTTTTACAAAATCTCCAATGTTGTCTTGTTTTCTTTCTTTTGGTAAGGATATGATAGATTATTTTTATGTTAAGAGAATGAAACGTCTTGCTTGGGTATTCTTTGGGATTTATTTTTGCAAACGCAAAGCTACAAAGAAGATAGTTACAAAGAACTTTGGTACAAAGAGTCTTTCCCCCAAAGAATTCTACTCCCAAGAGTCTTCTTCCTAAAGAAATTTTGCTATGTGCACTTTGGGGCTTATATCTTCCTGGTTCTATGTCCACATGGAATGATCTTTATTTTGTTACATGCATATTTTCAAGGGCTTTCCATTGACAAAAAGAATTGTAGCATTTGGAGATTTAGGTTTAATTCTAAATACTTCATGTAGAGTGCCTTTGGAATTGTGTAGATCTTTGGCTGAGAAGACCTTTGTAGTTGTAAATCTTCTTGGAAAAATGACTTTAGTGTTGTACAAGACTTCATTTTTAAGTAAGCATTTGTAGTTGTAAATAATTTTAGAGTAGTGCACTCAGATTATTTAATACTTTTTGAGGAATACACTTGTAGTTGTAAATACTTCAAGAGGAGTGCACTCAAAGTTGTAAATACTTCAAGAGGAATGCACTTGGAGTTGTACATGCCTTTGGAGTTGTATGTCTAAAGGATGTAAGTTCAAATTTTCTTAGAGGAATATCTAACACCTTCCTTGACACATGTAAGGTGCCTAATCAACCTATAGGTGATTACGATATAATAGGATTAGGATCTCAATTGTGTGATGTAGGTTGTAGTACAAGATGTTTAGGTAATCCACTTAGGTCTTGATTACTTTGGGTGAAGCTAAGAATTTATTTAAGGTTTATCATAAAAGCACTAGTGTTCATTTTCCATACATTGATTACAGTAAAGAGTACTTGGAATTCTTTATAGGTTGAATTTTTTCATTGTATGTGTTGTTGAATGTTTGTTTAGAGTAGAAGTGAGGATTTTATAGTAAGGTCATAGGTGTTCAAGTATGAAGTGGTGTAGTTACCTTTGATCAGGATGTGTGATTCTTGAGGGATCCAAAGGAGTGAGCTTGTGCATTTAGGAGTTGATTGGGACACTTGGAGCATTGGAAGTAACACAAAATTGAAAAGCCAAGGCATTTAGCCAACATGAAGATTACTTTGTAGTTGTGCCTTTTGTGCAGAGTGATATGCATCTTTGAGGGTAAAGTCTTTGAGACGGAGAGACACTCGGCGTGAAATGAGCCATCACCTTTAAGAGTAATCTCAAATCTATTTGTGGTGAATATGATATTTAGTTTTTATTAGTGTATTTTTCTACAATGTGCCATAGGGGATGACACTACCCTCTTGGGAGTTGCTCTCAAGAGGTTAAATATGAAACAAACTCTTATATAGTGAACTTTTCCTTCACTTAGTCATTTCCAACCTAAAGCCTCAAGGAAATAACGTGTTGTTATCATTTTTATTGAAAATACATAAACATTGGGATGTAATATTACCTACTAAAATGTAAACATAAATATGAAATAAAAAATTACCATTCATGATAAAGATTCCTATTTCTTGGAGTTAATAAGAGATGTAATATTGCTAAGGAGAAGGTTGAGAATCCTCAAGAATTAAGAGATGTGATAGAAATTTTTTGAATATATTTGTAAATGATTGACAAGTTTGTCTATCAGTATGACAAGGTGAACCACAAGATAAAGGTTCTTGCAAAATTAATAGATGTGCTAAAGGAATACACTGATAATTTTCATATGATCTACCAATTAGTCCACCAGCATGATAAAGTGTAAATTAGTAGATTGAGTTTCTCATTAGAAGTACACTATCTTATATAGCTTCATATAGGTTGTCTCCAAATAATAAAGAAGAATATAGTTCAAGTGGATAAATTTTAGAAAGAGGATTCCTTCAATCAAACTTGTATTCATATGGAGTACCCTAATCTTTGTTTGAGGAAAAAGAAGAATTGAATTACCAAGATATGTATTAATTATTTTATACCAAATCAACAAAGTATCAAATATCTCTTATCCAAAATGTATGACCTTCTAATCAACTTCAAGGTACTAAGTACTTCACCAAGTTGGAATTATAAAGCAAGTGTAACTAAATTTGGATCTAAATTTAGATTTTCCAACAACCATCATTTTCACAAGGTATAGTCATTTTGAATACATGGTGAAGCAATATGGTCTCACATTGCACTAATTGATGATCAATCCCTTGGATATAACAAGTGCATTGTAAGATTATGTTGCATCATCACGTACTCAAAATGACTATACCTTGTGGGAAAAAGGTCTTTGGAAAATCTAAATCTAGATCCAAAATTTTAGTTATAGGATTGATCATACCTCAACAAATATACCACTGCCTTTGCACATGATATTGTGATCTATAGTAAAACCCTTATTATCATAAATAACATCTTAGCAAAGTCTTTTGGATTCCAAGAACAAACTACATGCATAATTCTTAAAGTACTCTATGAATTCATGGATGTTAAGGTAGAAGTGACCTACAAGGGACTTACGTTTCAAGATCAAATTTTAATGAAGAGTTGACTACTATTTGTTAATTATATTAGAAATTTGTGAAATCATTTATTAGGCTTGTGCAAACCTTGGTATCATTCTGAGATGAGAAATCAAAAATCATTGATAGCACAAGACCTTACCTCTCAAGCCTTGAATGATGTATTATAGCATGCACTTATCCTCAAGTAGTACATCCAAATAGATCTACAAGCTTAGGAAAAATTATATCTAGATTTACAATTAATTGGATCCTTCAACAAACAAAGTAAGATAGATAGTACTAAATCTCTTTCATTTCTTGAAAGTTGCTTCAAGCATAATAAAATTACAAAGATAACAAAGAGTGTAGAGTGGGATATTGTATTGGCTACTAGGTATTTGAAGCTTTTGAGTGCAAAAGTGTTTTGATTCATATAGACCATAAGTCTTTGATGTATTCAAAACATAAAAGAAGCTATCCAAATAAAAAATAGATAGGTTGAGTACTGGAAACATCTCAATATGAAGATTTTTTTATGTAAAGAGGATAAAGAAACTTGCAAATTATTTGATCCATATGCAAAAGTTGAAGATTATCAAAAAAAATTAAAGGTTTATTCTAAATAGTTTTAAGCATTAGTATAAAAAAAAGTAAAACAAGTTTGATAACCCAATTTCATCTAATTTACAATATGTTAGCATGAAATAAGTCATTCCTACAAGAAAAAGGGTGAAAATGGCTAGATTTAAGAGAAGAATCACTGATGCAAATATTTATTATTATATATTCAGCCTCTTGGCAAGAACCACTCTTAGAAGACTGTAATGTCACCTTCTATGATGCACTATGGCAAATAGAATTTCTCATAAAAATTTCTCATAGTCACTTGATGAAGGAATATAACCAATACTCAAACTTAAGAAAACAAGACAAAGAAATTTTGGCCCTTTTGCTTTATTTCATGTTCAAAGGACTGAAAGAATATTGTACAACTAAAATAAAGCCTTAAATAGTAACTCTTGTTCCTAACTAAAGAAATCTACTAGTTAAGGAAGTACAAAAATCTACCAAGATTGCACTTCCTTGCATCTACACTAGGAATGGGAGATTACAAGCATCCTTGTCTTATCATACCTTGTTGATATGTATACTACTAACTTGCTAACACATATCTTGGGCAAGTGTTAACTCCTCTCAAAAGAAACTCTACTTTGTTGTCTTTAGACATCTTTATCATATCCAAAGATCATACAACTACCAAGAAAATTGATTCAATGAAGGTTCTTCAATAAAAAAAAACTATAACAAAGAACTACCTTCACCTCTAGCTTTCTTAAGGAGGATTTCAGTTCTCTCATGGAAATCTGAGATCTCTTATAATATAGTGTCAAAAGTTTCTTGAAATTTTCTATATCTACATGCTCTCTCAATTTTAGAGACAACAACTCCATCTTTGGGTCTTTGTAGACCTAAGCACTTAGAGTTTGGACATATAGCTTCAACTCATGAAGCTTGGCCTTGGTCATCCCACCAACTACTGCTTCTTCCTTGAGTTCTATCAATTGATCTGGAAGATCTTCTAAATCTTTAATAACCTTCTCTTTGGAGTTGGTTGCTAGTGTAATGACTTCAATGGTTACTTCTACAATGATCTTCTGCCAGTCTGTTGCCTTCTTCTCCTTCTCATTCTTGAGTTCTTCTTGTAAGGCATCAATTTAAAATTGTATCTTCTTTTTATACTTAGCCATCTATGATTCCATAGTGAGTATCTTCACCTTTTCACTTTCCCATTTACCATGGATGTGTACCCTTTGTGTATCCTTCTTTTGCATCTCTTCTTTGAAATTTTCTTCTTATGTTTTCCTTTAATCTGAAAAGCACTTCTCTATCTAGTCTTTGGATGTCTTCTACCAAGGTCTTCTACTTTGCAACTAGCAAGTTATTCTATCTTTAAACCTTGTGGTTCTCCCGCACAAGCACATTCACCTTCTTGCGTTCTCCCTTACAAAGTTTCCTTACCTTCTCCATGTCATTTTTCCGCTTGGTGTAATCTTCCAAGGATAGGGGACGTGGAGAGAAGCACAAAAGAAGAAACACATAGTTTCACACTCAACCTACAATGCCCCAAAGGAGCACCTTGACTTTATTATATAGCAAGGAGAACTCGCCAAAAAAAGCTCCACCCTTGGATCAGATACATGGGATGGTGACTTATCAACAAGCTCTACCCTTAGATTAGTTGCATGCATGGGTGACATGTCAATTCTGATCCTATCTAGCTGGTCAAACCATCTTTGACCAAAGAGAATCTTTAGAGGATCTTCTTGTAGGAATCTCTAAATCATGTGGGTGAGGTACCATTGGAAAGCTCTCAATGAGACAAGCTTGGGGAAGGGAAGGCTAGCCTATTCTCTATTGAGGGGGAATCTACACATTTTTGTGGCCTAATTCATGTATTTAGGCCTCCAAATTTGACTATTTTCAGGCTATTCTCAGCTCCTACCCTATTAGAAGAAGTGCTCTTTTGGTGATACCTATATCTGATTTACTTAGTTCATTATCTATAACATCCTCCAAGATGTTACAAATCAAATTTTAACCTCTAGGTCATATGTCTAGCTATTGGTATTACATTTTCATTTGGCTCCTACTCTTTCTATGACACCTCTATCTGATCTACCTAGCCCATCATTCCTAACATCCTTCTAGATGTTACTAAGTCAATTTTCATCTCTAGATAATATATCTAGCTATTGGTATTACACTTGGCCATTTTCACCTCCAATGCATACTCATTTGTATGCAATCTCTTGATCAACAAAGTGTAATCTAATGCATCTAGCCACTCCTTTTGGTAATGAGGTAGGATCATCTGCAAGAACCCTAATGTAGGTCTAGCAAAGTTGACAATGAAATCTGCTCCATCAATTATAAGTGGAGCTAGAACTTTGGTGGCTACACTTTCATCTTTATGGTGAGTTGTTGCTAGAACCTCCTCTACTTCACCTTCTATATTTAACTCCATGTAGAAGTAAATTGTAAATAAGGTAAGGTAAGTGGCTCCTCCACTTTCCTCAAATTCCTTGACCATGGACCGGCCATACAAGTATAACATATGTATCAAGTTCATTGGCTCCCTTGGTATATTTGTTAAAAGAATATGGCTTAGTTTATAGTCAAGCAAGAGGTTCACTTTGGGGAAAATAGTTTCATTAATGATTGCACTATAAATTGTCTAGCAAGATTCTTGTAATTGGCTGCTTCCAATTGTTATTTTTGGATCACTTCTCTACAATGGAGTCAACAATTCTTCCTTCATATCCCCAATTTTGGTGTCTAGGGTAATTGCTTTGGAGGGATATGCGTCACCTCCTAGCATTATCATCCAATGCTCTTCTCTCCAATTGTAAGGTTTCCCCAAAGATATTTGGTTGCTCTCTTTGACCTCTCCTCATTTCTAGTGATTGCTAGTGAATCTAGCTTCCAATTCCAAAGCAAGAACATTAGATGTTTTCCTTGGAGTAAATCACTCCTCACTCTTATTGCACACTTATCTATTCATGGGGATCAAAGGATATTACTCATTGCCTTTTTGGCTTAAACCATTTTTCTATCAAGGGTGTTGCTACAACTACGAAGATTAATTTGGTATTATAATGAAAATTGGTGCTTGAGTATACTTTGGAGTGCTCTTGAAATTTCCTAGCAAGAAGTGAAATTACTTGGCTGCCACTTAGTTTTATAGTTAGGGTTCTTTGGTAATGATCCTTAGTAAGTTGTTAATGTCCTCATGTGAGAACTATCCAATGGGCACCAATGGTCCTTGGTGATGATTTGTTATCTAGGTAGCCATGCCATTAAATTTAACATATGGTATTTGGTTCCAAACATCTTTGGCTCCAAAGTTTCTTTGTACATATCTTCTTTGATTCCGACCACTATTTGGACTAGACTTCTCTGTATCCATTCCTTTGTACTGAATAGATCTTTATGGATGTCTTCTTTGTATCCAAGCATGTAAAAAAATAAAATCCAAAGAAAACCCATACAAGTGTATCCTTTGTATGGTTATTCTTCAATAATCATGAAATAACTTGCACTATCTTCATAGAAAAGAAGGAAACAACACAAAATTGCAATTTTGTGTTGTTTTGCAAAAAAGTGTGCACCATAACAAGTAATTAATAGAGCATTGTAATCTAACAAAGCTAAAGCAATGTTATTTAACAAAGAAAAATAAATTCATGCTTAGACTTTATAGAATCACAAAGGTGGATAATATATATTCCAACCATTCAAAACTAATCCTATCAATTTCATACAAAGGTCATGACTTTAGCTCTTATTGGATATATTAGGATCAATAAGATACAAGAAGTACTAGAATAAATCTACTTTTTGTCAAAGATGTAAGCATGATAGTATTTTATGTGAGGAGTTTAAGTTTTGCTCAAAATAGCTCAAAATGTAATGGTTCTTTGTTTATTACAACCTCTACCTATTCCTCAATAATGATAGATAGCAAAAACATGGACTCATTTTTTGAGTTATCTCTACATCTACCATTTGAGTTCATGTATGGTGAATATTGTGGTACCCATAGTTTTACAAAATTTGTGTTTTTTTTAATTCATTTCACTCTTTTTTTGTAAAGATAGTGGAGAATAATGCTTACTTAGAGAAGAAACATTCTTAGTTGAGTTTCATTTGGTACCACAATGTGTATGTACATGTCATAGTACAAAGAAAAAAAAGTAAAAGTAGAAGGCAATTCAAATAAAGAATGCCAAAGGAGTCAAGACCAAAGGGTGGTCGGAGGCAAAGAACTTATGTACAAAGGCCCTTTGGACCCAAACATACACATGTCATAGTACAAAGAGAAAAAGTACAAAGTAGAAGGCACTCCAAAGAAAGAATGCCAAAGGAGTCAAGACCAAAGGGTGGTCGGAGACAAAGAACTTATGTACAAAGGCCCTTTGGACCCAAAGACCATATATCAATTTCAATGTGCCATCACTTGGTTAAAAAACTACCGCCAAAGATCATTTGTGTTGATGGAAAGGCTTGCATGTATGGAGAGCGGTAGCTCATTGACTATTTGGACACTCAAGAATAATTATTGCAAATTCTGGCTATAAAATAGAGTGACATTGATCAATTTTTGCACATTGTCTTTAGTGTCAAATCTGAGTGAGATCAAAAATTTAAGTCTTAGAAAGCCTTTTGTAGTTCTTTACCGCATTCATAGTTGTCCAACCTTTGCCTTAGTACCTAGACCACCTTTGATAGAACATGGTGTTTGTCCAAAATTTAAGAAGAAGATCCCAAAAGCTTTTTGTGTAGCCCAACGGTTAAAAAATGTGTAATTCACTATCAAAGTGAGGTAATTAAAAGTAAGCACCTCCCTTTCTTGCTTTGAAATTGGGAGTGAGTGACTTTGGGATCATATTTGAGATCAAGAGGAGGTAGGAGAGATTGATAGTGAACTTGAGAGGAAATCCATATGATTGGACCAAAGAGAACTAGAGAATAGTTATAGGTATAGATGCATGACTAGTAGGAGCAATAACATTAGAAAAAAATTTGAGCATATAGACAAAATGTTGGATGACCGCATTTGGACATCTTTTGTAGCCAATAATTTCAAGAATAATGAATGGAGAGTGAGAGAGTGGGAGAGTGGGATGTTCCAAGGATCTAGCATGAAGATCATTGGTGGAGCTTGTTATGAAGTTTTTCAAGCCAAATAGATTGACTTACCTCACCAACAGCAAAGCCATCTTCTTTGATTATATGTACAAAGAAGAGCCTATCAACTAGGCAAATATTTTTTTATTTTGTTATCCTTTGAGAACAAGAGAACTCTCCAAGAGAGATACAAGAGAGAAAACATTAACTTCACACTCAATCCTTTGATACCCCAAAGGAGCACCTTCTCTTTACTACATAGCAAAGAGGATCCCCTCAAAGGAAGCTCCACTCTTGGATCAAATACAAGATTGGTGACATGTCAGCAAGCTGCACCCTTAGATTAGTTGCCTGCATGGGTGACGTGTTGGTCCTTGTCCTATTTAGTTGGTCAAATAGGTTTGACCAGAGGGAATATTTAGGGAATCTTCTTGTAGGAAGCTCAAAATCACGTGGGTGAGGTACCATTGGAAAGCTATTGATGAGAAAATTCATGGGGAGAGAAGGCAAGCCCTTTTCTCCCAAAGGAGAGGAATCTTTTCATTTTTCAGACCTAATTCATTTGTTTAAGCTTCCAAAATTGGCTTTGAAGTTTTCAATCTATTTTTGGCTTCTGCCCTATTAGTAAAAGTGCTCTTTTGATGACACCTCTATCTGATCTCTTTTGATGACACCTCTATCTGATCTACATAGCACATCATACAAAAAATCCTTCTAGATGTTACCAAGTCAATTTTCACCTCTAGATAATTTGTAGAACTATTGATATTACAGGCCTCCTCCATTTTAAGACAACATCCTCGTTGCAAAATAGTTGCTCAAAAGATTGAACTAACATCGGTGCATTGATCAAGTTGGCTAATGGCTCTGATGTTGCCTTGTATAGTTGGTACCCTTTCCAATGTACAAGGTATTCCACACGTGGATGGTGAGTACATGGATGCATTTTTGGAGAATGCGTTTGACTTCATATTCCACCTTGTCATAATGATGGTTGGGCAAGGTCAACTTTCTTGGATGGAAGAGAAGGGAGGAAGTTGAAGTGCATATCTACGTAGTAAGGAAACATAGAAGACTAGATGGATCTTTATGTGCGGCAATAGTTGGAGGTGGTAGGCCATTATGCAGATTTGGCAAAGAATGGAGAAAGGTCCAATAAAATGAGGTTGGTGGTTGACAACCAAACTTGATCTCCAATATTGAACTCCATGTGTTGGCGGTGCACATCTACATATTTCTTCTGTTTATTTTGGGTGATCTACAACCGATGCTTGGCATTTTCCACCATCTGTTGGATTCCAAAAACAAAAGTATTGACAATATCAACCTTGGTAGCCACCAAACAGACCTTCATCAAGCTCAAAGGTGTGAAAGGATGCTCACCATACATGAGGAAGAATGGTGTGACTTGTGTGGAGGCATACAATGAATTGTGTAAGAAAATTCCACCAATGGGAGTAAGGTGTCCCACCTCCCCTACTCATCTAAGACAAAGCCCCAAAGCATGTCCTCAATAGTGCAATTTTCCCTCTCTGCTTGTCCATCACTCTATGGATGGTAAGCTATGGACATGGCCAATTTGGTTTTGAAGACACCAAAGAGAGTGTCCTCCAAAACGAACTAGTGAATTGAGTGCTTCTATCTATGATGAGCACTCGAGACAAGCCATGGTGAGAGAAAACTACATCTAAATGCAATTGAGCTAGTTGCAAGGCAATCACATCCTTGGTGGTAGGACGAACATGAATCATTTTGCTGAGTTAATTGACAAAGACTACAATGGAGTCAAATCCTGAGGTGGTCTTAGGTAATTCACAAACCAGATCCATGTTTACTCATTCCCAATGCTATATAGGAGTGGAGATAGGTTGAAGGAGTCTTGTGAGAGCTTGATTAGAAGCTTTATTTTGTTGATAGACTAGGCAACTTTGAACATATTCCATCACATTGTTGCATATCTTGGGCCAATAGTAATGGGGTTTGACTACATCCAAGGTCTTGTCCATTCCAGCATGACCAACAATGGTAGAATCATGACATTTTGCTAGGACATTGGTTCTTAGATTTGTGGCATCCAAGATCCATAACTTATCATCATGAAAGGTGAGCCCTTGGGTGCTAGTGACGCCCTTGGATGATTGAGTACCTACAATTTGTGGATCAATTTTTGTAGAAGCAAGAATCCTTGGCCAAAATTCAAGGTTCATCTTGACTTCCATCACCAGATTGTTTGCCATTGGCATCTAGGTGAATGCATCTACAAACTGCTTCTTGCCTTCCACATATATGATTGTCATGTTGAATTTTTGTCTCCACTCTGCCCACCAAATCTATTAATGAGAAAGATCTTTTTGTATCTCAAGGTAGAATAGAGGCTTGTGGTCCGTCTTTACCACACATGCCTTCTCACCAAGATAGTGCTTCCAATGCTTGGTTGCAAGGACAATGCCAACTCTTCTCATTTGGTGGTGTGATACTTGCATTCTTTTTGTACCGACTTACAAGAGAAATATGCAATTGTGTTTCATCTGTCCTACCACTTTTGTTGTAAGACTGCCCCTATTGTTATGCTTGATGCATCTAGAGCCATCTTGATTGGACGTTTTGGGTCATACCATTTCAAGATTGGTGCATATAGTAATACATATTTCAACTCTTGAAAGGCCAATTATTGTATGGTTCTCCACATCCAATTCTTCCCTTTGACTAGTAGTGTTGTAAGAGGTCGTGCAATCTTAGAGAAGTCCTTGACAAATTGATGATAAAACCCCATTAATCCCAAGAAACTCTTGAGTCAAGTCTGATCTTCTTCTGGAGCACTCCATTTTTGAATGACCTCTATTTTATCTATTAGCACTTGGATACCTTGTGCACTTACTCTATGCCCTAAGTAGTCTACTTCAAATTTTCCAAACTCACACTTTGAGATTTTGGCATACAATTGATTCTATCTTAAAATTTGGAGGACTTCTCGTAGATGTTACTTCTGCTCTATCATTGTTCTGTTGTAGACTGAGATGTCATCAAGGAAAATGATAACAAATTTATCCAAGTATAGACAAAATATGTCATTCATCAAACTCATGAAAGTGGTTAGAGCGTTGGTGAGGCCAAAAGGCATCACCAAGTACTCAAAGTGACCATACCTTGTTTGAAAGGCCATTTTATGTATGTCTTCCTCCGTAATCCTGATCTGGTTGTAACTGCTCCGTAGATCAAGTTGGTGAAGTGCCTTGCTCTATTGAGTTGATCAAACAAGTCATCCATATGAGGTTATGGGTTTTTTTTTCTTCACTACTTGTTGATTCAGTCCCCAATAGTCAATGATCATGTGCATTATTCAGTCTTTCTTCTTCACAAACAAAACAAGAGCCCCATATGGTGATGTGCCTAGTTAGATAAACCCCTTCTGCAACATCTCCTTAATTTGGGCACTACACTCCTCCAACTCATGAGGTGATAGTCAATATGGGGCCTTACAAGGAGTTATCTTTCCAAGAAGTGTCTTAATTTTATGATCTACTCTCCTTTTTTATGGTAAACCTATAGGTAGTTCATCCAAAAAGACATCTTGACACTCATTGACCACATTTTTCAATTTCTCAAGAATTTTTCCATTGTGTTGGGCACTCTGGACTTCTCTTATTAGACCCATGAAACATCTATTTGTCTTACCAATAGATGTGGTTCTTATGATATTAAGAGGAAGCTCTTGCCTTTGTGATCTTTCTTTAACTCCAAAGATCTTCCATTCATTAGTTCCCACTACTTTCTTTCTCCAATCCATTGTGGGGTTGTAGTGCTCCATCCACAATATGCCTAAGATCATATCATAATGAGCTAATTGTATCACCCGCCACTCAATGTCTTCTTGATATTCTACTATAGAGAGTACTACCTTTCTAGGTAGTGACTCAATGCTCTCTATTTGACCATTAGGTTTCTACTTTGTCATTCTCATCCTTCTCTAGTTCCATCCCCAAAATTATTGCAACAAAGCAAGATAGGAAGTTCTTTGTTGCCCTAGGGTCTATCAACACTCTCATTGGATTGCCTTCTAGGACTCCATTTACAACAATTAATTTTCTATTTGTCTTCCTCCACCTTTGCACACTTGTCCTCTTCCTTTGCCTGCTTATACTCTTCTTCACCAAGCTAGTAAGGCAGTAAGGTATATTTACTAGTGATCTTTTGGTGATTTCTTTGTTTGCAGATGTGATTTTTGCATCCTCCTCTTTGATTTGTCTCTCCAAGTGGTTCAAAGGTTGCTTGTATGAAGGTTGAGGGCCTCTAAGATGGTAACACAACAATTGATGGCTATGTTCCCAATTTGGCCACAATTGTAGCAACATTGTTGTCTTGCTCAAGCCTCTTCTCCCCATGGAACTCCTTCTTTTCTTTCTTTGATCCATCCCCATTTTACATGGAGAGGTCTTGCTCCTTGGTCTCGAAACCAAATGTTGCCCAATTACATAAGAATTGATCCATCACAATGGTGTGTCTCAGCTCGATAGTTTTGCATCAATGTTATTGCTTCACCTCCTCTAAGCACCCTTACTATTCTTTGAGTGTAGTGAATGGCTTCAAATATAGTACAAGGATTTTGTACCATTATCTCTTGAAAAATCTGCTCTTTTAATCCCCTTTTGAAATTCTCAAGAGCTTTGGTTGGACTCATATTGGTTATTGCAACTTGTGGATCAAAAAATGCCTCCAAAGTCTAGTTTTGGGTCATTTGCACAAAATCCACCGATTGCAAATTCTTGAGCAACCTTTCTTGCATGGCTGTCCAAGTGACCTCTCTTCCTTCTACGAGCAATGATCATTCCCAAGCATCATACCATGTGAAGATTTTATTGGTCAAGTACCCATACGCAAACACACCTATAGAATGATCAATGATCTCAGTTATGAACAATCAAAGGTATCAATTCATTCTTGAAATCCAATTTTCCACAACTCCCATGGAACATTCTCCTTTGTAAGGCTCAATGTTGCATATCTTTTTCATTCATAGCAACAATGTGGCTTGGTTGTTGATTGGGATTGGTGTCCTCAGCATGAGTAACTCTCTAGGCACCTCCATCCCATCCTCTCTCTAAGACACCTCTAAGTCTAACAATTGTATTATGTTTTCTCCCCTCAAAATTAGTCAATTTTAGTAGCATGTGTTTTGCCAAGTAGGGTGATCCACTCTCTTGGATTAAAACACCTGCTCTAATGCCATTATAATACTTTGAAGACAAGAGAACCCCCTCCAAGAGAGAAAACATAAACTCAATCCTTTGATGCCCCAAAAGAGCACCTTCTCTTTATTATATAGCAAAGAGGATCCACTCAAAGGAAGCTCCACCCTTGGATCAGATACAAGGATTGGTGACATATTAGCAAGCTGCATGCTTAGATTAATTGCTTGGATGGGTGACGTGTTGGTCCTTCACACTCAATCCTTTGATGCCCCAAAAGAGCACCTTCTCTTTATTATATAGCAAAGAGGATCCACTCAAAGGAAGCTCCACCCTTGGATCAGATACAAGGATTGGTGACATATTAGCAAGCTGCATGCTTAGATTAATTGCTTGGATGGGTGACGTGTTGGTCCTTGTCCTATCTAGTTGGTCAAATGGTCAAATAGGTTGGACCAGAGGGAATCTTCTTGTAGGAAGCTCATAATCACGTGGATGAGGTGCCCATTGGAAACCTCTCAATGAGAAAAATCTTGGGGGGACGGGGGGGGGGGGGGGGGGGGGGGGAGAAGGCAAGCCTTTTATTCCCAAAGAAGAAGAAGAAGAAGAAGAAGAATAGTACTCAACCTTTGAAGTTGATGTCTTTGTAGTGAAGTGGTTGGTTTGGGTTGATTGAATTGTCACCTTTAGGATTAATTTGGAGTTTACTTGTAGTAAAAGTGATTATGTTAATTTTCTATTTGCTGGAATGTGCTGCAAGAGGTGACACTACCTTCTTCTAGGAATTGTTACTATCTAAGAGGTTAAATACGTAACAATAAATGAACTATAAGATAGTGATATTTGTCTTTGATTCTAGTCATTTCCAACCTATATCCTCAAGGTAACGACCTATTACTTACCGTTATATCACTTTTTGGTCAATATTGGATTATCAAACATCCATTACACCATCTTTGTTCACCATAATAAGCAGAGCAAATGATACGACAACTAAACTTGTAGGAATTGAGGATGTTGTGGCTTTGACCCATTATTTAAGAGTTTAACATATAAAAGAGAAGTTTCTACTTTAAAAAAACAGTCACAATACTTATACTTATGAGCAAGATATGGAGTTCAAGACAGAAAATAAAGTACAGTTATCCACTACCAATTTGCCTTTGCAAAGAATACTACGTACTCTTTTAAGGTATATTGGCACATTGACCACCATACAAACTGAAGTGATGGCTTATTAAGTGGAGTTGCTATTCATATGAAAGAAGACCACCACTCTTGTCTCAATTGAAAGAAGACAGTGAGTAGTTTGAGATACAAACTATCCTCCTAAAATAGATCTATAATAATCAAAATCATAAGATTTAGTACTTAATTCAGTGGAAAATATATCCATTGTATGAAGCAAGATAAGAGCCTTTAGCTCCAACTAATGGAACATCCTAAACTTTGCATGATTAAACATTAATAAAATATTATGAATTAAATAGGAGGATATCTGTAACCATTTCTAGCTAGTCTTAGTTAGAGTTAGATTTTGCATGTACTCAAGTATGTTATCTAGTAACAAAGTGAGTAAAAGTGGTAGGTGAAGTAAAGAGGAGTTGATGAAGACATGAAGAGAAGTCTTTGACTAGTAAATAAGTTATATTTATCTTATTACCCTATTTCATGAAAGATAATTATTAACCTTTATAGTATAACTTTAAGATATTAAGAAGGGAAAGTAATACTTAGGGACATCTTACCTTTGGAAGTTCATTTTAAAGTTCATTCTATGCATCAGCTAAAGTAGATAAAAGGCGACCGCGTAGGAAAAATGAAGGATGGGAAGACCCCATCAAGCCGTACAAGGGAGAGACAAAAAAGGAAACATGGGGCTAAGCCCCAATAGAGTCTGTATGAGAAATCTACCCTACCGCACCTAAGATCAGCTAAAGTTACAAATAGGGAATGGAACTAGAAATATTGTAGGTGTATTATTGAAAAAAAACCAGCTCTTCATGTAACATACATTCAAATGAAGCACAGATAGTTTTAGACTAATATGACTCTATCGCAAAGAGTACCTATTTAGACGGTCTCAACAAAATAATTCAATATCTTCTATTAGGTTTACAAATTTTGCTCATTGTGCATACTTGTAATCTTTAGATATCAAAGAGGAAATAGCTTGATTGATATCAGATTTGCAAGAATGGTATTTTAAATTCTTTTTAGATCTCTTTCAAGCTATTGACAGGGAAACCGGGACTATCCGGTCCGCTGTGTAGTTGAATAAAATCCATGATGCATATTTTCAATTGATAATGTAATTCCTTTGAAAGTTCATTCCATGCATTTCATTTTTTATAATGTTATATTTTTTTTTTCAACTAGAGCTGGATTATAGTATTATAGGTATTGAATGTGTATATGGGTTTGGTTCTAGGAACACAGTCCATGCAAAATTGTGTACCTAAAATCTTCAATTTGTTATTCCATACCTATTGTACCAATTAATTCCAATGTCTATTTTATAAGGAAGAAGAATTATATTTCTTCCTCTTGTGATGAAGTCACACAAAAGAATTTCCTTTTCAGAGGAACCTCTATATATAATATGAATAATAGATCAGCATTTATTTTCTCAACTGCAAGTAATTATGGTAGTTCATGTAGCATAGAAGAGAATCTTGATTTTATAAAATAGCCTAAATTATCTAGTCTGTACAATTTTGATAAATGGAGTACTAGTACAAGACTCTTCTAAATTACCTTGTAAGAAATTTGTTACTTCTCAATCCCAAATTGAACATATCTAGAACCATCTTAAAATATATTAGGATTATAATTCAATTAAATAATTTCCAATTTTTCTCTTTGATTTCCTTTATTATATAAATATTTTACTTGTAAATTTTTTTATTAAATTTTTTCTAATTTTATTATTTATATAAATTTTATGATATTTAATTATATTCAATTATAATTCATTATCTGGTTGAGTATCTTAATTTTAAAGAGCCAAAACTGCAAACTCTAAAGTTATCAGAGTTTGGAATTTCAAACATCTGAGTTTAGAAATACCTTGAGTTTACAAATCTAGACATTTGATTTGAGGATTTGCATTGCCTATAATTTGCTAGTTGATAGATACATGTTGTTTTCTGTTCAAGTGGGAAAAAGGCAACCACATAGAACAGATGAAGGATGGGAAGACCTCATCAAGCCATACAAGGGAGAGAGAAAAGAGGTAAAATTTGGCTAGGTCCCAATAGTATCAATATGAGAAATCTGCCCTACCGCACCTAAGATATCCGGGCTATACAAGTCATAAGGTCTACAAAGTACTAGAGCATCACCTAGATTGATTGCTCCCCTATGGATTGCACCAGCCAATGCTCTCAATAGAGCAATGGACACACCGTTTCTAAAGTATGCTACAAAATATGAGAGTGAGAGTGGTACCTCCTCGCGTCTAATATGATAAGCTCGCATGCACTCCTTGAGAAGTGTGTCAAATGCCATGTCCATCACTCCATATAACTCCAAGGCTAGAGGAGTTATATGGAGTCACTCCAAAACTCCATATAACAAAGAGGTGACTTCATTGCATACTCCTATACTCGGAGACCTTGCGTGTTCTTGCTCTACTTGCTCTACTTGCCGCCCATCCAAGAGGATGAGTAATCACTCCCTTGTAGGGTCTATAATGTAGGGCCTATAACCACAACATCCACCACTGTCACTTGATCATCTTAGACCAAGTATAAGTCTCTCTGACACATGTCATCTACAAAGAATATGAACATTCACTCCAAGCAAGGTATCCACTCTCTCATGCCATAGCAAAAAATACATCCTTGATGGCATCATGGGTAGCTATCCTTTTTCCTCCAAAAGGACACCATGTCATATGGACTGCTATTGCATCTAGTGTAGAACCACACTCACAAGTGAGAATGAAGATGCAAACATGTGGACCAAACCTAGGTGGAACCTCATTATTGTAGAGAAGGTGGTTTCTGCAAATCATAATGCCCTATTGCACGATTGAGCTAGGATCCAAGAGCTTTCACTCTTGCTAGAGCAAGAGCAAAGAAGTGCTCAAGGAATGGATGAGTCAACTAAGAGAGAATGTAGCATATGTTGATACTATTGCTCAATTAAGGACGACTACAAACGTCTAGTCCAATCTGATGCTAGTGAAGCAAAGGATAGAATGTCGTCCTATGCCCATGGAGATAGACCATCTCTTGTCTATCGCAATAACACCTAGAGAGAAAAAGATCCTTCCTCCACCTTGGTTAAATGTCTCCAAAACTAGTCTATCAACAATCACAAAATGGGAGGAAAGTAGAGGTGCCAAGAGAGCCCAACTACCCAAAAATGCTATAGGTGTCATCTCCTCCATAGATAATAGGCCTACCCCTCCACACAAGATTGGAAGAGTTGTTTGTCTATGTACCAAATCCCCCATCACACACTCAAATACCCTAGTCCAATGATATTACCAAAGACTCCCATAATCTCTTATCAAAAGCTCTCAAACATGATAGGAAAGTTAAGGATGGGAGAACTATGCAGAGAAGGTAAGTCAGTCAATGGGAAGTAATAAGGAGAGTATACCAAAATGCCACCTGTGGATCTCCTAGTAGAGGAATGTCATCCACATGGAGAATATAATCTGCAAGGGCAATGTCTAAGAAGCATGTGACAAAATCCTTGGATCCTAATGGCACTCCAAGAATACATAATCCATCTATAGATGTGACACACGCCTCTGGAAGCTCAAGGTGGGGAGGGATACCTAAAGGAGACCATGCTCTACACTTTGACACCTTGACTCTCAAGCCTACAAGATGTAGCTCAATAGTCAAGTGATCAAAGGCTTGACTAATCTGACCTACATGACCACAATGTATGTATCATCTATTAAGGAGGGAAATAAACAACTTGGCATGGCCAAAGTAGAGATAAGAGAGCTCTAAAGTGAGCCATGGCAAACAAAGGTCCTCCTAAAGGATCTCCCTATCATGTACCAATAACTAACTCCAAGACGGTGATTTCTTCCTATGACCACCCATGTTGGTAGTAAAGGGAAGCAAAAGAGCCATAAAATGACCACACACAAGCAATGAGACTTGACAAGGATCCACTAGCCTCACTAAGCTCTCTAAAGTTGGATGCTCAAGAGATGCTATTAAAAGCATTCTCAACATGCACCTATATTACAACCCACTCTGGATGGATATCTAGGAGGGCCTTGATGCCTAAGGAAAAAGCCTCATAACCTCCAAGTGTAGCTACTCCAACCTAATGTGGATTGAGGTGCTCTTGGAAGTGAGATCTATGCTTAAGGACAAGGATGTGGCTAACCAAGCACAAAAAGATCTCTCCAATAGCAATCAGTCTAATGCTCCCTATGCACTTTTCCATCGTGAGAAGTCAACTAGCCTCTAACATCCGACTAATTGATGTAGGATATCTTCCCTTGCTTTTGTTGTAGCCACTTGAAACAGCTTGGTAAATCCACTAGAAAGATCATCTGCTTGAAGCAATCTCTAAGATGCTCATATACCATCCCTAACAAGCCTCTTGAGGAGAGGTGAGGGGTAGTGCACAATGCTTGTGCAAAAAGCAACCTATCAAGACATAAACGCTACTCAGGCTAATAATCTAAGACCTCTAATGGTACTCACTCTCCTGCTATAGGATGTAGTGAGCGTAGGGATGAGATAGTCTCATCAGTAGGACTAGCTATAGACAAAAAGTGTAGTGCTCATGCTGCTCTACAAAACTCTACCACTTGACCAAATGTACTACACTATTGTAATCAAGTGGACTTTGTGGTATCCTATGGTAGAACTTGTCTCCTAAAATGTGCAACTCTAACCAAATCCTCTTGTAGGGCAGCCCAATCCCTTGCTTGGAATCAAAAAAATCTAGCAACCACCTCTCTATGCCCTGCACGTTCCCCTCTAGCATAATGAAGGTACCATCAAGGGAGTAAGAGGAATAAGAACCATGCTAACTTGTCCAAGGGATCACATGCAAAACTATCACGTGGTAGGCAAAAAGCCTGACTAGCCTCATCATAGAGTGTATGAGGTATCCTATGGAATAGACGGGGACATGGAAAACTACTTTAAATAACCCCAAGATACACCCACCTGAGATCTTAACCGATCCCACGCCTAGATTTGTATCCTTGGAACGGTCAATGAAGGGATAGGAAGTGTGCATAATGCCAAGTGCCAATCACCATTGTTGATGTGATCTCTTGCCTCACGTGAGCATCCAAAGTGGTCTAATAGTAATCCTTGTGCATCCTTCCCACATGAGTCTCATGTCTTTACCCCTTCTGAGATAAAGCTTTGGTGACACATTGTGCATGATGTATCCTGAGCCGCTCTAGGCGGCTCCACACGGGGAAGTGTATGCATGGCTAGCACAAGAATATCGATCATAACACATGATGCTCCTCTCCATATCTCCCCATGCCCACAACACCGTGACCCCTCACATCCCAACTCACATGAGTAAATATAATCTTTCCAAACGCTAGGAATTATAAACTCTCATAATTTTTACAATTTCCATCTCAAAAACTTTCAAACTGAGTTCCTATGGAACTCAAGCATGAACACAAAAAAATTAGAAATGAAAATTCCCAACCCATCATTGTCAATGTGAAGTAATCACTCTAAAAAAAATCTAAAAGTAGTCATAACTTTCTATTCAAGTCTCCATTGCCCTAAATCTAGATACTAATTAAACAGAAATTAAAATGAAGCAAGGAGACTCATATGATATATTCAAATGAGCTCTCTAAAACTCTATAATATCCTTTCATTCTTGGCCTCCTTTCCCTCTCCTCTCCTCCATACAGTCCAACGTTATATATTGTTCTTTCTGTTCAAGTACCTCATGTACAAGGTATAACCTTAACGGAACATCTTCTTTTTGTGGGACGGGGATGTGTGTGTTCTCATGGAGTACTTTTGCGGGATTAATTGGATCTCAAATTTGCAAGCAGATCGTCCAACAATTGCCATTCTCTTGTATCTCTGTTGTCATCATATCATGTGCACACGGTGGAAACTGAAGAATTGAGCCTGAGATAAGAAGCCATCTCAGCGCAAAGTCCTCTTGGTTTCTAGTGCCGTAGCGAAAGCCGTTTGAGACGCACCAGAGCAGACAGGTTATCAACAAAGCTCAAGGTCGTTCTACAGTTGGATAGGCACAACGTCTCAAGCCTCCGATCTTCACTCTACTTCATCCATACAATCGCTAGACTTTATAACTGTACATCAGACCTCAATTGGTGCAGAACTTATGGACAGTATGGCACCGGCCAGTTGTACAAGCTAGCTCGAGAAGGCACAGTCGGTACATGAATCCCCAGTGGTTTAACTTCGAATTTAGGGGGCAAAAGTTGCATGGCTTTATGTCCAAGTTTGTCCATCTGCGGGCCGTCTTGTGATGCGGTCGACGCTACTCCCACTCGTCATGAGAACAGGCATGTTCCAATACTCAGATGCATCAATATCAAGGGCACTTCTGGATTTCTCCATATCCTCTGTTGCAATTGCACTTGTACAGCCATTATATTGGCGTTTGAGTACATTGTCATTAATTGGACTGCGTTTGCTTTTACTATTACGAGAGTGGAAGTAAAGGAACTGTGCAGTTATTGACATCTTTCTCGACCGTTCATTTCGTCCACTTTTCATCGAGCCTGATCCCGAAGAAGCAAGAGCTAAGAATATAGTCACTGATTAATCGATCATGATTTGGAGGGCCGTGAAAGCGTCCGGTCAGAACCATTACAGGTTCAGTCATTTAAAGTATGAACCTTGACCACCAGTATGTCTAATAACTTGGAGTTGGAGTTGCAAAAATTTTGATTTGTGCAGCAGGCATCTAGATGTATGTGTCAAGAGGTATGCAAACTTTGGCCCTTATATGAATGCGACTTCAGAAATGTATTCACATCGACCTACAGGCAGGGAGATCCACGTCGTGATCACTAAAAATTGTTTCCACGTCGACAATTCCAGTTTACCCACCCGTGAACGACGACTGTACAGTGCAAGGTCCATTGTAGACATGACAGGAGTGTCCTTGGAAATTAGAAACCGATGTTCACCTGTGGAGTCTACAATTGCGAGCTCTACGATGTTTCACAGATTGATATATGCTTGATAGTGCTTTGGCTCACACTCCTCACACAAACTACAGGTGGCGAAAAAGGGACCGAATCGGTTGTTAGGACTGACAGGTGAATTGCTTCCTAGTAGATTTGAAGCTGACCCCCAAAATGATGTTAGTCGAATACTTGACAGGGAAGGCTGTCTTTGGAGAAGTTCATATTCAAAACCAGCAAACATCCGAAATGAAAAACAGATGTAGTTGTTGAAAGTCAAAGTTTTAACCTTTAAAATAGTCTGAGTTTGAACTATGTCAAATATTGCTTGATAAGATACATACTCTCAAGTTTCGCGCTATTGGGCTGATCGATAATTGGCTTTTGATTGGAGACAATTCAAAGAACCGAGCTAATACAGTAAATATCATATACGATCAAGTAGCGAAGTGTCGATAATGTTACGGTAACAAGCCTCCACAGTCTGTCAACGCCAATCCTTGGCGTTCCATACATGCCAGTGCAGCAACAGCCGCTCCTCTCGCGCCAAATTAAGAGGTTCAACTGACGAGTAAGAATATATGCCGAGGTCTTTTTCACGGAAGCGTGCACGCTTTTACTTCTCATATTTAGGACTGACCAAAGCGAGACACTCAAGCAAGCTAGAAGGAAAATTGATGAAAATAATATGAAACCCGGCTGGAAACTAGCACTTCGGCGCAGGTTCCAGCCAGTGGATTGATTCATAAACATTTCACGCCCCAAGTTGACAAGTTTGTTTAGAAGCCAGCCTACGAGATTACGGGAGAACTCCGACATCCTAGCTAGTAAACATTGAGCTACACAAGTTAGAACGTAGGGCTATCATGAGAATGTGGTACCCACATATTGCTTGAAGGCAATTGTGGATACCGAACAATTTCCCCAAGTCATTACTCGTGATGAAATCACAGCTGTACCCAAACAACAACTATTTTAGATAATGATGCCTACCTAGCTGCAAGACTAGTGCATCCCAACATGCAAAAACGAGTCTCTAGCTAACCCACAAATTGGATCCCAGAACCATGAACTGTTTCACCGGAAGTTTGACATACTGTAGTAGCTAAGGAAAATAAGCTAGCTTGACCTCAAGCCGAGTTTTTGATAATCCAACCCAGACATATCCCCAACGTAGGCTTCTTTGTGATCCACCGGACTACAGATGGAAGGAAAAACCGTTTGTCAAATAGTGTTAACATTGTTCCTTGTTGAATGGTATGAAAGAATGAGGAAACGCAACCGCGTGCGAAAATTATGAAAGAATTAGCATTTGTCATTTCGCGGTACTTTTCCTTCTTTTACCTGCTAGAGGACGTTACCTGATGATAACCAAAATCTTTGAGTACCAATCCTAACAGTTCTACCAATGACACAGCAGTTGCCACACCTAGCAGATTTGAGTCTACTGTGGTAGGTCTTGGCAATGGTCAAGATATTTTCAACTGTCACAGAGCTTGTTCAAATCCCTTACGTTCTGCCGTTGCTATGCTACGCCTACTCCTTCCAGAATTAATTCGCCCACGTCTGAGTTGCCAATTTCTTTTGGGATGGTTCTGTGCTCACACTGAGTTACTCTATGAGACAACTTAAAGACAAACTAGCTATTGTACATATTTGGTGCTGATAGATAACGATATATCCTTGCCATCAATATTGCGGCTCAATGTTCAGATCAAACCAAAACATAGCCACAGGATGTCAACGTTCGGGATTTCGCTTGGATGTATACTCCTTGTCTGTCAGTACCTCATGTCGTCGTGTTGGACTGTTGCGAAGTAAGAATTGAAGGCGTTTTCTAGGCTATCAAAAAGATCTCCTTTTACGCGCGTGACGAAATCGCTACCTCAACCACCCGTTGGACCCCTCCATACACTTATCCACCTCGACATTAACTGCCATCACGCAGATGGCATGGATCGCTTTTGGAGCGACCAAAGTTAGTCCGTACATTATCAGATGTGTGTACAAGGAATTGCTTGAATATCCATCGAGCAAATCACGTCAAAATTCGAAAAAGGCGACCGCGTAGGAAAAATGAAGGATGGGAAGACCCCATCAAGCCGTACAAGGGAGAAACAAAAAAGGTAACATGGGGCTAAGCCCCAGTAGAGTCTGTATGAGAAATCTGCCCTATAGAAGTCTGTATGAGAAATCTGCGCCAAAATTTGAGTGCCCACAATTCGCGTAAGAAGAATTGTTCCAGTCATTCACGAAAAAGTAAACCGTTACTCAGGCTATGCGCCGTATAATCACGTCACTCTGTGTCGACCTAGCCACCTGATGTGGGAACAGCGCATCTAGATTATCGCCTATTCAGTCGACTGTAGATTAGAAAGGAGGGTCTAGTTCCAAGAGTTACGTACCGTGCACCATGACGGAAAGAAAGAAAGACAGACATTGCGAAGTCGCATATATCAACCAGCGTAAAGAGCTAAAAGTCCAAAGGAAAACTTAGTATATATATAAGAATCCCTCCAGAATCCTTAGTATATATATCATGTGCATGTCGTCAAACAAAAATATGATGTGAGTGGGCCTCAGCTGACGCTGATTGGGACACTTGAAGCATACGACAAGCTCCTAATGAGATACTGTGTTCTATGTGATCCTACGGGTTTCTGGAGTAAGAAAACTGAATTTCATACAGCAGTATCTGGTTTGCCTTATAAAATAAAGCACTAGAGCACTGTATCGTACAAGCATTCCTGGACAGCCCGGCGCAGTGAAGCTTGCATAAGCCCCACTACGGCGGTGTTTGATGCGATGACCAGTTTGAGATGAAGTATCATCACATCCATGAGATACTTTGGATCATCTACAGTAAGATGCACCAGAGCCAAGAAGGCTCGGATATCTTAAGCTAGATTGAAGCAGTAAACTTGGTTCACCGGATAATGTGAATATCTTTCGCAAGAGTTATAATCTCTTAGTAGGAGAAAACCGGGAGTACAATGTCAGTCGAACAGTCATTTCTCATGGGCGCCCTATCCAGGCAGTTGGAGATACTGCATGAATGGCTCAACAAATCTTTGAGGCCAATGTGATACCTTCAGCCGCTGCCTACTTATAGCTGCTCCATCCCGGGTTGTAAATCTCAAGTAGGGTTTTGCATTTGCAAGGGCCTCGTACGGTATTCCAAGGTAGTGGAGGTCAATGCTCTTGAGTTCATACAAAGTCTCGAGTAGATAAGAAAAAGATAAAGTAGATGAGGCTAAATTACATTTACACGTTCCATTTCGTGCCGGTTGTATTCTGCTTGCTGGGTGGAATCCAAGGGTCTCAACTCACGTTGTGAGCGATCCAGGTATAAATTCCTATCTGCCTTAATCAAGTCGTCACTCGCAGGGGGTACACTTCGCAGGATGAAGCCCTCGAAGTCGGCTCTCTTGGCCTTGTGCCTCTTGGCTATCGTTCTCGTGGCATCAGCTTGGAGACCATATGACAACCCTTACGACAAGCCGACACCATACGAGAAGCCGACACCATCTGAGAAGCCGAAACCATACGACAAGCCGATACCATATGGCAAGCCGAAAACATACGACAAGCCGACACCATATGGCAAGCCGAAACCATACGACAAGCCGACACCATATGAGAAGCCGAAACCATACGACAAGCCGACACCATATGGCAAGCCGAAACCATACAAGGAGCCTGTGCCTTACAAACCTGCACCTCCGAAGTGCAGCCCCATTGAATACTTCGTCGTGTGCTTCCCATACGTGAGGAAGAGCGCATACAACTACGGCAAAGAGAGCCCTCCGGCGTACTGGTCCCCTTGCTGTGAGCTAATCAGGAAGGAAACTCCTGACTGCATATGCAAAGCTGCGACCTACAAGTACGACGTGGATCTTTCAAAGGCATTGTCTCTACCAAAAGCCTGCGGCAAGAAGGATAAGGGCTACTACCCATGTGGTATGTGTACTGGCCACCACAGCGTGCACGTCTGTTGAATAATGGCACTAGCATTGTCCATTGATAGAATTCCTATAAGTATATGCTGCAAATGGTACTGGATTTAATGTGGCCGGCTGATGAGATCAAATTATATCTGACTTGAGTTATGTTGATATTGCAGCACCGAAACCAATGCCACCGAAGAAGGAGTACCCTCCACCAACATATTACAAATACCCACCACCAGAATACTCTCCACCTCCTTACAAGTACTAGTAGATGTTTTACATAATATCTGCTTGAGCAGTTCTATGTTTGTCATCTCTTAGTCTGATATATTCTTGGCATGACACCATCAATCGACAGAAGTCTCTGACAGAATGTAGAGTAGTTGCCGGCGCAAATAGCAGTAGCTTGTTGTTTGAACCAAGGCTTAGCTTCACAAGAGTAGACGTACCTAGTACTTGATGTTATTGTACCCCGTCCTGATATATAAACTGCAATTTGAATTGAAGCGCGAGCGTGTCACGGTTTCTATTGCTATTTTCCTTAGGGACAGCAGATTCTTCGTTGGTGTCTTTAAACCAGGCATCGGGGATATGCCATGTTCAAAGAAAGATAGTGCGATAGATTTTGAGGATTCCCGAAATTCAACATGTTTGCCTGAAAAACCATCTAGCTTCGCGACGAGAGCGGAAATTGATGTCCTTACGGATAAATGTATACAATTCAATAGATTTACTTGCAATTTTTTACTCATACCGGGATTTGGTTCTCGAAAATCTCCTGGAGCTCGCTTCTTATCATACTACAGTATAAGGTGGAATCGGGTAGGACAGTTTCTGATGTGTGTTGCTGGTAGACATGTTATTACCTTCAGGCGCTTCAATTCAAGCTCCTGCATGTCAACGTTAGCGGTTTTAGCGGATACATGTATGGTCCAATGTTGGACTATGCAACAACTATAGTTACTCGCCTTCGGTCAGAACGTCTCAAATGATGCAGCTCCGCTGCGAAGAATGTTACAGGAACGTGCTTGAGAAAGGATACTTGAACTTACTGCCACCCACTCTCGATCACAGGAAATGAGTGTGTATCCAACTCAGACGAAGTTGTTTTGTGCAAAGCAGAGTTTGATTCTGAACGACATGCCACTGGATGAAAATAGTACCTCAATCTTACGTTGTGTATTGTCCAGGGCTGTTCATGAATAAATCTTGGTGTTTGGAGCCTTGTCAATTGAGCAGTAGTTTTCTATGTTCAACCCGTGGATGGTACCGCAATGGTACCTCTAACGATCAAACGATGCGTTCCGGTAACCACATCACATATACAAGGTCAGCACAGCTTTACTGCAGTACTGAACTGTGGACACGTTTTTCAAGAGACACGGTTCAAGGTCAACAAGAAAATGCCTAGATTTAACAGTGGTCTGATGTTAATGTCATCACTCGAAGCTATGTTTGATGCAGGTGCTGAAAATGCAGAATTCTGAACAACGTTTCAGACCTCAACCATCTTGGAACTTGTGTAATTGCAAACTTGGAAGTGCTCTACGCGAACAGCTTACGTTTAAATCTTGTTATCAGGAGTTTGACTTCAACCTACCGCCCCCTTGAGTACCATACGCGGTTAACAAGGGACGCGAATCCCTCGATCTTTAGACTGAGTACTCAAATCCTGAGAGATTGAAAGTACCTTCTGTGGAAGCTGAGAAACTACAAGAATCATTAGCAATTCACGTAGCTTGCGACGAAATCATGAGAACCTAAAATCTCAGACTTTCGTCATTGGGGGTAGGCTTAGTGTCCTTAACATTTATTCAACCCTGAATCTTACTGGATGTGGGCAGCGTCTTACAGCGCTGAATCATTCAATTTGACCTTTCTTTGGCCAATGGAAATTTTCGATTACTTCTAGATCTTACCGCACAAGATAGATACTCGCTGGTCCTGCTCATAAGCTAGCTCGCGTACTGAAACTGCTCAAAAGATAACGCGCTGGGAACACAGTCCACAGGAGACGAGAGAAGCAACCTGGAAGCGGTAGTTACACTGTTCGCATAGCTTCGGATCTTTCTGCTGAGCTGCTGGCAGTAACTTTCAGAGCTCAACTCCTATCAAGATCAAAGTCAGCATCGTGTGTCCCTAAGCCGACCTTCAGAATTTTCCATTCCTCAAGGCAGATCCGACGACCTGCAAAACTCTTCTGAACTGGAGAATCTTGCATCTTTACGCTTTATATCTTGGGTTGGCTTACATCCGATATCTTTCTGTGAAGGCGAGGAGAATGTCTACGAATATTGACTCTGATCCACAAGAAAAATGTTATCACGAAGAGGAAACGAAAACGTGGAAACCGGATGGAAGACAACCCCAAGTAGGGGCTCGATCCATTAAGAAGCGCATTCTCTTTAGATCTCAAGACATCCAAGGCTTCGGGGTCATGTAAAAACCCACTGATGTAATGGTTATTCAGGATTGTGTCGAGCTGGTGTTGTTACAAAGAAGCATCTAGTGCTTTTTGCCTTTCAAGCCAAGGGTGCAAACCAGCTAGTACTGTGTTACTCAAGGTGGGAACATAAACAAGGCGTTCTGATTACAGCCGATGGTTCTCTCTAAAGCGACACTTCTGTCCCCCTATAGCTCGTGGACATTTACCTGTCGTCCTCCTTGGAGATGTGTTGGCATACGTTTTGACCTTCTCTCGTGTTGGATCGCGAGGAGTTTGAGCCCGGCGAGATGTTCTTCGTTCTTGATTTTTTGGGAGGGTCACCCGTGATGTGCTTCAGTTGTGGGTAAGGGGGGGTTTAAGTTCTTAGTACTTCAATACAAAGAATGTCTTTTTTACTTCTTTCAGGAAAACCTCAGTTCGACTTCTCTAACCAAGAGATCACTACTTTGGATTTCGCACCCCTAAAGCGGCCTTGGGAGAATTGCTTTATGCTGAACAGGTAGTCCAGACAAAATTATAGTTCCGAATCTGCTGTAAAATGGTGCTTCGAACAAGTCCAATATCTTCTTCTATGATGTACACTGCTGCTCAGACCGATCTCCGGTTGAGTGATCTTTGACCTCCCAGTCAATATCTCTGAACACTTGTGTTGATTTTACAAACTGACATGGTGGTGATCCTATCTTCATCGCCGCTCTCGACTTTTGCAAAAGCGTGCTTACCTCCGGCGACGCTATGCAGAAAATGAAATTCTGCGTAACTTCCTGTGCAGAAGCTGGAACGACTGGTTTGAAAGTTTGTAATGTTGCATACTCTGATATCAAATGGAACATGTAATCATAAACGTTGTTCATACTCAGGTCCTTCCGCAGAAACTCTTGCCCGGCCTGCCCGATCGCCAAGGCCTGTAGTTTGAAACGACTCATCAATCTTTTGAGTTACAATGGTGTGAGTTTTTCAACCTTACAAACAGCATACAACTTTTCGCGATTTGAGGACTCTTAACTGCATCAACTACAGAAAGTCTTCTGAGAATGGACTATTGTTGACGGATGTGGTCGACTTAAGATCTATCCCACTACCGCTCTTCCCTATCCTTTTCCAGTCCTTTTTAAGTTTGATACAGTAACGTTTTCAACTAGATCTGAATCGAACTCTTCTTCGGGTTATGCATTGTTATTAATTGATCAAATAAACTCTTTCTATTATTCTGTGACAAACTTTCTACCGACCAGCCAATTGGAACTTGTCTCCCTGCGGGCTGAAACAAGTCAAAGTTGGAAAGAGTATTGGATGCTTACCTTGGAAGAATATGCTTCGCCCCACTTGACTGCAGAGTTGATAGACGAGCAGACTTTCTTTGCACAAATTTCTGATGGCCGCACCGGAATGTAGTGTACCCATGACTGAAGTCCCCGCATAAAGAAGTCATGATACGCAGGAGATATTGCCAAAGTTGGAGAACCACATGCCATTATGTATTTAAAACTTACGGACCATGCAAAGCCTTCAGCGTAGATTTTATACCTGCCACATATAACATGTGAGAAATGAGGGAGGAAGTCGTTCGAAGAACGGGGACATCCAGAACCCATCAAGTGCATATGAAGTGTAGACATATGACATATGACATGTTAAGTTCACATTCGGGCTCGATCGCTGTTCCTTACTCGCAACAAAGTAAACAGCTGAGCAAGCCATGCATCGAATCCGGGCCAACTACCTCGAACTTAAATGGAAGGAGTGGGCCTATATGAGAGGAGACCTGTGCTTGCACTGGTTCTCCAACTTAGACTTGTGGACCCCTTCCGAATCGGCAAGTTCTTTGTCCCAAACCTGTCAATCGGGACCAAGGTCGAGATGCAGCATCGTTTGAAACCAGTGTGCTGTTTTAGTGTGATCAGCCTTCGTACATATCATTACTTGGTACAAGAGTAAAATTCATCCTTCTTTTCACATCAAAATGGCGCTCCACGTTGATAGCTAGAGGAGCACATAATAGTCATCCTCTAACGGGACTAACAGCAGCTGAGCACCATCACCTCTTAGGTGGCGATAAATGCGGCAATATTTAAGACATGGGTATGATATATCTTACCTGATTGTGGATCTCTGACCTCGAAGGGGACCATCCAGTGGCATTGTTGCACTTCAGAAGTTCCATTCGGAGAGGGGAACCCACGTCAGGATTTCCTCTCCAGAACGCCTTTGCAATTTTCCCCTTCCATTCTGTCCTTTTGGAAACCCTAACAATCTTCTCCCGCTGTTCATCCCAAGGTTCCAGCTTTGTTTCGCTCCTATAAAATTTGCCAAGAATTAACACAACAAGCTCTGACAACTTTTTATGCTGAAAGTAAAGAGACGCCTTCAATCAGGTTTTTTACTGAAACTAGCCGATAAGCTCCTTCATCGAGAGAACCCGGAGGGTAGTGAAGCCTTTTTCTGTAGACCCTACTTAATTCCTACTCTGAATGAAGTCATATATGAATATGTACCAAGCATACGAATTTGGGATTCCCGAGGCCGTCTGAGACATGTTGCCAAGCTTATTGGCCTTTCACGGACTATCTCGATGACTGAACAGAAAATATGCGGGCGAGGCTGAACATGGGGGTACTCACCAGCCCCAGAAAGACCAATCCGGGAAAGGAATATCGTAGTGGTTTTTGGTGCTGCAATAACGGAATAAAACAGGTGGACTCGCAAATTCTGGGGAACTTTCCACCTTTTCTAAATGAGGTCGATCCATGCAATCAAACATGAGGTCTGCATCCGGCACCAGTCCGGGGTACTTCTCCAGAAGCAGCAATAGTCCCCATACGGTTAACAAAGCACGAGTTTGTACACATGAGTGATAAAGGTCCAGGTGAAGCTTGCCACCGACTATGGTTACCCTGAAAGCAGCGTGCTGTTTGGCAGCTGCAACGTTTTCCAAAGTGATTCCCGCCTTTACCCATGGACTAAGATCAGACCGGATCCATTGAAAGAAAGTAGGACAATCTATGTTAGTGGGATTTGTTTCAATGTAGCTCACTGTACGGGGAAGAGGCGAGATCCAGCTACGGATAGCGCACTTTTGGATTTTCAGAGATCGCTTCCAGGTGAATTTATCAGGACCCAAGGGGTTCTCGTGCCAGTGCCACGGCGTGGGATGAAGATTGTCTCCAAAAATAGTTGTTGCGTGCAAAATTTCTTCTCGTTGGAGGCTTGCCTGCACCCATAGATAAAAAATTATTAGTTCGAGACACAACAAGCGATTGATGTTAAAGTCAAGAACAATCATTATTCTACAGTGACACTTGAGAACGTGCAGCATGCACTGTGCGCGTGTTTGCGGACATCCGCTTGGCTTGGTTTGGAGTAACTCAGCGAACCTTCATCAAATCTGTTCTCTCACCGAGATAGGCCCTTGGTGTCTCGAAGGCACCCTGGGCTGCTCTCTCTTCCCAAGAAGTGAAGGAAGTTAACTCGTACTGAAGCTAAGAAAGTTGACACCTCATTGATTACAAAACGCTGCTGTAGGCATTGATGCAAAGTCGCATGGCAGTCTTTCCTTCGCAAAGCGAAATTCCATGGGGTATCAATGAGTGATAGGTTTGTTGGAAACTTTTGACATTTGTGTAGAAAACGCATTCGCACCCACCTGGACATGATATTTGACTCTTGATATGGCCTGTCGTGTCTGATACGATTCTACGGGATATATGAGGATATCTGCGTGGAAGAAGTAATTGAGTACTCTTGGAAGGTCTCGAAGGAACTACCCTTAACGAGCTCCAAGAATTGCGACAATAGTTCCTCACGTGCAAGTGATCTGGATGTACCGCAGTTTATAATTCCGAAGTGATTGATGATGTTTCGTGTCAAATACGGACTTTGCGGACCAGTTTACGACAGAGAATGGACTACTCACACCCTAGGAAAGGAAAGCCCCGGGCTGTCTCCTGGCTGTGGAAGCCAACACCTAGTCCTACGGAAGCCATTAGGTCTGCGTTATCTGTTCCAAAAGGAACCTAATTGCGCGTGAGATTAAAATCTCGTCCCCCCTGGTTCAAGGATCTCCGCTTCTGGTAGTTTACTTCTCTACTTCTATCTGCCTTCTCGTAGCTCCAGGCATGAAAATGTTCTGGTGTAAGCTAAAATTCATGTGTCCGCGGGTATTCTGTTCTCCTACAGTCAATGTGATGCTTGTCAAGCGCACCAAGAGACGAAATGTGCTTTGTCATTCAGTCGGTCATTGCTTTCCTATTGCTAGTCCTTGCGTATAGGTGGGGGCCCTCGGACATTCTACAGCATCCCTAGGCACTACGCGTGCTTCTTTGGCTTTACAAGGTCTCACCGTTGTTTCCTATGCGGCTTGTCCAATCTAGTGGACGCCCAAGATGTGGTTCAGTTCCCTTTCCCCTAGTGATATAGGTCAAATCCACTACATGAGGTCTATCCCTTCCATGATAAGGGTAGGCCCCGCCTCTTCGGCCTTGTTGCGCACCGTCATTAAAAGGCATCGAGTGAGCAGCGTACTTATGGCAAATTCAGACAAGTCTAGAACAAGATATCGGCCAAGGAACACTGCGCAGAATCAGCACAAGAAAGCCCGGAGTTCAGCATCTGTATGTTTAGAATTCGTGATTAGAAGTTCACTAACCTTGTAGACGAGCTGGGGAACGAAGACAAGAACCGACAAGATGCCGAACAGATAACGAATAGACCATTTCCGCCGACGGATTGGAGACAACGATTCCGATTTCCTCTTTCCAGGCGAGGACACCCCAACAGCTCTGATTTTCAAAAGTTTCATGATTCTCGTCAAACAACACTCTATTCATCTGACCAGCACCTTCCCCAAGAGTCCCCACATATGCTTTCAGCTCCTGACTAGCGGAATCCAGAAACCTCGTGAGAGAGATGGTTTGCTTCAGGAACCTGTCCTGCTTAAAACCAAGCGCTTTATGATTGTTACTGGCAGATCTCCTGCAATCTTCGGTGATAACCAGAGGTTCTCAAGTGCGAAGACATCTTAAAACAACGTCTTGAGTGGTGCATACTTTTACACCTCAGGTTCACCTGGGTGTTCAATTCCAGCTCAGCAGACGAGTTCGGATCATTGTCACCGTCCCCTCCTCAAAATGAACGACTGCTAAGAAATCATTTTACTCTTAGCATACGTGAAGCACAATCCGGAAGTGCTTTCCACTGTCGTCAAAGGTCTTCCGCTCACAGAGCGGCGAGGCTGTAGCCGTCGAGTGAGCAATCGAGTGTCAGAAGAAGGGTGCTCGGTATCAGCCCTCGCCGCCATGAACTTCCAGTAGAGTTCTAGTACATTAAAGCCAGTATTTCACATCCCGTATGGAAAGCAATCCCGCCCGGCAGAATTCAGCGAGCTAGCTTCTCGCTGCAGCTACCGATTTTCATACCTGAGAACGAAGACTGCCGAACACTGATGGCATGGTATTGGAGAAGCGTGACTTGAAGGCAGAAGCCAGTATGGCGTGGTATCAATGCCGCATGCGCATTCACCCTCATCATCACTCCCGACTGCATGTCAAGATTCCAAGACAGCGAACTCATATAAATCAAATCTTTGCTTCTCGAGAAGAAAAGTTCCGTCAATTTTCCCCTCAATAAATTCTTCCTACATCGAAGCGAACCTGACCTCCAAACAATATTACTGTATTCCTGCAAGCCCTGCACCTGTAGAGCTGAGGCAACAGCTGCTGCGTACGGCGGTCAGGACTTGCCAGTGCCAGTCAGTCAGTGCTTGAGTGACTTTTCCCGCACTTTTACCGAACCATCGCCAAGAACAAGAACCTAACCAACCGATTTTACTCGTTTCTTTTCAAGGTCTCTTCTTCAGTGGCTCTCCCCCTCTAATTCAGATTTACTTGTTATGGGTTCTGTAAAGATCCTTAAAACATGGAAAGAAAAGGACCTCACACAAGAAGGGAAGACCCATCGAGCTGGGACAAAGGAGAGACAAAAGAATTAAAGGGAGGGAACGAGGTTAGTTCCCAATAGTATCGATACGAGAAATGAAGGCGTTATAAATTCAAGATTTTCATACCTGAAACTTCCTGTACGAAATTATAAAAGTGCTATAGGAGAATTTCTAAATTGAATTTAAAAAGGGTGTGAAAAATTTATATGGGCCGCTCGAAAAGCAAGTTAGGGTAGATTTCGGAGATTGAGAAACACCAGGGGTTTCAGAAATAATTTCGAATAGGACAATTTCTAAACTGAATTTAAAAAGGATGTGAAAAAACTATATGGGCAGCTCGAAATACAAGTTAGATAGATTTTGGAAATTTATCCAAATTCATTATTTTTAACAAATTTAACAAATGGTTCATAAAGAAAATAAAAAATATCAAATTTGCATTATGACTTCATAAAACATTAAATAATTTTAATTTTAATTCGTATTAATTAATAATAGATCATCTGATTTGAATTTGTCTACACGTGTCAAAAGAGGATTCAAGGAAAATCTAAAGAAGGTGCTAGGAGGTGGCAGAAGGTACCCGAGGCCGTCCGGCTTTTCATTTCAGTGTGGTATGCACTCATGTGGTGCCAAATATATTCTTGCAAGTCCAGTTGGTAGCCCAGTTCATCATCCACGTCACCTTTTTATCTAACATTTATTCTTTCTGGTACACCTAAACATCCATAAGAGGGAATTTCATTTTTGGAAATGAACGTAAGTTACATTAATTTATCCGTAGTGGGAATTGATTTTTAGAAATGAACGTAAGTTACATTAATTTATCCATAAGGGAAATTTTGGTGGGTTCAATTAAGTTATAATTGAATAAGTTATAATTGAATCATATGTAAGTTATAAATTCATTGAAAATATTATGAAGTTTATTATTTATCCCGTAGATATCTATTTTTTAAATCTATTACTGGAACTAAATATGGGATTTTTTAATGTCTTTACTGGATTTATATATGGGAACCTGTAACTCTTAATGTGAATACGGAATCAAATGGAGTAATTTGATTTGAAGCTGTATATGTGTTGAGAGAAACGTCAAATTTGAAGGGGTAAACATGTCATTCCAAAGAGAGAATAAGAAGACAGAGTTCACATTCGGTGTTCACATATTTTAAAGAATCATGCAATGTAAAATTTTTATTTTATTTTGAAAACTCTCTATGTTGGATGGTCGTGCTTCTCAAAGTGTAAAGTGCAGGTCAGGAGGTGTAAACTTTATTTCAAAAGGATGTGAATGAGATGTCGGTTCAATGAGAGGTGATGAATTCCTTGAATTGCAATTCGGGTGTAAATTTGTATAAATATGGATAGTTTGTTTCATGAATATCTATATATTTCACAATGGTCAATTCAGTAAAATTTATAAGCGGGAGTAGTGGATGACATACGGGATTTACAGGTATATATCTTATATATGACTTTAAAAATATAAATGGTTGTGCAAAGGAGTGAAATGAACATATGAATTCATAATTCCAAGTAGTAACAAGTTTAAATCCTGCTCTCCTCATGTAAAAAGCTCAAGAGAAAAATAGAGTTTTAGGGGAAGAAATTGGTGAAGAGAGTGAATTTTCCGACTCATGAAGGCTTAGAGAGATTAAAAAATATAGATAAAATGAGAAGTGAGGGAGAACACTAACTAATAATACACACCAAGCAATCAAAGGAAAGGAGGACAAAGGGTAGATTTTACCATTTACAAGGATTCTAGGGATTTGAGTGAAATTTGAAGGAAAAGGAAAGAGTGCAAAGTGAAATTTGAGGGCAAAGGAAGGAGAAAATTGCACCTCAACAAATAGCAAATAGAAACTTGAGAGACATAGTTTTAGGGAGGCACATGGGACAGATTGAGAGGGAGAGCATTTGAGCTCAAAGAATTTAAAGGGATAGGATAGGAAGAGCACATCCTAACAAAAACAAGGTTTGAGGGAGGCACATGGGAGCAATCAAGAGAGAGGATATGAGCTAAGAGCATTTGAAAGGATAGGACTATAAAGCATTTCCAAACTAGGCTTGCAATCAAGATATTGGAATAAGAGGAAGAAGAAAGTTGAACGGTAGAGAGTTGAATCAAACAAGAGACAAGACCGTTATAGAGAACTAGCGGGAGAGGGGAAGAAAGCAAAGAGAAGCATGTTTGATGAAATTCTAGATTATTAGAAACTGTGGGATATACCAAACACGGAGGATTTCAATGACGCAAGAAAGGTAGAAGACACAAGAAAGGGGGACAGTAGAGAGTTGAATCAAACAAGAGACAAGACCATTATAGAGAACTAGCGGGCAAGGGGAAGAAAGCAAAGAGAAGCATGGTTGATGAAATTCTAGATTACAAGAAATTGTGTGATATACCAAACATGGAGGATTTAGCTGATAGATTTCCATTTCCGTGTTAACTATTACACTTTGAACCAATGGAGTTGTTTAGATAAGCATCAAGTGAGGAAGGTGGTGGAAGCAATCTGCAAAGTGGATCTTGATGCACTCGGGCTGAAAATCATACTTAAGATAGAATACCCTATACCAAATGTAAAAATTCTCTTCCAACTTATTTTTGCAATTTCTATTTCTCGAATTTTGCAGTTGCTCTTGTGATGTATACAATTTTTGTCTAAATGTTTTATCTTTGCAAGTTTTGTTTGAATGTTTGTCCATAATTTCTCTTTGAATGTTTACAAGTTGTTGTCCATATTCCTTCCCAACCCAAGTTGTGAACCGCAAATGCAACACCCTAACCTACCTCCAACAAACCCCAAAATGACCTCACCACTTTTTCCTTTGGGACCAACAAACCATGCTTTTGTTCTATTCCTCCATCCCGCTCTTGGTCCCAATCCCTAAACTCAAAAACCTAACCTATCTTGTCATATTTTCACAATGAAGAAATCCAAATTAACCCCTTGTTTCTTAATTTCCTCTACCATTGAACTTGAATTTGATGCGACAAAATCCTAAATAGCTTTTGACGAGCAAGTTTGTTTGGAATGGTATCCAAACAAACCATAAAAATATTAACACAGTAATCATTTTGCAATCTTAATGAAAATCTTAATGAGAATTTTTCTTGGCCATTATGAATTGGAAACTTTGCTTTAGAAACAAAAAGATGATCATTAAGTCTTATTCTACTCTCATTTCTCTTACACCAAAAGAAAAGATTGATTACATAATATATTATCGGCCTCAAATTAGATTACATTTTCATGACTTGTTATAATATATTCAACTATTGTAATTCAAAAAGACATTCTTTTCTAAGGAGTTATTTCATTCAATCAAAATGGTACAGGTGCATTGTAACAACAATCAATTAATAATTGAATTTATCAAAGTTAAAATTTTCATGAGATTAATTTAATGGATAATTGATCCCAACTTGAAATACACTTAATTTAATTTCTCCTTACAATAAATACTCCAAAATTTGATGATCTATATACCTATCATAATTGATCTAACATGGACGGTTGCTCCAAATTGTTGGTGCTCTCGGGTCTTGGATTAATGGCTAGGATATAAAGATCTAAAACTCCACTCTCTAGTTAAAATATGAGATTCCAACCCCCTTGTCAATGTATGGCTTTGAATAAACCCATCCTATCTAAGGAGGTCCAAACAAACCCCTTACTAGAAGGAGGTATTGGACCACACTCTTTCATGTTTTGCTTGAAAGTGGTTTTCCAATGAACCCTTCTGTCATAAGAGTTCATTTCATAAGAGTTCATTTGTAACCCTCTCAAATTCAGAACCAAGAACTTGGAACTTATCATAAGTTCCAAGTTTGGACAATTAACCCTTTACAACTTACTCTTAACCACTCTAATTTCCCTCTTATACAAATATCATTATAATCCACTAAACAAATCTACCTAACAACTTTAAACTCTAAATAACCATCCTCAAACTTTACTTTGATCCTAACTATTTAATCCAATCACCCTACTTTTAATATGGGACAAAGTAATTTGAAATATTTAATCCAATCAAGCCACTTCTAACATGTAACTCCTTTCTCACAAATAATTTGAAGCATTTATTATAGTAGAGCCACTTTTAACATATGACTTCCTTCTCACAAATAATTTGAAATGTTTAATTTAATAAAGCTAATTCTAAAAATTCTAATCCAATAAAAATATGTATAACAAATTAAGTATTTAAATTAATTTCATACATATTACATTCACCTTAGAAAAATTGTTAAATTAATTTGATATATTTTATATTCAACCTTGGACATTGTTTTATAGTAAGTTTCACCCCACCTTTCCAAGGCTATATCAAGAGTAGTAGTCCAGCAAAAAAAAAAGAAGTATGTCCAATGTTGCTATTAAAATACCCTTAAGTGGCTTTATTTTAGTATGTATATAATTTACGTATATTGTATTCTACATATGCATTCAAAAATCACTTTTATTGATAAATACTTTGATATTTCTTTGATATATCATATTATATATATTTTAACAAAATATCAAACTCCTTTAACCTATCTATATCTAGCATCCCTAAACAAACCCTTATGGAACACACTCCAACCTAAATGAACCCCCACTACACTAGACCTAAACATGAACAAACCCCCAACTAAACCAACCAAACTTGACCCACCAACTCCCCAAGCAACACCCAATGTAACTCTTCTTGGTATAGACTAACCCTTGTCTGACATCCTATGCTCTTTGCGGTCCAAGCAAACCCATGTTCAACATCTTAAGCATGAGTTTTGCTAAATCTCCTATCTAAACCCCAAAGTTTTGGCTATCTCTAACAGATCTTGACAACTAAAATTCTTTGATGTATGAAGACCAATATGGAGCACAGAGAAACCACTTAGGACATTCAAAGTTGTTATAGCTCAACCTCAATGTGTGCAGTTGTTTCCTCTATACTCACTCATTCTAAATTACATCAAGCTATAGATAGTTGGATGATCAACAATGGGGTTTCAAGTTCTACAAATATTTTAGATAACAATTTTTCTCCCAAAGGTAGCACACATAACTTCATTCTTTGAGCATTTACTCTTCTTTTGGATTTAAAATTGTGTTCATTGATTATTTAGCAAAATCAACCCAACCTTAGGCCTTTGAAGTTGAAATCTATTGTTGTATAAATTTTGAATTTGTTGTTGCTTGGTGAATTAGTGAAAGCACCACATTTAAATCTTGCAACCAATTCAAATTCCTTTTATTGATAGTCCAAACCATTCTCAATGATTTTGTATGTGACACGTACCAAATGCACATGGCAAGTTTTACTCTTTCTTGGCATCTAACATCTACCCATCTCATTATTAGCCAGAATTATTTTCAACTAATCTCATGTAATACTTTGAGTGCAATAGAACTTTTCAAGAGAAAAAACACACATTTCACACTCAATCCTTTGATGCCCCAAAGGAGCACCTTCAATCTATTATATAACAAAGAGGATCCCCTCAAAGGAAGCTCCATCCTTGGATTAGTTTTTGGGATGGGTAACATGTCAATCCTTGTCCTATCTAGTTGGTCAAATGGGTTTGACCAAAGGGAATCTTTAGGGAATCTTCTTGTAGGAAACTCAAAATTGCATGGGTAAGGTACCATTGGAAAGCTCTCAATGAGACAAATCATGGGAGAGAAGGCAAGCCTTTAATCCTTCAAGGGAGAAAACTTTTGATTTTTGATGTCTAATTCATCTGTTTAGGCCTCCAAAAATGGCTTTAAAGTTTTATGGCTATTTTTGGTCCTTACCCTATTAGTGGAAGTACTCTTTTGGTGACACCTTTGTCTGATCTACCTTGCACATTATACAAAACATCCTTATAGATGTTACAAAGCTAATTTTCACCTCTAGATAACATGTCTAGCTGCTTGTATTACATCTAATCAATGATATCTGCTAATTTTACCTATAATCAATCAGTGATAATGTATGGAATAGGATCTTAAAATGTCCCAAAAATGGGCACTTTACTCATAAATTTGTTATAGATGTTTCATGTGAAGGAACCACGTGTACATAGAATGTTAAAATGTTGTAACTTTTTTGTAACTTTTGAATTTCAAATGGCTTATTATACATCCTTAAAACATTGTAAGAGCAACCCATCAAAGATTAATGTGCATTTTGGTTGAGGGTACACAAAAAATATATGTATTTCAACAAATAAAGTAAAAAATTTATGGATATTTTATAAGGAATTGATATTTCTACACCCTTTTATTATATTTCAACAACTCTTGCCAAATCTTAGTACAAATCGAGTTTGTGAATTCTAAACTAGCTCCAATCAAGTTGGTGAATTCTAGGTTTAGGAATGTTTTATATTTCCAAATCCTTCCAAGGGTGGCGTAGGATTTTTGAGTGGCCAAGCATGTAGTAGATACATTTGGACAAAAGCATGTGCTTGAGCTCAATGCATTTCACTCAATGTTGGCCCGTTTTGCATTTGTCCATGTCTTTCAACATCATGAATAGTTCAATTATGCAATGTTGATTACCTCATGCCAATACTAAAGGAGAGATGTGACATGTTTTAATATCTTAGAAACACTTATAATAACTAAATGTTATTGGTCTTAGAGGATAACATGTTGATAAGTTATTTGAGTTCAACTATAGACTCTTGAGCTATAGCTAGACTTAAGAGACATAGGTATCAACTCTTTTCAATAGGTTCAATAGGAAATCTATGCCCAATCTTAATACATCATGGAGTAGTTCAAGTTGTAAGCTATAGAGTATAGAGTCACCATCTCATTCTCATGCCTTGTATGGTGTGTGCACATGTGCAATCCGTGGCATCCTTGTCACTATTGGAGGTACTAATTATTCTTGGGAAGCTATTTATTTCCAATTATTCAAAATCTGAATGTCTCTATACTAAGAATCATTAGGGTTGCTAAGATGTACCTTGAGACTCAACTTGCTAACTTTTAGTCTTCTTTCTTGAACCCATTTTTTCACTTGTAAGATTCAACTTTAGTTGTGATTATAGCTTATGCTACTGTGAAGTTCACAAGTGTTCCATAATTGGAAACTCTCTCTAGATAAGAATCTCTAAGATTGTCATATAGACTCAAGCTCATATTGTAAATGATGTCACCAATAGATGAGAACTGCATGTAGTCTAATGCACATAGTTTAGCAAGAGCTTGGAAAGCATAGTCCAGACTCTATTGGACTAATTCCCATACTTTAGCAATATTGCATATGAAATGCAAATTATTGACTAGCTAGAGTATCCTTGTGATTGCTAGAGTTACTCCTCATTCATGTCTTCTTTTTGTGTCCTTCTTAGGAAGCTATTGAGAATCATTAGGATTAATAAGATGCACCGTGAGATCCATTTTTGGAGTGTATGAGGTTTGTAGTGGACCTATTCATTATGATATCATTTAAGTTTGAATTGGTGTAAATATCATAAGGTTCAATTCCATTGGACTCGACATCAAATTCAAGTATAACACCAAGGTAAGAAATGCCAATTAGTTTTTCTTGCACCTTTGAGTAAGAAACCTAAGAAGAATCAGTCCCAAGATGGAAAGTTTATCAATAAAGCAACCATAGAGAAAAATTTGGAAGAAGAGAAGCCTATTTTTTTGGTGTGGATCAAGCCACATGGAGAATTTGATAAGGATCAAAAGCTTCATCAAGGAATGGTTGATCAAATAGTTTAGGAATTTTCAAATCTATTTTTGGATGATCTGTTGAAGGGATTATCCTCCAATTGTGGTATGCACTTCAAGATTGAGTTATTGCCAAGAAGTACTCCAATGAGTAAACTTATCTATTGGCTCTCACCAAAGGAGTTAGCCAAGCTTCAAACAACATTGATGGAATTGTTGGAAAAAGATTTTATATGAAATAGTACATCACTTTGGAGAACACTGATACTATTTGTCCCAAAGAAGGATGGAGAACTTTGCTTTTGTATTGATTTTTGTGGCCTCAATAAAAAAATAGTGAAGATTGCATATCCCTTGCCTCCAATTGATCACTTGCTAGATTAATTGACTAGAGCAAGATACTTCTCCAAGTTGGATCTTTGAAGTGGCTATTGGCATATTCTCATTGATATAGAGGATGTGAAAAATATTGCCTTTTGCATAAGATATGTGTAACAATATGGAGTTTAACTGGTGAGTTAGTCAAGACTAACAAAATAAAAAATAAGCCAAATTAGTTAAAAATTATAAAGAAGACTCTAAAAAGATCTAGGAAGCTACTTGGTACCTTTCAAGTATTGGGTAATGCATGCCAAGTGATGACTTTGAGGAGGAAGCTTCTTTGGAAGCTTCCTAGCTAGCTTAGCTTGCATGCCAAGTAAATACTTTCTAGAAGAAAGCTTGTTGGGAAGCGTCCCAACTAGCTTAGCTTGCATGCAAAGTAGATGATTACCAAAAGGAAGCTTCTTGAGAAACTTCCCGATTAGCTTGGCTTGCACTCTAAGAAAGTGGTTTTTAGGAAGCTTCTCAAGAGCCTTGTATGCTTGCCTATAAATATCAAAGCTCAAGCTCATGCTAGGTATTTAGAGTTACCTTCACTAGAGCTCCAATATGATCTTTCACTTTGATCTTCATCTCTCCTTAGTTTTCTATAATGGCATCGGAGAAGGAATGAGACGGATGGAATTTATGGACCACCAAATCCATTTCTGCCAAACCATTGGGATTTTTGTATCCATGTGCTACCCAAACATCATTTCATGTAGTTCATCATCTTATGCTTTGGGTAAAATTTTCTACATAAAATCACCTTGTTTGATGAACCTTTGTTCCGATTGTAACTTATGGAGAGCAATGGACATGTTGCAAGAAGTCAAAGTATACCTTTTTGGCAAAAGGAAGTTACCATCTTGGATCACAAGATCTCATCAGAGTGGATCAAGATGGAAGAGGAGAAAATCAAGGCCATTAATGATTGGTCTACTCCAAATGATACCACAAAAGTGTGAGCATTTAATGGATTAACAATTTTTTACAGATGATTCATCCACTATTATGCTGATGTGGTTGCACCATTGACCAATCTCTTCAAGAAGACCTCAAGCTTTCAATGGACCACCAAGCATGAAGAAGCATTCTAGAAGCAGAAAGATAGGTGTCTTGAAGACAATTTCTTCAACCATATGATCCTCAACTACCTTGTATGGTTGATTTCTTTTAACTTTGCCATTGGAGTTATATTGTTGTGAGAATTTCCAGATGGGTTACATCTCATTGCCTTTGTGTCTTGCTAACTAAACACCATAGAAAGGAATTTCTCTACTCAAGATCAAGAAGAACTAGGAATAATATATGCCACCAAGGTATGGAGGCAATATCTCTTGGGAAAACATGTGATCATGTGAACCAATCACAAACTCTTATTACAAAAATTACATTTGGAACACATGAAGAGTCAATATCATTGATAGGAGGAACAACTATAGTTGTTTGACTTCAAACTTGAATACAAACCCAATAGGTTCCATGTCATCCTGTTTGCACTATCATGACAACATGATTTGAAGTCCATTCCTCTCATCATGATGGAAATTACTACATTGTCAATTGGCTCTAAGATCCAAATTAAGTTTAGGTCCGCTTTACAACAAGATGGTATAAGGTTATCTTGCCGCACATGAAAAGGAATAAAAACATTCTCCTTCAAGCAAGGCCTTCTATTATGTGAGAACCAGATCTAAGTTCCAACCAAGGGGGATCTATGACTTGTGCACCTTCAAGAAGCCCATGATTTACCAATCACTGGTCACATGGTGTGTACAAGATCTTGGATACCCTACAATGCCAATAGTAGTGGCCCAATATGGCATAAGATGTTCAAGAGTTTATCCAATCTTGTGAGAGTTACCAACGCAACAAAACCAACAACCAAAATCCAAGTGGTCTCCTTCAACCATTTCCCATCCCATCTACTTCATGGGAATATGTGAGCTTAGATCTCATCACATCCTTGCCCAAGATAAAGCAAAGTCACACATCAATTGTGGTGTTTGTGGATAAGCTTAATAAGTAAATCCATCAAACTAACCTTTGATATAGTGGATGCTCTAACATTGGCCTTGATCTACTTCAACAATGCTTTCAAGAATCACAAGATTCCTTGTGTATTCATTTCCAACCAAGATCCTTGGTTCACCAAATTTTTTTGACAAGCACTCTTCTAGATACTTGGCACCAAGCTTGCTTTGTCCATGGCCTATCATCCTCAAACTAATAGACAAAACAAACATGCAAATCACACCTTGGAGGATATACTTAGTGCCTTTGTCAACATTCACCATACCAATTGGGATGAATATTTTGCTATTGTTGAGTTTGCCTACAATAATTCAACTAAATATAAGCACTAAATTCTCACCTTTCTTCCATAATTTTTCCCAAGACTCACTTATACTAATTTCCCTTCTTGCTCCTCCTCCATCTCATGTCTCTCATACTTCTAACTTCTTGATCACAATATCCCAATCCTTACAACAAGCTAAATCTTATCTACTTGTTGCTCAAAATTGTCAAAAACAATATGCCAACCATCATCATCTTGATAAACCATTGCTCTAATTGCTTATTGACTTGCCTTGACTTAATCTACCCTATCTTTCATATTTCCAAGTTGAAACCTTTTGTTTTAAATCCATCTTCCTTTTCCTATTGTATCCAACCTCCTCTTCTTGTCCCTACAAATGATCATGAGGAGTATGAGGTTGAGCATATCCTTTTCTATTGCTATATTCAACGTGGCTGCCAACAACATATTGAGTGAAAAGCTATTTGGAAAGGATACCCCCTTCATGTACCACTTGGGAGTCTCTTTATCATCTCCAGAATGCTCAAATAGTCACCCAAGAGTTTGAACTTCCATGGTGAAAAGGACGCCACCAACTAGCAGTGGGGGAATACATAACAATATGGAGTTTACCAATGATTTAGTTAAGATTAAAATAATAATAAATATACCAAATTAGTTAAAAGTTATAAGAATATTCTAGAAACATCTAGGAAGATACTTGGTACCTTCCAAGTATTGGGTAATGTGCATGCCAAGTGGTGACTTTGAGGAAGAAATGTCTTGGGAAGCTTCATGGCTAGCTTAGCTTGCATGCCAAGTAGGCAGCTTCTAGAAGGAAATTTTTTGAGAAAATTCGTGGATAACTTGGCTTGCACTCAAAGGAGATGGCTTTTAGGAAGTTTTTTGAGAAACTTCTCAAGAGCCTTGTATGTTTCTTATAAATACCATAGCTCAAGCTCATGTTTGGCATTTGGAGTTTCTTTCATTTATGAGTCCTAGTGTTAGCTTTCATCTGATCTTCCATTCTCCTATTTCTCTCTTCAATCTTTTATACCAGATGAGGAGTGATGTCTAAGGTAGTCCCTCTAAAAGAGATATCCTTTTGAGAGAACCTTATACTTGATTTTTTATTGGTGGACACATTGGATGGCTCTTCATGCAAGAATGCAGTCAACTTTTTATCTTTATGATCATTAGGAATTGGAATATGAGAATGTTGAGCATGAGTAGAAAAAGAAGATGGGCTAGAAATAAGGGCTTTAATTTTGAAACATGAAAGATAGAATAGATCTTCATGTGGCTACGAAGTACAAGTTTGTTGGTAACACAAAAAGTAATATGAATAATATCAAATGGATCTATCCAATTATGAGCAAGTTTATAAACTTAGGTGTCAAGCAAGAGAGGAAGGTTAAAAAAGTACAACATGACTTTATCATCTATTTGGAAAGTGAATCACAACAATGTAGATCAATATATTACTTTTGTTGATTTTGAGCAATGAGAAGATGAGACTTATCTTGGTGTAAGGATGTAGGTAATGGGATAAGAAGGTGGAAATATGATGCACATGAGATGGTGGTGAGAAACAAGAGAATGGGAACAAGTGTATCTTGCTTATAATTAAGGAAGAAGAGAAAAAAATTTAATACTTGCATGCTTAGAATTAGTGTAGGTAAACTTGGTAGCAACAAGGCAAGTATTGTAATATTTCAGGTGAATGTGTGCAAAAGCAAAGAGCATATCTTCCAGAATGTGATTTTCTCATTTGGTTTGCCCATCACATTCTCATTTGGTTTTCCTATAAGTTTAAGGATGATAGGCTGTAGAGAAGGCAAGCTTGGTGCCAAATAGTTTGAAGAGTGTTTGCTAAAATTTATCAATGAATCAAGGATCACAATCATAGATGAGAACCCTTGGCATCTAGTGGTGTTTGAAGAAAATATCAAAGTAAATTTTGTCCAATATGCAAGCAGCTATTGTGTCCATAATAAGCACCAATTGAATCTGGTTTTTTAGCTTATCAATAAAAACCATAATTATTGTATGGCCTTGGTCTATCTTTGGCAAAAATGTGATAAGATTTGGGTTCACATATTTCCATCAAGTAGATAGAATTGGTAAGGGTTTAAATAGTGCACTCGGGTTTTGATTACATATCTTGTTGTGTTTGCAACTTACATAAAATTGGATAAACTTTCAAACCTCTTGCATTATGTTTGGTTACCATCATTAATGTTGTAGAATGCTCAATTTCTTGTCTACAAATGCCTAGTGATTGCTAAATCATGTGCTTCTTGAAGTTGCATAAGTGATAGATCTCTTGTAGTTGGAACATAGATTTGATTCTCAAAAAATAGAAGGTTATTCTTGAGTGAAAATATGTCATACTCCTTGTCTTATGTTCCAAGGTAGCTTTGCACAAGATAAAATAAGGAATCTTGTTGTAAAGCAACTGGAAATCTATTTGTACCTTGGAGTCCTTTGATACTGTTGTTGTGTTATGGTTTGCATAACTAGTGAAAAGGAATTCAGTATAGTTCATCTACATATTATTGGAGTAGATTGTAAAATGGACCCCCGGTTCAGCTATTGCAATGTGAGAAACTTATATGCATGTACATAATTGGCTGCATGAATTATGGTCTTGTACTCTTTGACGGCTCTTATGTATAAAGATAATGGAGAGTTTAGTGATGTGGGAGGGGTCTTCAATTTTAGGAGTCTTGAGCAAGAGGAGGACAATGAGAATGAGAGTTGTAATAGATCGTGGATGTTAGAGCATCAAAGGAAGTACTTGAATGGAGATGTTTTGTGCTCTCAATTTCCACTCCCAAATCCTTTCCTCATCAGGCTTTAGATTCTACACCGTGACTAATTTTGAGGTTGGATAGTAGCACATTTTTTTTAATTCGATAATCAAGCGGGACAAAGTCACATCATTTGATTCTTTCAAAGCCCTTTTACTTTAACCTTTGGCCTCTGTGATCCTTTCGGGATGGCATACATAGAGTTGGTAATAGAGAATCCAGATCCTATCATCATGCCAATGCTTACTATTGATAGGTCTAGAAATTGACAATCTATGTGCTCTTATAGAAGAAGAATTTCTTAATTTTTTTTAGGAGCTTCAAGGTGGAGTTATGGGGTCCATTTGTCAAAAATAGAAAAGCTAAGTGAAAAAATTGTAAATGCTTGGGTCACAAAAGGAGAATTTTTGACTTCTTTGACAAGTGAGGAAGTGGGAGAAATGAATTTGGGCAAAGAAGATCACCATTGAAGAGACGAGCTAACAAGTTATGAATTGACAAGAAAAATTGAATGATTTGCACATATTTTCAATGGGATATGGTCAATTGAATCAAATGGGATCAAATTCATACCTAGATGCACAAATTGAGAGATTGTAAGAGTCTCATGGAAAATTTTACTAATCTATTATTGGAGTTGAAGAAAACAAAGTGCTACTTGTGTTGAGCTCAAGAAATTCATGTTTGAGTCAATCTCAAATCCGATCTAATCAATTCAAGTTGGAGCTTTGGAAATCAAAATGTTGAGAAGGAGTTTAAATCAATCTCAAATCAGATCAATTGAAGTTGGAGCTTTGGAAATCAAGATATTGAGAAGAAGATGATCAGATTTGGAATTTTGGTCACTTCTCAAGTTTTGGTTTGAATTAGTTCCAGTATTGTTTGTGGTTAGATCTTTCACACTCTATGCAAAGGTTTTATGTAAATGCATCAAACAGGGAATTAAGGGGCTTGGATCAAGCATACTTGGGTCTATAGAGCACACAAATTAGGCAAGCTCAAGAATTGTTTCATATCTAGAGATGGGAATTGTGTTAAGCCTCAAACTTCATTAACATTTAGATAGGAGCACAATCAACTATTGGTGAATTGTGGTTGCCTCAAGGTTTATAGAGAGTGAGAATTGATGCAATAAATTTTAATGAAATGATTGTTCTAAGTGTAGTAGAGCAATTCCATATCCAACTACTATTGAATGTCAAATCACCAATTTGAAGTCATGAGTGGAAATGTTATAGCTTCTTGCCGTGTTTCCTATTATTTTATATGCATCCTTAGGCAAAATTTGGCCAAAACGTGTGCAATAATCAAGATTTGAGCATTATTTAGGATTTTGAAATTAGTGTCAGAACGATAAAAGTTTGGCCAATAAGGACTTCCTTGTTGAAAATGTTTAAAATTTCACTACTTAGAATACAAATTCAAAGTTAAGTTTACAAATGTTGTCCTTCTTTCCCAATAATGGACTACACTACTATCATATTTCTGTATGTTGTTCACAAACTACCTTAGAGGTAGTTTGTGAACAACATACAGAAATATAGAGCTCCCTACCTTACTATAGTCCAACAACCATGATCTTGTAAAGGTAAATAAATAAGATTCTATGTGTCACATCAAAAAATAGAAAAAATGATAAAAGATAAAAACATAGAAAAGGAAGCAACTAAAAGATTTGAGAAGACCGCATCTACAACCATCAAAGATCCTTTGTACCGCCAATGTCCAATTCACGTGCAAGTGCGATTGACCACACTTTCCATGCAAGCTCCCGAGCTCACTAGCCCGCAAAGTGGGTCCAATAATGGTTCAACATTTTGATGAAGTCCATCTAGGGCACACTCACGAGCATATTGGATTCTTAACTCTATCCCGCACAAGTCCCCACATTAAGATAACGGAGGTTTCAAATTTAAATTCGATAAATTTTAATAGTTGATGGGGTTTTACCCACAAGATTCCGTTGAAAATTATAGGAGTGATAGAAGCCTCATGAGACTTCAGTTTTTGAAATCGCCGAGTTACATTACATCTCGGTTTTACAAAGGATCTAATAGAAGATTTTATGAGTGATAAAAGCCTCACGAGCATTCAGTTTTAAATTGCCAATTTACTTACATCTCGGTTCCACAAAGGATCCAGTAGAAGATTTTATGAGTGATAAAAGCCTAATGAGCGTTCAGTTTTTTCAATTGCCAATTTACATTAGATCTCGGTTCCACAAAGGGTTCAGTAGAAGATTTTATGAGTGATAAAAACCTCATGAGCGTTCAGTTCTTAAAATTGCCAATTTACATTACTTGGTAAATATCAATGAGCCATTTGACAATTGGATAATTGATTTATGCTTGTAAGGGGGAAAATGAAATATCAATGAAATGCATGGACATGCAAGTACCTTAATTGTTGCCTTCATAAAAAAATTTAGAATGTTCGTAACCCATAAATTATTATATATCATGATTTTAAATACAAAAAGTATTTACAAATTCTAGCATTTCACTCATAAAACTCCGTAAAATATTTCACGGATTTCTCCTGGACTCACCGAATCTAAATCTGAAACTCCGGATGTTGCCACCGACAACCTAATTGGTGTTCGGCCCGGTCTTGGAATTTGCACCCTTGATCTCCCCACTTTGATCCCATGGTCTCCAAAGTCATTCACTTGTGGCTCATTCCACCGAGTTCTCCCGTATATGTACCTTCTCCTCGGATGAATCCATAGCTAGAGTTAGGTTAGCTTCAACCCATACCCTTGGAAGTAAGCTCACACGCTACTTTTTACTAAGCTCAGTGACTGATGCCATACTCATGCCATTGGTTGTCAACGAGCAAGGTAATTTCCCACATGCGTTACTTACTTGACAACGTCATCAGAACCAGAATGTAGGGTTGGGTCGTTCTAACAAATGAGAGGGACTCCATCCTCTCTCTCTAGGCGACTCTCCACTAATTCTTTTCCACCTTAACCACTAGCAGCTGCTTAATCACTCCTAAATCTTCTTCTCTCATGTGTCGTCCTCTCATGTGTCTGGGTCGAGGAGCTTCCAGATAATAGTACCACTACGGAACCGAGGAAAGTGATGGAGGCACTTGTGCTGCCTCGTGGCTCTCCAAATCACTGGGATAATCGGTTGCAGTTGTTCATCGCTTGTGATTACACAGTCACTTTCTCTTTAATTAGTCAATCTGACTCACACCATACCAATCGCTCAAAGAGCAAACCCCATCCATGACCCTAACTTTCTCACTCAATTTCCCTGCAGTCTCACGAGAATTCATCGCACTGTAATCAACTGGAATCACTCTGCGAGTAGTGGTCAACTATAATCACTCTCGTAATGAATCTCCATAATCGTTCCTTCCTCTGAGTGCTGGCCAATGGATTCACTAATGCGGACACAAGATTTCAATGAACAGTAAGAACAAAGGAGGGAGAGATGACCGATGAAATGGCAGATGAAAGCAACAGACCGCACCTTCTGCTGTCGAGTCACTAGCCAATACACAACCTTTCTCTGCATCATTAATGTGCTACCTTCATGACGTAAAGCCCGCCACACTATTACACGAATGAAGTACAACATATTATTCAAGGCGCGCCACAGAGATGGCTAGTCTCGGACTTCGAAGCTCGAAGTGAATTTTCGGGTCTATATATAATACATAATACATTTTTGCATTCCGCATATATAATACAATTTTTCATTATAATAGTATTAAGGAAGTTTGCGTTCAGACATACTTGCATCACTAGTTTTCCATGTCCTCGTCTATTCCATAGACTATCTCGTACACTCTATGATGATGCTAGATAGACTTTTTGCCTACCACGGGATCGTTTGGCACGTGATCCCTTGGACGAGTTAGCGTGATTCATATTCCTCTTATTCCCTCGATAGTGTCTTCGTTATGCTAGAGGGGGACGCGCGTGACATAGAGATGTGACGGCTAGATTTCGTTGATTCCAAGTAGGGGATTGGGCAGCACTTCAGGAGGAGTCTGTTAGGACTACACGATTTAGGAGACAGGCATCGCCATAGGATACCACAGATTCCACTCGATTCCGACGATGTAGGACATTGGGTCAGGCGGGAGAGTTCAGTAGAGCAACACGAGCGCTACACCCTTTGTCTGTAACGAGTCCTACTGATGAGACAATCTCTTCCCTACGCTCATTGCATCCTATAGCAGTAGAGGGACTACCACTAGAGGTCTTAGATTATCAGCCTGAGCAGCCTTTATGTCTTGATAGGTCGCTATTTGCACAAGCATTGTGCACTGCCCCTCGCCTTTCCTCAGGAGGCTTGTCAGGGATGGTTTATGAGCACCTTAGAGATTGCTTCCAAGCAGATGATCCTTCTAGTGGTTTTACCGAGTTGTTTCAGGTGGCTGCAACAATAGTGAGAGGAGACATTCCTATGTCTGTTAGTCGGGTCTTAGGTGCTAGTCAACTTCTCGCGATTGAGAAGGACACGGGAGGCATTAGACCGATTGCTATTGGAGAGATCTTTTTGCATTTGGTCAGTCATACCATTGTCCTTCAGCATCGTTCTCACTTTTGACAGCACTTGAGTCCACATCAGTTTGGAGTAGCTACACCTGGAGGATGTGAGGTTATATCTCTAGGCATTAGAGCACTCCTAGATATCCATCCGGAGTGGGTCGTCCTACAGGTGGATGTTGAGAACACTTTTAATAGCGTCTCACGTGCATCCATCTTTAGAGAGCTTAGGGAGGCTGGTGGATCCTTGGCGAGTCTCATTCCTTTTGTGCGGTCTTTTTATGGCTCTCCTACTTCCCTTTACTACCAGCATGGTGGTTCATAGGAGGGAGTCACCGTCTTGGAGTCAGCTATTGGTACACGACAGGGAGATCCTTTGGGAGGGCTCTTATTTGCCATGGCTCACTTTAGAGCTCTCCTATCTACTACTTTGGCCATGCCAGGTTGTGTATTTCCCTCCTTGGCAGATGATACACACATCGTAGGCCCTGTAGATCAGATTTGGCATGCCTTTGACTACTTGACTACCAAGCTACATCTAGTAGGCTTGAGAGTCAAGGTGTCAAAGTGTAGGGCATGGTCCCCTTTAGGTATCCTTCCCCACCTTGAGCTTCCAGAGGGGTGTATCACATCCACAGATGGACTTCGTGTTCTTGGAGTGCTAGTAGGATCGGAGGATTTCGTCACACGCTTCTTGGACGCTGCCCTTGCAGAGGATGTTCTCCATGTGGATGACTTTCCATTACTAGGAGATCAACAGGTGGCATTTGGTATACTCTCTTCCAATATTGCTCGTCGACCATCCTACCTCATCCGTATAGTTCCCCCCTCACTGTACTTCCTATCACGTTTGAGAGCATTTGATAGGAGGATTATGGGAGTCTTTGGTGATATTATTGGACCAGGGACTTTTGAGTGTGTGATAGGGGATTTGGCACGTAGACAAACGGCTCTACCAATCTCATGTAGTGGGGTTGGCTTGCTTTCTATGGAGGAGATGGCACCTATAGCGTTTTTGGGTAGTTGGGCTCTCTCGGCACCCCTACTTGCCTCTCGTTTTGTGGTTGCTGATAGGCCGGTTTTGGAGACTTATGTGACAGGGGTGGAGGGAGGATCCTTTTCTCTCCAGGTGTTATTGCGGCAGACGAGAGATAGTCTATCCCCACGAGCACAAGAGGGTTGTCTATCGTTTGCCTCACTATCGTCAGATTGGACTAGAGGTCTACAATCTTCCTTGATGGAGCAATAGTGTGAGCATACGCTACATTCTCTCTTAGTTGACTTGTCCATTCCTCAGGCTACTAGAGCACGTCTACGCTCTTGCTATGGCAAGGGTGCAGGCTCGTGGATCCTAGCTCGACCTTGCATTAGGGCTTTCAGACTCGCACCGGCTACTTTCTCTACAGCAATGAGGTTTTGCCTAGGTTTGGTCCACCCATCTGCATCTTCACTACTCACTTGTGACTGTGGTTCTACACTAGATGCAACGGCGTTCCACATGACACGGCGTTCTTTTGGAGGACAGAGGATAGCTACACATGATGCCATTAGAGACATAGTGTTTGCTATGGCACGAGAGAGTGGATACTTAGCTTGGAGGAAGCGTTCGTATGCGTTGCAGACGACACGTGTCAGTGCAGACTTATACTTGGTCCGAGATGATCAGGTGACAATAACGGATGTCGTGGTCACGGACCCTACGCGGGATACAATTTCGGAGGGAGTGATTACCCATCCCCCTGGATGGGCGGCCAGTGCAACAGCAGGTCGCAAGGTCTCCAAGTATAGGGGCATGCAGCGAGGTCACCTCTTTGTTCCTCTAGCCTTGGAGTTATATGGAGCGATGGACACGGCATTTGACACATTTGTCAAGGAGTGCGCGAGAGCTTATCATGTTAGGCGTCAGGGGGTACCACTCTCACTCTCATACTTTGTAGCTTACTTTAGACAGCGTGTGTCCATTGCTCTACAAAGGGCAGTGGCTGGTGCAATCCATAGGAGAGCAATCACATTAGGTGATGTTTCTTCGGATGCTCCAGTTGTGTGTAGACCGTACGACTTGCATAGCTCGGATATCTTAGGTGCGGTAGGGCAGATTTCTCATACAGACTCTATTGGGGCTTAGCCCCATGTTACCCTTTTTGTCTCTCCCCCGTACGGCTTGATGGGGTCTTCCCATCCTTCATTTTTCATACGCGGTCGCCTTTCTCTCAAAACTAACGATATCCTATTATCATCTGCCAGTCCTTACAAATTAAGACAGCAGATTATCCCCTGCATTTACTTAATGCATGAGAGTGCTATCAAGTAAATCCGAAAATCTAGGTGGGTTAATATATAGAAGTATCTCTGATTATGTAGTGTGTAGACCAATTCAGCGTGCTCGTAAGTACGCAGCCACGTACTACTGACATGGCCACGTCATTCATTCAAAGGGGCCGGTTAAGGCTTTTTCGAACTTGGGTGGAGGTCGACCAAGTCGTAATGCCAAATATGAGGTCGCCTAGCGTCACTGCAAAGAGGGGAGCTGCTTTAAGCTCTATTAATCCGCTTGAATGCTCTTTGAGTAAGAGTATTTGGATTCTAGAGCGGTGGTTTTAACCTACCTTACTGAGAAATTTGATCTATATATATGTGGACGTCTTTTGACCTAACAAGAGCAAGTGCCGATGGTATATAAAATATGGAGATACGCAAGATGTGTGCTCTGGATAGGAAAAAAGAAGTCACGTTGCCCAAAAGTACAAAATTGGATAACGAGGCATGTTATTCATGGGATCAGGAAGAAAGCAACTAAACAATGAAACTATAAGGACTTAATAATCTAACATCAAACACTTCTCGTGATTTTGAGGTATTTCAAAAAGGAGGAAAATCTGATAAGTGCATTTATGAACTAACCAATTGACAAAGCCACAACTATGACATCTGCAAAATAAAATGAAAGTAAGTCTTGTTAAGAAATCATTTATGTAATCTTAGTTCCAGGATAGAGAATAAAAAGTTAGTTAGGTTGGAGAACAACGGTACGGTAGCAGAAGTAGCTTGACTTTAGATATTGTAAAATCTCGCTTGAGTCAATTCTAATAACGAAAATATAAAATTTGGAGTGATTGGATAAAATTGATAAAATTGGATTGGGTAAAACGTAACAATTATAAAGAACAAGAGATCCATGGATTCCGAAATCCATAACTTCTTGGACTTCTTAAATGGGATGCTAACAATAAATCTTTATATTGATATATTTATCAACCAAATATTATACAAATACAACTCTAGATTGTCTTGATGTTAAACTAGAAAAAGAAAGCGTTGTATTCATTGGTTCATTATCTAATCTTATATAACATAAAGAAGTTCTTGGTATCCACCATGTTATACACGGTAGATATATGGAACTTCATTACATTATATTAATATGTAGTGCAGTGTTAGGTGTGAAAAATATATCAACTAAATTGTCAACCTTTTTATGACGTAGATGTATACGAAGGTTAAATGCAATATGAAGAGAGGACGAGGAGGACCATAACAAAAATCAAGGAGATAAAGATCATTATAACCTTCTTTTGTGGCCTTATTGGTTCCACTAGAATGATAAAAGGTGAAGAGGAAGAAGGAGATGGTCGGAGTTAATCTATGGCGGATGAAGATAGCATTGCTTATCTTTTGAGATAGAGAATTAGAAAGAAGAAAAGTGAGACTTTGCCTAAAGATGTGGGATTTATTATAGGCAAATAAATTAAGGAGATTCAATGATTAGTGATTAGATTAACTTGTTTGGTTGTAATATTAAGAATACCGTGAATGGAGAAAAAAGTGGTGTTGAAGATAAGTGAATGAATAATCTATGACAATAGTGTGAAATTGTATGGTAAATATCTAACCTTGTTTATGGTAAAGAAATTTCAAAATATGATAAAATCTCTATTTCTTGAGATAATGTAATCATTTGAGGATAAGAGACACTAAGAGAAACACAAGCTTCATACTCAATCCTCCGATGCCCCAAAGGAGCACCTTGACTATATTATATAGCAAAGTGTACTCCCCTAAAGGAAGCTCCACCCTTGGATCAGATACATGGAATGGTGATATGTTAGCAAGCTCTACCCTTATATTAGCTGCATTCATTGGTGACATGTTGATTTTGATCCTATCTGGTTGGTCAAACCATCTTTGACCAAAGAGAATCTTTAGGGAATCTTCTTGTAGGAATCTCTAAATCACATGAGTGAGATACCGTTGGAAAGCTCTTGATGAGAAAAATGTGAGGGGAGGGAAGGCCTGAAATTCCTTTATTGGGAGGGTGAATTTGTACATTCTTTAGGCATAATTCATCAGTTTAGGTCCGAGATTGACTTTGAAGTTTTCAAGCTATTCTTGGCTCCTTCCCTATTAGTAGAAGTACTCTCTTGGTGATATCTCTATCTTATCTACTTATTCCATTATCTATACATCCTCCCAGATATTACCAATCCAATTTTCACCTCTAGATCATATGTCTAGCTATTGGTATTACATTTTCAAACTATTTTTGGCTCTTGCTCTATTAGTAGAAGTGCTCTTTCTATGACACCTCCATCTGATCTACCTAGCACATCATACCTAACATCCTTCTTGATGTTACCATGTCAAATTTCACCTCTAGCTATTGGTATTACAAATAAATAAGAGATGTTATTATCACCAAGTAAAAGAGTGAGATTTCTAAAGAATAGAGAGATGTGATAAAGAAATACAAGAAATGTTCCTAGATTATTTTCTAGTTATTACTACCATCACAAGGGTGAACCAAAAGATAAACATCCTTGCAAGGAGTACATCACCTTACATAGTTCTGTACAAGTTAGCTTATAAATCCCAAGCTCAAGAAATATAAACCTCAAGTAGAACTAATTGGTGAGAAAGGATTCATCCAAGCAAGCATATCCTTGTATAAAGCTCTAGGCTTTCTTTTAAGAAGATAGATGAAATTATGAGGTTCTATATTGACTAGAATTCATTTCATAAATAAAATATTAATAATAAATATCTATTGCTTATAAGAAATGATGTTTTTAATCAATTTTTAGGTGTTAATACTTCACCAATTTTTACTTACATGGTGGATACAAGTTAAGAATGCAATTACTATATTTCAAAGATAAAATTCAACTCAAGGTATGATAATTTTGGGTACATGCTACTATATCATTGTCTTACTATTACAACTACTATATTCAAGAGATTGTTGAATGATACTTTTCAACTTAAGTGGATAAATTAATCAGCATGTTCCTAGAAGGTATTTTTATTTATAGTTGAAACTAAGAGGAGCATAAAATAAATCTAGAAAATTCATTCAAATTCTGACATGTTGTTATATCTATAAAGCTTCAAATGTGAGTTTTGGAAATTTGAGATGGAATACTTAGGCCATCAAGAGAGTGCAAAAGGTGTTCAAGTCATGAATGAAAAAATAAAATGATTTTAAATTATAGTATATTTTAAGATAAAAATAAATTATAGAGTATTTAAAGATCTCAAGAGTATATTATAATCTATCAAATCACTTGTTCAGGCTATAAAACTTGGACATTCATGTTAAATTTTACTTTACAAGCTATGAAAGATTGATTTGTAAATGCAACTATCCTAAAGTGATGTGATCAAACTATATCAATTAATCTTAGTGTACCAATCAATAATTAGTGTTTTCCAACAAGAGGGAAGATGGGTGGTATCCAGTTTTTTTTTCTCTTGTAAGCTATGTCAAACTCAATGAAAGCTACCAAATAATATTGAAGGTGTAGTTTACTATTTTATTGGCTATCAAAGTACAAAACCATTACTCAAGGGACAAGACCTTTTTACTGGAAATAGACCATAAGACTTTAGTATGTTTTGAAGAAAAAGAAGAACTCTTCAAAAAAAAAGAACAGATGGGAAAATTGAAGTAACAATTGAACATGAAAATGATACAAATGAAGAAGTAAGGAGGATGCAACTTGCAAATACCTTATCATGCATGCTAAGTGTGAATATTATTATGAAGCGAAGATTCATGTTTGGAGAAAAACTAAGCTCTTAAAACAAAAAGAATGGATAAGGAATAGAGGCAATGATTGAACATTGAAATTATACAAAGGAAGAATCAACTTGAAAATGCCTTAACATGCATGCTAAGAATGAATATTATTATGGAGTGCAGATTCATTGTAGAGGTTGTTTGAGATTCTAGCACAAGAAAAAAGGAAGAATGAAAAAATTAATGAGTCTTTGTGTATAAATAAGGCAATAAAATTCATGGTAGGGTTAAAGAAAACATTTATTGATTCTATAAGATATGAATGTCATGACTTAAGCATTGCTATATGTATATATAAATATAAAATATTATGGTTGAGAAGCTACTTGAAATTAAAAAAATAGATTTACTTTTACCTTGGCTTATCCTTAGGTAAAACTGAGAAATAAGTATAAAGAGTATAGACTTAGTCTATGATGCACTTCTTACATCCATAGGCTTTGATTTACTAGTTATGTTTATGGATAAACTTAGAGAAGTTTACTCATGTAGGATCTGCAATTAAGATTAGAATTACACTAAGTTAGCTTGTAATTATATGGATATTATATTCTTTCAACATGGTCCTTTTAGAGTATCCATCACAAATACTGACTTAATTGTGAATTATATTATGGAGAACTTTATTCTAGGTTTTTTAAACAAAGCCAACCATAAATATTAGGTATCTTGCTGAAAATATGGGCAAACAAAGAGATCCAACATGATCATTGTATATATTGGGAGATGAGAATAGAAGTCATTTAAGGAACAAGGAATCGGGTCCCATTAAAAGTGAGAATGATATGTATGATATGCAATTGATATCCGAATGATATGATATAAATATAATATAAACAAATAAAAAATGAATGGCAACACAGGACGTGGAGGTCAAGTCAATCTAACTAAACGAATGTAAGTTAGAGTGAAGACATAATTGAAATATCTCATCAGTAACAAGTGTAGAGAACTAGTAAAGTAGTATACAATAATTCAGTCTGATAGGCAACGCATGGAGATGAAACAAGCATAAACACATGGCGATGAAATGCTAAATGTAGATGGAAAGAATGTTGAGCACCGATATGAAAAATGAACATGCAGAAAAGCTGTTAATCAACGTGTAAACCAAACATTGATAGAAGAAGGCGACCGCATAGGAAAAACAAAGGATGGGAAGACCCAACAAGCCGTACAAGGGAGAGACAAAAAAGGTAACATGGGGCTAAGCCCCAATAGAGTCTATATGAAATCTGCCCTACCGCACCTAAGATATCCGAGCTATGCAAGTCGTACGGTCTACACATAATTGGAGCATCCGATGAAACATCACCTAATGTGATTGCTCTCCTATGGATTGCACCAGCCACTGCCCTTTGTATTGCAATGGACACACACTGTCTAAAATATGCTACAAAGTATGAGAGTGAGAGTGGTACCCCGAACACCTAATATGATTAAGCTCTTGCGCACTCCCTGACAAATGTGTCAAATGCCGTGTCCATCACTCCATATAACTCCAAGGCTAGAGAAACAAAGAGGTGACTTTGCTGCATGCCCCTATACTTGGAGACCTTGCGACCTGCTGAGAAGCTGATGTAGAGAATTAACAAAAAAAGTAGTAAGTGAAGACACAAAGAGGTGCCGAAGGAGCCATTCTATTGGGAATGAGAATAGAAGCCTTTCAAAGAACAATGAATCATGATTCCAGCTTCAGTGTGCTCTTTACTTGCATTGCCTATCGATGTTTGGTTTATAAGTTGAATAACGGCTTTTCTGCATGTTCCATTTTCATTGTCGGTGCTCACCCTTCTTCCGATCTACATGTTACATTCATCTCCATTCATGATTGCAAAAGTAGGATCATGCAAACGTGCAAACGATATGTATTATCATTGTATATACACTATCTCTAATCATTTTGGAAGGATAAGAAGCATGGAATACTTTGTTATCTTGTAGTAGAATTTTCATATAATAATACCTTACGATTGGATTTACGAATCTAAAACTATTCTACTTGATTTGTGGAGAGCATCAATCTACACTATCTTCATGTGCTCATTTAATGATAGTAAGTGATAAAACCACCAAAGTTCCAACAATTATAGAGTTTGTAGATTAAAATCACGGAGGAAAATAACCCAAAAAGAAGTTAGTCATTATAAAGGATCAGCAAATGAAACATATTGATTTGCATAGGTCAGACTTAGAGTTCTAAGCGGGTGAGTAAGTATGGTTATCGACTACTAGTTTGCCTTTTGGTGGGAGCAAAAAAAAAGCTCACGGAATATTGGGCTATTTGTCATAAAGCACAATTATAGAGAAATGACTAGTCAATTGGAGTTACATATTCTCTTGAAGAATTACAGAAGCTAAGTTTACACTTTTGATAAATATCTAGGCATTTCATGATTCAAGGACGACTAGGAGAAGTTTGCTCAAAAAATAGATACGTTGTCATCACAAGATCAAATACTTTGTCTAGTTGAAAGGAAATCTAGCCACATTGGAACTTTTAGCTCATCTAGTGAATATATTATTGTTGATTGTAAAGTTTGAATAATTACACAACAAGACATTCTGACTAAATGAGATTATTATCATCTAAGGTTAGTTATATCTAAGGTTATCATTCTCATCTAGTAGAGAATATTAACTAGAAGGAATTTGTCTCTAAAGTAAACTAGTTGATAAGAGACTTAATGAAAAAAAAATTTGACTATCGCAATGACTTATGTCATAAGTATGATACTTATGTCATTAAAGGGTCACTCACATACATGATTTGCGTTTGTGGAATATATAGAGAGGAGTTATCTAAGCATTCAAGGAATTGAGAAATATTAAGAAGTACTTTACCCTTTGAAGCAATTTATAAAGTCATTGCATATACACAATTTATAAATAACAATGAATAAAATTTATCATAAAACTACACAAATATTTGTCATGAGAGAATTTCAAGGGTTTGCTTTATTTTATGCTGCTTTATAAACTTCCTATATCAATAGCTTGAGGACTAAAAACAAATCTTCTATAATGAAGTATTTAATTGTAATAATTTATGGTAATTACTGGTTTGCAAGATAATTTACTAAATTTGATGGAATATTATAATAAATTTCATGATTATTTGTTTATAAGAGTACAACTTATTTCTTTAATACCCTTTTTCCCCCATTTGTGTTGTGTGGCATGTCTTCTTTCATCTTTATCATACTTGCGTACTAATAAAATAAATAAATTTCTTTCAATGTATTTAGATAAAGTTAAATAGTATGATTGTTAATTACGTCCTAACTTGCTCTTAACATTTTCTCTCATATAAATGATTTGAAATCAGAAACAGCTCGGGTGATTCAGTAGGCCTCATCTTTTTCGATTATTTTAAGAAGTAAATTCATATATATTTCATCTATTTTTGCCTCAAAAAAATTAAAACTTTGTTCTTTTAGTCTAAAATCTGGGTTTAAATATATGACTTAACACGTTTTAGTATAGGATTGCTACTTGGGTTCTTACTAGTCTTTACCATTTGACTTTGGGCACCAAGAATTAGTTTAAACCTGTGAAGAGAAACAGTGCTCAAAGAAGAAAAGAACTTGACCGTTGGATTCCAAGTTTGATTGTTATTAGTATATACATTTGATACCGCACTCAAATTAAATTAGTTTAAAAGTCATTTAGTCTTTGCTATTTGATCTCAGTCAAAGAGAGTTATTTGAAAGTTTGATGTCAAATATGATCATAGAGAATTAGTCTGAAATTCAAAGTCCACGATAAATAAGCCAGGTGAGTAACACTGATGACAGGTGAGACAATACTATCTCTACAATGATAAACTCCAACATACTTCCATATATTAAGGAACACAAGTCAGGAAAACAAAAGAACAAAAGACAAAGAACAGTCAAAATTTACCTTCATATACTCGTGAACATGAAATCGGTCAAACTAGCGAAACAAAACAAACAGGTGATCAAACTAGTGAACATTACATCCAAGAAAGTCGATCGTTCATGAGCTATTCAATAGTTCAACACAACAGTTCCCGATTATAATATGTCTTCTCTGAGAATTCTATCGAGAAAGGCCTTGTGTTGAAGGCAGATGTTAAACAGTCTTCTTACAATCAAGGACTGATATTTCTTGTCTAGTACCTTCTTCCTTACAGTGATGTTTTCCACCGTTAGTTACATATGTAGTCTACGGCTACTCTTCTGCTCTACTTCTATCCTGTGTCATTCTGCCTGGCTTTACTATCTTGGCCGTATCTACGGTCTCATCCTTCCAAATATAACCAAAAGATAGCTAGTGTGCTTTGTTACCATCCTTCGTCAATATAAGTCCGAGATACAAATCTCAAGTAAACACAGGATTAATGTAGATAAGGGCGAAAGATAGAGAGTAAAGAAGGGGCAATCTCTGAGAGTATTCAGCCCTTCGACCTCTCCATGGTGAGTGAATGTCAGAAAACACTGGGTGCCTTTCACCATCCTCTGGTTTTGGAGCATGATCACTACCAATGCCTATCATCCCTACCAAGAGATTGATCCGGGGCTCGTGAGCAGCAGATTTGCTTCACATCTCACTTTGCTTCTAGTGAATTACTTCGTAAAAGATGGAAAACAAACATTCCAAGGGCAGTGGGCATCTTTGCTTGAAAGAGAAGTTTTAAAGAAAGTTGAATACTAGAGGCAGTCTTATGACTAGGGGTGTTTGTTTAACATTATTTCCATCTTTGCCGTGGATTAATACTGGCACAGGACCTCATGCATTCATAGGAGCGAGCGACGAAGGCGTTGGAACTTAAATGACCGCATAATTTTTGACCATGGACAAAGCTTCACCAGCACAGTGGTTTAAATTTCTAGTGAAGTAGTTATTCTACATATTTCCATCTTAGAAGACATTGTGTGCGCTCAGATGCCGAACTTCTGTGAGCAGATATGACCAGGATTCTACCATCACGATAACAAATAGAGCTTCCCTTCCTGGACTCCATGATACCATGATACGTTTGTCTACATCTTGTCCTACAACTAATCAGTGTCATCAGCAAGGAGGAGCTCATTTTCACATTGAACGCTATGGTTTCCGGATGTACCCCAGCTTTAACCACTTCGTCAAAAGGCGTTGGTTCCACCGGGGTAACCTCTAACTCGTCCTTCCATAGTTTGTTAAATAGACAAGTAATAATTGATACATGAATTCTTTACGTTTTAAGAATCTAAAACTAGGATGTATTATCCCCTGTGGTGAATAAGACGGACCTACCGGAAGAGAGGTAAAATGCCCCACTGATGCAGCACACCTTGACCAGTAGTGACCTCCAGTACCAGCAGACACAACACAGCTAGCATAGCAACACGTCCATTCCAAGTCTCGGCGCTTTTCGTCCAGCCCCATTCCCAAACTGCCACTGGTGCCGGCAATTCTCTCCGCTGTGTGTCATATGTGGCCAACAGTTCGTCTACCTTCCCCAAGGGTACCAGGGACTGCATGATACCACCAGCTCCAGTAAGCATGGCTCGATAGTAGAAGTCAATCAAATAGGGGATGACCTAGACTTCAGATAGAGTGAGGAGTAGTAAACGACGGTTGATCTTCCTGATATAACTTGGTCGCTGAGGAAAGCATGGAATTCTTTTATGTTCCTCGTGGCTAACCCTGACAGTTGTTATTTAGGGTTGGAATCCCCTATTTGTCCGTATGAAACTCAGTTGTTTTCTCCGAGTAAAATCAAAATGAAGAAGTACATAACGATAATGATAGTAAGTAGATGTACTTCTACATACGATATATCTCAGGTTGTGCACAATTTTGCACTTCTTATAATTCTGATACTTGCGTTTTACAACTTTGACCACTAAATCGGTTTTCTAGCAAGTTAGCAGGAGTAAGTACATAGGGATAGAGCTGTAGTCGTTACACTTGTTTATCCTTATTATAACGGATAATTGATAATGCCAGATTTTAATTTACTGAATCCTACAGATAGCATAGATCACCCTTATATTGGGCACATTTAGAGATACTGGTCGACTGTAGGCACATGACACCCACCTGGCGGGCTTCAAGATTGGAAACAGCCATGGCTCCCACGTACGGGAGGGCTTCTAAAACAGCGTCTGCCAAGTCCGCTATAAATGTTGGGTCACAACCAAGTGCTGGCACGCGACCCCAGTTCACTATACCAGATTCGAGAGCAAGCTCCCTGTACTCCATGTCAATTTCCTCCAATGTTTCGATGTGTTCACTAACGAAGCTGCAGGTCACCATCAAGTTAATCAGTGAGGGTCCCAAGGATACTGTAGATGTCCATTCTTGTCGTCACCGTCAGATGATGCTGAACGGCTCCACGAGAATCCAATCTGTTATGTTAGTGTCTCATTCAAACAAGGTACAAAAATGAAAACATATTGACTAGTGGAATGTAAAACCCGTCACAAGAACCCGGTTGCAGACCCACGTGATGACTGGGCAGGACGAGACTCTGATAATGTCCATGTCATCTTGACGTGAAGTGTGAGTTCCGAGAGAGTTAGTCAGATTGTTAAACGAATGATACACTGGAGTTGGTTATGTGTACCTGGAGACGAGGATATAGAGACGAGGATATGAGAGCAGAAGCTGTTCGAAGAACGGGCGATCCAGAACTCATTAAATGCATATGAATGCAGATGAAGTGTAAACATGATATTGAGAAATGAGGACAGAAGCCGTTAAAAGGAACGGGAGATCCAGAACTCATTTAATGCAAATGAGATCCATGATATGTAGTGTACACAAAGAATGTGCAAGACGAAATTAGTATTAAACCGGAAAAGGAGATGAAATGGAAGCAACTGATCGAATGTAAGCAGAAGTAAATGCCATCTAGAACAACTAAAGAGCAACACTTGTATACCTAGCATGCATTGAATAAACGGTAACAGATAAACAGCGCATGTAGAGAAAACAAAGCTGAACAGGAACGACGACCTAACGAGCCAGACAAGAAAGATTAAGTTAATCTGAAGTCGGGAATCCTGTAGAAGCCTGAAATCAACAGTCGAGGAAGACAGTCGAGTCAGACCGACCGGGAGTATGAAATCACTCAGAGAAATCGGTTATCGGTTCGGGTATGGAAAAAGTGGAGTCGAAATCGTTCAAAGAACAGGGGAAGTAGAGAAAAACGTTAGGGGACTGGATATAGAGAAATGAGGACAGAGGCCGTTCATCAAACGGGGGATCCAGAACTCATTGAATGCAAATGCTGTACACGATATGTAATGTAAACAAGATAAAGAACATCTGGCCGAATTAAAGCATAAGTAATTGTAACCTGTAAGCAATGTAAAAGCAACACCTATATCTTAGTTGCATGCATCGAATAAACAGAAACAGGAAACCTGCATATATAGAGAAAAAACATCAACGGATGAAAGGCGAAGTAAATGTCACTTGGAAACAATTTAATAACCACACGCATATCTGAGATGCATCCATCAAAGAAGCGGATACAGAACACCCACATAAGTAATAACTACGACAGGAAGAAACGGCACGTAAAAGAGCCAAATTAAAAAGATTGAGATCAACAGGAGTCAAGTAGACAAGTAGAAGTCTGGAAATCGCAAGTCAAGGAAGATCTGAGAGTCAGGAAACGAGATTCGTGGAAGGTGTATGAGTCAGAGCACCGGAAGTATGAAATCACTCAGAGAACGAGGGAAGAGAGCAAAGCATCGGAGGACTGGATATAGTATATCACAGCAAGCACTATGGACGCCTGAGTCCTGAGAAACTAAACAGCTGAGGGAGGCAGAAGGCGGCCATAGTAAGCCCCCACTAAAACACATGCGCCTTTATCAGTGCCTCATGCTGTGCCGAAGTAGCTGAGCAAGTGTCAGTACCCCTTGTACTGAGTTTCTGCTCGAAAACTCATGAGTGCCAAGGCAAACTCGGTTGCTTCCAACAGTGCCACTCAAATTAATAGACATCCAGCATAAGGCAACAGATAGGAACAAGTGGAGCTTAAGTTCCCCCAAAAGAGCAGAATGTAGCGAAAAAACGAAATAGTCACCAAGCAGAGGAAGAAAACAAATTTGAAAGCAGGAGAGTGAGGGATTCAAGACATACCTTGAAAATCCCAAAAAAGGACAACATCGATTAGTATTGCCAGCCAGCAAAACCTAGCAAATTTACTTATGATGCAAAATCAAGAATAAGGTAGTAAGACTACACCAGAGGGCGATCAACAAAGAACAGCGACGAACGCATGAGGAATGAGTAGGGAAACACCGGAATGAGCAAAGTTGGTTGAGTGTCAAACGGAGAGCTTAAGAGCAGAGAGTAAGGCAGAACGAACAGGCACCAGAGATGGAACTACCAAGGGAGGAAGGAACAACAACCCAAGCGAGCAAAAAGTATAGGAGAGGAGAGGAGAGAGGGTTACAAGGAAAGGCTTGCCTCAGGTGCTTAGAGATGCCTTGGGGTCCAGTGAAGGAGAGGAGGTATAGAGCAAGGTTGGTCCATGTCAGCCTATCAATAGAAGGGGTAGAAGTCCGTGTGAGCATTTTAAAAGCTGGATGAAGAGATGCTTTGGAGACTAACTCCAGCACAGATGTGAGTGTAACTGGATAGATTATATCACTACATGCACTATGGATGCATGAGTCCTGAAACATAGAAACAGCCAGAGGAGGCAGAAGGCGGCCAGAGTAAGCCTCCTCAAAAGCCCATACGACTTCATCAGTGCCGAAGTAGCTGAGCAGATGTCAGTACCCCTCAAACCGAGTTTCTGTTCAAAAGTTCATGAGCTGAAAGCTAAAGTCTGGAGGCGGGCAGGAACCTTGACATTGAAAGTCATGTATCTACCATGAAACAGGCAACCAGCGACCAAATAGTAATAGAGAGGGAGTTAGTTAAGGACGGGAGGAGTGGAGCGATGATGCGGGAGAGGAATGAATGTTGCTTTGTCTGAGATAGGGCGATGTGTATAACGCAACTGGATATTAGGAGAAGAGAGCAAAGCGAAAGAGGACTGGATATAGAGAAAATGAGGAATGAAGCCGTTCATCAAACGGGAGATCCAGAACTCATTGAATGCAAATCCTGTGCACGATATGTAATTTACACAAGGTAATGAACATCTTATCAAATTAAAGCATAAGTAAATGTAAATGTAACCTGGAAGCAATGTAATAGCAACACCTATATCCTAGTTGCATGCATCGAATAAACAGAAACAGGACACCTGGAAGAGAAAGAGGACTGGATATAGAGAAATGAGGACAGAAGCCGTTCATGAAACGGGAGATCCAGAACTGGATAGAGCATATCGCAACATGCACTATGACCGCATGAGTCCTCAAATGCTAAACAGCTGAAGGAAGAAGAAGGCAGTCATAGTAAGCCTCCACGAAAGCACATACTTTTTCATCAGTGCCTCACGCAGTGCCGAAGTAGCTGAGTAGCTGAACAGAAAAGTCAGAACCCCTCATACTGAGGGGTACTGACTTTTCTGTTCAAAATCTCATGAGTGCAGACGAGGATAGTTTGAGCAACTGAGTAAGTCCAGATTTAACGACTTGCGTCAAACAAGTGTCAGTGGTGGAGACACTTCTCACAAAGGTCCAATAGAGAAGGCGAGTAACCCCACGAGGATGTGTATCGAGACTGAATAATGTATTCAGGCATGCTCTAGGTCAGCTTGAGTCCTTCAGCATAAAAACATTAAAAGACAGTAGCTAGACTTCCATAAGGAGTCTGCACTCCAACAACGTGGCTCCATAGTGCCCAAGTTGCAGGATAGGAGTGCAGTACTACTCATACCGAGTTAATGTCATGCTCCATAAGAGTTTATAGAACATATAAGATGGGTGAAACTTGATGTATGAGGACCAATATCTGTTAACCAAGATCAAGACAATGATGGAGTGACTCACCTTATTGGGACCGCCAGGAGGCTTTTTACGCCATTCTTTCCAAGCTCAACGATTGTAGTATCCGTATACGGTTTTAGCCACTCAACTGGTCCCACCCGGCTCTGTAATTTCAATCACATAATGTTACAAAAGGAGAAGGTAGAAAAGTAAGCTTCTAAAAAGGCAAATAAGATGTATAAATAGTGGGGGATGAGCACTCCAGGGTACCTGGTAGGCTAGGGTGTGTTTGCTTATGATCCCTCGCGACTTCACCTCACGCATAATAAGCTCCACACATTCCTCCATTTCTGCCTTGTAAGGATCCCCGGCTTCTTCGACATATGCAACAGGTACACCATGAGCGCTGAAGAATATATTGACCTGAAGACCACGCGGGTTGGGAAAGCGTAAGTAACCAGAAATTATCAAATGTATCCACACAGTCATCTCCAGTCTAAGTCGACACATCCGACTTCCATAACCTCTAGCCATTCTTGAGTTTAGCAAGAGTCAGTTTTATTTACCAACCATGATAACCCCAAACGTTCACAGAAACAGAACTGGACATTTTTATCAATCAATCGTTCTTAAGAATTAAATGCAGCGAAAGTTGTCTTACATCATCAGGCTTTTCAAACTTAGCTAGCTCTTTCTCAATGAGTGAGGCCATTGACTGGACATATCCTTCCCGTTGATACCAAGAAGGAATGACCGTGTGCTGCATGTTAACCAAATATTCATCTTCTCTGCAGACGAAACTCAAGATGTCAATAACATTGGTGCTGCTGGACATGGGTTCGAAGTCTCCAACCTCTTAACTACAAGTACCGAGGCATTCAATGACAGCTTGTTACACTTGGAAGTTTGTACTATGTAACACAGATCCGTGCCAATGTCTTCAACTCTATAAACAGATTTCCTATAATTTCCTGCTCAACTTAGTCAACTTCATTCATGGTCCTTTCTCGACACCGTTCCTGCTTCCCGTTCCCATTCTTCCCAGTATATCATTTGACAGACGCACGGATAGCTACTATGTCTTCTGTCAACCAAGAAAAGAACCAGTTCAACTGTCTCGCTGCGAACCTGAAAATGCTTTCGAGGAGCCGAAGACTGGATCCACTGGTTGAAATAGAGAACTGAGGGTATAGGGGCAAGACTACAAGTCTGGTAATACCATCTCCCTTTATCTGCAACATTCCAGGGTCAAATCATCATGCGGCTGGAAATAGCTCTAAGTTACGTACATAGCTACACCAGCCAAATTCCATGTCAGCTATTTTTTACCAACCACTCAAAAGATGGGTCTGTGTTCGTTTCTTACCTGTTCGATGGCTTCCTCGGTAAAAGGGTGCCAGTATCGCATACCCACATAGACACGAGCAGGCAAATTCTTCTCTTCCAAGGCTTTTGCAAGCGCCTCCGCCTATAAAACAGTCAGACCGGGAGGCGGATTCCTCAATTTCCTTAGTCTGCAATGTGAGCCCTGAACACTTACCGCGACAGGAGTAGGTTCTAAACAGAGCAACTTCAAAGTTAAGCTCGCGCATTTCTGCTTGTTATGCACTCATCTAATCAATTCGAGTGATAGACCTCGAACCGACCATGCTATCGACCAGAAGTCCTATTACGTTGTTTGTGTTGACGTGCGATCGCAGTGTGGCGGAGCAACCTCTTCACCAGGCACAACATGTTCCTTGCTCTAATTCTTAGTCTAATTTGAAACATATACAACTATAACTAAATGAATCCCATCTTTGGTAGGAAATCAAGCACAGAAGTTCATCCATTTTCCTCACCTGTTCATCCGTAATTCTTCGGAGTGGAGAACCTCCTCCAATTGAAGCGTATGCTTCTGTGCTCTTCGGTGCTCTCAAAGTGGAAATAAACTGAGCCAGTGGACGTTGCAAGAACCGGAAAAGTCGTGGTAGCCGAATGATATCCTGATTCCATGTTTTGTAAGATATCAGCAGCATGTCTTGATTCTCGAAGTAAGAAATTTTACTGATTGTGTGTAAATGAAGCGTAGATGGAACTAGCTCAAAGCAGGACTTTAAGTGTAGTCCGCCAACCTTCAAACATACGGGACGAAAATTGGAGACACTTCCTCTACATCCCTATTTATTGTGACCAACCTCCTTTGTTGAGCACGATACTTTGTTGGTATTAAGAGATATTAAATGTGGAGATGTTGTTTCATGGCATGGTTTTTAAATTCTGTTCTATTATCGTGTAGTCGATCTTCGCTCCGGAGTAAAGACTGGACCCGTGTTCAATTAAGTCTATGGTGTACTCTAATTGAGTCGTGGAATACATAGCATGATCCATTTTATCAAACACAAACGGAACTCTTTCTGATTAACTGTTCTGGCACTAGGACAGACTGTATTGAAGCAGCTCTTTTGCAAAACTTGAAGTAGCTTGGAACACAGGAATGTGAGTTTGATCTGATGCGGCAGTAAACATACAGATAAAGGAAGAGGCGATACTCACGGGATCAGCGAATAGGTTGTACAGAAAAGGTTGGACATCGTCGAGCGTCTCTGGACCTCCCAGATTCAGCAGAAGCACTCCTACGCGCTCCTCATCTACATACTTATCTGCTGACCCCTGTTGCTCCACTATCTCCTGTTTCGACGCTACTGTTGCTTCTGCAATTGTCCCAACATTTCTTCCTCTCCTAGTACTTCTCCTTAAGTACTTAGCCGAAAAGTTTTGTCGGTTCGAATTAAGTTCTCGACCGAAGTTAGACAGCTTACTAAGTGAATAGCCTCTTCCCCCAAGCCTGTCATGATTTTCGCCACGCCGGGCAGAGCTACTAAAGATAATCTGTCTGCCATCAAGATATTCTCGCGACGAGGTAGCGCCCCTGCACAGAGCGGACATCAACAACTAACGAAATTATACACAGAACATAAACTCATCAGCCCTTCTCTTAACAGATAATTGTCACGAGACCTCTTCCATTTCACAGATTGAAAATAGCACGCTGACTTCACTCGATCGTTCCTTTCGCGCCGTACATGAGCTAAACTAAACTAAACTGGCATATCCGTGACGCGAGAAGAGAGCTAAATGGGAAAAATTAATCCCGTTAACTAACTATCAAGTATGGTAGTGGCTTGTTACCCTCCGGAAGCACGTTCTCCAACCGCAGCAGCTTGCGGGTTTCTCCTCGAACGGTTTAAAACCACAACAAAGGAAGGTGAAGTGCCGGAGTTGCTCGAGGAAGATCCCGCGACGAGTCCAGCAGAGCCCGCCTCACTGCGGTGGTGACAGCTACACGGTGAATCTAGCCTAAAACTAGCCTGCAGGCATTGCATTGCTCCAGAAGAGATTTGCCCTTCTCCAAATTCTAAGCGATCGGACTCCTCCTGCCGCACATCCACCCCCTCCCGCCTACCTTTCCTCCCCCTGATTCTTCTTCGGTCTTCCCCTCCTTCTCCTTCCCCTTCCCCTTCGTCCTCCCTAACAAAAAAACTGATTCTTCCTGTGGATTCACGTTGATGTCTGCCCTGCCCAGCGATGTTTTGCCTGATGGATATCGAGGAGTGAACGAGAGCAGAGGCAACAAGATACGATAGAAGTGACGGTAGACAGACACAGAATAGAAGACAAGAGATCGAACGACGAGACGAGGAACGGGAGGCCGAAATTGCCACGAGTGCTCTTTTCTCTAAGACCGGAATACCTACCTACGGCACCGTACCGTATTCAACTGTACTTCGCGGTTCTATGCCTCTTACGAGGTTCTAGACCCTTACGTAGTTCTAACTGAGGGGTGTAGGTGTCCAGGTTAAATCTACGCTGTTCAGAGGTTTGTTCAATTGTGCTTTAGTCAACGACTTCTTTTTCTCCAAATTAAAGTTCATATAAGTTTCTACACATAAAGATTGGCCTTCCACTAACTTTCTAATTCAGAGCATACATCAATCAACTTCCTGAATTTGATCATGTGATGTAGAGGAACTATCTCATGTTACCGTAGTTTTATTTACAAGCATAACCGAAGGAACAGTAAATCTCCTCGCATACACCTGGAATATTTAGTCTTCTGTACATATAAACAATATATACTCTTTTTTCTCGGATCCCGGTTCAAACCCCAGGTCGATGCGTGCAATTTTCGATTACTTTGCGTCCTAAGAGTTCACTTGGTTTATATGAAGCTGCAGTACGTTCATGAGGAAGACCGACTAAGTCTGTCTGGTTTGTCCATAGTGTTGAAATGAGACCATATCGTCACATTTTCTGATCTCCCCGACTGATTCCAGGAAGGTGTGGAAGTGGGTTCCTTTTCTCACCCATTTTGGAATCCTTGAACTTGCACATCAAAAGTATTGGCAGACATGAATGTGTCCTAACCAAAATTGATGGAATGTACCTGGTGAGTTTTGCCTTCGGGAGTTCCGCAACTATCCCACGGGAAGTTTCCTATACGTGACACGTAGGAAAGGTCTTTAAGGACGAATCCTACCCTTAGTACAGAGGAGCACAAGAGGAGCTTGTGGCGCTGATGGGGCCAGCGACAGCCGCTCCCGTTTCTCACCTCGGCGAAGATGGAGGGCTCCAAACAGTTGTGGCTCTGGCTTCTCGTCTTCACCGGATTAGGAATCATGGTTCCCTCGTCGATCCACCCACGAAAAGGCATCGACAGAGATCCGTCGTCACTAACTGGAAGTTTCTGCTTCCTCACACCATTCGATTTATCTCTGGAGGAGTATATGAGCAGAATAAGTCTCCTCCGTATCTTTTTCCTTCACTGGATTCTGCTTGGCATTTCGCAGCCTTCTCTTTATCTGACCATGCCTGCCTTTATTGATGTTAGCTCAATCGACTACACACAGTTAACTTTACAAATTAAGAACTGGATGAGCACTGTTCCTGGATAGGTGGACCATTGACTCGACCTCCTGATAGTCTTGAGGGATTTCAATAACTTTAAATGAGAAGGCGACCGCGCTGAAAAAACGAAGGAGGGGAAGACCCCATCAAGCCCGTACTAGGGAGAAATAAAAAAAGAGTTAAACCACGACAGAGTCTATAGGAGAAATCTGCATTACCGCATCTAAGATATCCGAGTTATGCAAGTCGTCCAATCATTTAAAGTTATACACTTTAAATGTGGGGATCGGGCTTTCAAAGTCTTGCTAGACCTAGTGGCTTGGATGATTTGACATTGACCCGAGCAACAACCGACTGTTTTCACTTAGTTGTGACGCATATTCTCTCGATTAATCGATGAACATTATTCTGTACACGACGCAGACACGTTGTTGTCACACTGATGGCGTGAGCCACTCGCTGCCCACTTTCCTCTCGGGTTCGCTTTGTGCATCGTGTTTGACTGAGCGCTCTAAAACAGCGTGCGATGCAGTTATCCGTCAAAAAGCTGAGGGTCATGTCTGGACTTACATGTTCAGACCCTGTTCTGAACGCACAAGCACCATCGTGCTGCATTCTTATGTCTCAAGTGGCGGATTTAAGAATCCGTGATTTTCTCCCATGATAGGGAAGATTGCGTTCGCAGCATAGTGAGATTCCTAAGGGGAGAGGTATTTCACTGTACGCATCAAGCACAGTCGTTCATGGTTATCGGAGGATATCGCCATAGGTGAAGAATAAGATCGTGGGAGTCTCGTTGCCATCTAAAAGATCTCCGACCTGCAGTTTGTTGAAATGAAATCGGGGGAAATCTGAGGAGCACAACCAGATTAATCAAGTTCATTGTTTGGAACTCTGGTGTGTAGTTTCTTCTGGTACTGGTAGTGAAACATAATCGCAAGGATTGAAAGTATACGCTAACTCATGTACAGTTCTCATCACATTTGGCTCTCTGGACATTTGCACGGAATTGCCAGATCAGTTGCTCACAGACTTTGAATTTGGCTACTGTGTCGAGAGTCGAGAGGATGGGAGACCACACTGGGACTCGTCTCCGCCCCAACTAACACTCATTACAGCTAAAAAAATTTGAAAGCTGGGGCTTTTAGATGAAGATAATCTTGGAAACTCTTCTCGGCGTGGGAACCGTAGACTCTTGCTACTCTGAAACTTACGGTTCCCTAAGCAAACCATGTGCCTTGCCGACACGGAAAAGGACCCGTCATTTTGAGTTGCTTGCTGCACACAATCCGGACACCAAATAGTGCGCAAGCAAGAAAATGTTCACGTTTGACCGTGCCGGACCTGGAAACCGTCGTTCAGGGACCTGTCATAGCGTACATGCAACCGGATGTACTCACAGTGGTATTTAACTGAAACAAGCATCGATTACCTGCACTTTGTATGAAAAAGGCGACTGCTTAGGATAACAAGAAAGAGAAACTTCGTCTACGGGCACCGAAGCATCCAGAGATAGAGAAAGCGCTATGTAAAAGTTGGGGGACGATTTGATCCAGTCAAAGAGAGTGCAAACCTCGCAGCTCTTCGTTGGTACACGCTCTGCAGGTTTGATTAGACGAACCTAAGCAAACCTAGTGAAGGGCCACCAGATGCACCGCTTTACCATCCACATACTACAGGCTTCGTACCCTCAGGCCTCTGCTCTCCATTTTATGTTCCTAACATGGAACCCAACTCCAGGCCGGTAAGGGAGTATGACCAGGTGCAGCAAAGGAGGGATAAACTTGCTCTATGTAGACTTCTCTCATTTTGTTTGATGCGTGATGTCCGAGATACGCTTGTCCCGGTAACTGACATTTTGGTGGCATGGTGCTAGAGTAGATGTGCCGCCTTTTATGTACGGGAGGTATGGAAGAACCTCCCAACTTTTGAACGGAAAATCATCTGAAAACCTGAGTGCAGATACTGCGCCCGTTGTTCCTCTCGATGTAACTTGCCTATTCACACTTCAAGCATTCATAAAAGATATGCCCAGTTGGGATTCAAAGCATTTGCAAGGGAACAGCTCCGAGCTTTCCAGCTTCCAGATTAGAATACAGTGTGTATGAGCTTCACGAGGTTACTCGTCTCTCGTTCCGAAGAGCACTGCAGAAGTGTGGGACACATGACACACTTTCAGCAAAGCTGGTAGAGAAGTTTAAACGGATCAGAAAGTTCCCACGGCGTCTTATCTAAGTCTTAAACACGCGTACATGAACTCGGATGCAGTTCTCCCCTTCGCGAGAAAACGCTCTCCGTGGTTTCGACACGAGACGACGAATCCTGTGCTAGAGCAGAATATGACTTTCACGTGCTTTTCCTTCCCATCAGCTTGACGCGGTTGACGAAAATAAGACCTTTGTTTGTTCTCCACATACCCCGCCTACACAAGGAAGGTTGTCAACGCCGATGTTTCGCGGAGGGAACATACTGCACTCGTTCTGCTTGTGACGATCTGGGTTGGAGCTTAGCTTCCAGGTTGGTCCGCAAATGCAGCACTCCTGGGATAAAGGAGAAGGAAAAGGGAAGAATAAGTTTTCTTCTCTATCCATATCCCATGGTACCAAACATGAGTTCTAGGGTTGAACTAAGATGATCACGCACAATGCAAAAAGAAATGGCAACTTCTCAGTGACTAGTGACTGCCTTTTCTCCTTCTCAATGATTACGATGATATATAGGTATCCGAGAATAGATGCCGTTCTGGGAACGGGTTATCCAGAACTCATGAGGTGCAAATGATCGATAAGCAAGATGTACATAATTGACAATGCTAGAATAGTGAGAAATCCATAAAAGGTAGAATGCATCAAATGTAACTTGAAGCAAAGGCATAATTGAAACAAATTGAGAATAACATATGGCTAACAGACTAGTAAACAACCATGAAATCGAGAAGTCTATGCAAACAACTGCGAGAAATAGGTAACGCTACGTAAAAGACTGCCAGTAAGCAGTGCGTGAACGATAAAAATAAAAAACATGGGCTCGAGTCGGGTAGGAACACTATATACACAAGAGGTCCCATGAATCAGACAAAGAGCGAAGGCAAAATATTAGGGAGGGAATTAGCTGGGGAATGGAGTGGAACAATCCGATGATATTACGATTACGATGATATATAGAGTGGGGACTTTTATTCATCGGTATTGACACAGTAAAGATCACTTTTTGATCTTACAGAAAATCCACTTGGCAGATTCAAGTACTAGGCCTGTCCATGACTCACTATTCACGTATCGACACATTTTTTTCAAAATTGAACAGAAAATTATCTGTGACTACTTAACTACTTAATTACATTGCATGAGAAGCTCTTGCAGTATCGTGAGCTCGGGTACTATGAGCTTCTCATGCAGTTCCTGAAACCTTGGGGCTAAGTCTCAAGGGCTGCTCGAAGATGTTCTCACTTGAGGTTGCTACAAACTCGTACGTAAGCTAGGGAAAGAGGCACAAAGTCCTGCATCCTACCAGTGTACTTGAAGAAGCAGTAAACTCCGGTGGTTTTCTCTGAGGATCTCCTGTGCTCAAGTGCCCGGTATCCACGTCCAGCAACTAGGCAAAATTTGCAAAACCATACAAAGTAGAATTTGCTGCATTCAGAAGCAACAACTTACACGCACAGGCCATTGGACCACACTCTCTGCAAAACAAGCGGGTATAATCATTAGAATAACATTTGCAAAATTCACTAAACAAACTGAGGAGAATATACACAACTGAGTACAGTACACCTTGTGTCCTCTATTCACATACCTATGACACCAATTACACAACGGAGTCATCATCTACTTGTTTAAGAGTTTAGGTTGCCACAACGTAGACATTCTGTAATCTCACGGGTGGACCATTCAGATCTCGTGTAAAGAAGACGTTGACGATCATAATCAAGGGTCGACCGATTTAATATTCAAAACATAGGAGCGTACGTGAAGAACTTAACGAGGACAGTGGGCTCTAGGCTTAGACTTTTGTACTGTAAACTAGTAACACAATAAGAGAGATCCTCACATGAGATGAGAATGGCCGTACTGTGGCCGCATAAAAAGCTCTAGATGAAGAATAACACTAGCTGATTAGATATATAGGTATATGAGAACAGAAGCTGTTCTGGGAACGGGTTATCCAGAACTCATGAAGTGTAAATGATCGGTAAGCAAGATGTACATGTTTCACAGTGCTAGAATAGTGAGAAATCCATAATGTAGAATGCATCGAATGTAACTTTAAGCAAAGGCATAATTGAAACAAATTGACAATAACATATGGCTAACAGACTAGTAAACCACTGTGAAATCGAGAACTCTATGCAAACGACTGCAAGAAATAGGTAACACTATGTAAAAGACTGCCAGTAAGCAGGGTGTGAACGATAAAAATAAAAGACGTGGGCTGGAGTTCGGGTAGGAACACTGTATACACCAGAGGTCCCATGAATCAGGCAAAGGCGAAGGGGAAATAATAAGGAGGAAATTAGCTGGGGAATGGAGGAGTGGAACAATGCGAGAGCTATAGGATGGTGTGGCTGCAGAAACCTGTCGAAGTGTAACAGGGTAACGAGGGCGAAGCGAAAAAGGACAGGATATAAAGTATATCGCAACAAGCGCTATGGACGCTAGAGTCCTGAGACGCTAAACAGCAAAGGGAAGCAGATGGTGGCCATAGTAAACCTTCAAGAAAACACCTGCGACTTCATCAGTGCCTCACGCAGTGCACAAGTAGCTTAGCAATTGTCAGTACCCCTTATACCGAGTTTCTGCTCGAAAACTCATGAATGCCAAGGCAAACTTGGTTGCTCCCCTAAAGTGCCGCTCAAAAGGAATGGGACTGTCAAAAAGAACAGAAGTGGAAGTGTGGAAAGCAAGGGCAAGCAAAAGTGCAGGCACATAAGTCAGCGCTGGAGTCTTAGCCGCATAATGAGGATCAGTCCAGAAAGAAAAGAATCCACATGAGTAAGATGAGGGAAGAAATGGAGACATACCTCATGGATCCCTGAAATCACAAACATTCACTAGTAGAGAGAAAGTCCAGGACACAACAATGAGAAAGAGTCAAGGAGAGGTTTGTTAGTTATATGAGAGTGGAGCAAGAAAACTTCTGCGCTCCACGGGGAAGGGGACGAGTCAACGGGAAAAGCAGAGGTGAAGTGAATTAAGGTGAAGGTGAAGTATACAGTATATATAGGTATACGAGAACAGAAGCCGTCCTGGGAACAGGTTATCCAGAACTCATGAAGTGCAAATGTGGGATAAACAATATGGACATGATACGCAACACTAGTAGTATTAAAACCCGATAGTAGAATGCATAGAAGGTAAGCTACACGCAATGCTAGAGTAGTATTAAATCCCCAAGTTAGAATGCATCGAAGGTACCCTGCGGCAATGGCATAATTGAAACAAACATATTGAAACACCAGCATATATAGAGAAGAAACATCATCGAATGAAAGGCGAAGTAAATGTCAAGTGGAAACCATTAGATAGCAACACGCATATTTGAGATGCAGCCTTCAAAGAAGCGGATACCGACCTCCAACATAAGTAGAGAAATAAATACATCAGGAAGAAACGGCCAGCTAAAAAGGATGGAGATAAACAGGTGTCAAGAGACAAGTAATAGTCTGTAAATATCGCGGGTCAAGGAAGAGTTGAGTCAGGAAACGAAAATCAGGGAAGGTGTATGAGACAGAGCACTGGAAGTAGAAATCGCTCAGAGAACGAGGGAAGATGAGCAAAGCATCCGAGGACTGGATATCAATGTATCACAGCAAGTGCTATGGACGCCTGAGTCCTGAGAAACCACACAGCTGAGGGAAGCCGAAGACGGCCATAGTACGTCTCCATGAAAATACATGTGACTTCATCAGTGCCTCATGCAGTGCCGAGGTAGCTGAGCTAGAGTCAGTACCCCTCATACCGAGTTTCTGCTCGAAAACTCATCAGTGCCAAGGGACATTCGGTTGCTCCCCTACAGTGCCGTTCAGAAGTAGTGAGATACAAGAAGCATCAGCGAAATAAACCTCCTCGCAAGAAAACTCAGCGCTGCATGGGAAGGGACAAGCGAGGAGCCAAAAAACTGCAATTCTTCACAAGAAAGGACTAACGGGAGAAACCCAAGCGAACCACGAGCGGGGAGCAAAAGATGTCAATGCTGCACAAGAAAGGACAGCGGGAGAAACCCCAGCGAACCCACGCAGGAGAAACCCTGGCAATCAGAGAAGCAAGTAAGAGCACTGAAAAGAAATTAGGGGATCTTGCGATAGGGCAAACCATGGAGGCAAAATCAGCTTCGTGTTAAGTGAAGGACCAGGTGGGCCACTTGTCCATAAGCCTTCGATGAAAATCCACATGGCATAAAAATCCAAAATAATGGTATTCGATATATAAAATACACTTCAGGAGCAAGATGGGATACAATTATAAAGGAAAAACTACTGGTGGGCTCGAAAATGAGCTCCCCGCCTGGCAGAAAGACCAGATGTTCTCAGATCTCTATATATACTAAGCCCAATGATAGACCATAGATAGTATATAGGTATACGAGAACAGAAGCCGTTCTGGGAACAGGTTATCCAGAACTCATGAAGTGCAAATGATCATAGATAGTATATATAGGTATACATAGATAGTATATATATGAAAAAAGAGGTCCAGTAAAACTCCTGATGAAAGGTATGGTATCCAGGCCTGCAGTAAAAAGTACTAGTGGGCTCGAACTTGAGCTACCTGCCTGGCAGAAAGAATGGATGTTCTTAAATCTCTATAGATACTAAGCCCATGATAACCATGGATATCTTTTTCCATTCATAGGACCGAGCGAAATTCTTCCTGGATCATGTGAAAGGGGTAATTTTCGGAAATAAAGCGATTTATAAGTTTCCTACAAGCTAAAAGGTATGACTTCTTGGAATTACAGATCCGTCTATATCTAACACACTCTGATTTTATAATCCCTAGTTTACATTTAGAGGAAATGTCTGAAAGAACATGAGGGAGCGAGATTGTCTTGATGTGAGCAAAGTGAGGCAGCTCTTTCTTATCATAGATAGAGACAAAGATGCATTCTAACTTAGGACGCCTGAGTCCAGAGAAACCAAACCTCGGTATATATATGAATTCAGAAGTCAAGTAGGACTCCCAAACAACAGTATGGTATACAGGCTTCCGGGAAACTGATTAGATATATAGGAGCTCGTTTCGGAGCTATTAACAAGAACACTTACGATTGACGATATGGCAAAGACTCGACTATGTTCCACAAACAGAGAAGGACTTCATTTTGAATCCCTCCAGAACATGAGCACAGATAAAAGCACTGCTACAGTCAAAAAGGTACATGTCCCGGGAAAAGAGAGAACATCCAGAATGATGATAGTGAACGTGATGTTCCCAGATAGCCAGCTATGGATGGAGGAGTCAAGTAACTGATAAGATGCAGTCGTTAGTTTGGAAGCTGATGAGAATGACACTGTACAAGGGTTGACAGAACCAGAAAGATTCCATTAGGTTCCACAGAAATTGGAAGACTCCCATTAAATCCCTCCAAAATGACAAAGACTGTTACCAGTCATAACGGTATTCGATATGGAGAGAAAAGAGTAAGAATGATGGTGAACTTCGTATTCCCCAGAAATGACTATAGACGAATATGGACAACTAGCTGATTGAATGCAGTAGCTACGGTAGTTCTGGAGCTAGTGACAGTAACACGGGGTCGACAATATGGGAAAGATTCGAATGAGTTTCATAGGCAGTGAAGGACTCCAACAAAAACCCTCCGCAAATGATTCCGTTGGTAGAGTTGCTACAGGCATGAAGGTACATGTGATCCGAAAAGAGAACAGTGAAATAAAGATAATAGTGGACGCAGTGTGCCCAGAAAAAGAGGTATAGATGAAGAACATCTAGCTATATGGTTGCAGTAGCTACAGTAATTTTGGAGATAGTAACTAAAACACTGGATAGAGGTAAGAAAACATAGGAAGCTTAGATTAGGAACCTAAGCAAATATGATCAGAGACCATTGGCAGTGCAGCTAAATTCGTAAAGCTGGTAAAGTACAAAGGTCCGAGTTTGTTTAATGAAGCCGGCATACTAAGCAGGGGTTACTTCATAAATCTTTAATGGTTATTTCAGATATACTAAGCGTTTGTTACAACACGCTTATATAACCACGTAAGACTGGACAAGGCATGACATAGAGAACGAGGTATAAAAGTAAATCCCTCATAACCATCAGTCACACCCAGTGGTGAGCAAGCTCTCCTGTTAGGATATACAGATATCTTGAGTGTATGAAAATTGAACCCATTCGTTAGAACATGGTTCAATACCCACTCAAGACTGAACAAGACATGAAGAGGTATAAGTAGTAAATCCCTCATAACCATCATTCACACCTAGTAGTGAGCAAGCTCCCTATTTAGTTTGTACCTGCAAGCGAATATTAGTGCAGAGCAAGTATCTTCGATGATTAGTTAGTGCATAAGATGTTATCAAAATTCATGTCATAGCGCAGCTAAATGGAAACTAAGAAGTCATCCTAAGCTTCCTAAACCCCCAAGAAGCTGTGTATGACTACTAGGATTTACTCCCGCAAGTTCTATGTCAACACGAGTCCGTCAACACTTATCACCAAAAGGAAGTTCAAAGACTTCACAGTGAGTCTGCTAAGGAACACAGATCAACTTCATCGGTATCCCTTCGTGCGGGAAATCGGGGCGTAGATACAAGAACTCAAGTACCGAGGTTCTGTCTGCTCAACTAGTGTTTAAGGCCAGATATATTGAGTGAATGAATATGGAACCCGTTCGTTTGAACACGGTTCAATACCCACTTGTGACAGGACGATGGATGTTTCAGGGTAGATATTTGCGAGTATAGATATGGAACCCGTTCATCAGAACACATACCATACCACTTAAAACTGGACAAGATATTACGGTATAAACAGTAGATCCCTCAGAGCAAATATATTTGAAATGGGAGCAGAAACCGTTCATAAAACAGGGAATCCACTCCCGCTAAGGACAGAACAGCGGCAAACTAGGCACATGCAAATCTAAGCAACTAAACGCATGCAAGTCTAAGCAATGGCTACACAGATATATGAGTAATGGTTTTACAGATATAGTTAGAAAATTAGGTCGTCTTAAACCCGTCCCCATCCGACTTGGCCGGTGTAACACAGATCAGTCTTCTTCCACCTGTTCCAACTGCAATAAGTCAAGTATTAAGCTCCACACTACGCAACTCACCTGAGAAAAAGCACTTTCAAATAAGCCGCTGTAAGTTGACAACTTTCCAGGTAATCCGTTTTGCTTGGCTCGCTGTTGGTCCAATTGTCCTTCGTAGTAGGGCTCTCTATAGTAGTTGCAGCATCTCATCGAACGTATCGTCTCCAAACTCTCCTCCAGAACCTTCATCGCTACTGAAGGTCCGCCTAGTCATTCCGTCCTCTCCTTCCGAAATCAATTCCAGAATGCTGCCACCTAGCCCGTCGTCACTGCCATCATCATCACTAGTATCTCCAAAATCTACATCTACATCATCATCAACGTCGTCGTCGTCATCTCCACTCCCATCATCATCGTCGTTGCTTGCAAGATCAATGTCTGAATCATCAACATCACCATGTAGGTCACCGTCTTCATCGTCTTCGTCATCATCGGCTTCACTATCTTCATCCTCTGTCTCCCCACCATCATCCGGGTCAGAGTCATCATCAGTAGGCCGACGTCTACCGACTTCGTATAACCTCGCAAACGAGTCCATTTCTTCATTACTATCCATCGATACGACAGCAATAAAAGAATCCGTGGGCTCTGTTGCCAAATCAAGCACACAACGATCGACGGGAGTTGTTGCGATGTCCGAATAATCAACAGCATCCATGGTGCGGAAAGCCGCAAAAAGTGGGTGCCGAACTCGACGAGGATTAAGTGCTGCCATTATATCGTCCGAATTCCGACGGAGTGTGGCATAAATCACATCCCCTGTGGCATTGAATGTGATGGTGGTTTGATCAAGGGACTGAACACTCCGTAATAATTTAAACGACCGCATGTCCCAAACTTCGGAGTTGATGATAATCTGTGCAAATAATTTCCAACCGACGTACAGAAGTTAGGCGCATAAACGACATACTCCAGCCTCCTAATTTCAGTTTGGGTACGTCTAGAGTTTGCCCCGTTCCAGAGCCACGTCAGTTGAGTACATCATACACTAAGGGCTGAGAGAAGAGATCAAAAGATACGGCCGCTCAAAAGGTTACTGTGAAAGATGAACAGAGTCCACCTCAAAGGCGGCCAGACCCAAGAGTGTCATCATTTAAACATGAACTAGGTGATGGAGGGAATGAGCTGGAATCCCTTCAGAAGGAGTAATCAGCACTGTGCAAGTCGATTCAATCTAATTAGACCAATTGAACCATGTCACAGCAGATAAGTGTTCAGATCCCATTGCAATTTACGAAAAGATTGAGCAACTCACTTCGTTCCCAGCAGGATGAAATCCACCACCACCGTAGTCAGTGAACTGATCAAATCGATGAATCGCATGCGGTATGCGATGATCCCATAGGACCCCACTCCAGAGTACCAAGACATCAGACGGACTGAAATGAACCATGGCTTGATTGTGACCGCGTGCTGTTACAACAGGGGAGTTGTCAGAGAGCCTCTGCTCCAACTTGCAAGTCCCGACGTCGTACAGCAATACTTCCTTTTGTGGCGAGTCCAACCCAACGGCACCAAATCTACTACCACTGTGGTTGAAACGGGCAGCTCGACAGCCGTCGAACGTATGTAAAGCTCCATTACTCATCAAAGAAGAATCCCACAGACGCACATCGTAACCAGCCGAGGACAACAATAGCTGACCGGTGTGTGAAGCCAAACCTTCTCCCCCACTTCCAATCTCTCTTGGAGCCGACTGCAGGAGAGTTATGGGTGATGTGTGCCCATTATGCATCTCCACTATATTCCCGGAAGTGGAATCAAACAAACGGATATCTCCTTTATGACTGCCAGCAGCTAAGCAAGAAGCCTGGCCAAGAAAAGTGGTTGCAGTCAATATAACAGCCTCGTCTCGGCATGTACGCCAAGGTCGGAATCGACTGTACACGAAGTGTCGGTCATGTCGACGACCATGCACACCACCATAAGGAGCTCTCATTTCTCTGGAAGCTAGCCTCACTGTGGTATTCAAGGGCGCATCTAGTGTTCTGCTTGGCTCAGGACAAACGTGGGGGTGCAATAGCGAAAGTGGAGGTAGAGTTGTAATAGGTGCTGGACATTGCCGATGCTGATGTTTCAAGTATTGCACTACCAATGAGTCCAGGGTTGTATGCTCAGCTGGGCAGGCTCTAGATTCATTAGTCAATCCCGACAAAGGCACCTGCATAGAGATAGGAGTTCCTTGATATCGGGCGAAGAACGAGGGGCAGGGTGACAACGATACATCAGTATTGGCAGAATTTTCATAAAGTGAAGCTCCACCAGTGTCTGCTTTGTCGGACTGGGCGGACGCCACATTATGTCCAGGTACAGACTTTAAAACGGCGTCGGTCGGCACTCCAAAAGATGCACTAGCTGCAAGGTTCAAGCCGGAGTCCACCATCAAGCTACTTTTCAGCCTTGAATTTGGAGGCGTAAATAGGGGCGCTGTAAATCCAGACTCAAATTGAGCCACTCTCTTGATTGGAGATACCGGGAATGTGTCCTTCTCGCCAGCCTTTCGCTTAAGAGGAAGTATAGTGCGAGATGATGTAGGCGTCTTGAAAGAACTGTCAGAACTGTCACCATTACTGTTCCTCAGACTACTAGACCCATTCTGTGCTTCCGCCTCAGCATTACGAGCAGGAGGTGGCCGAGAGTCCTTGCCACTAAGGCTCTTCTTCAGTGGAGCTGCAGTTGGAGTCTTCGGACACCCAGCCAAAGCTGGAGAGAATACCGGAACTTTCTTTCGTGACGGACAAACTGATTGTTGCGAGCCACTCGTCTCTTCCTCCTCTCTCAAGAATTTTCCAGCTGGAGCAAGAAAACCTCCCAGTACACGACCACCAGGCCATTGATGGTCTTCTGCATACGAATTGGTGGGAGGAATAGAATACTGTACAGGGACAGAAGGGAGAGTTGACGGCAAAGGATTTATACGTGCTTCTTTTAACAAAGCTCCGGCCGCAGTATGGAGCCCAGACGCTACTAAGTGTTCATGTATGAGCTGCAGAAGTTCCCTGCATAAGAAGCATAAAGTAGCTCAACAGACCAGACTTATAAGAAGCTGAGAACAAACACACGAACCTAAGACCTAAAGCATAAGATCGAGTTGAACTTCTAATTATAAGAAAATTCTGCGACACATTGCAAGTATACTGCAGAACGATGCGCAGAAAGTTTGATCATCCATATACCTAGAATGATAACTGATAGGAGTAGCAGCCGCTATTGCAGCCCTTTCAATGCGTCGTAGCGTTGGAGCTGCGGCCTCACTGGCAGCCATAGTGCTTGCTCTACCGGCATTTGTTACAATCTGCAATAAAGTCACTGTCAACACAGCGAAAAACTGGCCAAAAGTTGCAGCCTTCCAGCACAAGTTTCTGGATGTCTTGATTCTCCGAATCTCCGGGAGTTTTAACTCAATTGAACACTAGTAAACTTTATAAGTTTTAACGTTCTCACACTTCTTACTTCACAAACGACTAGAAGATGTCTATGTTCATGTCCTCGTTATGGTTCTTGCGTTTGTTAGATCTCAAATGTAATCTCAATGTCACTGCGCAAAAAGTAGCTTAGTTATAGCTTTTTGTTTAATGTAGTAACCCTGGCAACGGAACAATCAACTTTCATTCATGCGTCCTATGTTCTCAGTGTAGGTCAAGAGTCTTTTAAGTAGTTATTCAGGGCATTTAGTCTTGGTTCCTTGTGTACCTTAATACAAGTTCAGTGACTTAGTAGACGGATTATTAGAACCAACATAAGAAGAGTCAAATGACGCAAGGAGTTAACAGCTGTGACGTTGTGGTAACTCTAGAGCTTCGAAGATAACCTTACCTGTTATGGTCTCCTAAATCGACTGGCAAGTACATTTGGAAAAGCTTAGAAATCCAAGATTATCATTAATCTGCACATTCTAGCAAGAGCACTCTTATCAGTTATGCAGATACTTACAGCTATCAATTCTAGGGCGACTCGACTAAGTTCAGCTTGCCATCGGCCTTGTTCACCATGACCACCGGCACCTGCCTGACGTCCAGCTTGGGACCCATCACGAAGGAGCTCGGACAATATCTTGCCAACCTGGCAGAGATCAAGTACAGTGAATAATTTGTTTAATACAGAAGCCTTCCAAAAGAGCATCGGACTTTCCATTATCGTACGTATGAGAGCCTATGAGTTCATCAGAATATTGGCTGGATAGTAGCGTCAGTACCCTCGTACTGGATTTCTATTACGTAGATCCCCTACATGGTCAGGCCCAAACTAGAGTGCTATGTATGTCAAGATAAACTATATATGTCAAGATTCGAGAGTGGATTACCGACTCGACCATAAACATTTCTGTTACTTGCCTGAAGCTTAGTGAGAATGTGAGCAATTGCATTGTCTCGAGCTAGCCCGAGTAGAACACGGCAAGAAAGTGCCCTAATACAATCCAATGCTCCAGGAGGAAAAAGCTGCCTGGGGTAGAGAAGATGTAGAAGAACTTTAATCCCATTATTTGCGCGCACTGCTTCACGAGCATATCGGTAACCCTGTTCCATGTACGCTGCGAGACCAGACCCACCTGCTCCTGGTCCTAAGGATATCCTTCTATCTCCCACCACACCCGCAGCAGAGGACATGGGAGTAGATGGAGCAACATGCCCTGAGGCTACAGTAGACCCATTGGAAGTGCCCGCCGTACGCTCTCCTCCAGCCTTATCAGCTGTCGCTTCCGTCTTTCCTAACCGGTCTAATCGGTCTCTTCCTTCTATAGTGACTCCAGATGTACCACTTCCTGAGGCATTAGTAGGCAATCCATTGACGGGAGTGGATAACTGTGCTTGGGAAGAATGGGCAGGGCCTGGTGTGCTGGTCGGCATATTCGGGCGACTGCATAGTGATGGTGGTGGACAGACCAGGTTCACAAGTACTAGAAGAGCTGACTGAATTACCTGCACACGCAAAACACACACACCTCAATACTAACAAACAGATAGATTAGTAATTGACAACTGTTTGTTTTGGTAGTCTCAAGCCTTCTTGATATCAGCTTAGCTTTGTTCCACACCCGCAGGGGCTGACTCTTGGCTCCGTGGCCATGTTTTGCCATAACCTGTTTCACAACCTTCTTAGGTATCCACGGAACACAGACAAAATTAGGACACACTCAGCTCCGTCAAAATTGATGGACACTGAAGATTGGGAAACTCCTCTGATGTATCGAGATAGAAAAATTTCACACCTCGGGGTCGTAGCCCAAACCGGCACCACTGGCGGCATCCAAAATGACTGCCATCCCCGTCCGTTCATTACTGAGGGTTGAGCCCACGACAAGCTTGCGAGTAAAGGGCATCAAAGTTACAATTTGCAACACCCCCAGCGCATGCTGGGATATCTCGTGCAGATAACGTTCATTTGGGGACGCCTGCGAGCATAGGACGAGCAATCAGCATCTTGTGCGTGGGTAAAGGAAGCTACTCGAAGAACACATGAGAAAGCAACAACTCTTGAGTACTTATAATGTTGTGGAGAGTAATATAAAAGCATTCATCACAATATACAGTGCAGAAACTCTTGTGAATATTTGTGTACCTGTGTAAGCTCCAACAAGATAGTATGACCTCCGTAGTTCATAAATTTCTCTAGCTGAGTCCAGTGTGATCTAACAAAGGCAGGTCCCAACTTTCTGTCCCGCTGCAGCAGCAAAATGATAGCATCCATAGCTTCGTTGCTAAGGTCGGCGGGTTTATATATGGCCCGGCCACTTGTGCTGTTACGAGAACCACCTCGATGGCCCTTCAGGGGTCGTAAGGAGTCCACGAGAACAAGAAGGTGCGCTCGAAAATATTGTCTCAGAGCAACACAAGAGTGATACGCAATCTGTTTTCCAGATGAAGTCAAAACCTCTGCAGCTAACCCGCGATCATTCCTAGAGACCACAGTGCTACCACCACCCCCACTAGAACCACCTCCAGATCTCAAGTGTGCGGCATTACGCAGAAGATTTAGAACTTTTTGAAGTCCATCCTGCGACTCAAAGGCATCTAAAATAGCTCGGAAAACAAATGCAGAACCAAAAAATAGGGCTGCATTTCTCCGTGCAGGATCTTGTGAGCACCCGAGAAGCTGGAGCCCAAGACCCACGATTTCCTGAACAACGGCTGCTGGTAATGTGCACACTCTCTCCATAACACCCTGTAGTTCCAGGAATAGAAAAGGTTAAAATGTAAGTCAAACCCTAGAAAAGGCACTAAGGTCTAACACAAACGAACATAGTGGTGGACCAAGCTTCATTCTTCATGTCCTCCAAATGAGCACTCAGAAAAGTACACTAAATTTGATACATTAGATTCCTGAAAGTAAACTTGAGAGAGTACCTGAAGAGAAGCGAAAGCAAAGAGGCACAGGGAGATGCCAATAAGTGTCAGCGGCACCCTGGGTGTTGTCAGTAGTTGTTGGACACCTCCACGATCCACGAGTAAGGATGCGAACTTGCGATGGGCCGCTAGAGAGCAGATGAGCTTGAGCACTTCGGACAACATTGTCATGTCCTTCACTGAGCTGCTATCTTTAGATTGGCGCTGTAGCAGGGCAAGGCAGACGTCTACTCCTCTTTCATGTAGAACGGGTCCAAGAACTTCAAGGTACTCCCCCATCTTCTCCAAGCATTGAACGCAGTAAAGCTCCCTCAGTGTCGCCAGGGCCCCCAGCTCTACATCACACACCCCCTTCTCACCAAGCTCACAATCGTGATCCTTCACCTCGGCAATCTCCTCAACAGATTTCATTTTAGTGTCAGGGTCTGCTCCTGCTCCTGCTGCTGCTGCAACTTCCCTGAAGTAAGATACAATAGGCAACTTTAAGTGGAAGTACACTAGTCAACTGCGTTGGTAACGAGGACCTATTAATCGAGACATCGAAGACCATCTCTTCAAATGATGCAAAACGAGATTTATACCTCGTGTTTACAATGATAGCTTGCGCCGCGTCCACAACCGTTGCGGCTGCGGCTTTAGCCGCTGCTACGATGGTAGCTTCATCCCCCGGCCTGGCTGCGAATGCCTGCAAATTATAAAGGTTTCGCTTGTTTATCTCCAAAACAGTTGCTCTCGTCCAGAATTAAGATCCATAGATTACCAATCATCGCAATTTTGAGTATAAATTCACATGGATATAGTTGACTCACAATAACGACGAGGAATATATGGGCAAACATAACAACTGGACTTATGCGCACTTCCTCCAGACAGCATACTAAGAGTCATAACAGCCTTGAGAGAGTTTGAAGATAAAATCAACACCAACAAGTCGATACAGAAAGGCCACCAAACTTGCTACCTTCACCTGCTGCTAATCTGGTGGCAAACCTGGTGATACACCCTGTACTATCGACCAGGACATCGGTGCTATAACACCAACTGGACCTCATGGAAAAGGTTCCAGATCCAACGTTTTCAGATTCTAGGGCTTCCCTGATGGTGAAGCCTACAATGATTTCTCTATTGATGGGAAAAGTTCCTAACTTTAGTTTTGTCAATTGTACTGGAGAAAGGTCACCTAATCTAGTACCGTCAACCTGTGAGTCAATGTCCCCTCTGAGTCATTTAAAAATAGAAATCTTACGAATATAATCTCAACTTCTTGATATCGTCGTTCCAACAACCTTCTCTACTAACAGAAAAAGTTATCTACTCTAGTATTACTAACTGCTCTAGAAAACCTGATCTGGCACCTTCAACCAGCTTATATGGTGATGTCTCGTCTTAGTCATTTATATATCACAAGCAATCTGACGAACATAGTCTCAATTTCTTATTAATGCTCGAATTCCATCATTCTTCTTATCTTCTATCTCGTGAGGATTTGTTACCAAGTCTAGTACTATCAACCAGCACTAGAAAGTTTACCTCATTTGTTACCAAGTCTAGTACCATCAACCAATTAATGTAGCGATGTCCCATCTCAGTCATTTATATAGAAGCAATCTGATGAATGGAATCCACAGTTTTTGCTCGGACTTCTTCGAAAGTTGATGAAAGAAAGACAACATGTAAATATAAGTCAGTACGCAATATGGTAAACCGGAATTGAAATTGGTGTACCAATAAAATACCTCTGTGGCTGCTTGTTTGACCAAGTCGGCTGCATCGTCTCCTGCAGCTTTGATCGCCTCTGGTGGAGCAAAGGCGGCCCGTGCCTCTGCCTCTGCAGCTCTTGACGCTGTTCTTATTATTCTTCCAACATCCACGCTGCCAACCATCACACAAGGAGCAGGCTCCTCGTCCTCTTTATCAGTTTGCAAACCTGCTACTGTCTCTTTTCCACCTGCATCCTTACCAACTTCCATCACTTTGCCTTGATCCGAGATATTGTCAGGCTTATTGCTTCCTCTTTCCTGCAAAGACTTCCGACGAACGAGTTCTCCCGTACGGACTCCAGACGTTTGTGCGGTTTCGGATACGCTATCACCAGTCCTCCCCTTCCCTCTCCCTCGGCCACCGCCTCGATCACGAATGTCACTCCTCCGCTTCGAGGGCTCAGCTCTGCCATTCTCTTCTCCATCTTCTTCCCTCGTTGGTCGACTATGTCCAAACCACTCTCCACCAACTACGGGCCTTCTCTTCGAATCACCCTTCTCCTTTCGTCGTCTCTTCTCCTCGCCTACCTCTACATCCTCATCCGCGTCGTAAGTGTGTCCAGCCTGCTCAGAAGCTTCTACCGTCATCCTACCGTCTTTATCCTCTGCGTTTCCTTCCTCGTCTTTCCTCTTACCTTTTGGATCTCCGCCTCGCTCACTCGTTCTATCGACAGCTGCCTGATCACCACCAGCCTTCTCCACTCCGATTCTATCTGCACCTCGAGTATCATCCATACGCGACGACTCCACATGCAGCCTGGCTCTGCTCCTGTTTTCTTCTCTCACCCTTCCTCCCGTCAGCGACTTGTTTTCTACAGCCGGGCCCGTTTCCACACTGCTTTCCCCAAGGGTACGAATTCTCAAGTAGTGCATCAATTTTGCAACCATGCCCGTAGTGAGGACATCTTCCACCACGTCCCCCCTGCATAACATGAAGAATAAAGAGTGTCAAGGACCCGTCAAAAAGAAAGAAAAAAAAAAGACACCATAAGCACCTTTCATGCAAAGCGAACCTGAACCCATACCCTTGTAGTGCGACTGCCAGAAGACCGGTTGCATAAGTCCTTAGCATTTCCCGATCCATCAAATCGGAAGCTCTGCTGCTAGAAGATCCCGAACTCCTTCCTGTGACATTCCGCCCATCTCCTGCTCTTACGTCTTCTATGACCCATTGCTTGATACTCATAAGAACTTGTTCCTCAAAAACATGAGGATACTGCAGATGACCCATGGATATAGATTAGTAACTCTCAATCCACGACGGTCAATGTTGATAAACCCCATTATGCCACACACGACATCTCAACTCCAGGAGCAAAGCGCTTGATGAACATTGCTCGATTTCTGGCATTTCTAACAGTCTGGGAATTTATGCATAAGCCTTGTCATAGGGAATTTCCTTCGTTTAAAAGAATATTTAAATCTTTAAAATAAAGTCCACATGTGTGCGACATCTATTCAAAGTGGTAAACACGCATGATAGAACGATATTAGACGACTAAGTGAATAAAGAAAAACTCAAGGGTAAACCAAGCGGAACTAACCATCCAACAAGATATGATAGCCAGAAGTAATCTGGCAGCGGCGGCGCGAACACAAAGGGAATGTCCACTGTCAACAAGAAGCTTCACTGATACCAGCACAAAGAAGTCATCATCCGCCTGTGTCTCAATCATGCGGCCATAATTTCAGTTAGGCAGTACAGAATGTCACTGTATATCACCAACTGTGATTATAGAAACTGCTCTAAAATTAGCTGGTTTGAATAGTCGAGCAAGATCAATTTTCAATGCAATGAATCCAAGAAAGGTGAAGTTGCGTATCACGTTTGGTAAAAACACAATGCAATGTGAAGGACAAACCGGAATTGTCTCCACAAGGCGGCCAATAGTATGCGAGCTACGGGAGTTGTTCGTAAATGGATGTCCCGCTTGCTGCTGCTCGTACCTACAGCTCCAAACCAAGGCCACAGTTTGGAGTGAGATATATAAAACAGCAGCGACATTCGAATCTATGGTCGGAATGGAGCGAGACTAGGACCGGCAAGCGGTAATTTACAACAAAAAGAAAAACGATCAATACAATCACTCAGTTCCTCATCAGCTCAGTAAAATCCCAAGCTGAATCCTACTCCCATGGATGTGTCGATATTGACTTCCCATATGTCAATGGGAATCGAATAATCTTGCTTTGACAACAACGCTATAACCCGGAAACCTACGGCAATAAAATATTGCTAAGAGAATCCGCTCGCGAGCAAAAGGAGGAGAATGACATGATCTTAACCTACCTCGATTCTTCATTCTCCAAAATCGCAGCCAACGAGTGAAGCAGACAAGGCTCAGGGGAAGGCCGACTGGCCACTATCCGCCTCATCAGACTACGCGCCTTATGGACTACATCCTCAGCACCACTTCCACTTCCCCCTCCTTCTGCTTCACCATTCACAGCAGCCGCCGTGCTTCCCTCCATATGTTGGACCAGCACCATCGATCTCTCCCCGCCGAGCTCCACTCTACCACTTCCTTCTGTTCCTTGCTTTCCTCTACTCCCCTGTGCACTTTTCTTCCCCTCCCTTGTAAATCTCTCTATTCAGTGCTGCTGCTTTTGCTCTCGTCTCTCTCACTCGCACTTCCTGTTCTTCCAGAATCCCAATTGCTTCCCACACCCTTCCGTTCCCTTTCTTCGCTAAAAGCTCGAAGAAGAAGGCGTGTAGCATTAGAGGTCCGTGCTCCTCTCCATTCGACTTCTAGGGCCTGAAACTCACAACCTAACCCTGATTAGTTTATCAATGACTGAGATCGACCAAGATACAACTGTGGGTTACATCTAACCGTCCTCAGTGTATGTCGGTTCTCCCGATGTGGCACAGTGACACCTGCCCAGAAGGTTTAAACCACCACGTAGATGTTTCTGCCTTGCTGCCTACGCCCGAATGTGCCGTTTGGAATGGACTATAAGGATTTCTTCTCACCTTCGACATTTCAGTGTATCCCAACACACCCAATAATAGTTTTAAATACATTGGCGCAAGCCTGCAAACCCCTGAGCAAAACCCAACAGAACCTAGGCCCTATGAGCCTAGAAGCACGTACATATTTCCTAGAGACACAGCAAACCTCAACGTTATGCTATGAGCCTGGCCTATGCGATTAGTCTTCCGTCTTCAGGGGGGTGAGCAATCATTTTCCATACATGCAATCACTTTTCGTGGACACCAATAATCTTCGGCCTCAATTCTTTATTTAGCTGGTGGCATATTATAATACACTTGCACTTTAGTGTTGGACACCGGAGTAACTTAGTGTTGAAATCATGAAATATTGAATGTAAGCTTATGCTATGCACATAGACTAACATATAAGGAAGTAATAGCACAATAAAATTCACTTTAGTTTTCTATAGAGCCTCTCATTTCAAAATATTCAATAGATCATCATCTACAAGATGATCTACAAGTACTAGACTCTTTGGTTTAGGTTTCATGTCGTCCTTGAACCAACTTCATTCTTATCTATCCTCTTTGGTATAAGACCCATGAAATAAATATAACTTAAATGAGTATATATTACCATGTAGCTCATATCATGTGGACACTTTTACCCTTTTCTTACATTGTCAAATGAAATTATCACTCCTTCTCACACACTTCTACTTTCTATCATAGCTTCTTTGATCACAAGTGGATTTAGGATCCTTGCTTGGACTTTCAAGTTCCTTTTTATGCCTAGGTATCTTATTATTATAATCTTTTTTAGTGATGAGTCATCACTATCCTTAGGAGTATCATGAGAGAGCTATTGTCAATGAGAACATACTAGGACAAATTCACTCCTCTAAGTACATACAAAATCTACATGTATATAAATTATACTTTTTTTACTTTTTATATAATTTATGATTACTTGAATAAAATTAGGGCTAAAATGTACTTCATCTTGGCTTTGATCTTCCTTGTCCTTGAAATCTTGTATATCTCTATTTCTCTTATCAATTCTTCATCTCCACCTCAACTATATTGATTTGTAATATTCTTTGTATCTTAGGAAATCACTATCCAATTTAACATTTAAAGTTAGTAAGAAAGCTTTAAGTGGTACTGATTTATTCCTTCATATGCCTCTATCCACTGAGATCATGCAAAATGTGGTTATTTGCCACTTAAAGTAACAAAAGTAATCTCCTAATGAAATTCACATTTGATGCTTAATATAATAATTTAATATTTGACCCACTCCTTTTCTCTTAGTGCGGTAGTAGCTCGAGTACAGGGAATCTTTTGTTATCTCAAACATAAATTTCTTCACAAGATCTTCCCTCACTTCAGTATGATACTCTTGTAAAATCCCTTTGATGAAAGAGTAGCACAATAAAATAAACCATGTTGAAGATTTTGAGAGTACACCTAATATAATAGAAATTTTTTAAGTTCTGTTATTGATGTTAATAATAAATTAATTATTAACTAATCCACTCACCACGCCAAAGACTTTGCGTAGTCTAGCTCGAGACTTTATTCATTTCTTAATTTGTTAACTTAAGTTATCTACCATTAAACTTGTTAACAACTTGGCTAACAGAGTTTGCTTGGGTATTCATTTGATCAAAGTCTGGTTGGTATAAGCAAGAAACTTATATTATACTATTACGTTTACTTGTACTCAAATTTGGAAACCTCTCTTTACTTATTATAATCAATCGACCACCACTCTATATTAGTGTACTTAGTTATTTTCCTTAGTTCAAATATTGAACTTTTCAATTCTAGTACAAAACTTATTATATGCTTCAATACTATCTTGAATTTGCTCCCCTTTGATAACAATCTAAATGGGAATGGTATCTATTTAAATGTTATATGAAATTTGCTCCCTTCGGTGATACACTAAATGGGAATGGTAATAGTCTTCATTGCAATTTCTTTTGTATTGACATGAGAAATGACAAATGAGAATCATTTGATTTCATTTTTTACTACTTATATAATTAACATATAGTATATTTATTTTGTGCTATTTATTGATATAATCGGAATCTAACATAATCTTGTAAGTAGAGTTGAAAGATATTATAATCTTCAAGAGATTTCACATAGTATCTTTTAGTATTTCTTTTTTCCTTTAATACTTTGTTTGAATTTTGTAAAATATTTGTGTTCACTTTAGCCATAGCTATTTTATAATTACCATCAATCAGGATCCAAAGCTACATATTATCCAATCCAAACATGAAGAACTTAGAAGTTTAAGAAGAAAAGGTTACTGATTTTTTTAACATTATTTAAAATTACAAAGCATTCAACAATTAATTTAAGCTCACGTAACTCTTTTACCAATTGATTTTACATCATTTTTCTTCAACATTTTACACATAATTATTTAGCATTATAATCGTATAAAGTTACACAAATTAAAATTATCCATATAAGATCTTTCTACTTTATTTGTGTAGATGCTTAAAAGCAAACTGAGTCAAGACCTCTATCAAAACATAAGATAACTAAATTTTCTACTAATGCTATCTAATTATGTGTATATTAGTCAATATAATCTATTCTATAAGATAAAGGATTGTATTTTGTTAAGTCTGAAATCACTCCAGAGGACCTTGTATTGGACAATGAACTTGCCTAAAAACAATGACAAAGATACAAGTACTAAGTTATTTATGGGGCTGAATGCATTGTCGTGCGTATATATATCGCTACACAACATACATCGCTGTCAATATCATACACTATAGAAGCACAACTCACACATAAGTCATACATAGACTCTAAAGTGCCACAATAATCAGATTGTTTAACAATCTCAACTCAACTCAACTCAACTCAGATCAGTACTTGATCTGTCACTCTATAAACTGCCAACAACTGGGCATTGATTACAGTCAAGCCACACCCACTCAAGCATAGAGAATCCAGGTGACGCTCGCCGGCCTCTGTCCACCATAGCCAGGAACTCGAAGGCTCAACATCAGAGAAGTGAGCTCTTTGGAGCTCACTTCGAAACTATACCCCCTTGGACTCGAGCTAGCACTGGAACCCTAATGGTCCCGCTGACGGCACACTCAACGGTGCGAACGGTGCAAAGTGACGGTGGGCCCCATCGTGAAGTCAGTACCCCGAACACCAAATCAAACTGTCGAAAAGTAGTCCCTGAGAAACTACTAGAATAACTCTAACTACTATCACTGGAACTCCAATGTCCGAGCAGCTAGATGCAAAACTACAAATGGCATGACAACATACTTAGTGCAATATCTCAACTATATTTGTCATCAAGATTAGCTTTAATCCATGTTTATTGTTTTTAGTATTTGTTGGTGTAGATAATTTAATGCTTAGCTTTGTAGACATTCATTAATATTTAAGTATAATTGAATCTATAATTGTATCATTGACTTTCTTATAAGATAAAATTGAAAAACTCTTAAATTATAATAATTTATTATTTTAAATATAAGATACACTCATGTTACATATCTCAACTTGCACATTTATACTTCGTATGATCAATCTTATTAGATGTCGTATTCTTCAAATTAGATTCTTAATTTTCTGAATAGTAAAAAATTATTTAAGAATATGACATTTCCAGAATTGATTTGTCAACTATCTTTATAGACTAATATCATACATCTTCTTGTGACTTTTATCGACATCTTGAACAAGAGTATGATCTAATTTATAAAGAATCAATGGGAAAATTTTTATGTTTTACATAAACTTAAATTTATTGAACCATCTTCATAAGAGTAGTACTTAAGCCTTGTTGCGATCTTTATAATTGCTTTAAAATTAGTTAGATCTAGACATTCCCGAAAAGACCACCTTGGGTTTATTTACGGGGTCCCGTAACCCAAAACATGTATATTTCTGAAACTCCCCATAAAAATTTAGAGTTTCATATGATATTTTTTCAGGTCTTTTTTAGGCACCGTTAGCCAAAACAAACACATTTCCAAAGTTTACCACAAAAATGTAGAGTTTCAATAGATATTTTTTCAAGTTATTTTTTGGGGACTTTTTTAGATAGTTAAATATCATGGACCACACACGTAGTAGCCTGTCAAACCCTTACTGGTCATGTATTTTTTCACCCATAACGGGGTGAGTTTCATGAATGTCTAAACTGTATCTAAACTGTGAAAAATCTTTATGGGGCATCAAAAAGTACATATAGGTAAATTCCATAAATCCAGCCAAGTTTTTTAGTTTTAACAAATTCTATAATAGATGAATTTATATGAAATAGAAGATACAGAGTTTGCATCATAAATTTATAAAATGATTAATTAAAATTAAACATTAATAATATTTTGTTTGATTTAAATAGTTTGAAATAAAATCTAAAGAAAGTCTTAAGGAGATATCGGAGTGTACACTAAAATGCAAAACTTTTCATTTCATGGAGGTAAGCACCTCAAATCTAGTGGTAGTCTAATTTGTCATCCACTTCACCTATTTGGTCTAAAATTTTTAATTATAGTACACCTAAATATCTATAAGTGAAAATCTGATTTAGAGAAATGAACGGAAATTACCTTAATTGTTCAGAATTGGAGGGAAATTATACTGGGTTCAATTATTAGCTCATCGACAAATTACAAAGTTCATTAAATTATATTACCCCTAATGTTTTATTTTGTTATTTACCCCTAAACACCTCCGAAACTATTTCTGAAACCCCTAACGTTTCAGTAAGCTACAGGAGTTTTTCGAGGATTAATGGATTTTCCTTTATAACATTGGTGGTCAGCTGATCCATTTAATATATTCCTCAATTCTCTCTATATCGCAATATTAATTAGATAACTTTGAAAAATGCTCTTGAGGCTTTCATTATCCGTAGAATAATTTACGGGAAACCTAGGGAAAACCACCTCAACCGTGAATATCCGTCGTACTTATTTCTGAAACCCCCATTGAGTATGAAATGTATATATTAGTTATATATTAGTTTAGTTCTAAAAATTATGTTTTATTTAAATTTGAGGTCCTACCTTGTGATAGATACTTAATTTTATTTGTATCTATAATATATATCCAATTGCATTTAAACATAAAATTTAGTAAAATATATGTATAGAAAGGATATTTTAATTAAAATTTTAAGTCTTAAAATTGATAAAGAAAATTTCATTTTAATATAAAAATATAAAAATTTTCCTTTTCATAGTTTATGCATTGCATATCTTTAAACTCTACATCTTTATGTAAAGTTAAGGGTAAAATCTCCTAATATGAATTTTCAATAGAATATTGAAAATAATAATTATCAAGGAAATAATCTTATCATTTAATTAAATTACACAAGAACAGAAGAGATAATGAGAAATATTAAACAAGACAAATGATGAACACTTCAAGAAAGTAGAACCCACATATTTTGAGTAATTTGCATATCATTTTAATATTAGAAAAGGAAAGAAATTTATACATAAATTGAATATACTACACAATAGAGGATTTTCCTTCAACAAGAAATATCTTAACTTAAATGATCGAAAACATGGGTTGTAAGTCAAAGTCAAGGTAATGCAATGACTTAATTATTTTAACTTCAAATCCAAATTTACAATATATCTGTATTTAGTTTAGTGTCCAGTCATTTATAGATATATTTATTTAAAATAAAATTTGTTTACAAACATTGTCAAAAAATTCCTAGTTCTTATTACTCACTTCCAAATATAACATAAGCCTTATTACCAACCTTATTATTATTCTTATTATTAGCTTGAGTATCCTTTATGTCTTGATATGTCACTTTTTGCACAAGCACTATGCACTACCCTCGCCTTTCCTCAAGAGGTTTGTCAAGGATGGTTTATGAGCACCTTAAATATTGCTTTCATGCAAATGATCCTTCTAGTGGTTAAACCGAGTTGTTTTTGGTAGTTGCCACAACAGCAAGAGGAGACATTCCTATGTATATTAGTCAAGTGTTAGGTGCTAGTTGACTTCTCACAATGGAGAAGTACACGGATGTAATACTCCGAGGACAAGAGAAGAGAGGAAACACAAATTGCACACTCACATATTCGATGCCCCAAGGGAGCACCTTCTCTTTATTATATAGACAAAGAGGATCTCCTCCAAGGAAGCTCCACCATAGGATTAGGGACACAGATAGGTGACATGTCAGCAAGCTCCACCCTTGGATTACTTACTTGGATGGGTGACCTGTCTGGTCTAGGTCCTATCTGGTTGGTCAAATGAGCTTTGACCGGAGGGAATCTTTTAGGGAATCTTCTTGTAGGAATCTCAGAATCACATGAGTAAGGTACCGTTGGAAAGCTCTCGACGAGACAAACCTGGGGGAAGGAAGGCCAGCCTTTCTTCCGTTGGGGGGGGGGGGGAATCTGCACATTTTCGAGGCCTAATTCATCCGTTTAGGCCTCCAAAATTGCCTTCAAAGATTTCAAGCATATTTCGGTTCCTACTCTATTAGTAGAAGTCCCCTTTTGGTGATACCTCTTTCTGATCTGTTTAGTCCATCATGTGTAGCATCCTTCCAGATGTTACCAAACCAATTCTCACCTTTAAATTGTATGTCTCGCTATTGGTTCTAAGGTTCTCAAGTCTATTTTGGTTTCTACCCTATTAGTAGAAGTACTCTTTTGGTGATACTTCTATCTGATCTATTTTGACCATCATGTATAACATCATTCTAGATGTTACCAAACCGAATTTCACATCTAGATCATATGGCTAACCCTTGGTATTACAACGGAGGACATCAAACCAATTGCTATTGGAGAGATCTTTTTACATTTGGTCAGTCATACCATTGTCCTTTAGCATCATTCTCACTTTTGATAGTACCTTAGTCCACATCAATTTGGAATAGCTACAATTGGAGGATGTGAAGCTATATCTCTAGGCATCAAGGCACTCCTAGATATCCATCAGGAGTGGGTTGTCCTACAAGTGGATGTTGAGAACGCTTTTAATAGCGTCTCACATGCATCCATCTTTAGAGAGCTTAGGGAGGCAAGTGGATCCTTGGTGAGTCTTATTCCTTTTGTGGTCTTTTTATGGTTCTCTTGCTTCCCTTTACTACCAATACGGTTGTTCACAAGAAGGAGTCACCGTCTTGGAGTTAGCTATTGGTATACGTCAAGAAGATCCTTTAGGGGGACCCTTATTTGCCATGGTTCACTTTAGAGCTCTCTTATATACTACTTTGGCCATGCCAGGTTGTGTATTTCCCTCCTTGGTAGATGATACACACATTGTGTAGATCAGATTAAGTAGGCCTTTGATCACTTGACTACCAAGCTACATTTAGTAGGCTTGAGAGTCAAGGTGTCAAAGTGTAGGGCATGGTCCCCTTTAGGTATCCCTCCACACCTTGAGCTTCAAGAGGGGTGTATCACATCTACATGTGGACTTCATGTCCTTGGAATGCTAGTAGGATTTGAGGATTTTTTCACAAGCTTCTTAGACACTACCCTTGTAGAGAATGTTCTCCATGTTGATGACTTTTTGTTACTAGGAGATCCGTAGGTGACATTTGATATACTCTCCTCTAGTATTGCTCGTTGACTGACGTACCTCATATGCACAGCTCCCTCCTCCTTGTCCTCCTATCACGTTTGAGAGCCTTTGATAGGAGGATTATGGGAGTCTTTGGTGATATTATTGGACCATGGACTTTTGAGGGTGTGATAGGGGATTTGGGACATAGACAGACGGCTTTGCCGATCTTGTGTAGAGTGGTTGGCTTGCTATTTATGTAGGAGACAACACATATAGCATTTTTAGGTAGTTTGCTCTCTTAGCACCCCTACTTTCTGCTCATTTTGTGGTTGTTGATAGACTGGTTTTGGAGACTTATGTGGCAGAGGTGGAGGAGGATCCCATTCTCTCTAGATGTTATTACGGCAAACAAGAGATAGTCCTTCCACATGGGTATGAGAGGACTTTCCATCTTTTGCTTCACTATTGTCAGATTGGACTAGAGGATTATAGTCTTCCTTGATGGAGTGATTGTGTGAGCGTAGGCTATATTCTCTCTTGTTGACTCATCCTTTCCTCAAGCTACTAGAGCACATCTTTGCTCTTGCTCCGGCAACAGGCTCTTGGATCCTAGCTTGACCATACATTAGGGAGTTCTGACTTGCACGAACTACTTTGTCTACAACGATGAGGTTTTGCTTAGGTTTGGGCCTTTTGCATCTCCATTGCTCCCTTGTGAGTGTGGTTCTACACTAGATGCAACAGTGGTCCATATGACACTGTGTCCTTTTGGAGGATAGAGTATAACTACCCATGATGCTATTAGGGACATAGTATTTGCTTTGGCACGAGAGAGTGGATACTTGGCTTGGATGGAACGTTCATATGCTTTGCAAACAACACTTGTTAGGGCAAAATTATACTTGGTCCGAGATGATGAGGTGATAGGGGCGGATGTCGTGGTTATGGACCCTACGTGGTATACAATTTTGGAGAGAGTGATTACACATCCCCTCGGATGTGTGGTGAGTGTAGTAGCAGGTTGCAAGGTCTCCAAGTATAAGGGCGTGCAACGAGTTGTTCTTGTAGCCTTGGAGTTATATGGAGCGATGGACACTGCATTCCACACATTTGTCAAGGAATGCACGAGAGCTTATCATATTAGGCGCCGGGGTACCACTCTCACTCTAGTACTTTGTAGCATATTTTAGGCAACATGTGTCCATTGTCCTATGGAGGGTAGTGGCTGGTGCAATCCATAAGAGAAAGCAATCACACTAGGTGAGGCTTCTTCACAAGAGAAAGCAATCACACTAGGTGAGGCTTCTTCACGTGGTCTAGTTGTTTGTAGACCATGCAAATTGCAAAGCTAGGATATTTTAGTTGCATTAGGGCAGATTTCTCATATAGACTCTATTAGGACCTAGCCCCATTTTTTTTTTTTTTTTTTTTTCTCTCCATTTACAGCTTGATGGGGTCTTCCCATCCTTCATGTTCTCTAAGGGGTCGCATTTTTCATTCAATATAACATAACCTTATCATGGATATCTCTTTATTTTAATTTTATTATGAGGAAAGAGCCGGTTCTTGATTCATTAAACCGGTATTTCTGCTTTCAGTCCAACGCACTTCTCGCTACTGGAGCAGGTGGCCACGGATTCGATTCAAGTGACGAAGTCGCATAAGTCACCCTTTTGAGAAGTGAATGTCCATCAACCATGCGACTGTGAAACTGAACTAGAACTGTCGAGAGATCAACCTGAACCATTGAGTAAACGGCAGACCAGAGCAGACAATGGATAGAACATAAGTATTGCATCTTCCCATCCTTCATGTGTTCTACGTGGTCGCCCTTTTCTACTATTGCATCTTGACTTGCGACGGTGAAACTGAATTCAAACTGTTGAGAGTTTCAACCTGAACAATGAACAATGAGTAAAGAGTAAAAGGCCGACAAGGGCAAACCATTCATAGAACATAACTATTGTAACATTGTATTTGCGACTGCAACCGAATATGGATTGAAGGCAAAGCAGCAAGAAAGAGTTTTGTGGAGGTGGTGAAGTGAGCTCAGACGGGTAGGAAGAAGGTTGGAACTACGTGTCTGGCAGTGCACCCGAAGAGAATCATCATAGATGCTGGAGGATCTTGTGGAGGTACTTGCATCGAGGCAAGTCAATAAGATTGAGAAAAGTTGAGAGTGAAGAGTGGTTTTATTCTCCACAGAGCTGCTAGAAAGTGAGGATGTGAGCTCGAGTTTGCGTTCCTTGTTTATGAATGACACGCTGGCCTGACTTCCGGAACGAAGGGAATTTCTGTCAGAGATGTTTCGACTGATGTAGATTCTTATGCGTCGCCTAGCATGTGGTCAAGAAGAATGACAAGAGCCGGTGCTGTGGTTTGGGGAGCTTCACGAGCTCTCCTGAGCTATCATCACCCAGTTCCCAGAGCATGTCCATTCCGTTTCATTGCTACGCAGCAGCAGGACCATCAGATGATTGCAGATAACGAGGTTAAGCAGGTTGTGGGGAGGTTGAGGAGGAATGAAGAGGATCTTAAGCAAGAGACTCGACAGTTGGCAGAAAGATTACTGGGTGGAAGTGAGCGGGCTCTCAGTCGAGCCATTACTTTATGCGAATCTAGCCTTGCCGCAGATCGTGTACAAGCGGCCTCCTTGTTGCAGCACGTAGTTCTCGCGATGGAATCTTCACCCCACCATAAGCCTATGTTTCGTATTGGTCTGACTGGCCCTCCTGGATCTGGGAAATCATCCTTGATAGAAGGTCGTTATATGAACATCGTCCCACTATGTTCCCAAATTCAGGTTTACAGTTAAATGCTGACGTGTTTCCAAGATTGCTGTACTACATGGGAGCCCGTAGAGTTTCCTACATTACACATATGGATAGGAGTAATCAGTATTCAGGAACAGATTGATGGTCAATGATGATCAAACATTGCCTGTAAGGGATTTGAGATCTCTAGGTGGTGAGGATGAAAATTTCCCACGTATCAGGTTATAGGTGTTGGTAAAGTTTGACCGATAAGATGGCAAAACATGTTGCATATTCAGCTGCATAGTGCATGTTTTTGTTGGTTTGAATGATAACTCTGTTGTGGCAGAGTTTTGAGCTGAAACCGAAAGAAAGCTACTGGTTGGTGTACGCAAACTTAAAATCCAAGCATTTTCTCTCGCATGTCCAGAATTGCGGTGATGATGGTTGAATTGGTCAGTTGTGGGCAGGTGTGCGACAGGTCAAGGGGAGAGGGTAGCTGTACTAGCAATCGATCCATCTTCAGAACGGACAGGAGGTTCTATACTCGGGGATAAGACTCGCATGGAAGTGCTATCTCAAGATCCAAATGCATTTGTGAGACCCACTCCTGCTCGAGGACATTTGGGAGGCATCGCGCGGAATACAGCTGATGCGGCCCTGCTTTGTGAGGTAACCACCGAGGGCTCAACCTCTTCATGAAACATTAGCATCTTTCCAGATTGCTTGGTTACGGCGTTTCGGGAATCTTAACCTCATCTGATTCCTGGTCTTATCCCCGTATTATAACGTCGAAGCGAACGCCCTACACAAGAATTGTAGTGAAAACCACTCTAGGGCTTTGCTCAAATAGTTTGCACTACGGATCTTACGTAGCCTACCGTTCTCGTGGTACTCTACTATCGTTCTAAAGGCCCTCACCAGCACTAAGAGGGATAGACAATGGGTAGAAGTACTGCTCTAGGGTAGCTCAGTTATCACACTTCGCATGTATATATCCACGGATTTCAGGACTCATGCGCTCATAGAGCCTGCTGTGATATTCACAATCCAGTCCTGCCACATTTCTCTCCAGCCCAGCCATCATCCTCTAACGCTATTTTTCCCTACTTGTTCAATGCTTCCCTTTGCTTCAAATATACCTTCCTACTCGCTCGATGGCTTTCCTCTGCTTTCAGTTTCAGATGAATCCTCTGTTTCTGCTGGAAACGGCTCGCTTCCTTTCTTGTATGATGCATATAATTTCACTGTACATGCTGCTCGTGAAATGTATGAATTTTCGCTTCTGCTTTCTATCGATTTCGCTTAAGTTCCGCTCTCCATTTACTTGCTTAGATCAGTTTGACTTCAGTTTGCATCCGTTCCTACAGGCATTTCATTGCTTCCAAATGCATGTTTTTGGTTCGTATGAGTTCGGTCCTAAGTGGGTTTGGATCCCCCGTTCGGTGAACGGCTTCTACTACCATTATTCAATATCCATGGATTGGATTGGAACAGACTGTGTATCATGCCTCGGGATGAACCACCCCTGAATCCTGGAAAGGGTAAAAGGAAGTCTGCAGTGTGAAAATAACATGCGCTTGGTTTGTTGTTTGTTGCTTGTTGTTGACCCTAATTGCGGTTGATACACTCGAGGCCGGAGGCTACACCGTTCTGATCATCGAAACAGTAGGGGGAGGCCAGAGTGACATTGCTGTTGCGGAGCTTGTAGATTGTGTACTGCTCGTTCTTCCTCCCGCAGGTGGTGATGAATTACAAGGCATAAAAAAGGGTAGGTTTACCTCGGTGTTTCAGTACTATGTACTATGGATTAGCACAAGTTGATTATAAGTAAATTGAGGAGTAGAGCTGGATGGTGTCTCGTCCATATCATCTTATTCACTCGAGTTGGAGTTTGGAGAAGGAAGCCGTCTCTCGCTCTTATCTTGTAAACGCTACAAGCGGCTGCATCTAGTGACGATGTTTAGTGACAGTGATTGAGTATTCATAAATATATTATCAGGTCTTTGATTTCTAATAATTAGTTTCCTTGTAGGTGTAGTTGAGGTGGCAGATATCGTGCTCGTCAACAAAGCCGACGGTGACATGGAAAAAGCAGCTCGTCGTGCAGTAATCGAGTATAAAAGCGCTTTGCACTTTGCAGGCGTACGTTCGAAGTCCTGGTCTCCTCCGGTAATTCTATGTCTTTTGCTCGCCTCTCTTAACTTTTAAGTCTATATGTTTATGAACTATGATATAGGCCAGTGAGCTAATCCCACCTTCTTGAAGTGACTCTTCTGAGGGACAGAAAAGTGTAAGTTCAAGACTACTGTAACTTGTGCTTGACGTAGATTGTGAGGTCTTGTACTTCTTTTCCAGGTGCTATCATGCAGTGCTAGGACAGGCAACGGCATAGACAAGCTGTGGGCAAAGATTAGTGAGTTTGAGCGAGTCATGGCTGTAACTGGCGAACTTGAATTGAGGAGAGCTACCCAGAGAAAACAGCTTCTTTGGAGCAATATCAAGAATGAGATCACTGAGAGGTAAAGTCGATGAAGTAATGTACTATTGGAGTTACGTGCTTACGTGTTCTGAAGTTCCTTGATGTTGGCTGTTACTCTTCATCTCTATCAACAAGAAAGTGTCTCAAACTTCTTTTTGGAAAAATCATGTGTTCTGCAATCATTGGCCTGTGCAACTTCTTCTGGATGTCATCACTCCAAGAGGAGTTTTGCCATGGTTGGGTGACATATGGCTACTGAATGCTTCTTGCAGGCTACGAACCGATGGTGCGCTCGCAAAAATCATGACCGATGTCGAGGAACAAGTTATGGCAGGGAAGGTGGCATCCCGTGTGGCAGCCTACCGAATAGCCAACGAATTTTTTGGTATACATAGCTAACTCCTTCTGTTGATACGGTCATTTCAAGAAGCCCATCAGCGGATTATGTTCTTTGTTAAAATGTGCATATAGTGAAGCGAGGAATCAGTCTTGAAACGTCATCTTTCCTAGTGCTTATTATGATAAGATAGACAGATAGACAGTGTAAGATAGACCACTGCATAAGACTTACTGTTATATTAGTTAGGAAGTCTTGTCAAGAGGTTGAATTCGAATCAGTTGGACGCTTCGGAGCGCTTCTGTAGCTACCAATACAAGGCTATATAGCTCTGCAAGTGTCTGCTATCAGACAGCTAAAATATGCGCAGCCGAAGACAGTGTTCTGCGTGGAAAGTTTTAGTGTGACGCGACGGTCAAAGGGAGGTAGCTGATTTTTCTACACTGCTACTTGTACACTTTTACATGTGAGATATTAGGACATGAGAGCAGAAGAATGTTCTTCGAACGGGGGAATCCAGAAGTCAATAAGTGCATATGAAGTTCGGATGAAATAGAAACATGATATTGTGCAAATCGAGATGAGTAATAAAGCCTTGAAAAGGGGATGAAGTGAATCTAACAGATCAAATGTAAGGCTAAGCACAAATGAAATATAAATATTTTCTGATCAATAGCAATCAAATAGGCGAGCGCGTAGGAAAACCGAAGGATGGGTTTCTGATCGATAGCAATCAGAACCATGATATTATGCAAATCGAGACGAGTAATAAATCCTTGAAAAGGGGATGAAGTGAATCTAACAGATCAAATGTAAGGCTAAGCACAAATGAGATATAAATATTTCCTGATCAATAGCAGGAGAGAACCGATCACGAATCCAACAGGTCAAATGTAAGGCTAAGCACAAGTTAAATATATATTGATGAGAACCATGCTTCTTGCTCTTTGATGTAGAAGGTCTATCACTCCCTCTTATCTTTGATGTGTCAGATATCATTATTGCAATACTAGACCTCTCTCCTTGTATCACAGCTCACAAATAACAAACATGTTCACTCATGTAGCACCAATAGTTTACAATATTGAGATAGCCCAGAACACATATGAGATGATGTTAGGCAACTCAGGGTTTCATGACATGCAAGGGGGAAATGTTGTGAATCACCTTTGTAGAAGAACTACCTGAAACAAACATTGAGAACACACATATATACACATATGTTCCCAAAACATATGTGTACATATATACACATATACGCTCCCAAAATGACATATATTCTTGTATACCTATATATACACATGGCACTCATGAGTTTTCGAGCAGAAACTCGCTATGAGGGGTATTGACTCTAGCTCAGCTACTTCGGCACTACATTTGGCATTGATGAAGTCGCATGTGTTTTCATGGAGATGTACTATAGTTGTCTTCTGCTTCTTTCCGTTGTTTGGCTTCTCTGGACTCAAGCGTCCATAGCGCTTGCTGTGTTATATCAATAACCAGTCCTTAGATGCTTTGCTCGTCTTCCCTCGTTCTCTGAGCAATTTCTACTTCTCGTGCTTTGTCTCATACACCTTTCCCAATTTTCGTTTGTTGAGTCAGCTCTTCCTTGACCCGCAATATTTACATACTATTACTTGTCTCTTGCCACTAGTTTATCTCCATCCTTTTCAGCTGGTCATTTCTTCCTGATGTATTTATTTCTCTACTTATGTGGGAGTGATTATATCCATTTCTTTGAAGGCTGCATCTCAAATATGCGTGTTGTTATCTAATGGTTTCCACGTGACATTTACTTTGCCTTTCATTCGATGATGTTTCTTCTCTATATATGCCAGTGTTTCAATATGTTTGTTTCTATTATGGCAATGTTGCAGGTTACTTTAGATGCATTCTAACAAGAAACTAACTTCACAATATTCTCCTTTACTTTCTCCTCTACAAATCTTCTTCTTAATCTCAATGTGCTTAATCTTTGGGTGATATATAGGATTTTTGCTGAGTGCTATACTTCCTGTATTGTCACAGTACAATGTACTAGGACTTTCTTGCTCAAAACCCAGCTCCTTAAGAAGTCTCTTGTTCTAGATGACTTCTTGAGTAGCATTTGAGGCAGCCATAATTTCTGCCTCCGTAGTAAACAATTCGATAGATGTTTGTTGTTTGTTGTTTACTACGCCAGTTGATTGCTCCACCACTAAGCATGATTATATATCCACTAGTTGATCTGCTATTATCTGTGTCATCTCCCCAACTAGCATCTATGTATGCTTCAAGTGTAGAAGCAAGGATGTTCCCTTGTTGTTTGTACTCCAAGAATGCATCTTGAGTACACTTTAAGTACATGAATATTCTCTTTATACTTTTCCAATGTACTTGTGCAGGGTTGATAGTATATTTAGCTAGTGCTCCCACTACATAGCATATATTTGGTCTTGTACAGACCATGATAAATGTTAGAGAACAAAGAGCCCTCTAATACAACATTTTGTCACAATGATTCACCTCTCCATCTATGATTTTGTTGTGCTTCCACCTCAGATCAAGAGGTGTAGAGACAGGATTTGCTTATGTCATTTGATACTTAGCTAGTATGGATGTCACATACTAGCTACATACTCACATAGTCACATACTAGCTAGTATGGATGTCACATACTGTCACATACATGGTTGATTGATTTAGATCCAACTTGCTTCTCTGTCTCTGCTCACTTAGATTCCCAAAATGAGTTTTACAGGACCAAGAATAGTCATCTCAAAAATAGAGCACAAGAAATCTATCGCTCCTTTGATAGATTCAATGTTCCCCAACAATAATAGATCATCTACAAATACAACTATGTATACATCATCTCTAATATACACTCTCATGTCAGAATCTACTTGTTTGAAATCCTGCTCTCTCAAGTATGAGTCTAGTTTCTCATACCAAGCTCTAGGAGCTTGATTAAGACCATATAAAGCCTTCTTAAGCAAGCATAATTTTCATTTGCCTTCAGTTTATCCATCTGGAACATCCATGTCGATAGTCTCTCTCAAATCTCCATTGAGAAAGGCTGTTTTCACATCTAATTGCTCCACTTCCAAATCTCTCTCTACTACAAGAGCTAGAAGCATGCAAATAGATCCATACTTGGCAACAATTGCAAAAGTTTTTGAATAATCTATCAATGCTTCTGATTGAAGCCCTTGGCAACAGATGCAAAAGTTTTTGGTTAATCTATCAATGCTTTCTGATTGAAGCCCTTTGCAACAAGTATTGCCTTGTACTTCAGGATCTCATTCTGGGTTCCATGTTTGACCTTGAATTTACAACCAATTCCTTTCCTACTTGGTGGTAAATCAGCTAGTACCCATGTACCATTAGTCTAAAGAGACTTCTTCTCTTTTGCTACAACCAACTCCCACTCACTCGAATCTGGTCTAAGCATAGCTTGTTGTAAAGTGTTTGGATCACAATCTTCATGACGATGTAACATTCATCTAAAATCTCTTCTAATAGAAAGCCAAGTTTGTCAATAGGTTTTCTATCTCTCCGTGATCTTCTTGGCTCTATGCCTAGAAGTTTCATGTCATCTCTTAACATCTTTGGAATCTCACTCAGAGATTTTGCATCTGCAGTTTGCTTCTGAGAGTCTTCTTCTGTAGTATCAGAATCAAATACCATTGTCTGTATAGGCCTTCTTATGTATACATTTAGACTCTCCTTTGGTGAACCATCAGCTTCAAGTAGGGATTGCTCTTTTGATGGTTGATTTGTAAAACTAGCTTTGCAGCTTGGGAAGATAGATATATCAAGCTGATCAAACTGATCAGCTTGCTTTTGCAACTCATCATTGTACTTGAGTCCTTTTCCGTTTGTTGTGAGGGTTGAGGTTAGCACCATTCACGTGACAGCAAGTTGGTTATTCCTCTGTCATCATCTTATGCGGAGCAAATAAGAGAGGAAACAAGGAACTCCTTTGTGTGATACAAGCTTTCTTTGATGACGAACTCGTGTGTGTAGAAGATATCTACTCAATGGTGTTCTTTCTTTTGGGAAAATTCAATCAATACTAGATCTAGATTTTAATTTTTGTCTTCTTGGATCCATACCAACATGACTTCATTGTCGCAGTTTTGATCTCGCATTCATCATAGCTCTTGAGTGAGAAAAAAGTAATCAATTCATCAAAGAGTACATCTCTACTTCTGATGATCTGTCCAGACTTAGGAGATTATAAAAGATATCCTTTTAGTACCTCTTCATATCCTACAAAAACCATTCTCTTAGCCTTCTTTGTGAACTTCCTCCTTTGCTCCTTGGGAATATGAACATAGGCAGGACATCCAAAACTTTCACAGCTAAAAGTTTAGGTATCTTACCACTCCAACATTCTTCCGGAGTTCTTCTTTGCAATGCTCTGGTACCACTAATATTTCTAAGAAAATTTGCAGTGCTAATTGCAACACTCCAAAAATTTCTCTCCAGCTTGGCATGTTGGAGCATTGCCAATGTTTTGTCCACCTGTGTCCTATTCAACCTTTTTGCAACTCCATTTTGTGCAAGACTGTCTTTGGCAGTACAATCAAGGAGAATTCTTTTCTTTGCCAGAAAAGAGAGAAAATTCTTCATTCATGTACTCTCTCCCTCCATCTGTTCTGAATTGCTTGACTTTCTTCCAAGTCTGCAACTCAACCATAGCTACAATCTTTTGGAATTTTTGCAGCACTTTATCCTTGCTTTTATGAGATAGATAAAGCTCTTTCTATTGTAATCATCCACAAAGGTAATAGAGTAGGCTGCTCCGCTCAATGACTTCTTAGTCATGTATCCACACACATCAAAATGAATGACATTTAGAGGACCCAAAAACTCTAGAAGATTTATTGGGGGTAGGAGCCTTATGTGCCTTACCTTTTGCACATCTAATGCATAATTTAATTTTTCCTTGGGGATCTAGTTTCAACCCCTCCACTACCTTCTCTAAAGCATGTAGGTTTTGCTTTGACAAGTGCCCTAACCTCAAATGCCAGAAATGGATATCATTTCTATTTTCTTCTACCAATGTAGAATCAAAGCGATTAGCTTCCATCAACTTGAACAACTTCCCTTTGGTAATACCATACCCAAAGACAAGCTTCTCATTCTCAAAGTGCATTGATTTTTGTGCTCTCAAGCAGAAATCAATATAACAATATGTAGTTTAGCGATGAAGTTAGTTGGGCTAACGAAGTAGCAAATAAGACAAATTAGCCTAGAATATTCTAGAAGTATTTAGGAAGTTTCTTGGGAAGCTTCTTGGCTAGCTTAGCTTGCACCTTAAGTAAATAGCTTCTAGAAGGAAATTTCTAGAAGGTTCTTACTAGCTTAGCTTGCATGCCAAGTAAGTGACTTCTAGAAGGAAGCTTCTTGAGATTGGGAAGCTTCTCAAGAAGCTTCCCAATTAACTTGGCTTGCACTCCAAGAAAGCGGCTCAAGGAAGCTTCTTGAGAAGCTTCTCAAGAGCCATTTATGATTCCTATAAATACAAGAGTTGAAGTTCATGCTTGGCATTCGGACTTTTCACTCACTCAAGTATCCCAATGTGAGCTTCCATTCTCCTATTTCTCTCCTCGGTCTTGGACTTTTACATTCCATGAGGCAATGTCTTGACATCAAGTTTGGTGTAATCTGGAACATAGAGCACATCTTCCAAATATCTTTTACAAGAACTTGTATTAGATCTTCACATGAATGCAATAGGAACTTTGCCAATTCCTAAGATTGGATTTGGAATCCCAGGTCCACAATGAACACTCTTAGGACTCTTTAGAGGTTGAAGAGTTGAGAACAACTCCTTCTGGTGATATATATGAGGGGTAGCTCCAAAATCCAAGAACGATCCAAGACTATTTGTGGAAAATTGTGAATCTACCAACATTCCATAGTCTAGTTCTTTTGTTGAGTACCCCTCCTCATCACTTTCTATCTCATTGCACTCCTTTGTGTTGTAAGCTGAAATCCCATATTTTTGACCTTTTATTGTTGAGGTCTCTTGCATACATTCTTCATCTCTTGGGACATATTGGTGCAACATGACCTTTCTCATGATAGAAATAATAGGTCTTGTAATCAACACTACTAACTCCTTTACCAAATTTACTCACTCTAGATTGCTCTGGTTTTCTCACTCTTCTATCTTGCACTCTCCTTGACCAAGAAGAAGCACTAAAAAAAGTAGCATCTCCCAAATCATTACACTTCATCTCTATGTCCTCTCTATCTGTACTAAACACACACAATTTGTTCATCACATAATCCCATGTGACAGCTTCAACAGGTAAAACTTTCAGAGCTACTTGAATAGAGTGATAGATTGGAGGGAGAGTTTTCAAGAGATGATTGATCTCATATTTTTCTGTAAGGGTGCACCCTTGACACTCTTGAAGAACTTATGTAACTTTGACAAGTGCAAAGTAAAATCATCACCATCTTGCAGTTTTGCCACCAAAGTATTAGAAGTTCCACCATACTTGTAGCCTTGAGGAGGATGCACAACCTCCTTCACCACCAAATCACTCTCATCCCTTTCCAAACTCTCCTCCATACGAATTGCGATATTGATAGCTTCAACATTGGAAGAAGGTTTCTTATATCTCACCTTGCTTCTAATTTGTGGTCTCAATCCTTCCACAAAATTCTTGGTGAGCATGGCCCTTATGCCAATCATAGTAGTCTCCACATCATCTCCACCTTTCCTCAACACTATGCAAAATCTGGACTCTAACTTTTCCACATCCACATCCAAGATCCTAATGGAACTTTCCAACCTCTCAATAGAGTAAAAAGTCTTGAGTTTGTGCCAAATCTCCCAACTCCAAGCATAAGTGTCTACTAGGTCTATGATTGGCTCTTGCATAGCTTTTAGCAGAAACCTCCTAGTAGTAGAGTGCTTGATTCTCTCCTCCTTGTTGGACTCAAGCTCATTTATATCATGAGATTCTAATGGCAAGTTTAAATAGTCATAACCGTCAAAGATACACCTCACATCCAAAGCCTAACTTTTGTAGTTAGTGTTCCCCACTTTCTCTAGCTCTTTGAGTTCTCCTATCAAACCCTAGTGGTGATTGTGGGCCCATAACCTAATGAGAACTATGCTTCTTGCTCTTTGATGTAGAAGGTCTATCAGTCCCTCTTATCTTTGATGTGTCAGACATCACTACTGCAATACTAGACCTCTCTCCTTGTATCACAACTCACAAGCAACAAATAGGTTCACTCAGGTAGCACTAAAAGCCTCCAATATTGAGGTAGCACAAAATAAATTTGAGATGATGTTAGGCAACTCAAGGTTTCATGACATGCAAGGGTGGAATGTTGTGAATCACCCTTGTAGAAGAACTAATTGAAACAAATATTGAGAACACACATATATACACCTACGTATGCTCTAAGGAGTTGCTTTACACAACCCTAATTAGGGCTGCGCCTCCACATTACACTAATCAAGTATTTAATAGAACTCTAGAAAAAACTATCAAGGTCCTAAAAATAGATAAGTTACTAAACTAGAGATTGACTTAACTAACATATATATATATATTTCTTGATCAATAGCAATATAAAACTAATAAATAAGCACTAAGCAAAGCATGTAGCAAAATAGAGGATGTAATTAAAGACCAACCAACAAAACTTTGACTCTCTTATGTAGACTACTTTTTTGAAAGATTGTTTTTTTGGGATAGAAACCTTAGCTTGCTTGTTGAGATAATATTCATAGAAAGATTAAGTGAGTTGAAATACAAAGAGCGTGCAGATTTGATGTCCATGAACTATGAAATAGATCAACAAATGTGGGGTTTAGCAATCAGATGTGGGGTTTAGCAATCAGATGTGGGGTTTAGTGAATTGCAATAAGAGTAGATGGTATCTTGGCCGAGACAAAGCAAAATGTTAGAGTACTAGATAGAATATATCGCAACAAACTAAATGGACACTTGAGTCTTAAAATGCTAAATTACTAAAGGAAGCAAAAGGTGACAATAGTAAACCCCCACAAAAGTGCATATGATTTCATAAGCAATGGCCATGGACGGTTGAGTCTTAGAATGCTAAATAATTGCAAGGAAATAGAAGGTTTGTATTCACCATTTACTTATAGTGGATACTTACGTTCTCATTTAAAACACAATCAGCCTGTTTGTTTCCAAACCAATTAGCAGTTTTGCTATCTATTGTCTTGCTAGCCCATCTATGGGGGCTGCCTCTCACTCCCTATAAAGTTAGGTTCAGATTTTAGGGTACTGATTTTCTCTAAAGCATGTACTTTTCCATAGCAAATCAACCCATTGTACTGCCTTGTTTATCTTCATCTTCAGTCAACACTCTTCATAATATGGTATCATAGCCGCATCTCAAGTCCAAGGTTACCTTGCATAGAAGAGCTAGAGTCACACAACAGAGCCAGAGTTATTGTGAAGATCTATGCACCGCTACATTGAAGAGTCATGCCTTGAAGGACAAGAGCTAGCTGCAAAGAAAATCCATGCACCAAAAGGGTTAAAGCTACATAAAATAGCAACATCATGGACTGGTCAATCCTCCTACAACCTTGATCTGCCTAAGTTCAATGGTCAATTCTTCCATGCATGGAAAAACAAGATCAAATTGATCTTCAGAATGGAGAAGCTTACCAATTAATCTCTTGTTTTGAAGAACAACACATCACTCCACCTCTAATTCCAGGTGGAACCATACACTATCTTCTTGTGACAAGCCTTGGCATCAAAGTTGCATGTGATGATAAAAATGATGCACTTACTATTCTAAACAACTTGATTGAGGAAAATCACTTGTGGATTATCAACAAGATCCAAAGAAAATTGAGGCTTGGGCATAACTCAATGGTATATATGCCTCAGCTGACATCACAACACAAATCTACATTCCCTACACAAGTTGAGAATGAAGAATGTAGAAAATGTGGCTAGACACATCGACAACTTCCTCAGATTTTGGATCAATCAAATGCAATTGGTCAACCAATATCTAAAGGAGAGGCATATACATGTCTTCTTTGAAGTTTGCTAGATGCATATAACACATTCATGAGATCCATGAGATCTCAAACACAATTATCAACCAAAATTGTGATCTCTTATCTCCTTTTGGAGGAGGCATACCTTTGAGAAGAAGAAACAACAAAAGAATTGTCTACATTGTACTTGAACCAAAGATCTCTAGAAAGATTAGGCCAGTTCAAGAGAAGGGAGAACTAACAACCCATTGCAAAAGAAAGTTCAACTTCCAAACCTTTCTTTCCAAAGAAATGACAACATTGTACCTATTGCAAGAAAAAAGGCCATTTTGCAGAAGACTGTAGGAAACAACTCTCCAAAAACAAGCTCAAAGAGTACTCTAGAACAACTCAACTACTGTTTGTAATAGTGACAATGTTAGGCTCTACACAAGTTGATGATAATTGGTATGTTGGTACCGGTATTGTTGATATGTCATATGATGTTAAGACTTTTGTTAAATAAAAACCATTGTGGGTTAACAAAAGTATTTAATTGGGTGATGACAATCTATGCTCAGTTAAAGAATTGAACAGAATGGCGTAGCAGAGCAAACAAACAAAACCTTTCTTGAATGCATTGTAGCAATGCTAATGCATGTTGGCCTCTCTCATTGCTACAAGGGCGAGGCAATTTATACAACTACCTATTTGAAATTTTTTTCTCCTTCTCCAAGCTATTCCAAATGGCACTACTCCTTAGCTATTGTGGTATGGAATTGACCTTGATCTCTCTCATTTTGTATGTTTTTGGAAGTACAGCATTTGCTCACATAAGAAATCCCATCAAGGCAAAATTGACCCAAAAGGCCATTGAGTATATCTTCCTTGGCTACTCCACGGTAACCAAAGGGTATTAACTACAACAAAAGGACAAAAAAAGATCCTTGAAAGTCTATCTACCACCTTTACACCTCTCCTTGCCTCTCTGGTACCATAAAATATTCAGCCACCTTCCTTTGTCCTCATTGATTCCCTTTATCAATGTCTCCCATTATTCACATCAAACCTTATTATATACATGTTAATTCTTGGCAACCATGGTCATCATCAATTATAGCCAACCCTAATGTGTCATCAAATGTTGGCCCATTATAGATGTTGGCAATGCCTCATCCAATGCAATTGGGATCGAGTCCAATAGGAGTTTCTCCTCATGACCTTTTGTCCCTTTGTTGCACCAATGCTCCTACTCATGCCTTGCTCCAACACTTTGATGTTCTTGGTTTTTCCCCCTTCTATACTTGGTCTAACCTTTAAAGGAGAGCATGCATGCATGCACAAAATTGCTGAAATTTATAACCAATTAGAAGAGGAAAAGTGAAGACAACACAAAAGCCTATTAACTTACCTTGAGGACTTGAAGCACATCCCCACTACCTTCAAACAGACTATGGATTTTTCTGATGCTTATTGATAGTAGGAAGCTATGAATCATGAATTTGTTTTGGAGAAGAACAACACTTGGACCTTGACTGAATTACCCAAAGGTAAGAATGTGGTCATTCATAAATGGATTTTTAAAATCAAATACAACTTAGATGGCTCTATCAATCAATACAAAGCAAGATTGGTAGCCAAAGGTGACACTTAGGTTTATAAAAGAGACTTTATGAGACATTTTCTTCAGTGGTGAGAATCCCGTCTGTTCAAATTCTATTTTAATTGGTTGCACAATTCAATATGGAA